>CM068380.1:43121023-43807814 GCA_034770075.1 Aralia elata | reverse complement strand
TACTTACATAATATGTAAGTATCAATATTCTCCTAACCCGCATGTTTTGCATTTAAGCACTTAAACACATGTTTTACAATTATTTGACCAAATTCAAATTTGCATTTGAATTTAAATGATATTTACATTTCAATCTCATTTAAATTAATTCTTAATCTAATTAAAAATTAAATGATAATAATAATAATAAGATTTCTGCTTATTAATTTATTATTCAATATTTCTCCAAATATATCATTATAATTATTAAGCATTTCAATTTATTTAACTATATAAATTAAATACTTTCATTTATTATTCATTTAAGCCAATGGTTTCCAATCTAATATTATTCTTTTTGCAGGTGTGGACCCTTTAGGTTCAATATTTTGTCGGTAGTAGAATAAATAAATTAGAACAATTCTAATATTATTTAGAATGAATTAAACTCCTTTAATTCCAAATATAAAATAAATATATATTTATTCTACATCATGAGGGACAACCTTACGATACTGTTGCATGGGACTTTCCGTAATAATATGGAAATCAATGTTTAATCACATAGATCCTTGTCAGTAGTAGTTACTGTACAATTTCAATCCTTCTACCATACAAGGTCGCCGATTAAATATCAGACATGGGAATTACTGACATAGTCTTATTTTATTTAATCATATGGCATTTCGATCTAAGAATGCACAACTCCGATTAATGTAAATTAGGAAACTCCTTTCTAATTTTCATTCACGCCTGGCCAGGGATTTCTTGAATTGTATTTTATCAAATCGCATAGGACATTCTCTCCCTTTATTCGAAGTGGTAGATCCTTTGTCGATCATTCAACTTACCTCCGTGTATACTTTATTATTACTTCGTACATACCCTATGACATTACCTAAGGTATTAAGAAATTATGACAAAGTATAACTTAACTTACACAAGGTACTTATGATGATCTCAAGTCCAAGGATCACTTTGTTACCAACTATCACTTAATAACTTCCCTAATTGACAGGTGATTAAAACTCCATTTGGGTTCTTTAAGCGAGTCACGTTTAGTGAAATTATTCTCTAATAAGGCACCTACATACTAGCTTTAGTGTCTCCACATAAATGATTATGAGAATCAATCATTACCTTCAAAAGCATCAAGCATAGTATGTACTAATCTATCCGAAATCAATAATCCCTTTATTAGTGATCCAGCGATTAGGTACATTTATAGTTTTGAGCTTTCTTGAATTTAGATCTCACTAGAATGATCTCATTATGATTCTAAAAGCATTGCTCGAAAACTTATGGGTTCATCACATTGATTCAATTCAAACAATTAACATGGATAAAATATGCGCTTTTTATTTCTATTTATTTATATTTGAATACAGATTACAAAGTAAATGCTTATTACATCAAATATAATTGGCTTGAGGGGCATATTACTTTCAATCTCCCACTTGCACTAAAGCCAATCACCTTGGTATCTAATACCCATTTTTTTTTCTATCGAAAAATAGCGATTGAATTGATCTTGCGATAATGCTTTAGTAAATGGATCTGCACTGTTGTTCTGGGAGTCCACTCTTTCTAAGGTGACATCTCCTCTTTCAATGATTTCTCTAATCAAAATGAAAATCTCCGCATAGACATGTTTTGGATTTCTGATGAGACCTAGGGTTCCTTGGCCTGTGCAACAAGCTCTTCAGTGTTGTCACAATGAATAGGAACGGGGTTCCAGTAATGCTAGGAAACTACCCCGAGTTCAGAATTGAATTTCTTCATCCAAACAAGCTTCCCTTTGCGCAGCTTTCACTTAGCAGCTATATACTCTGCCTCTGTCCACTATGTCAGCAACTGTTTACTGTTTGGAACTCTTCCAACTCACTACTCCACAAGTCAAGGTAAATACATACCCTGACATGGATTTACTGTCATCTTGGTCAGTTTGAAAACTTGAGTCTGTAAAGCCCTCTAGTTTCAAACCAGACCTACCCATTTACTAGAAAACACTTCTTTAAGTTCTTCTTAAGTTACTTCAAGATGTTTTTCACAGCTCTTTCAGTGTTCTTCTCTAAGATTAGACTGATATCTACTTGTTACACTAAGTGCATAAGGCAAACATCTGGTCGTGGTACATATCATTCCATACAATATGGCTCCTATTGCCGAAGCATAAGGTATTTGATTCATGCGGTTCCTCTCTCTCCTTCACTGTGTCTTGGCCGACAATTTCTTAGAGAGATTTACTCCATGACTCATCGGTATTTGAGCCCTCTCTTGGAGTCTTGCATTGCTAAACCTCTTTAGCATCGAATCAATTGTATGCACCTTTGGGTTATGCGAGCAATATCTTTGATCTGTATCTCTATTACGATTCTTTATCCCCAATATGTAGGATGCTTCTCCCAAGTCCTTCTTGGAGAAGTGTTTAGATAACCAAATTTTAACTGACTGTAGCATCGGTATGTCATTCCCTATAAGTAAATATATCATCTCAACATTATAATACCAAGTAATGTCACAACACTCCCACTAACTTTCTTGTACCACGAGATGGTTCTATCCTTCATTTTTGATAAAACCAAAAACTCTTTAATTGTCTCATCAAATGGATGTTCCAACTTCGTAGAAGCTTTGCTCTTCATTCCATAAATATATTCTTTGTTTAATCTTTACCATACTTGATTTGTTCCAACCTTTTGAATAACATAAAAACCCTCTGGCTGTATCATATATACATCCTCATCTAGTGTTCCCCCATTTGAGGGAACGGCCGTTTTCAGGTCCCATTTGCCAGATTTCGTAGTCATAATAAGCTGCAATCGCAAGCAAAATTCGGATAGACTTGAGCATGGTTACTGGTGAGAATGGTGTTCATCATAGTCAACTCCTTGTCCTTTGTTTGAAACCTTTTACAACCCAGTTCTGGCCTTATCGGTCTCCACACCTTGTGCCATTCTGCTCCATGAGTCTTTTTCTTAAATGACCCATTTACAAACACCCTAATAGGGCACAATGGGGGGGCCTTTCAGGTGGAGTAAACCAAGAGTCCCATAACCTTGGTTTTCATACATGGAGTCCCATTTTCGGATTTTCAGTTAGCTATTTGCCATTTCTCAGAGTGTTTACTACTACTCATAGCCTTCATCATATGTTACTGGATCATCATCCAGTTATCGATGCGTACCTCATCATCATTCTTCTAATGTGATGAGTGTATACCTTTTATGTATTTTTCGGCAACTACTTTCCAGATTTAACTGACTCGGTTGTGGTATCACGGAAGTTATATACTTACTTTGAACAGGGTTATCATCCACTTGATCTGTAGTTGATTTGTGGTCTTCTTGAGTGAATTTTCTTATGCAAGATCAGATTTTTCCTCCCACATGTAGCCCCTTTCAAGGATAAAACATCCTTTTCCAGGAAGGTATGCGTTGGTTTCATTGAGGCCAACAAAGAGCACCTTTTGCTCGCGAGGGTAGGATTATAAGACAAATGAATAGTCCATAGAACTTTCTTTAGGATACCTCTAACCTAAATTTGCACTTGTCAGATACTAGCCTCAAGTTTACTGTCGCGCTATTGTAACTTCTTTAACATAAGCGTGTACGAACCCCAAATTTGTAACATGCTTAAGACTGGGTCTTTCCTCCTTTGTCCCACATCCTCATATGGAGTCTTGGAGACGGATTTTGAAGGAATCTTGTTTAGTAGATATGCAGTCGTTTTTAGGGCATGACCCCAGAATGATATTGGAAGGTTGGTTGAAACTCATCATGGACCGCGTCATGTCTAACAAGGTACGATTCCTTCTTTTAGATACACCATTTAATTGTGGCGTACCAGGAGGCGTCCATTGAGAGAGAATACCATTTTCTTTGAGATGATTAAGAAACTCATTGCTCAAGTATTCTCCTCCTCGATCTGATCGAAGAATCTTAACACTTTTGTCAGTTTGTTTCTCTACTTCACTTCTAAATTCTTTGAACTTTTCAAATGATTCGGATTTGTATTTCATTAAATACACATATTCAAATCTTGAATGATCATCAGTGAATGTAATGAAATACGAATACCCTTCTCTAGCATCTGTTGTCATAGGTCTACATACATATGTGTGTACCAACTCTAACAACCCTGCAACTCTTTCTCCATACCATTAAATGGAGATTTAGTCATTTTACCCATGAGACATGATTCACAAGTTGGATATGATTCAAAATCGAAAGGTTCTAAAAGACCATCAATATACAACTTGTTTAATCTTGTTTCATTGATGTGACCGAGTCTACAGTGCCAAATGAAAGTATGATTTACTTCATCTCTTTTTCTTTTATAAGTTTGTTCAATTTGAAAAATATTTTCATGTAAGTCAAGTAAGTAAAGTCTATCAATTAATCTAACCAGCATCCAAACAAAACATTATTATTATAAAATAGAACAACCATTGTTCTTAAATATAACATCGAATCCTTCTTTGTCCAACATAGAAATAGATATAATGTTTCTAATGAGAATATGTACATAATAACAATTTATTAAATTGATAGATTTTCCCGTAGGCAGTGCTAAACAATAAGTCCCCACAGCTAATGCAGCAACCTTTGCTCCATTTCCCACTCGTAGAGTTACTTCACCTTTGTTTAGCCTTCTACTTCTACTTATTCCCTGCAATGAATTGCATATATGAGAACCACAGCCGGTATCCAATACCCAAGTAGAATTTTGACTTACAGAAAGATTTATTTCAATCATGAATAAACCTGTATTTGCAGTTCAAGCTTCACCAAGCTTTTTCTGCTTTGCTTCTACAAGATAATCTTTGCAGTTTCTTTTCCAATGTCCAGGGTTGTTGCAGTGGAAAGCAAACACCTTTGCTATCTGCAGTTGTTTTAATCTTATTACCCTTTTAGTGTTAATTCCTTTTGCCTTCTTTGAATTTGTCTTCTTTGAAGAAGATCCTTTGGGCCACTTCCTTTTCTTAAAAGCGTTTCCCACAAGTAAGACATGGTCTTTCTTGGATGGAAAGTGACTCTCTGCAGTTTTCAACATGTTAAGCAATTCAGGTAAACTGACATCAAGTTTGTTCATGTGGAAATTCACAACGAATTGTGAGTAGGAGTCCGGGAGTGACTGCAAAATCAAATCGTGGCTCAACTCTCCATCCATTACAAAACCAAGTTGTCCTAATTGTTCAATCAGATTGATCATCTTTAGGACATGTGCTTGTACTGTGATGCCATCGGTCATTCTAGATCAGAAGAGCTCCTTAGATATCTCATATCTTGCAGACCTACTCCGTTCACCATACAATTCATGAAGGTGAAGCAAAATAGTAGGTGCATCCATTTTCTCGTGTTGACGCTGTAACTCGTTACTCATGGATGCGAGCATGATGCATTGGGCTACCATAGCATCATCTTGCCATTTTTTAAAAGTGACAATTTCTTCCTCAGAGGCATTCTCTGCAACAGTTGCAGGAAGGGGTGAATTAAGGACATAAGATAATCTTTCAGCGGTGTGAACAATTCTCAAATTCCTTAACCAATCTGTGTAGTTCGGTCCGATTAAATTATTAGCATCCAATATGCTCCGCAGTGATAGTGAATGAGCCATTTGTAAAAATCTGTAAATGAATTTTTGATTTAAACAACATTAGCATTTATTCATTTTATTAATCACCAATTTAATATAGGTATTTATTAAAAGGGTGTCTCCCACTATTTTATACAAACTATATGACCCTCCATATATAGTCCGACAAATTTTTATTGAAATTTGTTTAGTTAGATAGGATCCGATGACCTAAATATATAGCCTTGTGTGTGCACAACAAACTATATATTCATTCAAGGGTAGACAACTCTTGTCAATTACATCAACTATGTAACACCTTTTATTTTGTCTCTTAGATTATAATACTCAAGTGTGTGCACATCCAAACTAAATAATCCAAGTTAAGTTATACCTAACATTTCCATATAAGGTATAGAAAAATACAGTTCTTGTGTGTGCACAACAAAACAGTATTGTTCAATTCCTTTATAAAACATTTTCATGTAATAAAGCCAACATCTTAAAAATTTAATATGAGCCTTGTGTGTGCACAACAAACTAATATTAAATAATTAATACTCTATTGTTTTATCATGCTAGAAGGCTACGTTCGATACTTTTATGAAATATCTTTGAACGTATTCAACTTAATATTTTGAAAATGAGGGTTTTGTTATTAATGGTCTCATCTTGTTTAGCGCACATGCACATATATATATAAATACGCGTCATATTAAACATTCATCAATATGAATAATAATATATTTAATATATATATATATATATATTATAAGCACGCATTCATAGAATACAATATTCTATATGGGATGATTATGGACTTAATCTAATTTGATTCACTCGAGCCACCGAGTTTATCAATAGGTCAAACCTAGGGGTGCAAGAATGAATTTGAATATAACTATTACATTCAACCCAGGCTTCATTACAAATGGGTCTTCAATGCTCTTGCTCTTCGGCTCCAATTTCTTGAATAACTTTACAAAATCCTATTACACTCTATTTTAACAAAATAGAAACCTTGATCAACAGTCAAGGGGAAGTACATGGGAGAGAGATAGAAATTACATTTAGAAATTTAGATAGGCGAGGTACGCAGACCCCATTATGAATAAAACCATTCATTCAAGCATTCATTCAAATTAAATCCAATCACATTGGTCCTGTAATACCCGTGATATGTCATTTTGGTAGTGATGTGATGAAGTGATTTCTTGTTTTGTTTATTAAAGGAGTGATTTATTAATAAAGAAAATTATTAATACTATATTAGTAAATTAATTATTGTGTGACTAATAATCTCTATTAATTTATTTAAGTGTTATATGTCATGCTACTTGAGGTGTAACCGCATGATAAGATGTATATTATTTATAATAAAGTTTCTTCATTCATTGAATAAGATGAGATGTGTTGTGACATTTAAATTATATGAAATAGCTTATGTGACATCTTGACGTGTGACATTAATGTGTGAATATGTACTGAATAAAACCTTATAGTAAAAGTAGGTTTGAATGCTATAATTTATTAAATAGTATAAAGGAGTTTTATGGTGGCATCATAAGGTTTATGGTGGATCTATTAAATGTGTATTTTAATTATATGAAAGGAAATAAATTTAGTAAACTAAAATATTTATTATCAAATATTTATTTTAACATGTATGGTATGGATATAATATAATAAAGTTTTATATTCGAAACTATGAGTTAATAATACTCAATTAAAATATATTTAAATATTAATTTGGGGTAACCCAATGTACATGGATTACATGCTTATATGTATATTTATCCATAACTTGTCACAAATGTAATAATGTTATCTCATCAGATTACATTATAAACCAGAAAGGGAATAAACCTAAGTAATATTAAAACCATTCTACTGAGATAAGAGGTTTGTCCCATTTTCATTGTCCATTTCCCTCATTCACGCATAAGGCCAATGACCTATGTTTTCTCAAGACTCAGAAGATTCAAAAGGCTAGCCTATTCCTTATCCAATTTCAGTAGCAATCAAATGATGAATGGGGAGTGGCCTCCACAGTATATTACAACTACTCTGCCAACCCAAATCTTTGCTCACTATTTCTTTCTTCTTCCTGCTGAACTAAGGACCATGGATAAAGCCTTTACACGGTTACTAAATTCTCTATAAATTAAGTTCATCTCTTCTCAAAGGCAATTGCTAAGTTTCGGATAAGTTTATTAGAGTGTGAGTTCAGTAGTTGAGAGAGGGCAATCTGAGTTTGGAAGGAATCCTGTTTCAAGCTTTGACAGAGGTAAAATTCTTCACCTTGCTCTTAAAATTGAGTTTGAAGAATTCTAAAATTTCTTAAGATTACTTGTTAATGGAGTTGTAAGTTGACACATATGTGCTTATTTGTATGTTATGTATACAATATGACTGAACTGGAGCATGTTAAGTGAGAGTTTTCAGTATGGGACTGGTTCTGCCGAACCAGAGGCCATTCTGAGTTGTCCAGGGTAGGGCCCAGCTGCGCTCTCCTTGTAGTTCAGAACGACGCAGCCGCGCCAGGCCCCATTCCTTGATCCTTGTTTCTGCTGATATCTGAAGGTTTCTAATATGTTAGTTTAATCTATATAAGTTTGGGAATAGGTGTAACATGTGGTCTTATCTTCTTTTGTATAGCATGAGTATCCTAGATTGCGTTAGTATGTGTTTTCTAAAGAAAACTTAAAGTCTAAAAAAAAAACGAACTTTGTTGAAGCTTGTATTCTGCAAATTCTGAACATAATAGCATACATATATGACTGAGTTATGAGCATTAGTAAGCATAAGTTGTGGTTCAAGTTTCCTTTGGGTATATCCAACTGCTTTGGTTTTGGGTTAGATGACTTTTAAAGGAAAGTTTGACTTACTTGACTAATATCCAAGGATACCATGTAAAGCATGTTCTGACTTTGTGAACTTGTGGGCGTAACCTAAGAACACATAAAATGTGATTCTAAGATGTTTGATATGCACTGGAATGCATGGTTTAAGTTTAAAATGATTTCAAAAGCAAATTCAGACATTTTTTTTTGAAAACTAAGTTGCGTAGTTATGTTCTGGACATTTAAGATGGCATGTTTATGTTCTGGTGGTATATAAACATGACTCATTTGTACACTCACTTCGTTAGACACAATGTAAGTTAACCAAGCATGAGTTAGGCATGTTTTAAAACAATAGATGATGCTAGCTATGCGTAGATGCTGAAAACCCTTGGGAGCATGCATATTATAGATTATATGGCCACCTCATCATGTGGATACATGGTGAACATAGTAGGCTGTGTGACTCCATAACCCTATTTGGCCTTAATTCCTTAGACATACTAATCTAAGACTATAACGTGTAAAAGTGAAATGGGGAATGGTCATATAAGTATGCAAAACCCTTTAACATGTGTGCATAATAATTGTTAATATCTTGGTATGCTAAGCAGTGGATTGAAACTAGGAGAACAAAAGCTCAACTCTGGTCTGGCCAGGGGATAGCGCAGCTGCGCCGTCCCTAAGCCTAACCAGAGCGCAGTTGCGCCCTCCTGCAGTTTGGTCTAGTTGATTCTGTTGTAATCTGAACCTTGTGGATTGCTTGTATTGTTATTCTAAAGTGTACAACAGAAGTTGTAGAAATGTTTTTGGTATTCAAATATGTAGTGGTATTATAACATGGTAGTATGCTATTATGCGGTCTAGTTATATACCAAAGATAGTTTCCGTATTTGTCTTACATACTTGATTATGAGAAAGGGTTAACTATCTAGTAATTGATATGTGTGACTAATGGAAGCGTTTTCTATATATACGTAACTATGTTACAATAGGATATCTTAGTTCGTCGTAGTGTTGATAAGCTGTAAAGTCGTAAACTACACTAAAGGCAAGTTCCCTAACCTTACTCAAATTTACATTGAGCAAGTACTCGAGCCCTCTCTTTCATTGAGCAAGTTCTTAAACTTGTACATTCATTTATCATACAAGTATATGCTAGTGAGAATGGCTTTTATGCTTTATATAGTATTATTTATATTCTAAAGATGGTTTAAGATTAATATCCCTTGAACCTTATTGCAAATGTTGGATTCAATACGTCCTTGTGTATGTTGATAAAGTCGTCTACGCCATTGTTTCGGCTGGACCTATATGCATGTGTTTAAAAGCTACCCAAACGAATTATCTTGGTGCGGATTCTTATCTACTGAGATGAACAACCCTCATTGAAGGGGAAATTATATATATTGTCGGGGAACCGACGTGCGCACTTATAAGCATGTGACAATTATGCATAACATGGAGTATTATAGGCTGATCACCTGTGTACTTATTTTTATTGGATTATCAGTATAATAACTGTTAATTCTAGCAGGAGTTCTTAGTCCTTTGTGGCTACTCAGTGTTCATCATCTCGAACTTTGAAAGAATTATATCTTAAATCTTATTGATATTTTCTGTTCATAGCGACTCTATTCGAAATAATTGATAATTCATAATGTTCTTGAACTATCCCTTATATTCTCGAGACTTCAAACTTTATAATTGATTTCCCTTGTTATTATATCACTTGCTGGGCAAACTCGTTGCTCATTCTTGCTTTATTCAAACCTTTCAGTTAAGGCAGAGCGAGGTGAACCTTCAGGCAAGGATAAGGGAAAGGGCAAAACTACGAAATAGCTTTGTTCTTCCTTAAGAAGAAGATTATTTACTATGTTGCCTCAAGACTTCTAATTCGGTTATGTAATAAGCTTAGGCATGGATTATGTATTAGTGCTATGTTTTAGTTTGAATCAAGACTTTTGGATAGTATTGTAGTAACGGTTGCGAGATTTTGGGACGAGGATAATTATATTAAATCAATGTAATTTATTCTATTATTTCCGCTGTATTAGTTTATGTCGATATTTGAGTTAGATCGTGACGAACCAAATTCGAGACAGTGACGTCAGATTTGGGGGTTTCACAAGTTGGTATCAAAGCCTTAGGTTATAAACCTTAGGAGCGAGAATCCTTAGACTGTAACCTTAGAAGAATTTAAGAACTAGGAAGAGATAAAGCTCATATAGAGTTTTCGTGAAGACTTAGTAGCATTATGAAATATATTTTCATTCCACACAATGAACTTATGTTTTGTTTGACCTTCTGATGGAGTTTGTTATTTTGTCTTGTGTTTGTGGCTGTAGGATGACAAGCGTGGGAGGAAATGGTTGGATTGTCGAGGAGGAGCCACGTGATATACACGTGGTGTATGAGGCACCCATGATAGATGAAGAGGTGGAGTCTGACCCTGAAGAACCAATAGAAATAGAGTCTGACCCCGAGGAAGAACCCATAGAGGAGGAGCCTGAGACAGACCCTGACGAGACTCCTATCGAGGATCACATATTGGGAGAGTACGAAGAACGGATCTTAGAGTTAGAGACCGAAGCCCAGGATAGAGAAGTAAAGCTTCAAAAGCTAAGGGAGGAAGTTCAACAGAGGAACCTTAGGATGCAGGAGATGGAGATGGAGCTCGCATATCGCAAGGAAGCCGGTATTCAGATGGGAACCCTTTTAAACCGTGCGGTAGCTAGAAACGTAGAATTGGTGGGAAAGCTAGAGGATTCTGAGTAGAGGGAATTGTCTTAGAAGGCAGAGAAGGAAGCCCTTCGTGCACAGTTAGAGATGGAGGTGATGGATAGGATTCACTTCCAAGAGAAATGGGAGGAAGCCAATGACAGAGCTAATGATCTAGAGGATGAGGTGAAAAGGAAGACGAATAAGATGGGCTATGTTTTTCGCACAGTTATGGAAAGGTTAGTGGATGGTGTGTACCATTACCCGGCAGAACAGGGGCAAACCCGATACACTGTGAGCAGGGATCTGGTGGCGCACATCACGCAGCTGGAGTACCATAGCGCAGTGGAGCGAGGAATGATGGGATGAGACCTAGCAGTTAATAGTTGGTAGTAGTAGTAGTCTGTCTAGGTGTGCATCGTTATGTAAACTCCGATCTATTGTGTAAGATACGAAATAGTTATGTGAATCCTTTTGATATTAAGGGGTAGTATGTTGATGTTTTCCCTACCTTTTGTAATATTAGGGGATAGAGGTGACATTTATAGCAGTATGCTAGAAGTTAACGTGATGTAACAACTTGGCATATGAATATAAATATTTTTGCTTTATCACTGTGTTATTAAATTTTTGCATTGAGAGATACCTAAGATTTATACTTAGATGATCAGAGTGAAATTTTGTCATGTAGAAAATGTTGCCCAGACGTAGAATCGCCGAGTTGGATGAGTTAGTCAATAACGAGGAGAACCAAGCGGACCGCATTCAACGACTAATAGACTTGCTAGGAGAAGCCCTGCGAGGAAGGAACAATGAACCAGTACACCCCAACCCCCAAGCTGCGCCAATAACGAACTTTAAAGACTTTAAGAGCGTAGGACCGCCCCGAGTTTAGGGGAACTACCGATCCCATCGAAGCACAGACCTAGATTAAGGAGATGGAAAAGGCGTTTACTATTGCTCGAGTGGGGGAAGATCAGAAGACGATATTCGCTACTTATATGATGAAGGGTGAAGCGAACTACTGGTGGGAAGCCAATCAGCAGAGGGCGGGTGAAGGAGTGATAGCCTGGGATAGGTTTACCACTCTGTTCTTCGAGAATTACTTCCCGAAGAGCATGAAGAATAAGATGGAGGTTAAATTCTTGGATCTAAAGTAAGGCGAGATGACGGTAGCTCAGTATGCAGCAAGATTCAACGAGCTCATACGATTTGGTACGCACTATGTCGACACCGAAGAGAGGAAGGCCCGACGCTTCGAACTAGGACTAAAACTGTCACGCCTCGAAATCCACCTGCTAGCTTCTTTTAGCCAGGTCGGACTTCGTGCTGACTTGTATAACCTTATTCAAAACATTCATTAACTTAAAGGTAAAGTACACGATAAGTTTCTATAAAAACTCGTAATATAATTGATTTGAATCGTATATAGAAATCTTAACTTCTAATAATCAGAGTAAAATGCGAAAAAGTGATATTATTATAAAATATCATTTGTTCATTGTTACAACATTCCCAGATAACTTGTTCTTATTACAAATAAGTCCTAAAAGACTTAAAAACAAATCTCCAGTTCTTTATCTGAGACTTGCAGTATTAGCAACTAGTTAGTTCCCAAGAAAGAGGGGGCTTTCCGTTAAAACGACGCGCAATTAAATGACTTAACCCCTTTCCTCGTCAGAACTTTCTAGACATTGCCAATAATGTTCATATAGCATAGTTTAAATCTTCTACATCTTCAACTTTCTTTGTACCGCCAGAATCGTCTGGTAATTCTTCCTTAGCTGTAATTTATTTTAAGATAATTGTAAGAATGAGCATAAGAATGCCCAACAAGTCTAACAGATATATATATATATGAGAAAAGAATCACCTTTTCAAGATATATATACAGAATAAGCTGATACAAGATTTCAACGATTATCAATATAGTAAACTGAGTGGTTCCCCACCCACGAACTAATGAATTAGTTCCCCGTCTCATCAACACTGCTACAATTGTATCAAAAGTGTATATCATTTCTACGATACCTCTACACTGCGACAAATGTTACCTCAGTGAGTTAGATCGGTTTCCTAACACATCTTAAACTCCTGCCCATGCAACAGAGTTGTTCAACTCAGATACTAACATGGTTTTTAATTGAAATTCAACAATCACTATCACGTTGCGCATAACAGATAACAAGAATGTTAATGCACGGGGTGCAAAAGAAACAATACTTGCATAACAATAAACTTCATAAATAAGACACGTTATTGCACGAATTGCATTTCAACAAATAAGTAGACTTGCGTTATTGCACGGAGTGCATTTCAACAAATAAGTAGACTTGCGTTATTGCACGGAGTGCATTTCAACAAATAAGTAGACTTGCGTTATTGCACAGAGTGCATTTCAACAAATAAGTAGACTTGCCTGAATATGGATAATATGTTAACGCTAATGTGTCATTCCTCACTCAATCTCCTGATGTGTAAGCTCTAGAACTTTTATCCTCCAAGCTTTTCCTTTCCTTGGATTATGCTACGCTAATTAAGCATTTTAACGATTAAATATTTTAAGTTTTATTCCGGGTATTATAACCACTTATAAATAAGACTCCTTCTAATATACATGAAATAATTTCAGCATTATAACTACATATAAAATGAATATTCATCAACTATATTTAAAATAAATTGAGCATTATAACTGCTTATAAAATGAATATTCGACTATTATATTTGAAATAATTTCAGCATTATAACTGCTTATAAAATGAATATTCTTACTAAATATTTGAAGAAAATCGGGCATAGTAACTACTTATAAAAGTATATTTTCTAATATATAAGAGAAATAAATTTGACATTATAACTGCTTGTAAATAGGACTTTTGTACTATATACTTAAAATAATTTGGGCATTATAACTGCTTATAAAAGTATATTTTTACTAAATATATAAAGAAGAATGAAAATAATAACCACTAGAGTAATACCTCTTGTAGTTGCTAGCTTTACTTCCAATCGCGTAGCGCTTCGATGCTTAGAAAGTAATTTTTATCTCACAATATCTCTCAGAATATAAATATAGAGTGTTTTTGCTCTTGAACTGCTCTTGAAATGGTAGGAAATAATGAAGAACTAAGCTTGCTATTTATAGGAAAACCAAGTTTCGCTAATTGCACATTAGGGGCTCGCCTTATTACACTTTGCACCCGACTTATTACACTTTGGTACCTAGGTTAATTACACTTTAAGCTAAGAAAAAGTGGTTAATTATACTTTAGTACCTAGATTAATTACACTTTAGTACCTGGCGTGTGCCACGCGTAAGCTGGCGTGTTCCAGGAGTAAGCACGACAAAGCGTAAGCACGACAAATTACTTTGTCATTTCGAAGCACGACATAGCAGCTTACTAAAAATAATTTGTTAGGACGCTTCTTGGTGAATTTGCCGGAAGCACGACAATTCATTTTGTCCGTGTAAGCACGACACAGCTGCTTGGCGAAAAATTTTTATTTGACCAAATTTATCATTTACACGATATAATCACAAAACACCTGCTTCAAAATATCATTTGGATCTTTATTTAAGCACATATGATACAAAATTTGAATCTCATTGGGGTTTAAGATTTTAAACTTCTCAATACCTAGTTTTAGGTCACTAAATTAACCTCTAACCATATACGATCATATTTATAAGCCTCATAAATATTCAAGGTATTACATTCACCCCTACTTCAAAGAATTTCGTCCTCGAAATTAACTTTACAGCTAACTTTAGTCATTCAATATCATATTTATACGTTCTATAAATATTCAGGATATTACATTCTCCCCTCCTTATAAGAATTTCGTCCTCGAAATTCCAGTATAAGAATTTTTAACCTTCGTTTTACGAGTTTTTCTATCTCCAAAATTTTACGCAGGCTATATCCTAAGGTACTCTTACCCTAGAGCTATAACCTAATGCTCTGATACCATAATGTCACTCTTATCCATAACTGGACAACACCTGACATATGTACCTATCAGTTTGCCACCGACACCTTCGGCGTCCCCTACGGAGAGTCTGGCTTCGGTGCATCCCTATTTGGGAGTCACCAGCAAGAGGCTCGGGGCTCTTTGCACCATTTGTGCTTTATAGCTCTGATACCATAATGTCACGGCCCGAAATCCACCTGCTAGCTTCTTTTAGCCAGGTCGGACTTCGTACTGACTTGTATAACCTTATTCAAAACATTCATTAACTTAAAGGTAAAGTATACGATAAGTTTCTATAAAAACTCGTAATATAATTGATTTGAATCGTATATAGAAATCTTAGCTTCTAATAATCAGAGTAAAATGCGGAAAAGTGATATTATTATAAAATATCATTTGTTAATTATTACAACATTCCCAGATAACTTGTTCTTATTACAAATAAGTCCTAAAAGACTTAAAAACAAATCTTCATTTCTTTATCTGAGACTTGCAGTATTAGCAACCAGTTAGTTCCCAGGAAAGAGGGGGCTTTCCGTTAAAACGGCGCGCAATTAAATGACCTAACCCCTTTCCTCGTCAGAACTTTCTAGACATTGCCAATAATGTTCATCTAGCATAGTTTAAATCTTCTACATCTTCAACTTTCTTTGTACCGCCAGAATCATCTGGTAATTCTTCCTTAGCTGTAATTTATTTTAAGATAATTGCAAGAATGAGCATAAGAATGCCCAACAAGTCTAACATATATATATATATATATATATATATGAGAAAAGAATCACCTTTTCAAGATATATATACAGAATAAGCTGATACAAGATTTCAACGATTATCAATATAGTAAACTGAGTGGTTCCCCACCCACGAACTAATGAATTAGTTCCCCGTCTCATTAACACTGCTACAATTGTATCAACAGTGTATATCATTTCTATATCATTTCTACGATACCTCTACACTGCGACAAATGTTACCTCAGTGAGTTAGATCGGTTTCCTAACACATCTTAAACTCCTGCCCATACAAGAGAGTTGCTCAACTCAGATACTAACATGGTTTTCAATTGAAATTCAACAATCACTATCACGTTGCACATAATAGATAACAAGCATGTTAATGCACGGGGTGCAAAAGAAACAATACTTGCATAACAATAAACTTCATAAATAAGACACGTTATTGCACGGAGTGCATTTCAACAAATAAGTAGACTGCGTTATTGCACGGAGTGCATTTCAACAAATAAGTAGACTTGCGTTATTGCACGGAGTGCATTTCAACAAATAAGTAGACTTGTGTTATTGCACGGAGTGCATTTCAACAAATAAGTAGACTTGCCTGAATATGGATAATATGTTAACGCTAATGTGTCATTCCTCGCTCAATCTTCTGAAGTGTAAGCTCTAGAACTTTTATCCTCCAAGCTTTTCCTTTCCTTGGATTATGCTACGTTAATTAAGCATTTTAACGATTAAATATTTTAAGTTTTATTCCGGGTATTATAACCGCTTATAAATAAAACTCCTTCTAATATACATGAAATAATTTCAGCATTATAACTACATATAAAATGAATATTCATCAACTATATTTAAAATAAATTGAGCATTATAACTGCTTATAAAATGAATATTCGACTATTATATTTGAAATAATTTCAGCATTATAACTGCTTATAAAATGAATATTCTTACTAAATATTTGAAGAAAATCGGGCATAGTAACTGCTTATAAAAGTATATTTTCTAATATATAAGAGAAATAAATCGGACATTATAACTGCTTGTAAATAGGACTTTTGTACTATATACTTAAAATAAATTGGGCATTATAACTGTTTATAAAAGTATATTTTTACTAAATATATAAAGAAGAATGAAAATAATAACCACTAGAGTAATACCTCTTGTAGTTGCTAGCTTTACTTCCAATCGCGTAGCGCTTCGATGCTTAGAAAGTAATTTTTATCTCACAATATCTCTCAGAATATAAATATAGAGTATTTTTGCTCTTGAACTACTCTTGAAATGGTAGGAAATAATGAAGAACTAAGCTTGCTATTTATAGGAAAACCAAGTTTCGCTAATTGCACGTTAGGGGCTCGGCTTATTACACTTTGCAACCGATTTATTACACTTTGGTACCTAGGTTAATTACACTTTAAGTTAAGAAAAAGTGGTTAATTACACTTTAGTACCTAGATTAATTACACTTTAGTACCTAGCGTGTGCCAGGCGTAAGCTGGCGTGTGCCAGGCGTAAGCACGACAAAGCGTAAGCACGACAAATCACTTTGTCATTTCGAAGCACGACATAGCAGCTTACTAAAAATAATTTATCAGAACGCTTCTCGGTGAATTCGTCGGAAGCACGACAAATCATTTTGTCCGTGTAAGCACGACACAGCTGCTTGGCGAAAAATTTTTATTTGACCAAATTTATCGTTTACACGATATAATCACAAAACACCTGCTTCAAAATATCATTTGGATCTTTATTTAAGCACATATGATACAAAATTTGAATTTCATTTAAACTTCTCGATACCTAGTTTTAGGTCACTAAATTAACCTCTAACCATATACGATCGTATTTATAAGCCTCATAAATATTCAAGGTATTACAAAAACCTTAGTTGTTCAACAAGGTGTCAGTTCTTCAAATCGATTCGGTCGCCACACTGTTGGAGAAAGCGATCATTGCCGAGGGAGGTAGTGAAGCACTAAGTCAGTACAATAAGGAAAAGAAGAACAAAAACACTGGAGGAGAAACCCGTGGAGGAAGTAGTAGCGGGGGAAGTAACTTAGGAAAGAGAAGGTGGGATAACAATAATAACAACAGCAACAATCGAAGCAACCAGTCGGGAAGTTATCAGGGAGGTGTAGACACCCAATTTTTGCGTTCCTTGTACTAACCGTGACAGGAGGGCAAAATCGTCAATTGAACCGGCTTGCGGGAGCGAAGGAATGGGCACAAGTGCGAACGTCCAACACCACCGCCATGATTGGCGACCAAGGCTGACGTGATAATAAGGCCGTCCGAAGCAGGCATTCCCGAATGAGGTGGCACGTCTCCCGGAAATTCCCGGACTGCAAAATACGAGCCTGTAAGCGAAAACCGACGCTACGGCGCGAAAATTGAGGCGTGGCACGAAAATCGAGAAAGTCAAACCGTCCAGCCGCGGATTGATCTGCGGCCAAATAGTGCGCATTTTGTAAACACGGAACTCGAAACACGGAACTCGAAATCAGGTGAGTGGAAGGCAGGCGGCTGGCTTTGGCCAGCCTATTTCAGCTCAGCTTCGTGCAGCATACAGGGAGTTCAACAATTTTTGGGAGGAAGAAGAATTCAGCACAGCAGCCAAGCACGGAAATTGAGAGAAAATAGCTAGATTTTGCAACAAAATAGGAAGAAAAGAGAGAAAAAAGCGAGGATTTCTACTCCTTTGATTTTGATTGTATCAAATATATTTCTTATCCTATTCAAGTACACAAGTTTACCTCCATTTGAGATCACTTTGCAAGGTAAAAATTCCTTTTGTTATAGCAATTTATATCACATTATTTGGTTAGATTAGATGTAGTTTTCATGTATATTGTTGAACAATCATGGATTAGGGATTATTAGTGAAGGTTCCATCGGAACAAAATTCTTCCTAATAACTCGAGGATATCCAATTGATGAAATTTCTAGCTTGTTTATGGTGATTCATTGGGTGTAATTTATTTAGATTGTCATTTCCGGATATCATGGTGTATTAGATAAATCCAGGTTGGTTAGTTATGTAGTATTCATTTTGTGGGCATGTATTAATCTCGTGTGAGCCTAGGAATGCGACCCCGTGGTCCAAATCCGATGATGGACGTTTTGATGTATGTGATAGATGCAAGATGCTCGTTTTGTAACATGTAACCGTCGGGCCTTAAAACGACGCTAAGGCGAGAATCGGGTTTAAGGCCCCGTATTAGTGGAATATGTGATTGTTGGCGTTCGGGGATATTTTGATGGCTTACATGCCCATGAATAGCCCCGACGCGTGTTTATGCTTGATTAGATTTTGTGACACAAAAAAGTGATTTCAAAGATTAAACGATGAAGGTTTTTTTTTTATTAAAATCAAACAAGCTAGGTTACTAGAATCACGAGGCTAAAAAATTGGAAGTGTTAATAAATGTCGACTCCTATTAAACGAGAAGGCCAAAGGAAATCATTTTCAAATATCACCAAAAGCGGCTTTATGAATGAACGAAACGTTTTATTAAACCTTTGTGCATAGGGTTAAAGATATCCTAGAAATTGCCCATCATTTTGTGAAAGCAATGTATAGATTTCGATTCCTATTTTGTCGAAGGTTTAAAAGACTCTTGTTTTGCCAAAACCACGCTTAATAAAAATCTCATAGCTTTGATAAGTAAAAACAAGTCTTCCTCACGAGTGAAGGAGCTCTCTCGTACTAACGGAAACGACGTTCTGAAACATTTCCAAAAACAAAACACGATTTCTCAACAAAATGTCAAATGTTTCATCTTTCATAAAAGAACTCACCACAACATTCACATAAGCACACACACACACACGCACGTATACACATTTCATGAATTAAAGGATAGGACAGCATCAAGATTGCGGTAACCGTGTTTCACGGAAGTCGAGGGGTGCCTAACACCTTCCCCTCACTTAAGCAAGCCCCCGAACTCTATGAATCTCGATTCGCAGACCAATTAATTCGGAGTCACATATGAGCCAGCGATTTATAAAAAACGAAAACTCGGATGAGTTGGTACATCCATTTCAAATATACCAACTGGTGACTCTGGTTAATTGGCTCATCATAAAAAACGATCTTTGAAAACCCCGTCGACATCAATGCCGACCTTTTCCAAACATCATCTAATAATAAAGGCTAAAATCAGAAAAGGACAACATCGCGAAAGAGAGGCGAGAAACCGGCGTCGACAGCTGGCGACTCTGCTGGGGACATTAGAGGGCTTAAGCCGCTTTCAAATCTTGATGCTATCTTATTCTTTTAAAATTCATAAAATGTGTGTGTGTGCGATATTTTGATGTTTTACTTTTGTTGTGTGAATGTGTGTTTTTGCCTAATAAATGAATGATTGAATGGAATTGCTTTACTTTTAAGTAATCATTTGCATACGGTGAGGACGATGAATGTGAATGTATGTTGAGAGAGTACCTCCTCCTGAGGCGAACCTGTCGGTTGCTTATTACTGGACTCGAAGGGGCTGCTCCCCAGAGATGGCTCAGGAAATGCACCACCCAAATCCGCTCCAATCGAAAGGGCTCAGACGAGTAGATTGCGAAGATTTGGGGACCTTCATGTCGAAAAACCCGTGAGAGTAACCCTAGGATAGGTCAGCCTCATATTAACCCTACGTAAGAAAAGTTTCTTCATGCCTTTTTACATTTCACGCGTAAATGTCATGATCTCATTCATATATGCCTCCCTTTTTGTCAAAAGAAATTACTAACCTCTATCTTCTACAGGGAACAACGGGGGTGCTTAACAAAATCGTGTTTAGCATTGCATTAAAGGACTACTAACTTTCTGTTTTACAGGGAAAGATTAAAAAACCCCAAAAACACAAAAGTTACAGCTTTAGCATGCATCCACATTTTTTATTCCCCAGGACTAAACTTCGAACCCTGGTTTCTGTAGGATTGCTCCTCAAACCCGTTCGCAGTCTAAAAGGGCCCAAAACTCTATATCTGAAATGGCTGATATTCCATCTACCAATTCCGGTTCCATATCTAGGGAGGAATTTGATGACTTTAAAAAGCAGATGTTAGAAATGGCCATAATGCTAAAGGAGCAGTTGATGCCCAGACAGGAACCACCTAAGGAGGATCCACCTCAACTTAAGGGCGAGCCAGTCGTCCCAAAGGCCATTCCCGTACCAAACAAAACAGTGATTACTATCTCGAAAGAGGGAGATACAGATGACCTGCGGAAGAAAATGAGACAAATGGAGGAAACCATCCAATCTATGAAGGGCATAGGGTCCCTGGGCAGGGTTAACTATTCAGATTTATGTGTCTTCCCCGGAGCCAGATACCCGGAGAAATTTAAAATCCTCGAGTTTGAAAAATACAACGGAAAAGGGGATCCCTACACACACCTGAAAATCTACATCGGGGAGCTTGGATCTTACGCCGAGGATGAGGGTCTAAGGATACAGCTTTTCCAAAAGAGTTTGACGGGAGAAGCGAGAATCTGGTACGCTCGGCTTGACAATGCCCGGATCCATAATTGGGAAGAGTTGGCCCATACTTTCTTAACCCAGTATAGCTTCCAGGCCCAAATGGCCCCGGACAGATACCAAATGACAAAAGTTAAGAAGCAACCCAGGGAATCCTTCAGGGAATATGCGCAATGATGGAGGGGCATGGCCGCACAGGTGAACCACCCGATGAGCGAATCAGAGATGGTAATGACTTTTGTAGACATTCAGGAGGCACCGTATTATGAACGAGTCATCTCGAGGATTGGAAGACCCTTTGCTAAAATGATTAAACATGGAGAGATGGTGGATATGGGTTTGAAATCTGGCAAAATCCGGGATTTTACGGCCTTGGAAACAGCTGCCGAGCAAATACAGAATGGAAACTATGGCAGCACTTCCCGGAGGGTCCAAAAGAAGAAGGAAGAGGATGTTTCCCTCATCCTGCAAGGGTCATCTAGAAAAACAGAAAGCCATCTTCCGGTACAGGTGCAGAGGGTGGGGCCATCCCGACAGCCCAACTTCACAGATCAGAGGGCAGAAGGGCGAAGGAGATATGAGGCCTCGCAAAATCGAGTATTCACCCCGCTCGGGGAGCCTCTTGAACGGGTATTAGTGGTATTAGTAGCCCAAAAGAAGATAGTTGGTTTGGCACCCCCGAGTGACCCAAAGGGTAGAAGGTTTGACCCGAGCAAGCGATGTGCATACCACTCCAGTTCCCCTGGTCATGATACACAGGACTGTTGGACGTTGAAGCACAGAATCCAAAACCTGATTGACAGTGGGGAAATTGTGGTGGAGCAGCCAGACTCCCCGAATGTTAAGGCAAATCCCCTGTCAAGACATGATGGAGGGGGGGTCAATGCGACGGAGGCGAATGAAGCTGGGGGGCCGCCAAGGTTGAACTATGTGCAGAAAATTGAGGAAATGATCAACGTGATACATGATCATGGGAGTGCACGGGGAATGCCCATCAGGTTGATAGGGGTAAGTACGAATATCACGGAGGGACCTGTCAAGTTGGCGGCTCCGAGGCCCCTCATCCTTGCGGCAAGGCCGCAAATCCCTATCAGTAGTCTAAAGACGGTACCCTGGAATTATGGGGGGATGCCAGAGGAAGCGGCCAGTTGTGCTTCTGTGACGACAAAAGGGAACCCCTTATATCTTCCTGGGCAAGTCCTTGAGAGGCAAAAGAAGAAAAATGAAGAAATCTCCGAGGAAAAGGCCATAGAATTCTTGAAAAGGATGGATCACCCTGAAACAAGAGGGATCCAGATTTTAAATGAGGAGTCGACCCTAACATCAGTCATGGACTTGGTGTTATCGTCCAATGATCACTGCAAAACCCTGGCGAAAGTCCTGGAGGAGGCATACGTGCCCAAGGAAATTAGTGAGGAATGTTTCGGCCAGATGGTAGGCCATCTGTTGGAGAGTGATGTAATATCCTTTGCAGATGAGGACATCCCCAAGGAAGGAAGAGGGCACCGAAAACCGCTACATATTGCGGTAATCTCCTCAGGTTATATCATAAATGGGGTGCTGATCGATGGAGGATCGGCGTTGAATATCTGTCCCCTCAGTACATTGCAGAAGATGAACATCAATCCCAAGCGCCTACGGGCCAGTCATGTGGTGGTGCGAGCTTTCGATGGTTCCCGGAGGGATACAATGGGAGAGATAGAATTGCGGGTGGAAATAGGACCTTGTACTTTTGATATCTCTTTCCAGGTCCTAGACATTACAGCCAGCTATAACCTGTTATTGGGGAGGCCGTGGATACACATGGCCGGGGCAGTTCCTTCCACACTACACCAACAAATCAAATTAATCATCGATGGGAATCTGGTAACGATCTCGGCAGAATGTGATGACTCTTCTCCTCCCAGAAGTGGCATGCCAGTGATTAATGTGGATGAGTCAGCGGCACCTGCCAGTTTTCAGGCGTTGGAAATTAGCACTCCCCACTACAGATGCTTGGGAACTCCAACCGTGAAACCTAAAGTCTCTCCAGAACTTACCTTCGTTGCGAAGGAAATGATGAAAATGAAATTCCAGCCTAGAAAGGGGTTAGGAAAGAGTAGCCAAGGAATCACCGAGCCCATTCAACCACCCCATCAGATAGGTAAAGCAGGGCTGGGATATCATGGAGGCATCACACGGAGATACCGTCAGGGTGCGGCCCCAATTCGATTGGCCGGAAATCCAATGACCAAGATTGACAATGAACGAGGGACTAGCGAGCCTGCGATTAAGGCAGGAGATGAGGGATTAACCCCCGCAAGTGATGGCTCGGCCAAGAGGGAGAGTTTCCTACAGGAGGTCGCGAAAGAGGTTGAAACCAAGTGCTATATCCCCGGACAATTAACAAGCTGTAGAGAGAGGATGGATGTTGTCATGTCACTGGGAGCCCAACAAGTTGTGCCTGTCATCGATTGGGCAGGATTAATTATTCCCGAAGGAGGTAAGAGGAGGGACTCAGGCGATGTAGCCGTAATCATCGGAGAAGTGTCCGATGTGAAGCCACCTTTCATCCAGCGCATTTCGTCTGACCTGACCATCGATAACTGGACCATGAAACCAGTAATATCCAAACAAGGGTAAAACCCAATGTCAGGGTGGTAGACCCCAGAGGATGGGAGAATGAAGAAGTTTATTTTTGTTTGTTGTTTTATATTTTGCATAATTATGTCGTTTCTTCATGTTATTTGAAAATGTGATCATCGTGGAAAATAACTTATATATGACAAGTATTTTGTTTCATGTCAGGTGTACCAATTTGAGTAATCCTTGCCTAACAAATGGTCTTTCAAATTTGAATGATGATTATGATTTTGACATTGAGCTCGATTTCGATTTGATGGGCATTGAGCAAGACGAGACAGATTACGACGACGCGCCTGACGAGATCAAAGGATGGGTCGAGGATAAACCCAAACCCAACTTAGACCAAACCATCACTATAGATATCGGAACCCCTGACAAGCCAAAAGAACTCAAGATAGGGACGGACCTTACCCCCAGCCAAAAAGCCAAAATGACTGAGTTGCTAAACCAATATGAGGATGTCTTTGCCTGGTCTCATGAGGATATGATCGGATTGTCCACCGACATTGTAGTACACCGATTGCCCATCCAGGAGGGTTTCAGGCCTGTCAAGCAAAAATTAAGAAAGTTGAAACCGGAGTGGAGCTTAAAAGTGAAGGAAGAGATCATCAAGCAGTTCAGGGCAGGAATCATTATGGTATCCACTTACCCAGAATGGCTATCCAATGTAGTTCCAGTGGCTAAGCCTGGAGGGAAGGTGAGGGTATGTGTAGATTATAGAGATCTAAACAAGGCCAGTCTCAAAGATAACTTCCCGGTGCCTTTCATACACATCCTGGTGGATAACACGGCCCAGTACGAAATGTATTCTTTTGTGGATTGCTTTGCGGGGTATCATCAGATAATGGTGGCGGAGGAAGATCGGGAGAAGACCGCATTCATCACCCCCTGGGGCACTTTCTGCTATAGACGATTGGCTTTTGGTCTCACAAACGCATGGGCTACTTATCAGAGAGCCATGATGGCCCTGTTCCATGATATGATGCATAAGGAGATAGAGGTCTATGTGGATGACATTATTATGAAATCGAGGGTAGAATCTGACCATCTAACCCATCTTAAAAAGCTATTCGATCGGCTCAGAAAGTATAATTTAAAGCTCAATCCAGCAAAGTGTGCTTTCGGAGTGCAGTCGGGTAAGCTCTTGGGATTCCTGGTTAGTGATCGAGGCATTGAGTTGGATCCAACAAAGATTAAGGCCATTGTGGATATGCCGGCACCTCGCACGGAGAAGGAGATAAAAGGATTCCTGGGAAGAATAAATTTCATCAGCCGTTTCGTATCCCACTTGACGACTACGTGCTAGCCAATTTTCAAATTGTTAAGGAAAGGTGCTTCCCAAGAATGGAATGAGCAATGTCAGAAGGCTTTTTAGACCATTAAAAAGCAACTGACTGAGGCACCAGTGCTGGTACCCCCGAAGGATGGGATCCCTCTGTTTATGTATATATCGGTCAATGCCATCGCGATGGGATGTATGCTGGGACAGAAAAATGAGGTAAGTAAAGAGCAGGCCATCTATTACCTTAGCAAGAGATTTAGCCAATGTGAACAGAATTACACTCCCATCGAGAAGACCTGTTGCGCTCTGGCCTGGGCTGCAGGGAGATTACAACACTACCTCCATGGGCATGCTACATACCTGATATCAAGAGTGGATCCCCTGAAATATATTTTTGAAAGGCCCATGCTGAACTGTCGGTTGTCCAGATGGCAGTTAATCTTACAACAGTTCGACATGGTGTACGTAACTCAGAAAGCCATAAAAGGGCAGGGAATTGCAGATCAGTTGGCAGAAACCCCGTCCGGAGGGATGGAGTCGTTAGAAACTCCTCTACCAGGCGAAGATATATTTTGGGTATCACACGCGAAATATGATGACGAAGGACAGTTCTGGAAGCTGTATTTTGATGGTGCCATGAATGCCGAGGGGGTAGGAGCCGGAGCGGCCCTGGTCTCTATCACCGGAGAGCAATACCCTGTGGCCACTAAACTGAAATTCAGCAATTCGAACAACACCGCTGAATATGAGGGATGTATCTTGGGACTCCGCTTTGCCCGCGACATGGGAGTGAAGAGACTAGCGGTGTTTGGAGATTCAGAATTGGTAATCAGACAGGCAATCGGGGTGTACAACACTAAAGAGCTTCGGTTACTTCCATACCATCGTTGTGTCACCCAGTTAATGCAAGAGTTCGAAGATATCGCTTTCCGCCATATTCCCCGGGGACGGAATGATTTTGTCGATGCATTAGCAACTCTAGCTTCCTTAATCCAAGTAATCAATAACAGGGACGTTCCACAGATTGAGATAGCAGTATGGAATGTCCCAGCATATGAGGAACATGTGGCAGCATTATCAGACGAGGTGGTGTTGCCAAAGCAGCCCTGGTATCACGACATAAGGGAATATCTGAGAGATAGATCCATTCCCGACCAGGCGAGCCGAACTGAGAGGATGAGAATTCAAAAGATGGCAATGAAGTTTTACTTGAGTGGGGATTCACTCTACAAGAGGGATGCTGGTTTGGGACTGCTGCAATGCGTAGATGAGACGCAGGCCCAAAGGATTATGAATGAAATACATGATGGAGTGTGTGGGCCACACATGAGTGGACCGATGCTGGCCAAAAAGATCTTGAGGACAGGGCATTATTGGTTAACGCTGAAAGCCGATTGCGATGATCATGTCAAACGGTGTTACCAATGCCAGGCGCACGGTAATGTGATCCATACGCCTCCCAATGAACTGCATTGTATGACCTCCCCATGGCCATTTTTAATGTGGGGAATGGATGTAATCGGACCAATAGAGCCCAAAGCAAGCAACGGACACCGATTCATTTTCGTCATGATCGATTATTTCACCAAGTGGGTAGAGGCAGCTTCTTTCCCCAAAGTAACTCAGGAGGTCATCGTTGGTTTCATCAGGAATAATGTCATTTGTCGATACGGGCAACCGGAGGTTTTGGTCTCCGACAACGCCAAGAATTTAAACAACGCCCTCATGAAGGGACTGTGTGACCAGTTTAAGATCAAGCACCTCAATTCCGTCATTTACCGCCCTAAGATGAATGGGGCAGTGGAGGCTGCAAATAAGAACATCAAGAAGATCATGGCAAAGATGTCTGCTAATCATCGGGGATGGCCGAATTTGTTACCCCTCACCCTGCTGGCATACCGAACGTCAACTCGTACTTCTACAGGGGCAACCCCTTACGCTTTGGTGTATGGAATGGAGGCCGTTCTGCCAGTTGAGGTTGAAATGGCGTCCCTCAGAATAGTGATCGATGCGCAGATAAGCGAGGAGGATTGGATGCAAAGTCGATATGACCAATTGGCCCTAATTGATGAAAAGAGGGTAGCCGCGGTTTGGCATGGTCAGTTATATCAACAAAGGATCTCTCGATCATACGACAGAAGGATAAGACCTCGAAAGTTCAAGGAAAAGGATTTGGTGCTAAAAAGAGTCATGCCTTGTCAAGACGAAGCCAGGGGGAAGTTCGCCCCGAACTGGGAAGGACCATTTGTGATTAAGAAAGTGCTATCCGGGGGAGCCCTCATATTGCAGGAGATGGATGGGGAGGTGTTTCCACAACCTCTAAATTCCGATTCGGTGAAGCGGTTCTACGCTTGAATCATCAGTTCCCTTTTTCCTTTGAGAAACGAACTACGTAGCACCTGATCTCCTAACTTGTGGGGGTACGTAGGCAGCCATCATGGCACGGTCCGATCCTTCAAAAAAAATAATAATAATCCTTTCCCTAAACGAAGCCAATTCCCAATAGCCAGATAAAACCTTCCTACACCCTCAAAACCTTCCCGAAACCAGCTGCCTAACCAGCTTCATCCCAAAGGACATAACCCTGATCCAACCAAACAATTATCCAAAATCTGAGATTAAATCCGATGAAATCAAAAGGTGTGCGACAATATCTGTCAGATCTCCATCAAAACTTGAGAAGAGAAAGAAGGCGAAATGTCAAAATCGTGGTCAACTGGATAAAATGAAGATCCAATGAAAGGCAATGATACGACAAAAAGGGAAAATGACTAAATTTAAATGCATGTCTATATATATAAGTCATTTTGTTATAAGATTTCCCTTTCGATAACCGATGAAACTGACATAGTCTATGCAGGAAATAAAATAATCTACAAATCTGAAACTAGCTGAAGCAGGACGGACAAAGTAGTGGATAGATCTGAAGCATCAGCATCTCCTGCAATCTGCTGCCCCATCATATTAATACGATCCAGTAAAGCAGTGGCTCGGCTGACAGTCCCAAAATGAGCATCTACAACTGTCCTGGTCTGAAATATAATGGCCTCTCTGTCAGCAATGGCAGCGTCTCTAGCCCGAATGGCATCATCTCTCTCGACAAGAGCGGCATCCCTCTCGGCCTCAGCAGTAATCAAGGCCAGGCGGAGTCGGGTATCCTCAGTAACCCGACTTGGGGCAGAATCAGCTGAGATGGAGTGGTCTGTGGTATCCTCTAGGAAAATCACTCCAGAGTCATCAAAGGCCCCAGTCTGACTCAAACCAGCTGGATCCAAGTCTCCGCGCAACCACTGCACGTAAGCAAATGTCTGGATGTGACAGCTCTCACTATATTCGGCAAAGATCCGGCGGGACCAAAGATCGTATACCTGCAGTAGATCCCTCTCTGTCCGGGATGATATAAGGAATCGGTAGGCGGCTGCACCCGCGAAAGGGTGTAAATCCTGTGTCTGATCAAACTGCCCCATAACCGCCAGGGGATGATAAGTCGTCACGCCCCTCAGGCCGGCAATAGGAATGAAATCCAGGGTGGGCACGTGAGTCAAGAAGCTCATAAAGGAGCAATAGCCCGAGTAGACCGGGAGATGAAAGGGATCCTCGACGACCGACAAAAATGATATCCAGGAGGCCACATCAATACAACTCACGGGACGAAACGAAAACTGCGTGGTTATGTCATGGCTGAAGCAAAACCCTTGGCGACGGAAATGGCCGATGGGACTGAGATGACTCATGAACCACATATACAATAAGGTCGAGCTCCCTCTGAATACCCTGCCTCGGAAAGATTGACAGTATGAAGCTGACATGTAGGTATCCGCCAATATCATGGGAAGAATGGTGTGATCCTCCTGAAGGGCTCGAACAGCCGCGACAACCCGCATGTCCAACTGATCAGGTCCTGCCGGCAAGTACAAAACTGAGATGACACAGGCCATCAGAACGTCCACTCTCAAGGCATCCCAGCGCTCCTCAGACACGGAAAAATCACCGAGGAAAAGACGAAAACTGTCAGGTGAGCCAAATCGGTCAATCAAGAACTGAAGGGGAACCATATGGTCTGATGTGATCACCGATAACAAGACAGCCCTCCGCAAATCGGTGAAAGTCAAGAATTGACGGCGCATGGAACCAACTGTGACCCTGGCACAAGGTCTATCCAAAGGCAAGCCGGTGAAACGAGTATACTCCTCGAGGGTGGGGGTCAGCTCTACCGTCCCTAACCTGAACACCTGACGGGCAGGCGCCCAATAGCTCAGAATACCATCCACAAAGCCCACTGGCACCTGAAAGGTTAATAAGGACCAAGAATGGCCCAAAAGACCATCTGCGATGACCCTGTCGGCCGGCAATAAACTGTCCAACCAGCGGAGGAGACTGCCAACCAACCCTGTGGAAGGAATGAAATCCAAACGTACCACGGCATCTGAGGACGACATCTGTGGAAAAATAGTATCAAAAAGACTGTACAGGGGTCATTTTCTATCCATAAATAAAAAGCATGCATCGTACAAATAATAATAAGACATATGAATTTCATAGAAATAAAAGAAAAAAGCTGTGCATAAATAAATAAATGAGTTCAGTACATAGTGCATAAAATGAAAAATAAATCCAAACAGGTGCAGGTACAAAAGCCCTATCATATCCTGATCTAAATAAAATCAATCTCATCTATGAAAGCGGGATCCTCGAACTGATCCCCCGGAGTCGCCGAGGTCAAAGGCCCGAAGTTCATGTCGGGGATGTATGGCTGCGCTGTGGCATCAGATGAGCTCGGGCCCGCATCATAACCCGCGCCGTCAGGATCGTAGGCATAAGCATCCTCTAGAGTCCGGCGCAACACCCGAAGATATAGGGACAGCTGGTCTACCTGACGGGTCAGAGTGGCGATCTGCTCAGCATGGGTAGGGCTCCGAACGCAGGCTGCCTAGTCCGTCATCATCACTGAGCCGGGGACCATATCCCCGAGGAAGAATGTGGCCCGGGTCTGAGGACCGATGGTGCGGGGCACCCACCAGGTACGGAAAGCGTCACTCGTACTGGGACCCGTAGAAAGCATCCGACCGTCCTCCCCTGCAAGCATGATCTCTGAAGGCTGAGAATCCAGCGGCCAGGAGGTAGTGAAAGGAAGGGAATGCGGGATGCGGATCTCTCCAGTGACGCATCTGAATGCGCGCTCCCCCAGGTACATCACCCATCCTCCAACACTCTGCAAAGTGAGGCGACGAGTGGAAAGCTCGAACTCCGGGCCAGAAGGATGCCCATCGTCAAATCCCACAGCCAGATGCTCGGAGAGATAGGGAACCCAAACGATATCAGCCGCCGTGATCAGCTCCAGCTGGATGCGGCAGTGTGCAAAGCTTCCTGATACTGGGACCTCCTCCAAGGTGCTATGATGCCATCGTCGGCCCCGGGGATAAGGGTCTAGGACAAGAGTAGTGACGGGCCTTAGACAGGGAAAACGCTCGTAGGCCCAGAACTGTGGAACAGAACAAGGCAGAGCATGAGTAACCAACAAAAGTAGGAAAGAGAAAGCGAATGACGGGAAGTACAATAAGAAAAAGGAAGAAAAACCTCACCAGCAGGAAGTGATAGAATCCGAGCCAAGCATCTGTCTGGCCCTCCGAGCATAGACGCATACCGTGGAGGAAATAAGCAAAGGTGAATGACCCCCAATCATAGTCACTAATACGGTCCACGTCTCTGACGGCCCCTACGACGCTGAAATGAATGGTGGAGGAGTTGTTCCCTAGGAAACAACCCCTCATAATGGTCAGGAACAAGCGTCGTAGCAGAATGTCCCAGGTGCCCTGATCCGCTGGAATAGGCAGTGCATACAGACCCCCGACAGCATCGACAGCCAAAGCACCGGACCGAATGCTACGGGCCTTAAAGACCCGGTCCTCAACGGCGAAGCCCAATAAAGCCCGGACCTCCGCTGGAGTGATGTCAAGATCCAGAGGGACGCGGGATCCAGTGAACTCAATGCCCGTGATGTACCTCCAGTCCCAGGGAGTCAGCACAACCTCGCAGTCAAGAAGGTGAAGAGACTGCGTCTGGTGGAACCAGCGCTCGGACAAGGCCCTCATGTAACCCCAGGGGCACTGGCGGGGAATGATGGTGAAGAAGTGACGAAAGCCCCAGGAGTCCACCACCGCCCGGTACTCACTGTGCAGAGCTGTATAGAGGGAATATATGTTGAACCAGTTACCCCTCGGCTGAGTAAACTCGGGCACCTGGGACAATCACCAATGGGTCAGTCCAGACAAGAGGAGAATTGAGAAATTGAGAATGAAATGAGAATGGAATTGAATATACCTCATTAGCTACAAGAGATGCCGAGGGGTGGCGACTGAGATCCCGACCCAGAAGATCGGGTATCTGCACAGGGGCGCCAGAAGAAGCCTGATGAGTAGATGGAGTCGGTGTGCTGGAGGATGGCCCCTCTGCCGCAACCTCTGGGAGGACAGCCTCCTCAACGTCCGGGTGATCGGGACGGATGACGGCCTCCGCCAAGCGACGAGCCTGACGGGTCCGAGGAAGAACAGGGGCAGGTGCAGCCCTACGACGACGAACACCTGATGTCCGAGACGCAGAAGAGCTACTATGAGCGTCGGGATCCATAGCTGGAACGGAACAGGCAAGGAGGAAGGTAAGTTCCCTTTTTTAAATTATGCCGCAAATATTCCAGTATTTATCGTAGAATTAATGCAACATGATGCATGTTTATGGTATGTGCATGAAAAAAATAAAAATAAAAAATCGACAGAGTTCCGTTTGTAAAATGGACATCCCAGGCATAAGCCAAACATGTTTTCCATCAATCCAATCCTCAAATAGATCAAATTTGCATTCATATGTGTAATTACAGCATGTAAAGGACCATAATGCATGATTTTCTTTCAAAAAAGGGAACAACAGTATGTGGGACCGCATCATGAGCATAAAATAGGACTCACACAGTTGATACATAGCATGTGTATTCGATAATACATAGCATAGCATTGTAAAGCATACATTTCTATCTCTAACATGTAAATAGCCAAATGTATAGCAAAATATTGACGAAATTGAAAAGTGAACGGTCAAAGTGTTACCTGTAGCGCGTAGAACGATCCTACTGGAGCAGTTTTTGCAGAAAGGTTAGAAAACTCGACAAAAGGTCCTTGCAAACGAGCAAAATCGCAAGAATCTATGTGGGGTACGAAGTTGAAAGTGACAGATCTGGAGGCGGCGAGCCGCATATGAAGCCCGATCTTGGCCGCAGGTCCATCTGCGGCTGGCCCTGGTGGGTCCCCTTGCAGCCGTTTGATGTGTTTAGTGAAAATAAATTACGAGATGGGTGACCGGCGACGATACCCGGCCCCGACGAGACAATCGACCGGCGATGATAACCGGCGATTACGAGACGGATGTCCGGCGACGAAAACCGGCTCTGACAAGATAACCAACCAGCAACGATAACCGGGGGTTACGAGATGGGGGACCGGCGACGATACCCGGCCCCGACGAGACAATCGACCGGCGACGATAACCGGTGATTACGAGATGGATGTACGGCGACGAAAACCGGCTCCGACAGGATAACCAACCGGCGACGATAACCGGGGGTTACGAGATGGGTGACCGGCGACGATACCCGGCCCCGACTAGACAAACGACCGGCGATTACGAGATGGATGTCCAGCGACGAAAACCGGCTCCGACAAGATAAACCAACCGGCGATGATAACCGGGGGTTACGAGATGGGTGACCGGCGACGATACCCGGCCCCGACGAGACAATCGACCGGCGACGATAACCGGCGATTACGAGATGGATGTCCGGCGATGAAAACCGGCTCCGACAAGATAAACCAACCGGCGACGATAACCGGGGGTTACGAGATGGGTGACCGGCGACGATACCCGGCCCCGAAGAGACAATCGACCGGCGACGATAACCGGCGATTACGAGATGGATGTCCAGCGACGAAAACCGGCTCCGACAGGATAACCAACCGGCGACGATAACCGGAGGTTATGAGATGGGTGACCGGCGACGATATCCGGCCCCGACAAGACAATCGACCGGCGACGATAACCGGCGATTACGAGATGGATGTCCGGCGACGAAAACCGGCTCCGATAAGATAACCAACCGGCGACGATAACCGGGGGTTACGAGATGGGTGACCGGCGACGATACCCGGCCCCGACGAGACAATCGACCGGCGACGATAACCGGCGATTACGAGATGGATGTCCGGCGACGAAAACTGGCTCCGACAGGATAACCAACCGGCGACGATAACCGGGGGTTACGAGATGGGTGACCGGCGACGATATCCGGCCCCGACAAGACAATCGACCGGCGATGATAACCGGCGATTACGAGATGGATGTCCGGCGACGAAAACCGGCTCCGACAAGATAACCAACCGGCGATGATAACCCGGGGTAACGAGATGGGTGACCGACGACGAAACCCAGCCCCGACAAGACGATCATCCGCATTGACACCCTTTTATGAATGTTTTGCATCCACTGCATCTTACGTTACATCATAAATCATATGTGTTGCATCACGTATGTATTGTGTCCTCCTTGTGCATTGTCATTCATGCATCGAGTGTCTATTCTTTATCCTGTTCATTTCATTTAAACATTGTATGAACATGATAAAGAGGGGCAGCTGTAGACACCCAATTTTTGCGTTCCTTGTACTAACCGTGACAGGAGGGAAAAATCGTCAATTGAACCGGCTTGCGGGAGCGAAGGAATGGGCACAAGTGCGAACGTCCAACACCACCGCCATGATTGGCGACCAAGGCTGACGTGATAATAAGGCCGTCCGAAGCAGGCATTCCCGAATGAGGTGGCACGTCTCCCGAAAATTCTCGGACTGCAAAATACGAGCCTGTAAGCGAAAACCGACGCTACGGCACAAAAATCGAGGCATGGCACGAAAATCGAGAAAGTCAAACCGTCCGGCCGCGGATTGATCTGCGGCCAAATAGTGCGCATTTTGTAAACACGGAACTCGAAACACGGAACTCGAAATCAGGTGAGTGGAAGGCAGGCGGCTGGCTTTGGCCAGCCTATTTCAGCTCAGCTTCGTGCAGCATACAGGGAGTTCAGCAATTTTTGGGAGGAAGAAGAATTCAGCACAGCAGCCAAGCACGAAAATTGAGAGAAAATAGCTAGATTTTGCAACAAAATAGGAAGAAAAGAGAGAAAAAAGAGAGGATTTCTACTCCTTTGATTTTGATTGTATCAAATATATTTCTTATCCTATTCAAGTACACAAGTTTACCTCCATTTGAGATCACTTTGCAAGGTAAAAATTCCTTTTGTTATAGCAATTTATATCACATTATTTGGTTAGATTAGATGTAGTTTTCATGTATATTGTTGAACAATCATGGATTAGGGATTATTAGTGAAGGTTCCATCGGAACAAAATTCTTCCTAATAACTCGAGGATATCTAATTGATAAAATTTCTAGCTTGTTTATGGTGATTCATTGGGTGTAATTTATTTAGATTGTCATTTCCGGATATCATTGTGTATTAGATAAATCCGGGTTGGTTAGTTATGTAGTATTCATTTTGTGGGCATGTATTAATCTCGTGTGAGCCTAGGAATGCGACCCCGTGGTCCAAATCCGATGATGGACGTTTTGATGTATGTGATAGATGCAAGATGCTCGTTTTGTAACATGTAACCGTCGGGCCTTAAAATGACGCTAAGGCGAGAATCGGGTTTAAGGCCCCGTATTAGTGGAATATGTGATTGTTGGCGTTCGGGGATATTTTGATGGCTTACATGCCCATGAATAGCCCCGACGCGTGTTTATGCTTGATTAGATTTTGTGACACAAAAAAATGATTTCAAAGATTAAACGATGAAGGTTTTTTTTTTATTAAAATCAAACAAGCTAGGTTACTAGAATCACGAGGCTAAAAAATTGTAAGTGTTAATAAATGTCGACTCCTATTAAACGAGAAGGCCAAAGAAAATCATTTTCAAACATCACCAAAAGCGGCTTTATGAATGAACGAAACGTTTTATTAAACCTTTGTGCATAAGGTTAAAGATATCCTAGAAATTGCCCATCATTTTGTGAAAGCAATGTATAGATTTCGATTCCTATTTTGACGAAGGTTTAAAAGACTCTTGTTTTGCCAAAACCACGCTTAATAAAAATCTCATAGCTTTGATAAGTAAAAACAAGTCTTCCTCATGAGTGAAGGAGCTCTCTCGTACTAACGGAAACGACGTTCTGAAACATTTCCAAAAACAAAACACGATTTCTCAACAAAATGTCAAATGTTTCATCTTTCATAAAAGAACTCACCATAACATTCACATAAGCACACACACACACACGCACGTATACACATTTCATGAATTAAAGGATAGGACAGCATCAAGATTGTGGTAACCGTGTTTCACGGAAGTCGAGGGGTGCCTAACACCTTCCCCTCACTTAAGCAAGCCCCCGAACTCTATGAATCTCGATTCGCAGACCAATTAATTCGGAGTCACATATGAGCCAGTGATTTATAAAAAACGAAAACTCGGATGAGTTGGTACATCCATTTCAAATATACCAACTGGCGACTCTGGTTAATTGGCTCATCATAAAAAATGATCTTTCAAAACCCCGTCGACATCAATGCCGACCTTTTCCAAACATCATCTAATAATAAAGGCTAAAATCGAAAAAGGACAACATCGCGAAAGAGAGGCGAGAAACCGGCGTCGACAGGAGGATTTAAGAAGAAAGCTGAGGTATGCCCGAAATGTGGAAAGAATCATCAAGGGGAATGCTGGAAGGGACGCAATGTCTGTTTCAACTGCGACCAGGAAGGGCACATTGCACCCCATTGTCCAAAGCCGAAGAAAATCCGAGGATGTTTCGGTTGCGGCTCGACTGAACACCAGATCAAGGACTGCCCAAATAAAGGGAACACCGGGGGAAACGACAATCAAGGGGGAAGCAAGCCGATGATAGGTGGACCAGCACAACCCAATCGTTCAACGGCCCGAACTTTTAACATGACCGTCCAAGACGTAGTTGCTATAAAGGACGTGGTGTCAGGTATTGTACCAGTCAATAATATAAATGCCTATTTATTATTTGATTCGGGTGCTACCTGTTCCTTTGTGTCTGAAGATTTTGCTACGCGTTTAAGCTTACCCCAAGAACGATTAAGAAATCCTTTGAGTATAGAGATTGCGAACAAGGAAGTCATTCCCGTAGAGTTCGTTTACCGAAATTGTTCTGCAAACATTAGAGGTCACGAACTAAGCGTAGATTTGATTTCGATAAGATTGGGAGATTTTAACGTGATATTAGGAATGGATTGGTTATCCAGCCACGCTGCGATGATTGATTGCCAAAAGAAAAGTGTGAACCTTCAGACTTTAAATCGGTCTAAGGTAGTATTTTATGGTAGCTCATCGCTTAAGCAATCCTGTTGCCTTACGATGATGCAGGCCAAGAAACTGTTAAAGAAAGGATGTGTGGGTTATCTAGCTTATATAGTGGATACTCAAAAGAAAGGAGTGGAGATGAAAGATATATCAGTAGTGAGAGAATTTCAAGACGAGTTCCCAGATGATCTGCCTGGCCTTCCGCCAGACAGAGAAATCGAGTTTGTAATAGACCTAACACCAGGAACTGCACCAATTTCAAAAGCTCCGTATTGTATGGCACCGGTGGAGATGAAGGAATTGATGATACAATTACAAGAATTATTAGATAAGGGTTATACTCGGCCGAGTGTGTCTCCATGGGGAGCACCAGTGTTATTTGTCAAGAAGAAGGATGGATCGATGAGGCTTTGTATCGACTATCGAGAGTTGAACAAAGTAACGATCAAGAATAGGTATCCATTACCGATGATAGATGACCTTTTCGATCAATTGAAGGGAGCAAAGTGTGTCTCTAAGATAGATCTACGAACGGGTTATCATCAATTGAAGGTACAAGAGGAGGACATTTCGAAGACGGCATTTTGAACCCGATATGGACATTACGAGTTTTTGGTGATGTCATTCGGCTTGACTAACGCTCCGGCAGCATTCATGGACTTGATGAACCGAGTTTTCAAGTAATACTTGGATAAGTTTGTAGTGGTTTTCGTTGACGACATTCTAATCTACTCGAAGACCAATGAGGAGCACGCCGAACATCTGAAGGCAGTATTGGAATCAGTGAGGAGGGAGAAAATGTACGCGAAATTCTCCAAGTGTGAATTTTGGATGGAGAAGGTCCAATTCTTGGGACACGTGATAGATAAGAATGGGATTTCAGTAGACCCTACGAAGGTAGAGGCTGTTAGTGGTTGGGAACAACCCAGGACACCGACGGAAGTAAGAAGTTTCTTAGGGTTAGCCGGGTACTATCGAAGATTTATCCAAGATTTTTCTAAGATAGCAACCCTGTTAACCAATTTAACAAGGAAGACGGTGAAGTTCGTGTGGACGAAAAAATACGAAAAAAGTTTCCAAGAATTGAAGAAGAGGTTAAGCGAGGCACCTGTATTATCCTTACCAGATGGTACGGGAGGATTTGTGGTGTATAGTAATGCGTCGCATAAAGGACTCAGTTGGGTGCTTATGCAACACGGCAAGGTCATTGCATATGCGTCACGGCAATTGAAGGATTACGAAAAACGATACCCTACGTATGGCTTGGAACTAGCGGCAGTAGTTTTTGCGTTAAAAATTTGGAGGCACTACCTGTACGGAGAAAAATGTGAGATATATATGGACCACAAAAGTCTAAAATATATCTTCACGGAGAAGGAGTTAAATATGAGACAAAGGAGGTGGTTGGAATTAATCAAGGATTACGACTGCGAAATTCTTTATCACCTGGGAAAAGCCAACGTAGTAGCTGACTGATGAGTAGGTTTCATACCTACTTATTGGATACTATTCTGCTTCATTTGTTGCTTAACTATTAGCTCCAAAGTGTGTTTTCATGCATTTTCCTCTTCTTTTTGGTATTGCTTCACTATTTGTATTCTATAGCTTTTGCACAGTTTTTGGGCAATTTGGCAATGAGCATGTGACATATGATGTTTGGGAGCTGAATGAAAAAAAAACAGTTGCTTGCACTGTGCGCGAGAATCGAGGAGACAGACTAAGTGCAGCAGTACAGCAAACTGACAGACGGCGTAGCTGCGCCCATTTTGGCTTGGAAGCCAGCGCAGCTGCGCCCATGCCCTGCGCCCAGAAGCTGTCGACGCAGCTGCGCCCAGCCTGGCCTTGAGGCCAGCGCAGCTGTGCCCACCCTTTCCTTGCTGAAGCCTTTAGCGCAGCTGCGCCCATTTCCAGGCAGTACTCTAGCGCAGCTGCGCCCGTCGCCAGCCAACCATGCAGACACGTTCCAAACAGCTATGCAGACTTGCCAAAAACGTGTGGAATTAATGCCAGGTTTTCAGGAAATTAATGGAATGCTATTTTATCAGTTGGGAATCAAATTTAGTCAACAAAAGACAATTGGGAAGCTTGAATATAATCAGGCAGAGAATCAATTTGAAGGGAGCTTCCTCTCCATAAAAATTCATCACAGACTGCATTTTATTTCCAAAAAACAAAAGATAGCTGTTGATCATCAAAATCACCTGGGAATTGAAGAATGGAGCTACATGGATGCTGAATTAAAGATTAGGAGCAAGAAACCGAGGATCATCACAACTTGGAAAATCAACGGATTAGAAGAAACGGGAAAATTGAAGCAGGGAGTTTTATTATTTCCTGTCTTTGATTTATTTTCTTATTCTATAAAAACAATGATGAACCATTTGTGTATGATGAATTATCTTATTATTAGCATGAACTAAACTTAATTTTTGGGATTATAATGAATCTTTTACATAACTGAAAATTGATATGTTTCCTTATTGTTGATGATTGGTTATGAAATGAATGTCTAGCATAATTTATACTGAAAGTTTAATTGCTTGATCACCAATTACTGTGATAATTTATATGGAATTGATAGAGGAAATATAAATTAAGATCTGATTATGCAAGCATATGTTCATTATTACTACATTCCTCGTGGATTAATGTTTCGTGCTTAGGATAGAGATATACCGAAGCACCATATGTGGCCAATTGAGAACTTATACTTCAACCCTTTTGATTGTAATTCACATAGAGATATAGTGCGTTAGTCATCTAGGGTGTTCACATTCATTCTATCAATTGTGGATTTAGTGTGATATGAGTATAGTGCATCGAGAGGTGGCCATATTTTACATTCGTGTTCTTGACCAACATTCTATAATAACCAATTAGAAGCAATAGGAAGCATGAAAATCTAAGTTTTGTAATAAGTGAAATTATAATCCCAAAACCCATAAATCTGTATTTATATAATTGTAATTTGATTTATATACTTCTAGTAATCATTAGACTAATTTTATCATTTTACTCATCTGTTTAAAGAAATCAAAATAATTATAAAATCGGTGTTTGTAAGTTGTAATTGCAATTCTATTCCCCGTGGGATCGATATCTTACTTACTTTATATTACTTGTGGATCGCGTGCACTTGCGTGTATGAATCATATTTGTTACATATACAAATATCCTAACAAGTTTTTGGCGCCGTTGCCGAGGAATTGTAATTGCGTTTATAACTTTCATCATCAGTTTAAATTAGTTTGGTTTTAGTTAAACAAAATCTGTTCGTATATTAATTTTGTTTATTATTCTTTTGCATTGTTACAGGTACTCTTGAGTAGTATATGCATACTCGATCTAAAAATCACGATCTATTGCCTTTCGAGGATAACATTGAGAAAAGGCTTCAACAGTCAAAAAAGTGTGCTGAAAATACTCTGGAGAATCTAGACCAACCACAAGCAATGGCGGGTGAAGCGCAAAAAGCATTGAGAGATTATGCTACGCCAAGGATCAATGAATTGCAATCAAGTATCACAAGGCTAGCCATAACAGCCAATTCCTTTGAAATCAAACCAGGAACTATCCATATGATCCAAAATTCTGTCCAATTTGGGGGAACGGCGGTTGACGATCCAAATGAGCACTTGATGAGCTTTCTAGAGATCTGTGATACATTCAAATTCAGTGGAATTTCAGAAGATGCAGTGAGATTACGGTTATTCCCATTCACATTGAGGGATAAGGCAAAAAGTTGGCTACACTCACTACCACCGGGGTCTATTACGACTTGGCAAGATTTGGCGCAGAAATTCTTAGCAAAATTCTTTCCACCAGCCAAAACTGCTAAGTTGAGAAATGACATCTCCTCATATGAGCAATATCATGGAGAATCCTTGTATGAGACATGGGATCGGTACAAGGAACTATTTAGAAAGTGTCCACATCACGGTTTGCCACAATGGATGCAACTTAACACATTCTACAATGGGTTGAATATCCACACACGGGCAGGTATCGATGCAGCTTCAGGAGGAGCATTCATGGCTAAAAACTATAACGATGCTTATGAACTTTTGGAGACATGGCTATAAATAATTATCAATGGCCAACTTCTAGATCCAGCCAACCAAAAATAGCAGGGATATTAGATGTTGACACAGCCACATCACTTCAAGCTCAAATATCTGCTATAGCCAAAAAGTTTGATAACCTATATGAAGGAAAGGGGCAGCAAGTTCCCATGATTTGTGAGCTTTGTGCAGGTTCACACTCTTCTGACCAATGTGCTATTAATTCCGAATCGATGCATTTTGTGAGCAACTATCAGCGGCCAACAAATCAATATCAGAACAACTACAATCCGGGGAATAGGAATCATCCTAATTTCTCATGGAGCAACCATCAAGACTATCTGCAAGCTCCAAAACCTCATAATCCTCCGAGGTTCCACAATCAGCAACAACCCACAGCTACTGATAAGAAGGTTGCTGAGTTGAATGAAAAGATGGATAGATACATGGCCAAAACTGACAAGTTGGAGCAAGGCCAAACATTGGGTTTCAAGAACTTGGAGAACCAAATGAGTAAATTGTTTAGCTTGTTATCTAATAGACCTCAGGGAGCTCTCCCTAGTGATACAGAAATCAATCCAAGGAGAAGTGGAAAGGAGCAATGCCAAGCTGTCACCCTCAGAAGTGGAAAACAAACTCTGCCAATCGACGCAGCTGCGCCCATATTGCAAGAGGAACCAGCGCAGCTGCGCCCTTCCCCAGAAACTGACTCTGCTGAAATTGTTGGAGAGGAAGGTAGCATAGAGAAATCTGAGCCCACACCAAGAGAAAGCACAGAAAAGACTCAACCCCCTCCCACCAGATATTATCCACCAGTTCCGTACCCTCAGAGGCAGCAAAAACAAAAATTGAACAAGCAATTCTCCAAGTTTCTTGAGGTATTTAAAAAGCTTCAAATCAACATACCATTTGCAGAAGCCTTGGAGCAAATGCCGAGCTATGCCAAGTTCATGAAGGGGATTCTTTCAAGGAAGAAGAAATTGCAAGATTTTGAAATTATAGCTTTGACGCAAGAATAAAGTGTGGTATTACAAAGGAAGCTACCACCAAAGTTGAAGGATCCTGGTAGTTTCACCATTCCTTGTACCATTGGCAACCTGTCGTTTAAGAAATGCTTATATGATCTTGGTGCAAACATTAATCTCATGCCATTGTCCGTCTATACTCAGTTGGGATTACCAGCACCCAAGCCAACAAATGTCTCTCTACAGCTAGTCGATCGTTTTGTCACCTATCCAAGAGGAATTATGGAAGATGTTCTTGTTAAGGTTGATAAGTTCATATTCCTAGTTGACTTCATAATCCTAGACTTTGAGGAAGACAAGGATATTCCCATCATACTTGGGAGGCCATTTCTAGCTACCGGGAGGACTCTCATTGATGTGCAAAAGGGAGAATTGACAATGAGGGTTCAAAACCAAGAAGTCACCTTTAATGTCTTTAAAGCTATGAAATTCCCAACCGAGGAGGAAGATTCTTTTCGAGTAGATATCATTGAAAGTGCAGTGACCGAAGAATTCATGAAAGACACACGTAGTGACCTGCTTGAGATGACACTGACAGGAAACATCGACTTGGACGAGCCCGAGAACTGTGAGTATGTTCATTCACTAGATGCAATACCAAGGTTTGCAAAGTTCAAAGTACCAGTTGAGCCCTTGAAAAGCTCAAATGAATCCTCATCTCATTTGAAACCATCTAGAGAGGTACCTCCTAAACTTGAGCTTAAGCACTTGCCTAGTCACCTCAGGTATGCATATCTAGGCACTTCCGATACTTTACCTATCATTATTTCTTCTGCACTAACCTCTTTACAGGAAGGCAAGATGATAAGAATCCTTCGAGAATTCCAAGGAGCTATTGGATGGACCATCGCTGACATAAAGGGAATCAGCCCCTCGATTTGCATGCACAAGATTCTGATGGAAGATGACAGCAAGCCTACCATAGAGCATCAAAGAAGGCTAAATCCCATCATGAAAGAGGTGGTGAAAGCGAAAATCTAAAATGGCTAGACGCTGGGATCATCTACCCAATCTCTGACAGTCCGTGGGTGAGTCCTGTGCAATGTGTCCCAAACAAAGGGGGAATAACTGTGGTAAGGAATGAGAACAACGAGTTGATACCAACTCGAACGGTCACGGGATGGAGAGTCTGTATGGACTACCAAAACCTCAACAAAGCCACAAGGAAAGATCACTTCCCACTTCCCACTTCCATTCATAGATCAAATGTTGGACAGATTAGTAGGTCATGACTACTACTGCCTGCTTGACGGATATTCTAGATATAATCAAATTGCCATCGCTCTAGAGGATCAAGAGAAGACAACTTTCACTTGTCCATATGGAACTTTTGCATTCAGGCGGATGTCTTTCGGTCTATGTAATGCTCCGACCACATTTCAACGGTGCATGATGGCGATATTTTCTGATATGGTAGAAATCAACATGGAAGTTTTTATGGATGATTTTTTAGTGTTCGGAAATTCCTTCGATAACTGTCTCGAGAATTTGGTTATGGTACTAAAGAGATGCGTGGAAACAAATCTTGTGCTTAATTGGGAGAAATGTCACTTCATGGTCCAAGAAGGAATAATATTGGGACACAAAGTCTCAGTAAAAGGGTTGGAAGTGGATAAGGAAAAGTTTGAAACCATCGAGAAATTGCCTCCACCATCTTTAGTAAAGGGAGTTCGGAGTTTCTTGGGACATGCTGGGTTCTACCGCAGATTTATCAAAGACTTCTCCAAAATCACTAAACCCTGTGCAGTTTATTGGAAAAGGATGTCCCATTCATATTCGATGAAAATTGCTTGGCAGCCTTTGAGTTGTTAAAAAAGAAGTTGACAATGGCACCTGTGATAGTGGCGTAGTGGCGCCGGACTGGTCCTTACCATTTGAGCTTATGTGCGATGCTAGCGACTACGCTGTGGGCGTGGTATTGGGACAACGCAGAGAAAAGTATCTACATGCGATCTACTATGCCAGCAAAACACTCTCAGAAGCCCAAATGAATTACACCACCACCGAGAAGGAACTACTCGCTGTTGTCTATGCATTCGACAAGTTCCGGTCCTATCTCATTGGGACAAAAGTAGTGGTGTACACAGACCATGCAGCAATTCGATACTTGATATCGAAAAAAGATGCCAAGCCAAGATTAATCAGGTGGATCCTTTTGTTCCAAGAATTTGACTTAGAAATAAAGGACAAGTGATGAGTGTGTTTTATACACACAATTTGGGTACTTTTGGCCTTGATAATTTGCAAGTCTTTAGGTATTTAATATGGTTTTTATGTATTTTTATCTTATTTCTACATAAATTAGTTTTTAGTTATTTTTACATGATTTATGTTGCTTTGATGCATTTTTATTATGTCTGTAGGAAATGAAATAAAGACCGCTCAGATCGTTGTTTGTATTGACTCAATGTCCGTGCCTGGACGTCTGTGCCCGAATGGTAGTATGATGGAAATTTGTGCTTGGCGACGCTCGGTGCTTAATTTGACAACATTTGGTAGTTGGGCGTGCACGGCGTCGGAAAGCGTGCACGGCGTGCAGCATCGGCCAAGCCACGAGGGCAACCCCATGCTTAGATATCCGTGCCCGAATGTTAACACGGTAAAAATTTATGTTTGGCGATGCTCGGGGCTTAATTTGATGACATTTGGAAGTTGGGCGTGCACGGCGTTGAAAGGCGTACACGGCGTGCGGCGTCGACCAAGCCGCAGGCACGGCGTGCGGCAGACTGGGGCGCCAGCGTGCGCCCCAGGCGCTGGGCGCGGGCGCATGGGCGCGGCGTGCGGGCGCGGGCGCATGGGCGCGGCGTGCGGGCGCGCGCTGGGCGTGCGGGCGTGTTGGCGCGCTGGGCGTGCGGGCGTGTGCGTTGGGCGCTGGGCGATGGGCGCTGGGCACTCGGCAGCCTCGGCGTTGGGCGCGCGCGCACGCGGGGCTCGGCGGGCTCGGCGGCACTCGGCAGTTGGGCGTACGGCCAACGGGCGGCCCAGGCACGCGGCGCCGTGCTGAGTGCGATCTGACACAGCTATAGTGCGATCTGAGCTCCATTTTGTCCGATTTTGGCTAGGGTTTCTTGATGGAGGCTATATATAATCTCTTCTAAGCTACATATCAGACATTTAGAGAGAGGGAGGCTACAAAATACATCAACCAACAGTGCTCAAGGCTGCAAATCAAGCTGAATCAAGCCAAAAGCTAAGGAACTCAGTCAAAAAGAATTGCAAGGCCAAGGTGGAGAGCTAGAAACCAACAGCAACCAAAGGAACACCAGCTAAATAGCTTCAAAAGTGGTTTCATTTCTAGATTTCCATCTCCTTTGTAATTCGAATTTGACAATGTATCAATTGAAAATGATGTTTATTGTAGCTATCATGAACTAACCTTCTATTATAAGATTGCAATGGAACCCAACACTTAATTTGAATTGAATTCTCTCTCTATTGATTTTAGTTATGCATATGTGAGTTGATTATCATAACCTTTGCTTCTTGATTAATTGTTTGGCCCGTAATTACCTTGGGAACCTATATGAACTTGACAAAAGGATTATAGGTTAAGACCTAATTATGATAACATGCGAGAGTATAGATTGTTGTGGGTTATTAATTGGATTAAGTGATGTGTGTCTTATTAATTATCTGCAATAATAGGTATCTTGATTGTAGTTGGGATAGAAATATACCTAATTACCGCATGCAACCAATTGAGAATCTAGTCTTAATGACTTTCGATGTGAAAGTTGGTAATTGAAGGGAGGATTAATTAGATTTGGTGACACGTGTCTATTAATCATTCCTGAAATTAGTCTCTTGATAGTGTATAGGATAGATATATACCTATGCACCGCTTAGGAAGATTCGTGATTGACCATCGACAGAGGCTCTTATGTAGTTTTGATTTCTCGGTTGTCAATTCGTATGCTATAACTGATTGAAAAGAGAGAGTTCGGAGATTCAAATGACGTGTTGGGGGAAATTGTAATCTTAGACCTTTCTATCTTGATATTTTACCGCATTTTACTCCTAACTCGACTTGTGAACTCAACAATCAACAAACAATCAAACCTTCATCGTTTAAATTAGATCAAATTGATATACAATTGATACTTGGTTATTATTTATCACAATTCCCTATGGGTTCGACTCATATCTTATCATATATTACTTGTGGACTGTGTATACTTGCACGTGTGTGTTTATCGATAGCTAAATCTATCAACAAGTTTTTGGCGCCGTTGCCGGGGAATTGTTTTCTAATAATTATACCAATATCAATTTCAATCAACTTGGTCTCTTTTTAGACTTGTATATAATTTTCATTTTGTTTTGTAGGTATTCTTGATTTGTATGCCATGCTCACGTGGTCTTGAGTTAATTCCTTACGATCCCGAGATCGAGAGAAATATTCGACGACTACGTAGAGAACGAGTTTAGGGTATACCTAATCAAAATACCATGGCTGAGGAGGAGCCTAAATCCTTGAGGGAGTACGCCATGCCTCTTGTCACAGACTTGCACTCAAGCATTTCCAGGCCAGCTATTGAGGCCACTCACTTCGAAATTAAGCCAGGCACCATCCAGATGGTCCAAAACTGTTTGCAGTTTGGTGGATTGCCTAATGACGACCCAAATGCTCATTTGGTGAGTTTTCTGGAAATTTGTGACACATTCAAGTACACTCAAGTGACTGATGATGCAATTAGACTCCGACTATTTCCTTTCACGCTCCGTGACAAGGCAAAGAGTTGGTTGCATTCGCTTCCCTCGGGATCAATTACCAAATGGGATGACTTAGCCTAGAAATTTTTGGCAAAGTTCTTCCCACCCGCGAAAACTGCAAGATTGAGGAATGACATCACTTCGTTTGTTCAATATGATTCCGAGTCCTTATATGAGGCTTGGGAAAGGTTCAAAGATCTAATTAGGAGATGTCCACACCATGGTTTTGCTCAATGGTTGCAAGTTGAGATTTTTTATAACGGGTTGACCAATGTCACTCGATCAAGTGTCGACGCAGCTGCAGGTGGTAGTTTAATGGGAAACAATTTTGCGGAAGAATATAAATTGTTGGAAACTATGGCGGCTAATATTTATCAATGGCCTTCGGAGAGGAAAATGCCACAAAAGGCAGCAGGAAAATTTGAGGTTGATCCTCTCACTTCAATAACCGCACAGCTAGCCGCGCTCACAAAGGAAGTAAAAAATTTAGGAACTCAATCTGTGCAGAGCATTTCTGAGACCTGTGAGTTATGTGTTGGAAATAATCCTACCGAGCAATGTGCCATCAATGCAGAATCCGTACAGTTCGTTGGTAATTACAATAGACAGCAAAACAACCCTCACTCAAATCACTACAATCCTGGATGGAAAAATCACCCAAATTTCTCATGGAGCAACAACAACAATACCCAAAACCAATATTCAGCTCCTAGGCATCAATATCCCCCAGGATTTCAAAATCAAACTCAATCACACCATCAACCCCAATCACACCAACAAGCCTCAAACCCACCCTTGCCACAACAGGAGAAAAAGCCTAGTGGGGATGATTTATTGGTTCAATCGGTTGCACAACATAGCGCTTCGATACGGAATATAGAGCTTCAACTTGGGCAGATAGCTAGTGCTATGAATATCCGTCCTTTGGGTGCCTTACCGAGTGACACCGAAGTTAACCCGAAGAGAGAAGGTAAGGAGCATTGCAAGGCTATGACTTTGAGAAGTGGGAAGGAATTACCGGATGTTATGAATGAGGTTCCAGCAGAAGTAGTGCTTGAGGATGTGAATGGGGAGAAAGAGGAAGAAAAGAGAAAAGAAGTAAAAAAGAAGGAAAAGGAGCCAGTGCCAAAACCAGAGGGGAGCAAGCAAGGCCCTATGTATCCACCATGCCCGTTTCCACAACGTCAGCAGAAGATAAAGTTGGATAAGCAATTCTCTAAGTTCTTGGAAGTTTTCAAGAAACTGCACATAAATATACCATTCGCTGAGGCATTGGAACAAATGCCTAGTTATGTGAAGTTCATGAAAGAAATCTTGTCAAGAAAGAGAAGGCTTGAGGAGTTTGAGACGGTGGCACTAACCGAAGAATGTAGTGTTGTGTTATAAAGAAAGTTACCACCAAAGTTGAAAGATCCGGGGAATTTCACAATTCCTTGCACAATTGGTAACCAATTCTTTGGCAAGGCCCTATGTGATTTGGGGGCAAGCATCAATCTAATGCCACTCTCAATTTATCAACAGCTGGGATTAAGTGAGGCAAAACCTACAAATGTTACATTGCAACTTGCGGATAGGTCTCTCACATACACAAGAGGAATAGTAGAAGATGTGCTTGTCAAGGTGGACAAGTTTATTTTTCCAGCAGATTTCATTGTCCTTGATTTTGAAGAAGACAGGGAGATTCCTATCATCCTTAGGCGACCATTCTTAGCCACAGGCAGAACCTTGATTGATGTGCAAAAAGGAGAGCTAACCATGCGTGTCCAAGATCAAGAGGTAACTTTTATTGTTTTTAAAGCAATGAAGTTTCCTAATGTGCAGGATGAATGCTTCAGGTTAGACTTGATTGACGAGGCGGTGGATGAGGTGTTCGCAGCAAACTATGAAGTTGACCCTTTTGAAGAAATGCTGGGAGAATCACTTAAGAGTGAACCTCTTTTTCCTAATGAGATGGTAAATGTGCTGAATGTTCCCCCACGTTTTATCAAGTTTAAGCAACAATTTGAACCGTTAGATAGACCAAGCAGTTCTAGCACCATTGCAAAATCCTCATGGGAGGAGCCACCTACTTTGGAGCTCAAACCATTGCCAATCCACTTGAGGTATGCGTATTTGGGTAATGCTAGTACTTTGCCTGTTATTGTGTCTGCTTCACTTGATGATGTGCAGGAAAATAAGTTGCTAAGAGTGCTACGGGAATACAAAACAGCCCTAGGTTGGTCCATTGCCGATATCAAGGGAATTAGCCCGGTATTTTGTATGCACAAGATCATATTGGAAGATGAAGCCAAACCTGTGGTTGAGCATCAGCGTAGATTGAACCCCGTCATGAAGGAGGTGGTCAAGAAGGAAATTATCAAATTGCTCGATGTCGGCATCATCTATCCCATCTCAGACAGCCCATGGGTCAGTCCAGTGCAATGTGTTCCAAAGAAGGGAGGCATGACAGTGGTGTCTAATGAAAACAACGAGTTGATCCCAACTAGAACTGTCACCGGGTGGAGAGTTTGCATGGACTACAGAAGATTGAACAAGACTACATGCAAGGACCATTTCCCGCTCCCATTCATTGATCAAATGCTAGACAGGTTGGCTGGACATGAATTCTATTATCTCTTAGATGGATATTCGGGATACAACCAAATTTCCATTGCCCCCGAAGATCAAGAGAAAACAACATTCACTTGCCCATATGGGACATTTGCCTTCAGAAGAATGTTGTTTGGGCTATGCAACGCACCCGCCACCTTCCAAAGATGTATGATGGCTATATTCTCCAATATGGTTGAGCAAGGATTGGAGGTTTTCATGGATGATTTTTCGGTTTTCAGATATTCATTCGACTTATGCCTTGAAAACCTTGTGAAAGTGCTGAAACGATGTGTTGAAACAAATTTGGTGCTAAATTGGGAGAAATGTCACTTCATGGTGCAAGAAGGCATTATTTTGGGACATAGAGTATCTTCAAAGGGGCTGGAGGTTGATAAGGCCAAGATTGAGACCATTGAGAAACTTCCTCCACCAACCAACGTCAAGGGCATTCGCAGCTTCCTTGGACATGCTGGATTTTATAGGCGGTTTATCAAGGATTTCTCAAAAATTACAAAACCGCTGTGTAGTCTCCTTGAGAAAGACACTTCATTTGTCTTCGATCTTGCTTGTTTAGAGGCTTTTGAGTTACTAAGGAAGAAGCTTGTAAGTGCTCCTATTATCATGGCCCCGGATTGGAATCTTCCGTTTGAATTGATGTGCGACGCTAGCGACTTTGCAATTGGTGCTGTCTTGGGCCATCACAAGGACAAGGTTTTTCATGTGATCTATTATGCTAGCAAGACACTAACTAGAGCACAACTTAATTATACAACAACGGAGAAGGAATTTCTTGCTATCGTGTATGCCTTTGACAAATTTCGTGCCTATCTCATTGGCACCAAGGTCATTGTGTACACGGACCATTCAGCCATAAAGTACTTAATAGCAAAGAAGGACGCAAAGCCACGCTTGATTCGATGGGTTTTATTGCTTCAAGAATTTGATCTCGAGATTCAAGATAAGAAGGGAACCGAGAATCAAGTGGCGGATCACTTGTCAAGGCTGGAAAATGCAGACCGCGAGATGGAAGATGATGTCATGATTAATGAATCTTTTCCCGATGAGCAACTTTTCGCCATCACACATGAGGTGCCATGGTATGCTGACTATGTTAATTATGTGGTGAGCCATGTCCTACCGCCCGAGCTGAGCTATCAACAAAAAAGGAAGATCCTGCACGATGTGAAGCAATATTTTTGGGACGAACCTTTTCTGTTTAAGCAGTGTGCTGACCAACTGATCCGAAAGTGCGTACCTCAATCTGAGATGGAAAGCATGTTGAAACAATGTCATGCCTCAGCTTTTGGAGGACACTATGGCGGAGAGAGAACAGCGGCGAAGGTGCTTCAGTCGGGTTTTTATTGGCCAACGTTATTCAAGGACGCCCATGTGTTTGTGCTGAAATGCGATCGATGTCAAAGAGTAGGGAACATTTCCAGGCGTCATGAGATGCCACTAACCACAATCCTAGAGGTTGAGATATTTGACGTTTGGGGTATTGACTTTATGGGTCCGTTTCCTTCTTCGTTCAACAATTTGTATATCCTTGTGGCTGTAGATTACGTGTCAAAATGGGTTGAAGCAGCCGCGACACCCACCAATGATGCCAAAGTTGTGCTGAAGTTCCTTCGAAAAAATGTTTTCACAAGATTCGGAACTCCGCGAGCAATAATTAGCGATGAAGGGTCGCACTTTTGTAACAAGAACTTTGATGCTCTTCTTGCTAAATATGGGGTGACCCATAAAATTGCCACGACCTATCATCCTCAAACAAGTGGTCAGGTGGAGGTATCCAATAGAGAGGTGAAAAGGATTTTAGAGAAGGTTGTGAACCCGAATAGAAAGGACTGGTCATTGAAGCTTGATGACGCCTTATGGGCGTATAGGACGGCATACAAAACTCCTATCGGGATGTCTCCACATCAGCTTGTGTATGGGAAAGCATGTCACCTACTGGTGGAACTAGAACACAGTGCTTATTGGGCCATCCGGAGGCTAAACTTTGATTTGAATGTTGCGGGGGAGAAGCGCCTCTTGCAACTCAATGAGATGGACGAGTTCCGTCTCCAGTCATATGAGAATGCAAAGCTCTACAAGGAAAAAGTCAAGAGGTGGCACGACAAGAAGATAATCGATCGAAAGTTTGAGGTTGGACAACCCGTCTTACTTTATAACTCTCGGTTGAAGCTATTTCCCGGTAAACTCAAATCAAGATGGTCAGGGCCATTTTATATCAATCATGTTTTTCTGCATGGTGCAATTGAACTGCGGGATGATAAGACAAACCAATTGTTTAAGGTGAACGGACAAAGAATTAAGCACTATTGGGGTGGCGACATTGAACGCCAAAAGACCTCAATTAGTTTCGTCGATCCGAATTGATTGGGGATGAGTCAGGCTGAAGACTTTAAATCAAGCACTAGAGGGGAGGCAACCCAATGTTTAGATTTAATTCATGAGTTGTTGTAAAAAAAAAAAAAGGTTTAAGGATGATTTTTAGCATTAATTGTTTCTAATTTTGTTAATTTTGTGGCTACATGTAGGTATTTGTATCCAATTTTGGCAATTGAGCGAAGCGTGTCAGCGAAACGCCGACTGCACGCCAGCAGCAGCACGCCCAGCAGCCCAGTCAGGCACTAGGCGCGGGCGCGCACGCCCCAGACGCAGCACATGGGCGCTGGCACTCGGTGTTGGCATGGGCATTGGCAGGCGGCAGACGCGGGCACGGCAGACGCGGGCGCGCACAGCGGACTCGGCAGCAGTAGCGCACAACAGGCGCAAGCGAGCGGCAGACGGGCGTGCGGGCTGGGCGCCCAGCAGGCGCGCGCGGGCGCGCCCCAGCTTGTGTGGCCGCACCAAGCAGCTGGGTCATGTACTTTTAAAGCTTCATTTTGCTCATTTGTTCCCACCCATTCTTATATCTCTCTCCTCCAACTCTTGAGCCAACTTGCATGCCTTGTTCCCAAACTAAAATTCGTGCATCATTACTTCAAATTGGCATCCAATCTCGGCTGCCCATCATCAATTTCATGTTCTAACTTGGTTTTTAACAAGAATTTGAAGGTCTTAGTAAGATTTCAATGGCTTTTCAAAAGTTTTCCAAGTAAAGGTAAATAAGGGCTATAAATTGCAATTTTTCTTGCTTGGGTGCTGTGTTTTGGAAGTTTTGATTAGCAGGTACATAGCTAGCTCTCATTGCAAGGCTTTGTGGAGGGTTAGGCTTGCTATCCATTGCACTTACAACTGTGATTCTAAAGAGTGCACACCACCTGTTCGATCATTTGTCTAAGAGGGAATTCTTGGCTTTTTCGGGTAATTTGCTTGAAGCTTTTTCTGGTATGGCTCCCAAACGTCAACGGGGTGAATCTTCATCGTCCAAACTAACCAAAGCCTATGACAAGAAAAAGTTCGTTAGTGCGGAGGCATCTGAGCGTTATCACACTATTATGGCCATCAAAACATTAATTCCTGAGAGGGGTATTCTTCCACACGAAACTAATGATTTTGGCATTGCTAACATAATTGAGGAAAGGGGATGGCAGACTTTCGCCGCACAACCCGAGCCCACATGTATATCAATCGTCCGGGAGTTTTATGCCAATGCCATGGAGGCTGACGATTATGTAGTCATGGTTCGGGGCAAAATGGTGTCACTTGGCAAGCGAAACATTGAAGATTATTATAAACTTCCTAGAAGCCATGGCACAGATGAGCTCACTAGGTTGGGAACCGAAAAGCCTGATTGGAATGAAATTATTGCAACCTTATGTAAGCCAGGCGCCCGGTGGACAATGAAAGGGGAAGAGCCACTGCATCTACGACAGGGTGATTTGAGCAAGTATGGGAAGGCTTGGTTATACTTCATCAACGCTAAGCTTTGGCCAACCACCCACGCAACACAAGTGATTTCGATGCGGGCACTGATCTTATTTACCTTGGTTACAGGGCGTAGCATCAACGTGGGTAGACTGATTCGCAATTCCATAGTGCAAAATGCTAAAGGAAAGTCTACAGGTGGATTGCCACACCCATCACAGATTTGTGGTTTATGCAAGTTGGCAAAGGTCAAGTGGAACACCAATGAGATACTTCAACCCCCCTTGACACCCATTGACAGCCTCGCCATGCGCCATTATAAAGTTTGGAGGGGTGGGGTGCCGGAAGAGCATGGCGCTGGATACTTACCTTTGCTGCATCCTCAAGACACTAAGGAAGATGAGGCCAACCCACCACTTAACATCGAGCATCCTGAGCCATCTAACTCTTCAATTGACTTACTTATTGCTGAGATGCGTGAGCTTCGGCGCGAAAATCAGGAGATGAGGGCTGAAATGCAGCGGAATACGCAAGAAAGAGAAAAGGAAGCCCGGGAGAGGGAACGTGAACATAGGCGCATGTCTAGGCGCATTAATCATTCGATTCAACAGGTCAATTCATTATGTAATTATACTTCCAATTTTTATAATGCTACCACACAGGTGATCAACAACAACGGGTTCAATACCGGGCCCCTTGCAGTCCAATTCCCAACGGCACCTATGTTCCCGGAGTATGACCTTGATTCGAGTGATGATGCAACTAGAGGCAACCACGCAAATAGCAACAGTGCGGATGGTGGTGCTTGAGTTCGTCAGTGAAGTTCTCTATTTTAATTCTGTCTATTATAAACATCGAGGACTATGTTTACTTTAAGTTTGGGGGTGGTAGTATAATGTAGTTATTTTATTTCGTCTAAGTCATGTTATGCTACAAGAATGGCCAATGATATTCTGTTGGTTATTGTGTTTTCATCTAAAGTAAGGTTTGAGCATGTCTAGTTACTTCTTAACATTTTTGGCTAACCACTCTACTCTTGGTTGTTTTAGCTCTTCACGTACACAATGTACTTGTTTAGTTAGTTAGTATTGAGAAATCTCATTTACTTAAATGCTTGGGAGATTATACTTGAAATGTACTGAACTCACGTCAGCAACCTTTTATACTTATTTTAGACTTTCATATAAGTTTGGGGGAATTACAAAAAAAAAGAAAAAGAAAAAAAAATACAAATACAATAATAAACATTATTATCGGTTGACCAAGTTTAATTACGTGGCCATTGCTACTCGAGTTAATAGATCCTCTGGGGTGTTTTTACACCTAATGCCCTAAAGCCATCTGGTTTGGGAGTCATTGATCAAACACTCGTTACATGGGTAACTCTGAATAGCCTAATGTGATTAGACATTGCACGGTCATGCGATTAGTTAAGGTGAGATGGAGCGTAAAACGCACTCACCATTGTGATTACTCATTACTGCAACAATGTCTTGGGAACCCCTTTCTTATATGGTCGTCTTGTTTGTTATTTATCAAGGTAATGATGAGTTTGTAGATTTATAGTATAATCCCTCATATATTGAGTTCATACGTTAGCTCTTTCCTAACTCGCATAAATAGATAGCACACTCACACACACACATTGCTGAGATCTTGAGTAGCCGTGAGTTTAGAAATTTTGTTAAGTTGTAACTTTACGTTGTTCTTGGGCCCCTTTTGATCTTTTTCCTTTGAGTCCAATTCTTGGAGTCGTTCTCTTCTAATTCAGTTGTTGTTTGTGTTTATTTTAATAAATTAGTATATCTCTGTTTACTTGAGGACAAGCAAAGATTTAAGTTTGGGGGTATTTGATGAGTGTGTTTTATACACATAATTTGGATACTTTTGGCCTTGATAATTTGCAAGTCTTTAGGTATTTTATATGGTTTTTATGTATTTTTATCTTATTTCTACATAAATTAGTTTTTAGTTATTTTTACATGATTTATGTTGCTTTGATGCATTTTTATTATGTTTGTAGGAATTGAAATAAAGACCGCTCGGATCGTTGTTTGTATTGACTCAATGTCCGTGCCTGGACGTCTGTGCCCGAATGGTAGTATGATGGAAATTTGTGCTTGGCGACGCTCGGTACTTAATTTGACAACATTTGGTAGTTGGGCGTGCACGGCGTCGGAAAGCGTGCACCGCGTGCGGCGTCGGCCAAGCCACGAGGGCAAGCCCGTGCTTAGATATCCGTGCCCGAATGTTAACACGGTGAAAATTTATGTTTGGCGATGCTCGGGGCTTAATTTGATGACATTTGGAAGTTGGGCGTGCACGGCGTGCGGCGTCGACCAAGCCGCGGGCACGGCGTGCGGCAGACTGGGGCGCCAGCGTGCGGCCCAGGCGCTGGGCGCGGGCACATGGGCGCGGCGTACGGGCGTGTGCGCTGGGCGCTCGGCAGCCTCGGCGTTGGGGGCGCGCGCGCGCGGGGCTCGGCGGCACTCGGCAGTTGGGCGTGCGGCCAGCGTGCGGCCCAGGCGCTAGGTGCGGGCGCGCGCGCTGGCGTGCGGGCGAGCGACGCGGGCGTGTGGGGCAGCAGGCGCGGGCGTGCGGCCAGCGTGCGGCCCAGGCGCTGGGCGCGGGCGCGCGCGTTGGCGTGCGGGCGCGCGGCGCCGTGCTGAGTGCGATCTGACACAGCTATAGTGCGATCTGAGCTCCATTTTGTCTGATTTTGGCTAGGGTTTCTTGATGGAGGCTATATATAATCTCTTCTAGGCTACATATCAGACATCTAGAGAGAGGGAGGCTACAAAATACATCAACCAACAGTGCTCAAGGCTGCAAATCAAGCTGAATCAAGCCAAAAGGCAAGGAACTCAGTCAAGAAAAATTGCAAGGCCAAGGTGGAGAGCTAGAAACCAACAGCAACCAAAGGAACACCAGCTGAATAGCTTCAAAAGTGGTTTCATTTCTAGATTTCCATCTCCTTTGTAATTCGAATTTGACAATGTATCAATTGAAAATGATGTTTATTGTAGCTATCATGAACTAACCTTCTATTCTAAGATTGCAATGGAACCCAACACTTAATTTGAATTGAATTCTCTCTCTATTGATTTTAGTTATGCATGTGTGAATTGATTATCATAACCTTTGCTTCTTGATTAATTGCTTGGCCCGTAATTACCTTGGGAACCTATATGAACTTGACGAACGGATTATAGGTTAAGACCTAGTTATGATAACATGCGAGAGTATAGATTGTTGTGGGTTATTAATTGGATTAAGTGATGTGTGTCTTATTAATTATCTGCAATAATAGGTATCTTGATTGTAGTTGGGATAGAAATATACCTAATTACCGCCTGCAACCAATTGAGAATCTAGTCTTAATGACTTCCGATGTGAAAGTTGGTAATTGAAGGGAGGATTAATTAGATTTGGTGACACGTGTCTATTAATCATTCCTGAAATTAGTCTCTTGATAGTGTATAGGATAGACATATACCTATGCACCGCTTAGGAAGATTCGTGATTGACCATCGACAGAGGCTCTTATGTAGTTTTGATTTCTCGGTTGTCAATTCGTATGCTATAACTGATTGAAAAGAGAGAGTTCGGAGATTCAAATGACGTGTTGGGGGAAATTGTAATCTTAGACCTTTCTATCTTGATATTTTACCGTATTTTACTCCTTACTCGACTTGTGAACTCAACAATCAACAAACAATCAAACCTTCATCGTTTAAATTAGATCAAATTGATATACAATTGATACTTGGTTATTATTTGTCACAATTCCCTGCGGGTTCGACTCATATCTTATCATATATTACTTGTGGACCGTGTATACTTGCACGTGTGTGTTTATCGATAGCTAAATCGACCAATAACAAGAAAGGCACGGAGAACCTAGTAGCCGATCATCTTTCCAGATTAGACAATCTGGAGCGGGAGAGCAAAGATAAGGCTGAAATAAATGATCATTTCCCCGATGAACAGCTATTTGTTGTAACCTCTGAGATCCCATGGTTTGCTGATATTGTCAACTACCTGGTGAGTCATGTACTCCCCCCGGATCTAACTTATCAACAGAAGAAGAAATTTCTGCATGATACAAAGAGATACATGTGGGACGAGCCTTACTTGTTCAAACAGTGTACAGATCTCATGATCCGCAGGTGCATTCCCGAGGTCGAGACTGCCGATATATTGCATGCATGTCATTCTTCTCTGTATGGAGGCCATTATGGAACGCAAAGAACAGCAGCCAAAGTACTCCAAGCCGAATTTTATTGGCCCACTTTGTTCAAAGATGCCCATCAATTCATAAAGAATTGTGATCGATGCCAACGGGTGGGCAACATCTCCAACCGCAATGAAATGCCATTAAATGTAATATTGGAGGTGGAAATCTTTGATGTATGGGGAATAGACTTTATGGGACCATTCCCGTCATCCTGCAATAATCTATATATCCTTCTTGCAGTTGACTATGTGTCCAAATGGGTGGAGGCTACTGCATTACCAACCAATGATGCGAAGGTGGTTCTGAGGTTCCTATAGAAGAGCATTTTCACTAGATTTGGCACTCCGCGAGCTATCATTAGTGATGAGGGCAGTCATTTCTGTAATAAACATTTCACAGCCCTCCTAGCTAAATACGGAGTGAGGCACAGAATTGCCACGGCATACCACCCGCAAACGAATGGTCAAGCCGAAGTGTCAAATAGAGAGGTAAAGAGAATTCTGGAGAAAATTGTTAATCCTTCCAGGAAAGATTAGTCATTGAAGCTACATAAAGCATTATGGGCGTATAGAACCGCCTATAAGACACCCCTCGACATGTCTCCATACCATGTGGTCTATGGCAAAGCGTGTCATCTCCCGGTTGAACTAGAGCACAAGGCGTATTGGGCAATCAGGAAGCTAAATTTTGACCTATCTGCAGCGGGAGAGAGGAGACTTCTATAGCTAAATGAACTTGATGAGTTCCACTTACAAGCCTATGAGAATTCCAAACTCTACAAAGAAAAGGTAAAGAGATGGCACGATCGAAAAATCATCGAGAAAAAATTTGAACCTGGCCAAGCGGTCTTGCTTTTCAATTCCAGGCTCAAATTATTCCCGGGAAAGCTCAAATCCCAATGGTCGGGTCCCTTTACTGTAACAGCTGTATTCCCACACGGAGCTGTGGAAATAGTTGGAAGTGACAGTAAGCAACCATTCAAGGTGAATGGCCAACGACTAAAACACTATTGGGGAGGCGAAGTCGATCGCCAAAAATACTCAGTTGTCCTAGCCTTGGATTGAGCACCAACGGAAAGTTGAGCTAACCAACTTTAAACCAAGCGCTTCTCGGGAGGCAACCCGAATTTATTGTTTTACTTTTTATTTCTGTGTGTTTATAATTGAGTTTGTATGATTTCATTTTAACATGTTTGTTTGCTTTTCAAGTATCCAATCACGCCCTCAACCATGCGACTTAAACAGACGACATCGATGACAGACGACATTTTCTCTGGGAAATGCATGAGGAGGAAAGGCCTGCACCACCAGTGCAGCAGAGAGGGGTAGGTGGACATGAGCGCGAGATGCGCCGCATGGATGCTTTGCACACGAGCTTCAGGGACTACAACATCACCTTTGCGGACGCACTTTCCGAGGCCTTCAACCACTAGGGGGTCCATGTCCAGTTTCCAACCTATGGCACCAGCATCCTTTATCCACCACCTGACACACCGCCTGGCGGCGACGAGGACGACTCTTAGGGGAGTCTCTTTACCCTTTATCTCCAATGAGGACATTGCATATTTTAAGTTTGGGGGTATTAGGGTTTATTTGATTGTTTTAATATTTGATTGTTTTAACTGTTGTTGGTTTATTTGCATGTTTTATTTTTAATTGTTATTAATATTTGCATGATTCGAATAAATATTAGGATAAATTGCAGTATAAAAAAATGGCATTATTTTCATGCATATCATATCATGTAGCTTAGATTTCATAATCCTGAAATTAGTAAACATCCTCAATTGCATGTTATGTGATTATTGCCCACAAATGCTAAATGCTAAGACTTGGGTTGATTGCCATGATACATTGCAAATCTTGGTTTGTTTTGAGTCTGATATAACTGGTTAGCACTCATTCAGTAATTTTCTTACTAAGTAACCTAAATATTTGCATAATTGAGTTCTGGAGGGAGATTGATGTGTTAATAAAAGAAAAGCAATGAGGGTAGTGTAAGCTGAGACAACGCAAACGTTTAAGTTTGGAGGAAAACTTAGTGGAGCATTTGAACAACGAGATGGAGCGTAAAACGCACTCGTTGATATATATAAAAAAAAGAAGTATATATATATATATATATATATGCTTGGTTAGCCTAGTTTTGTGGCCTTTGATATTCAAGTAAGTACGCCCTAAGGGATGTCTCTACACCTAGCGCCCTAAAACCAATTGGTTTGGGAGTCGTTGGTCGAAAGCTCGCTACATGGGTATCATTGAAGAGCCTAAGGAAACTAGGCATTGCACAACCAAGCATCATAGTCCAAATAACCCCTAAGTTGGTCACCAATCTAGACATAGCAGTTTCTCAGCTGTAACTTACCCCATTTGTTGTGTTTGCAAGTTGGAGTATACAAATTTCCCCCTAAGAAACATATTATGAGAATCATTTGGGTTGCTATAAGTTTGATGAATACTACACACACACACTATATCAATCATTACAGGGTTTGATTTGCATGACAATCATGGTACTTGAACTAAGTTTTGGTTTGATGTTTTATGTGTTTGATATTGTGATTCTTCTGAGGCAAAGCATACAAGGATTGTTTACTAATTGATGAGGATTCATGGTAAATTTATAGATTATTGCATTTCATCCATAGTTGCATTCATTTCATTTTAATTGCTTGAGTACAAGCAACAGTTCAAGTTTGGGGGTATTTGATGAGTAGGTTTCATACCTACTTATTGGATACTATTCTGCTTCATTTGTTGCTTAACTATTACCTCCAAAGTGTGTTTTCATGCATTTTCCTCTTCTTTTTGGTATTGCTTCACTATTTGCATTCTATAGCTTTTGCACAATTTTTGGGCAATTTGGCAACGAACATGTGACATATGATGTTTGGGAGCTGAATGAAAAAAAAATAGTTGCTTGCACTGTGCGCGAGAATCGAGGAGACAGACTGAGTGCAGCAGTACAGCAGACTGACAGACAGCTCAGCTGCGCCCATTTTGGCTTGGAAGCCTGTGACACCCCCAAATCCAAGTACTTAATTTCCACATATTTGGTGTTCACTATCTCATTCATTCACATCTAACTACCCATAATAAAGAGCAATTAAATAAACTTAAAGAATTATCTTCCCAAAATGGGTTACATCTCCAAACTATTAAATATTCAAATCCCAGGTTATCTAAACCTTAATACATCAAATGCGGAATAAAACGTAATTTAAAACAAGTCTTGTTACAAACAATCATCAAGTAAATAGCAGGTCATTAGCTATTTATGCATCTTTCCCTTGCCTTTGCTCGTGGACGGCTCGTCCGACTTCCCAGCCTTAGCTGCAACGATTAGTGCAAGAGTGAGCAAACAATTGCTCACAAGTACGATAACAATAATATTTAATTGAAATGGAGTTCAACTAAGAAATAATAATTTTCCGAGTCTCAGTCAATAAAGGATCAAAGGCTAAAAGCTCATTTGAATGCTCGATTCAAAGAAATAGATTTCGAGATTTAGAAATTATATCTGAGGGTCACAAGACCTCGAACTATGTCCTAGGTTGACAAGTATTTCTACTGCAACCTTTAACAGTCATATAGACTATGGACCAACATCTCGTACTCAGGGGGATCAGCCCTTTGTACAATGTATTGTGCACAAACATTTTAACGCTGTCGCGTAAGTAATCCCCTATATTAGGGTTGTTCATCTCAGTTTATCGTCTGAATCCATACCAAAAAGAAAATTGGCTTGGAACAAGTATAGAAAAACATTCTAAGTCTTTGAAACGCTCATCAACTAAGGACTAGCTGAATCAATAAGGGTTTGCTAGTCTAATTCATCAATAGAGTTTGTTTAATAGAAACTATACTCGAAGTTTAAATAACAAACAATGATTGGAATAAAGCTTAAGTATACAATCATGATAATAACCTTGCTTGAATATCAATAAGCTAAGGTCAATAGCTTGCTCAATACGAATAAACTTGTTTTGAATAAATTAACAAGTTAAAAGAAAAGAACAACTTGCTCAACGTAAAAATAATAAGTTGAGATAAGGAACTTGCTATAAATAACTTTCAAGTTTAAGGGAGGAAAACTTGCCTCAAGCGTAGATTACAAATTTAAGTAATTCACGATCCTTAAACAACCTAAACATTTAATTATAAAATGGTAACATAATTAGTCACAAAATTAAAAGCATTTAAGGCTCGCTTTTTATCTCATTTAGCATACCATAGTCAACAAATACTAGTTTAGCAACCATCTTGGTAATACATTAGTCACATTAATATAAGTTTAATTATGCATCATAATTTCCCCAGAAAAGAAAATAATAATTTTAAATTTTTTTTTTTAAACAGTAGCGTTTCTCGCCGGGGCGAGAAAAAGCTTAACAAAATCGTCGTCGGGGCGAGGTTGTCGCCGGGGCGGCGTTATGCTTAACAATTTTGTCGCCGGGGCGACTCTGTCGCTAGGGCGAAGAAATCAGTTCATTTCTATCGCCGGGGCGATATACTTGACTGTCGTCTTCCCCAGCTCGCGAACCAGTGAAAACTTAGGCCAAATTTGGCCAAAATTTTCCGAATTCTACCATCCAGAAAACAAATTAAGTATATCTAGACATCATATAAGATACAAAACATTTACCCAACATGTTTCTAATCAATCTAAGCATTATAAAACACATGATTAACCAATTTAAACCAAAATTCACTGTTAAAACCAAATATTCATGCTTTGACCATTTTCATGAAATCAAACTCTGTAAATTCATTTTTCAACCAATTAAAACAATTCTTTTTGCATTACTCATGTTTTTCACCAAATAATCATAAACAATTATTAATTAACCAATTAATAATCAAATTGAATCATCAATTTTCATATATATATATATATATATATATATATATATATATATATTCAATTCATGAAATAAACTCTGTAAAACTAAGAATTCAATTCTAAAGCATATTTTCATGAATTAATACCTCTAAATTAATCTATTATCAACACATAACCATCTAACACATGCTTTCTAACATTTATCACCAAGTAATTCATATATTTGGCACATAAATTTATATACAGTGAAATAAAAATCATATTCAGAGAAGTAAAATATTAAGGATATAATGAAGAACAAAATTAAAAGAATTATACCTTCAAGCTATATGATTCTTAGTTTAGCACTTTTCTTCCTCCTCTTTCTCAATTCTCTCTTTTCTCTCAACCCTCAATTTCACAGAGCTCTCTCTCAACTCTGTTCTTTCTTTCTCTCAAACTCTGTTCTTTCTCTTCTTTGTTTTCTTTTTACAACAGACGTAAAATAAAACTGATGGAATAAAAACTGTTAATTTAAAATAATAAAACTGATACTTAATATAATAACGTATAATCTAACTTAATTCATCAGTTATAAAATTCAAAAGCCATAAGGCTATGTTTGGCAATTACTAATAAGAATAACCTATTATTCTTATGTCTTGTTTGGTAAAACACAATTAAAATAACCCATTATTTCCAAACAAAGATCATAGGGCCTTGTTTGGTAAAACTAAATTAACCACTTTCTCATTTATTTTAATAAACCAATATAACATATAGTTTAAAATGTCATACATTTAATTTAATTGAACTTATTATTAAATAAATTCAATTAAACCTTACTAACTCAAATAATAAATTTACTTAACCATTAACAATAATAACAAATGAATTATATTATTCAAATAAATTATTTATTAACATAAATCATTTATTCAAATAATTCTTTTCATCATCTAATTTAATTAACAATTAAATTAGGATAATCATCACAAATCATATTCAAGTAACAATTAACACAATTAACTCAACATAAACTTATTTCACAATAGCTTAATAAATCATAAATTAACTCAATAAATTAACAAAAATATTTATACAATTCAATAAATATTTGTATTAATTCTCAAAATTGCATTCGTTACATCTTTCCCTCCTTAAAAGGATTCTGTCCCCAGAATCACAACGAAATTAAATCGACCGTTACATTCTCCCCTCCTTACAAAGATTCTGTCCCCAGAATCGCAATACAAAAAAATTAGACAAACAAGTGAGGGTAATTCTGCAACATTTGCTCTTCGAGTTCCCACGTTGCTTCTTCAGCACTGTGATTCCTCCAGATCACCTTAACAGAAGGTGTCACTTTATTTCTAAGTACTTGCTCTTTCCTGTCCACTATCTGTACAGGAACCTCTTCATATGATAAATCTTTCTCGAATTGTAGCGGTTCATACTCTATGACATGTTTATAATCAGACTTATACGGTCGTAGCACCGATATGTGGAATACATTATGAATATGGTCTAACTCGGGAGGTAAAGCTACTTCATAAGCCACCTCGCCTATTCGTTTCAGCACTTCGAAGGGTCCAATAAACCGCGGACTCAGCTTACCCTTTTTACCAAATCTGATCTTTCCCTTCCAGGGAGAGACTTTAAGAAACACAAAGCTCCCGACGTCAAATTCGCGATTTTGTCGGTGTTGATCAGCATACTTCTTTTTCCTGTCTTGAGCGGCTATCAGTCTGGTTCTTATCACCTTGATAATTTCAGCAGTTTGTTGTACCAGCTCGGGTCCCAATAGTCGTCGTTCACCAACCTCATCCCAGCATAATGGAGTTCTGCATTTCCTTCCATACAATGCTTCATAGGGCGGCATGCCGATACTCGCGTGATGACTATTATTGTAAGCAAATTCGACCAGAGGTAAATGATCATTCCAGTTGCCCTTAAAATCCATAACGCACGCTCGGAGCATATCCTCTAACGTTTGAATTGTTCTTTCGCTCTGACCATCGGTTTGAGGATGATAGGCTGTACTCATTCTCAACTGTGTCCCCAAACAAGCTTGCAAACTCCTCCAAAATTTTGATGTAAATCGTGAATCTCGATCTGATACTATTGATACTGGAACTCCGTGCCTTGAGATAATCTCTTTGACATATAATTTTGCCAGCTAATCCAAAGTGAATCGAATTTTGATCGGCAAGAAATGCGCTGATTTCGTCAATCTGTCAACTATGACCCATATCGCGTCATAACCCTTCTGAGTAGTTGGAAGTCCTACTACAAAATCCATCGTTATATGCTCCCACTTCCATTCTGGTATTTCCAAGGGCTGTAACAACCCACTTGGTCGTTGATGCTCCGCTTTGACTCTCTGACAAGTGAGACATTTCGCAACACATTCGACAACCTCTCTTTTCATGTTTGGCCACCAAAAATGTTGGCGAAGATCGTGGTACATCTTTGTACTTCCCGGGTGTATCGAAAATCTTGAACTATGAGCTTCGTTCAAAATCTCCTCTCTGATTGCTAATACTGACAGTACCCAAATTCTGCCTTCAAATCTCAGCAACCCTTCAGTATCGATTTTATATTTAAGCTCTTCTCCCTCAAGCACTCTTTGCCGAATCTTATCACATTCCTCATCGTGAAGTTGCGCTTCCTTGACTTTTTCTATCAAAGTTGGTTGAGTTTCTATCTGAAACAACTTTACATTAGGCTCTACCAGATTCTTCACCTCTAATTCCAACTTAGCCATTTCCACCACAAGTTTCTCCTGAGAAGTTAACATAAACAGTTTCTCCCGACCTTTTCTACTCAAAGCGTCAGCAACCACGTTAGCCTTTCCTGGATGGTATAGAATTTCACAGTCATAGTCTTTGATCAATTCTATCCATCTCCTCTGCCGCATATTCAAATCTTTCTGCGTGAAAATATATTTCAGACTTTTATGGTCTGTATATATTTCACACTTCTCCCCATAGAGATAGTGCCTCCAGATTTTCAAAGCAAACACCACGACTGCTAACTCCAAATCATGGGTTGGATACCCTTTTTCATAATCTTTTAGTTGGCGCGATGCATATGCAATAACCTTACCATTTTGAATCAACACACAACCAAGTCCTTTATGTGATGCATCACTGTACACCACAAAGTTTCCTGTATCATCTGGCAAAGACAACACAGGTGCTGAACTTAGTTTCTTCTTTAGTTCTTGGAAACTCTCTTCGCACTTCTCCGTCCAAACAAACTTCACTGATTTTCTTGTTAAATTCGTCAACGGAGTGGCGATTCTGGAAAAATCTTGAATAAAACGTCTGTAGTATCCTGCCAAACCTAGGAAACTCCTCACTTCTGACGGTGTCTTCGGCTGATCCCAGTTCATGACAGCTTCCACTTTTGCTGGATCCACCGAAATCCCGTCTTTATCAATAACATGCCCAAGGAATTGAACACGCTCCAACCAAAATTCGCATTTCGAAAATTTTGCATACAATTTCTCTTTCCTTAACGCCTCCAATGTCACCCTTAAATGTTCCACGTGTTCTTCTTGAGTTTTGGAGTAAACCAAAATGTCGTCTATGAATACCACCACAAACTTATCCAGAAATGGTTTGAACACCCTATTCATTAAGTCCATGAATGCTGCAGGCGCATTTGTTAAACCAAATGACATAACTAAAAACTCATAGTGACCATATCTGGTTCGAAACGCCGTCTTTGGTATGTCCTCTTTTCTCACCTTCAATTGATGGTACCCACTTCGTAAATCTATCTTTGAAAAATATTTCGCTCCCTTCAGTTGGTCAAACAGGTCATCAATTCTTGGCAACGGATACTTGTTTTTGATCGTGACCTTGTTCAATTCTCTATAATCAATGCAAAGACGCATTGACCCATCCTTCTTCTTAACAAACAATACCGGCGCTCCCCACGGCGAGACGCTCGGTTGAATATACTTCTTATCTAACAGCTCTTGCAGCTGCACCATTAACTCTTTCATTTCTACCGGAGCCATTCTATATGGAGCTTTTGATATAGGGGCCGTTCCCGGTGCTAAATCAATTAGAAACTCGATTTCCCTATCTGGCGGTAATCCTGGCAAATCATCAGGAAACACGTCCGCAAAATCCTTAACTACTGGTATCTCCTCCAATTTTGCACCCACCTTTCGGGTATCGACTACGTAGGCTAGATATCCTACATATCCTTGTCTCAACATCTTTCTGGCCTGCATCATCGTCAGATAACTCGTTTGTCTAGGCGACTTGCTACCATAAAACACTACCTTTGACGGAGTCAGAAGGTTTACACACTTCTTTTGACAGTCAATAACTGCCCCATGGTTAAACAACCAATCCATACCCAAAATAACATCAAACTCCCCAAGACGAATTGGGATCAAGTTTACGGTCATCACATGACCCTTAATATCTACCTGACAGTTCTTGTGGACAAACTTAACAGGAATCACCTCCCTATTCGCAATTTCTATATTCATGGGGTAATCTAACTCTTCCTGGGGTAACCCTAATTTCTTAGCAAAATCATCGGATATAAATGAGCAAGTAGCACCCGAGTCAAACAATACATAAGCATTAACATTATTGACTGGAATGATACCTGACACTACATCCTTTGACTGCACAGCATCCTGCACCGTCATGTTGAATGTTCGAGCGGTAGGTCGGTTGGCCTGTGTCGGTCCGGTGATAGTCAGATTGCCTCCACCGCTGTTCCCTTTTCCTACACCAGCTCCTCCTGTAGTTGTTTTCTTAGGGCATTCTCGGGCAAAGTGATCCTTCGACCTGCAGATGAAACATGCTCCTTTCTTCGGATTAGGGCAATTTGGTGAAATATGACCCTCCTGCCCGCAATTGAAGCCTTCAAACAAGCACCCATATGGCTCTTTCCACAGTTGCTGCACACCTCTATCTTCTTTTTCTGATTACCCTGCTGACTTCCCGCAGAGTTACTATCATTCCATTTCCTTTTCTGGCCACTGCCCCCATGGCTACCACTTATCTTGTTTTCATTCTCATTCTTCTTTTTCTTCTGCTCCTGGTTGTACTTGGACAGAGCATCACTGCCTCCTTCAGCGATAATCGCCTTTTCCAGCACTGCCGCAAACGAGTTCAGTTGAAACAACGAAACTCTACTATATAACCAGGGCTTCAGTCCCTGCTCAAATCTCCTAGCCTTCCGCTCATCCGTGTTGACCTGATATGGTGCAAACCGCGCCAGCTCATTAAACTTTGCAGCATATTCAGGTACTGTCATGGTACCTTGCTTCAATTCCAGAAACTGCACCTCCATTTGATTTTGAGCACTTTCCGGAAAGTAGGTCTCGAAAAACATCTCCTTAAATCGCTGCCACGGAATAATCCCTTGACCACCTCGAGTCTTATTTGCTTGCCACCAGTAGCTAGCTTTTGACTTCAGCATAAAGGTTGCAAATGCCGTCTTTTGATCCTCATTGACCCTAGCAACATCAAACACCTTCTCCATCTCCATGACCCATGTTTGAGCCTCTATCGGATTCATAGACCCGTGATATTCCGGAGGTCCGACAGCCTTGAAATCCTTGAAGGTCGTGGCCTGAGCTTGTTGTTGATTTGCAAAGGCTCCCGTTAACAAGTTTACCAACTGCTACATCAGATTAGCGTTGGCTTCTTCGTTGTTAGTAGATCCCTCTGGGGTTTGTTGACGTGTTGGTTGTCTTCTTGGAGGCATTTTACTGTTAAGAATTCTCGTTATTAAACTATTGCTCAATTACTCAAACATTTAAGTCTCAACTTAAACATTTATAAACAACACTTAAACACATAACACATCTGATAAACTTTCACATTTTATTCATTAACTGCTTGAAAACATAATAGAGATAACATCGTAGTTATTTACATCAAATCATCTATCCTGACATCACAAAGTTCCAGGATTACATCATTATTCTATCCCATTATATAGAAATTGGGATTTACAACTTATTAACTCAACATAACTAATCACAATCTATGATGACATTCCACGACGCACAGCTTCCTGGCACTCCTGCTCCATAATACATGTCATAATCCTACGATCCATCACATCTGGATGACGATTAGCTCGATCCTGAGCTTTGTCTATCGTGGTGTGAAAAATGTACTCCATCTCATCAATCTTAGCCTTCTTTGACCGCACCTCACACTCAACACGATCTGCGTGGTTAGCCTCCCTCAACCAAGCAGTCTCAGCTCTCGCCCGCTTAGCTGACTCCTCTTTCAACTCATCCCATACAATCTCATTCCTAGCTATCAGCTGTCCTCGTCGATACTCAGACTGTGCTAGCCTCTGCTCAGCCTCTGCAAGACGTGAAGAAAGGTCTTGAATCTCAGCATCCTTCTGCTCTAAAGTGGCTTGACGTTCTGCAGCCTGTTCCTCTAACTCCTCCTTTTCACTCTCTACATGAACCAACTTCCATTCCACATCTCCAAGACGTATATCGAGCTCCACGATCTCACTGCTCTTCTGCTCCAAAGCAGTCTGTCGCTCCGCCAGCTGCCTCTCTAACTCCTCTATTCTATCCTTCAACTCTATGTTGCGATCATACACCTGCTCGTACATCTGAACACCCAAAGTAGATAGTGATATCCCCTCAGGGTCTTCCTCCTCCTCCTCAACCTCTTCAGGGTCCTCCTCAGGGTCCTCCTCAGGATCAGTCTCAGGCTCATACTCGTGACCTGTAACTGTAACCAATGGAGATGGCTCCCTCTGCACTAGCTGCTCATGAACTATGTGAATATCTCGGAGCTCCTCCTCCCTAGTCTGGCTGGGCTCCCCTCTATCAGTCATCCTGACAACAAAGTTTTAAGTTTTAATTACTAATCGATAATACTCGCGAGCACATAAGTTTGTTATAAGCACATAGCACATAATCATTTTATTGTCTTTTATGAATTTCCATAATTCATTCCTTAGAACTCGATAAGAGTTTATCACCACTATATTCTCTATCTTCTAAAAGGCTACTACCCTAAGGTCTTCCCCACCTAAAGGTTCATAACCTACAGCTCTGATACCAACCTGTGACACCCCCAAATCCAGGTACTTAATTTCCACAGATTTGGTGTTCACTATCTCATTCATTCACATCTAACTACCCATAATAAAGAGCAATTAAATAAACTTAAAGAATTATCTTCCCAAAATGGGTTACATCTCCAAACTATTAAATATTCAAATCCCAGGTTATCTAAACCTTAATACATCAAATGCGGAATAAAACGTAATTTAAAACAAGTCTTGTTACAAACAATCATCAAGTAAATAGCAGGTCATTAGCTATTTATGCATCTTTCCCTTGCCTTTGCTCGTGGACGGCTCGTCCGACTTCTCAGCCTTAGCTGCAACGATTAGTGCAAGAGTGAGCAAACAATTGCTCACAAGTACGATAACAATAATATTTAATTGAAATGGAGTTCAACTAAGAAATAATAATTTTCTGAGTCTCAGTCAATAAAGGATCAAAGGCTAAAAGCTCATTTGAATGCTCGATTCAAAGAAATAGATTTCGAGATTTAGAAATTATATCTGAGGGTCACAAGACCTCGAACTATGTCCTAGGTTGACAAGTATTTCTACTGCAACCTTTAACAGTCATATAGACTATGGACCAACATCTCGTACTCAGGGGGATCAGCCCTTTGTACAATGTATTGTGCACAAACATTTTAACGCTGTCGCGTAAGTAATCCCCTATATTAGGGTTGTTCATCTCAGTTTATCGTCTGAATCCATACCAAAAAGAAAATTGGCTTGGAACAAGTATAGAAAAACATTCTAAGTCTTTGAAACGCTCATCAACTAAGGACTAGCTGAATCAATAAGGGTTTGCTAGTCTAATTCATCAATAGAGTTTGTTTAATAGAAACTATACTCGAAGTTTGAATAACAAACAATGATTGGAATAAAGCTTAAGTATACAATCATGATAATAACCTTGCTTGAATATCAATAAGCTAAGGTCAATAGCTTGCTCAATACGAATAAACTTGTTTTGAATAAATTAACAAGTTAAAAGAAAAGAACAACTTGCTCAACGTAAAAATAATAAGTTGAGATAAGGAACTTGCTATAAATAACTTTCAAGTTTAAGGGAGGAAAACTTGCCTCAAGCGTAGATTACAAATTTAAGTAATTCACGATCCTTAAACAACCTAAACATTTAATTATAAAATGGTAACATAATTAGTCACAAAATTAAAAGCATTTAAGGCTCGCTTTTTATCTCATTTAGCATACCATAGTCAACAAATACTAGTTTAACAACCATCTTGGCAATACATTAGTCACATTAATATAAGTTTAATTATGCATCATAACTTCCCCAGAAAAAAAAATAATAATTTAAATTTTTTTTTTTTTTTAAACAGTAGCGTTTCTCGCCGGGGCGAGAAAAAGCTTAACAAAATCGTCGCCGGGGCGAGGTTGTCGCCGGGGCGGCGTTATGCTTAACAATTTTGTCGCCGGGGCGACTCTGTCGCTGGGGCGAAGAAATCAGTTCATTTCTATCGCCGGGGCGATATACTTGACTGTCGTCTTCCCCAGCTCGCGAACCAGTGAAAATTTAGGCCAAATTTGGCCAAAATTTTCCGAATTCTACCATCCAGAAAACAAATTAAGTATATCTAGACATCATATAAGATACAAAACATTTACCCAACATGTTTCTAATCAATCTAAGCATTATAAAACACATGATTAACCAATTTAAACCAAAATTCACTGTTAAAACCAAATATTCATGCTTTGACCATTTTCATGAAATCAAACTCTGTAAATTCATTTTTCAACCAATTAAAACAATTCTTTTTGCATTACTCATGTTTTTCATCAAATAATCATAAACAATTATTAATTAACCAATTAATAATCAAATTGAATCATCAATTTTCATATATATATATATATATATATATATATATATATATATATATATTCAATTCATGAAATAAACTCTGTAAAACTAAGAATTCAATTCTAAAGCATATTTTCATGAATTAATACCTCTAAATTAATCTATTATCAACACATAACCATCTAACACATGCTTTCTAACATTTATCACCAAGTAATTCATATATTTGGCACATAAATTTATATACAGTGAAATAAAAAATCATATTCAGAGAAGTAAAATATTAAGGATATAATGAAGAACAAAACTAAAAGAATTATACCTTCAAGCTATATGATTCTTAGTTTAGCACTTTTCTTCCTCCTCTTTCTCAATTCTCTCTTTTCTCTCAACCCTCAATTTCACAGAGCTCTCTCTCAACTCTGTTCTTTCTTTCTCTCAAACTCTGTTCTTTCACTTCTTTGTTTTCTTTTTACAACAGACGTAAAATAAAACTGATGGAATAAAAACTGTTAATTTAAAATAATAAAACTGATACTTAATATAATAACGTATAATCTAACTTAATTCATCAGTTATAAAATTCAAAAGCCATAAGGCTATGTTTGGCAATTACTAATAAGAATAACCTATTATTCTTATGTCTTGTTTGATAAAACACAATTAAAATAACCCATTATTTCCAAACAAATATCATAGGGCCTTGTTTGGTAAAACTAACTTAACCACTTTCTCATTTATTTTAATAAACCAATATAACATATAGTTTAAAATGTCATACATTTAATTTAATTGAACTTATTATTAAATAAATTTAATTAAACCTTACTAACTCAAATAATAAATTTACTTAACCATTAACAATAATAACAAATGAATTATATTATTCAAATAAATTATTTATTAACATAAATCATTTATTCAAATAATTCTTTTCATCATCTAATTTAATTAACAATTAAATTAGGATAATCATCACAAATCATATTCAAGTAACAATTAACACAATTAACTCAACATAAACTTATTTCACAATAGCTTAATAATTCATAAATTAACTCAATAAATTAACAAAAATATTTATACAATTCAATAAATATTTTTATTAATTCTCAAAATTGCATTCGTTACAAAGCCAGCGCAGCTGCGCCCATGCCTTGCGCCCAGAAGCTGCCGGCGCAGCTGTGCCTAGCCTGGCCTTGAGGCCGGCGCAGCTGCGCCCACCCTTTCCTTGCTGAAGCCTCCAGCGCAGCTGTGCCCATTTACAGGCAGTACTCTAGCGCAGCTGCGCCCGTCGCCAGCCAGCCATGCAGACACGTTCCAGACAGCTATGCAGACTTGCCAAAAACGTGTGGAATCAATGCCAGGTTTTCAGGAAATTAGTGGAATGCTATTTTATCAGTTGAGAATCAAATTTAGTCAACAAAAGATAATTGGGAAGCTTGAATATAATCAGGAAGAGAATCAATTTGAAGGGAGCTTCCTCTCCACGAAAATTCATCACAGACTACATTTTATTTCCAAAAAACAAAAGATAGCTGTTGATCATCAAAATCACCTGGGAATTGAAGAATGGAGCTACATGGATGCTGAATTAAAGATTGGGAGCAAGAAACCGAGGATCATCACAACTTGGAAAATCAACGGATTAGCAGAAACGGGAAAATTGAAGCAGGGAGTTTTATTATTTCCTGTCTTTGATTTATTTTCTTATTCTATAAAAACAATGATGAACCATTTGTGTATGATGAATTATCTTATTATTAGCATGAACTAAACTTAATTTTTGGGATTATAATGAATCTTTTACATAACTGAAAATTGATATGTTTCCTTATTGTTGATGATTGGTTATGAAGTGAATGTCTAGCATAATTTATACTGAAAGTTTAATTGCTTGATCACCAATTACTGTGATAATTTATATGGAATTGAGAGAGGAAATATAAATTAAGATCTGATTATGCTAGCATATGTTCATTATTACTACATTCCTCGTGGATTAATGTTTCGTGCTTAGGATAGAGATATACCGAAGCACCATATGTGGCCAATTGAGAACTTATACTTCAACCCTCTTGATTGTAATTCACATAGAGATATAGTGCGTTAGTCATCTAGGGTGTTCACATTCATTCTATCAATTGTGGATTTAGTGTGATATGAGTATGGTGCATCGAGAGGTGGCCATATTTTACATTTGTGTTCTTGACCAACATTCTATAATAACCAATTTGAAGCAATAGGAAGCATGGAAATCTAAGTTTTGTAATAAATGAAATTATAATCCCAAAACCCATAAATCTGTATTTATATAATTGTAATTTGATTTATATACTTCTAGTAATCATTAGACCAATTTCATCATTTTACTCATCTGTTTAAAGAAACCGAAATAATTATAAAATCGGTGTTTGTAAGTTGTAATTGCAATTCTATTCCCCGTGGGATCGATATCTTACTTACTTTATATTACTTGTGGATCACGTGCACTTGCGTGTATGAATCATATTTGTTATATATACAAATATCCCAACACTGACGCACTGAGCAGAAAAGGAAGGGAGAAATTGTTTACATTAACAACTCAGGAGGAGTTAGTGAGAGAATTGAAGAAACTGGAAATAGAGATTAAGGAACCAAAACAAACCGAAGAAAAGTTATTTGTAATGGAAGCTCGTCCGGCGTTATTGGACCGAATAAAGGAAGCACAAGAGAACGATGAGGAGTGTGAGAAAATAAAGAAGCGGATTGCGGAAAATGAGGAGGAAAATTTTTGAATGGATAAGAATGGTATTTTGAGATTTGAGAACCGAGAATGGGTGCCAGCTGTGGCTGAACTAAGAGAAGACATTTTGCACGAGGCACATAACACAGCATATTCTGTTCATCCTGGAGGAACGAAAATGTACTGGGATCTTCGACAACATTTTTGGTGGCCAAATCTGAGGCGAGAGATTGCAGAGTACATCAGTAGATGTCTTACTTGCCAACGAGTCAAAGCAGAGCACCAGAGGCCGAGTGGTCTACTTCAACCGCTGGAAATACTGGAGTGGAAATGGGAACACATTACGATGGACTTCGCGGTGGGACTTCCAGTCACACAGAAGGGCTTTGATGCTATTTGGGTTATCGTGGATCGACTAACGAAGACAGATCATTTTCTACCGATCAAGATTCGTTTCAACCTTAATCAATTAGCAAATTTGTACGTGAAGGAAATAGTTTCGCGACATGGAGTGCCAGTGTCAATCATTTTCGATCGAGACCCGCGTTTCACGTCAAATTTCTGGAAAAGCCTGCAAGAAAGAATGGGGACACAGTTGAGGTTAAGTACCACTTATCATCCTCAGACAGACGGACAGAGTGAACGAAACATACAAACGCTGGAAGACATGCTTTGTGCTTGCGTATTTGATTTCAAGGGGAACTGGGATGACCACTTACCCTTAGTAGAATTCGTTTACAATAATAGTCATCACGCGAGTATCGGTATGCCACCGTACGAAGCCCTCTACGGGAGGAAGTGCAGAACACCGTTGTGTTGGGATAAAGACAGAGAACGACGAGTTTTGGGGCCGGAGATAGTTCAACAGACAGCCGACGTGGTGACAACGATAAGAGCCAGATTAGTAGCCGCTCAAGATCGCCAAAAGAAGTATGCAGATTTGCATTGTCTGGACCGAGACTTTGAAGTCGGTAGTTTCGTATTCTTGAAGGTATCTCCCTGGAAAGATCATATTCGGCAAGAAAGGAAAGTTGAGTTCGAGGTTCATAGGACTATTCGAAGTCTTGAAACGAGTGGGTGAAGTAGCATACGAGGTAGCTTTGCCGCCTGAGCTGGAACACATCCACAACATGTTTCACATATCCGTGTTACGTCCGTACAAACTCGACTATAAGCACGTGATTTCCTATGAGCCGATTCAAGTAGAGAAGAATCTGACTTATGAGGAAATTCCTGTCCAAATACTAGATAGGAAAGAGCAGACCTTGAGAAACAAGAGTATATCTTCCGTGAAAATAGTTTGGCGGAACCACAACGCCGAGGAGGCTACGTGGGAGTTAGAGAGTAAGATGAGGAGGGATTATCCCCATTTGTTTGTGTAACCTTATATTAATTCCTAGGACGGAATTTTTATAAGGGGGGGAGGATGTAATACCCGAGAATTTTGAATAATATTAATATTGACTTTTCTATTAAGTTGAATATTTATTCGAATATGAGTATACGTGATATGTCATTTTGGTAGTGATGTGATGAAGTGATTTCTTGTTTTGTTTATTAAAGGAGTGATTTATTAATAAAGAAAATTATTAATACTATATTAGTAAATTAATTATTGCGTGACTAATAATCTCTATTAATTTATTTAAGTGTCATATGCCATGCTACTTGAGGTGTAACCGCATGATAAGATGTATATTATTTATAATAAAGTTTCTTCATTCATTGAATAAGATGAGATGTGTTGTGACATTTAAATTATATGAAATAGCCTATGTGACATCTTGACGTGTGACATTAATGTGTGAATATGTACTGAATAAAACCTTATAGTAAAAGTAGGTTGAATGCTATAATTTATTAAATAGTATAAAGGAGTTTATGTGACATCATAAGGTATGGTGGATCTATTAAATATGTATTTTAATTATATGAAAGGAAATGAATTTAGTAAATAAATATTTATTATCAAATATTTATTTTAACATGTATGTGGATATATAATAATAAAGTTTTATCGAAACTATGAGTTAATAATACTCAATTAAAATATATTTAAATATTAATTGGGGTAACCCAATGTACATGGATTACATGATTATGTGTATATTTATCCATAACTTGTCACAATGTAATAATGTTATCTCATCAGATTACATTATAAACCAGAAAGGGAATAAACCTAAGTAATATTAAAACCATTCTACTGAGATAAGAGGTTTCTCCCATTTTCATTGTCCATTTCCCTCATTCACGCATAAGGCCAATGACCTATGTTTTCTCAAGACTCAGAAGATTCAAAAGGCTAGCCTATTCCTTGTCCAATTTCAGTAGCAATCAAATGATGAATGGGGAGTGGCATCCACAGTATATTACAACTACTCTGCCAACCCAAATCTTTGCCCACCATTTCTTTCTTCTTCCTGCTGAACTAAGGACCATGGATAAAGCCTTTACACGGTTACTAAATTCTCTATAAATTAAGTTCATCTCTTCTTCTCAAAGGCAATTACTAAGTTTCTGATAAGTTTATTAGAGTGTGAGTTCAGTAGTTCAGAGAGGGCAATCTGAGTTTGGAAGGAATCCTGTTTCAAGCTTTGAAAGAGGTAAAATTCTTCACCTTGCTCTTAAAATTAAGAATTCTAAAATTTCTTGAGATTACTTGTTAATGAAGTTGTAAGTTGACACATATGTGCTTATATGTATGTTATGTATACAATGTGACTGAACTGGAGCATGTTAAGTGAGAGTTTTCAGTATGGGACTGGTTCTTGCCGAACCAGACGCCATTCTGAGCTGTCCAGGGTAGGGCGCAGCTGCGCTCTCCTTGCAGTTCAGAACGGCGCAGCCGCGCCAAACCCCATTCCTTGATCCTTGTTTCTGCTGATATCTGAAGGTTTCTAATATGTTAGTTTAATCTATATAAGTCTGGGAATAGGTGTAACATGTGGTCTTATCTTCTTTTGTATAGCATGAGTATCCTAGATTGCGTTAGTATGTGTTTTCTAAAGAAAACTTAAAGTCTCAAAAAAAAACGAACTTTGATGAAGCTTATATTCTGCAAATTCTGAACATAATAGCATACATATATAACTGAGTTATGAGCATTAGTAAGCATCAGTTGTGGTTGAAGTTTCCCTTGTGTATATCCAACTGCTTTGGTTTTGGGTTAGATGACTTTTAAAGGAAAGTTTGACTTACTTGACTAATATCCAAGGATACCATGTAAAGCAAGTTCTGACTTTGTGAACTTGTGGACGTGACCTAAAAACACATAAAATGTGATTCTAAGATGTTTGATATGCACTGGAATGCATGGTTTAAGTTTAAAATGATTTCAAAAGCAAATTCGAACATTTTTTTTTTTGAAAACTAAGTTGTGTAGTTATGTTCTGGACATTTAAGATGGCATGTTTATGTTCTGGTTGTCTATAAACATGACTCATTTGCACACTCACTTCGTTAGACACAATGTAAGTTAACCAAGCATGAGTTAGGCATGTTTTAAAACAATAGATGATGCTAGATATGCGTAGATGCTGAAAACCCTTGTGAGCATGCATATTACAGATTATATGGCCACCTCATGTGGATACATGGTGAACATAGTAGGCTATGTGACTCCATAGCCCTATTTGGCCTTAATTCCTTAGACATACTAATCTAAGACTATAACGTGTAAAAGTGAAATGGGGAATGGTCATACAAGTATGCAAAACCCTTTAACATGTGTGCATAATAATTGTTAATGTCTTAGTATGCTAAGAAGTGGACTGAAACCAAGAGAACAAAAGCTCAACTCTGGTCTGGCCAGGGGATAGCGCAGCTACGCTGCCCCTAAGCCTAACCAGAGCGCAGTTGCGCCCTCCTGCAGTTTGGTCTAGTTTATTCTGTTGTAATATGAACCTTGTGGATTTCTTGCATTGTTATTCTAAAGTGTACAGCAGAAGTTGTAGCAACGTTTTTGGTATTCAAATATGTAGTGGTATTATAACATGGTAGTATGCTATTATGCGGTCTAGTTATATACCAAAGATAGTTTCCGTATTTGTCTTACATACTTGATTATGAGAAAGGGTTAACTATCTAGTAATTGATATGTGTGACTAATGGAAGCGTTTTCTATATATACGTAACTATGTTACAATAGGATATCTTAGTTCGTCGTAGTGTTGATAAGTTGTAAAGTCGTAAACTACGCTAAAGGCAAGTTCCCTAACCTTACTCAAATTTACATTGAGCAAGTACTTGAACCCTCTCTTTCATTGAGCAAGTTCTTAAACTTGTACATTCATTTATCATACAAGTATATGCTAGTGAGAATGGCTTTTATACTTTATAAAGTATTGTTCATATTCTAAAGATGGTTTAAGATTAATATCCCTTGAACCTTATTGCAAATGTTGGATTCAATACGTCCTTGTATATGTTGATAAAGTCGTCTACGCCATTGTTTCGGCTGGACCTATATGCATGTGTTTAAAAGCTACCCAAACCAATTATCTTGGTGCGGATTCTTATCTACTGAGATTAACAACCCTCATTGAAGGGAAAATTATATATATTGTCGGGGAACCGACGTGCGCACTTATAATCATGCGATAGTTATGCATAACATGGAGTATTATAGGCTGATCACCTGTGTACTTATTTTTATTGGATTATCAGTATAATAACTATTAATTCTAGCAAGAGTTCTTAGTCCTTTGTGGCTACTCAGTGTTCATCATCTCGAACTTTGAAAGAATTATATCTCAAATCTTATTGATATTTTCTGTTCATAGCGACTCTATTCGAAATAATTGATAATTCATAATGTTCTTGAACTATCCCTTATATTCTCGAGACTTCAAACTTTATAATTGATTTCCCTTGTTATTATATCACTTGATGGGCAACTCGTTGCTCATTCTTGCTTTATTCAAACCTTTCAGTTAAGGCAGAGCAAGGTGAACCTTCAGGCAAGGATAAGGGAAAGGGCCAAACTACGGAATAGCTTTGTTCTTCCTTAAGAAGAAGATTATTTACTATGTTGCTTCAAGACTTCTAATTCGGTTATGTAATAAGCTTAGGCATGGATTATGTATTAGTGCTATATTTTAGTTTGAATCAAGACTTTTGGATAGTATTGTAGTAACGGTTGTGAGACTTTGGGACGAGGATAATTATTTAAATCAATGTAATTTATTCTATCATTTTCGCTGTATTAGTTTATGTCGATATTTGAGTTAGATCGTTGTGACGCCCCCAAATCCGGGTCACCCGAACCGCGGACCTGGTTCGTCACTTTCTCATACATACATCATATATTAATACTTTATAACGGAAATAAAGGAATATTTATATTGATATAACATAAATAATCCTGTCCCAAGTCTCGAAACCAAAACTTCTACAAAACGTAACTTAATACATAAGGGTAATTAAGTCTTAATACATCACAAAAGTCAACGAGTCTTAGTACATAATCAAAATGGTAATCTTAACGGTATAAAGCTAATCAGTATATATGCCTTTGCCTTTATCCTTCCCTGAGCTTTCACCACGAGCTCCACTAACTGAAATATTTTAAGGAAAGCAAGGGTGAGCAACAAATTTGCTCAGCAAGTATAATAACAATAATCGTGAATCATCACATGAATACTTTATAGCTTACAAGAATCAAGAGATTAAAAGATAGCTCAAGAATTTGCACAATCTCAATGAATGATCTCTTTAACACAATTGTGGGGCCTCTATGGACCGAATGATTTCAATGTTTCTAAATGGAGGAAATATTCTATACTGAGTAGTCATCATGACACTGAACTTTTACTAGAATTACCAGAAATTCATCCGATAACCCAACATACTAATACAATAGGTGATCAGCCTAATGTACCCGGTGTTATGCATAACCCCTTTTACATACTGGTCGCGCGCATGTCGGTTCCCCGACATACATACTGTTTCCCCTGCTATGAGGGTTGTTCATCTCAGCTTTACATAGGAATCCAAACCAAACAATTTGATCGGATAGCTTTACTTAACAATAATGATGATTAAACATACGTCTAGCCGAAACAATTGGCTTTGACATCTATCTTATATATTTCATGGGATATAGAATTGAAAGCTTTAATAATATGCGTCGAAGCATAGTTAAATAATGTGAACGAATATCAGTTCATTCTAAGAGTACTTGCAATTCGACAACGATTGAAGTAAAAGAACTTATCCAGAATATCTTGAATAAGATAAGAGACTCGCTTAATGGAGTAATACTCGCAACAATATACAACATTTGTATAGGATAGGAAACTTGCTCAAATAAAATAGTTGAGTGAGGAACTTGCAATAACATAGAATGATTGCTCAATCAATAATTAACTTGCACAATAGAACTTGCCCAACACAAGGGTTAGACAAGGGTTAAAGAAGAACTTGTATTCAATATATAAAAAAAAGAATAAAGTTAAGGAACTTGCCTGAAGCGCTGCTACAATATTACAACACATGCTCCTTAATATCCTACACAATTAGGTACATATTCGCGTACAATTAGTCACATACGGGATACCAAATATTTGTTTACACAACTCTATAATATCCCATTCAAATAAGAAACAAAATATTAATCAAGGTTATTCCCACTAGTTACGGCGTTACGACGCTTGCACGTCTATACGCCCAATTTGCCTATTCGAATGCCCAAGCGACACGCAATTGCGTATGCCTAACACGCCCATTCGATTTATCTAATACTTATTGGTTAATGCTAAGTATCATAATAAATCATAATAATCATGTTATGAAAGTTAGAACATCACTTTACAGGGTCGGGGGCATTACGTGTGCAAATGCGCATCCCCGACGCCCTCCGATTGACCCCAATTACGCATCAGTCCTATAAATGGCTAATTTAGGCCATGATACAGACCTCAAATCGAAAAACTTAAAGAACGAAAGTTGTAGATCTACTCTTCCTCTTTCCGAATCATCTTGAATCATCTAATTTCGAGTTCGTATGAGACAGTTATGCCTATTTTACTACAGGAGGTCAAAACAGTCTACTCGGGCACGTCTGTGCCTGACACGTGTACGGCGCAGCTGCGCCCAATTTGGCCTTATGAACAGTGCAGCTGCGCCATTCATACAGGCCACAATCTGTAGAAATTCTCCAGACGCAAATTTCTGACCTCTTCCCACTTCGATCTCCATAACTTCTTCTATACACGTTCAAATTGGTCCACTTCGGACTCTATGGACTCCTAACTCATTCGGCTACAACATATCAAAAATTTAAAAGCACCCATAAATATTAACACGACCAATTTTTGAGTCAAAGAACAAAATAAAAACTCTGTTTTCGTGTTCTTGGTGTTCTTCACCAAAATCAACCCCAAATCTTTGTTTTAACACCTTTTAACTCCATTCCAACTGGGTTATGAAGGTAACCCATGGAACTACAATATTACAACATCAATTAGACCAAACAATTACTCAATCCAGGCTTTACAGTCCTCTAAATCATCCGAATAGTCATTTTGTCCAAAAAGTCCAATGTTTCATCCTTTAAGCCAAGGTTCAGATCATTCTTTAATTTTGTTCCACTTTGAGGTTATTAATAGCTTACAAGGTATCTTGGTAACAATAAAAACAGACCACAACCAACAATTACAACAACAATTGCAAGAAATGCTCAAACCCAATAGTTTGAGCTCAAGAACACTAAAAACTCAAAAATTCAATCAAAATCAAATGGAATTGATTCTTGGTTGATTGTTTACCTTGTAAATCCTTTCTAGGTGCTAAGAAACTTGTTAGGCTCGATTGAATTGAGCTCCTCTTTCCCTTCTCTCGTTCACTTCGTTTCTTTTTCTTCCGTGTTCTTCCTTTTCTTCTTGTTCCTCTGCTTCTTCTTGTTCTTCTGCTCCTTTTTCCCTTCAATGTCCTCTCTCTCTCTCTATCAGTATTAGCAGCAGCAAGGAGGAGGAATGGAATGCTAGAGGAAAGAAGGCTGACAATGGAAATGGAGGAGTGAAGGGAGCTGGTGGTGGCTTCGGGTGAATGAGAGGGGGTAGCTCAAGAATGTTCAGCAAATGGGAGAATTAAGGCATTGAGCCTCACAAAGAGCAGTAAGCTGCCGGCTATACACTCTACTCCTTACATTTGATTAGTCCAAGGGTTTAGGTTGGTTCCCTCTTGGAGTAACAAGTCAAAATAAATACCCAAATACACAAAAATATACCCGAATACTCCCACTTTTGTACCCAATTTGGTAAATACCTCTACCCAAAATTAAAATAGGTACTCCAATAAATTATTGGGACTCATAAAAATAATTATTATGGGATTTGTCCAAATATTTGGAACACCCATATAATACATTTCGGATACCGAATAAAACACGATCGGGCTCAAAATGAAAATCTGATACTTGGAAAAATTATCACTTCGCACACGTGTATTATTGAAATTTATTAAGGTCAAAAAAGACGCAAAATATTATGGCGTGAATAGTGCCTCGATAAGCGTGCCCTGTGAATAAAGATTTTGCGATTTTTCGCGAAGTCAATACATTCACCCTAACGACGCTACAATACGTAAAATTCAACACATACACATAGTTTAGGTTATAACACAACCTTTAAGCACATAACACATAATAATATAAATAAAAATAAAAAATTCATTTCATTCACACGTAACTCGGGTTACAAGGAAATTCAAAATTCCCGATCGTTACATTCTCCCCTCTTTATAAGGATTCTGTCCCCAGAATCACAATACAAGGTTAAGAAAAAAATTGAGGGTAATTCTCCTTCATCTTATCTTCTAATTCCCACATAGCCTCCTCGGCATTGTGGTTGTAATGCCCCCGCGAAACTCGGGTCTTACCTTGAACCCGATTCCCGCGCGTCACGGTACTACCCATACAACATGGGCTTACTACATGTATGTAATTACAATAATATAACAACATATCCTCATCTAATCCCAGGCACGAAGACCTTAAATAAAACACTTATGACCAAGGTTGAATGAATACCATGATCCTTTACAATATCTCATGTGTGAACGCAAGGTTCAGATTCTGACTTTATCCAATCCCTGAATATTCGCAAGGTTATTCAATAACCAATACATTCGTTATGAAAATGTCCTTTATACAACATCGACATCCTTGTAGTTTACTATAACAAGTAACTAACATAATCACATCATAAATACTATAATGGATAACCTTCATTTCTAACTCAGGGTTTACATAGTCCAAATTCACGTACATCATATACCGTCATCATAGCTAAATAATTACAGTAAAGGGACATATTAGCAACCTTCCTGTTTCCATGCGCCTCTAATCCTCATCATCACGATATCAAAATAATTACATTTGCATCGTAAATCTGCAAAAGTTTTATTTTTGCAAGAATGAGCATGACGGCTCAGCAAGAACTAACAGTTTTTCACATTTCATGCTTCACGTAATACATAAGTTTGCATTTTATCCATGCACCATGATTCTCATACTATGCATCTTACTCATGCATTATAAATCTTATGCAATTTATCCATATATATGCAATCATGTATCTCATAGCATACTTCATGCATCTCACATTGTATATTTACAATAATTTTAAGTTCCACATAGAACAATATAGTCACATAATTGTACATTATGCACACTTTGATCATGCTCTCATATAATCCACATAATAGTGAAAGATTTAGTAATCAAGTCATGTACATCAATACATTTAAACAAGTTAACAAGTTACTGAAAGAACTTGCCTTTTAAGCGTTCCTTGCCAAATTATGATGGCTCGTCCTTCAAATATCCTACACAATTTAATTTAACAATAAAATACCAATTAGCCACTAAAAAGGCTTCATATAATGGTTTACAATATAACAACTCTTATCTCATATTGTTCGCGCATTAATAAATTAATAACGCGATTAACTCTAAAAAAACGTTACTTATCGGCGTCGCGTCGTTTGAAAACGTTACGACCCTTATCACCATCAATACTTATTGGTTACCTTAACCCCATCCCGTATCTTATAATGTTCGTTTCATTTGAATCGAGACATTATTCAAGTTCATTAACACTTTACACGGCGTTTCGACGTTTACACGTCACACACCTAATTCGCCTCCTTTGCATGTGCTTAGCATGCTCATGCATTGGTTTATAACACACTATCATGTTTCATTAGTATTAGAAACAAAATATTAAACAAGATTATACACACTAGTTACGACGTTACGACGCTTGCACGTCTATACGCTAAACTTGATTATTCGACACGCCCTAGGCGACATGCATTTGCGTACGCCTAACATGCCCATTCAATTTATCTAATACTCCTTGGTTAATGTTAAGTATCATTATGAATCATAACATTCATGCTATAAAACTTAGAACATCATTTAACATTGTCGGGAGCATTACGCGTGCTTACGCGGATGCTCGACACTCTCCGATTGCCCCCAAAAACACATCAGTCATACAAATGGTCAATTTGGGAATTGATCCCGACCTCAAATGGAAAAATTCAAAGAACGAAAGTTGTAGGTATACTCGTTCTCTTTCCGAATCATCTTGAATCATCTCAATCCGAGTTCGTATGAGAAAGTTATGCCCATTTTACTAAAGGACGTCGGAGCAGTTTTGCCCAGTTTCCTTACCAGCGCCGTTGGCGCTCACAATGGCCTATGGCCCAGCGCCTACAGCGCTCCTATGCAGTAGCTGGCCCCGTGGCCAGCGCCTAACAGCGCCCAGCCAAGCGCCGTTGGCGCTAGGCCTGAGTCCCCAAACGCGTTTTGCTTCCCGGAATGCTCTGTTTTGGTGTTCTAGACCTATCTTGCTTCCAACCACCATAACTCCCTCAATACACATTCAAATTGGTCCGTTCCGGACTTTATGGACTCCTAAGACATAGGGCTACAACATATCAAAAATTCAGAGCTATCCATTAACATTAACATGGCCAAATCTTAGGCTAAAGTATCAACTCATGTTATATTTTCGTGTTCTTCGTGTTCTTGGTGTTCTTCACAAAAATCATCACCAAATCTTTGTTTTAATCCCTTTTTACTCCATTCCAACTGGGTTAGAACTCATAACCCATGGAACTACAATATGACAACAACAAATAAAACACAACAAACACGAAATCATAGCTACAAAGTCCTTTAAATCGTCCAAATGTCCAAGTTCATGTCCAAAAGTTCATTGTTCTTCATGTTCTTCATCCTCCTTAAGCATAGGTACGGATTTATTTGCGTTTTTTGTTACACTTTGATGTTATTAATAGCTTACATATCCTCATAACAACATTTACAAACATCCAACACAAACAAAAACAACAAGAATCGCATCCACAAATCCAACCCACAAGCTTAAGAGCTCAAAAACCTTCAAAACCCAAAAATCTTAACAAACTTAAATGAAATGGGTTTGAATGAGATTGTTTACCTCTGTAAATCTCTTTCTATGTGCTAAGAAACTCGGTTAGGCTTTGTTTTTGGGGTTCTCCTTGCTTGGATTTCCTCCACCCGTGCCTTCTTCTTCCTCCTTTCGTTTTTCCGGCGACTCTTCCTTCTTTTCCCCGGCGACTTTTTCCTCCGGCGAACTTCTCCTTCTCTTTTCTTCCTCCTCTTGGCTGCAAGATTTTCCCCCCTCTCTCTCTCTAATTGAGCTGATGGTATGGGGGAGAAGGAATGCAAGAAAGAATGAATGATTTGGGAGAAGTGGAGGAGTGATTTTTGGAAGAGTGGGTTAGGTGCTCAAGGTTGGCTAACAAATTCAAATGCTTGCCAGCAATCTCTCCCTCTTTGCTCTCATTTGATTGGTCTAATGTGGTTGGGTGGTTCCCACTTGGAGTAACAAGCCAAAATAAATACCCGAAAAGCACTAAAAATATATCCAAAACTCCCACTTTTGTACCAAAACTGGTAAATAACTTTTACCCAAAATTAAAATAGGCATTACCATAAATATTGGGGATACATAAAAATAATTGTTACGGGGTTTGTCCATTTATTCGGAACAGTCTTATTATACAATTCGATACGGATAAAATCACGTATCTGTTCGAATAAAAATTTTCTGACGCTTGGAAAAATTATTCCTTCGCATACACGTCTTAATGAAATTTATAGAAACCGAAAAAGACGTAAAAATATTCGGGCATGAATAGTACCTCGGGAAACGTGCCCCGTGAATAGTGATTTGGCGATCTTTCAACAAAATCAATTATTCGCTCATACGGTTCAAACAACGTATAAAAATTCATACATTGACCTCACCTAGGTTATAAAATAACCCTTAAAACACGTCGCATAAAAATAATATTTAATCCGTTAATACTATTAATAAACCCAAATTACAAGGGTATTCACGATTCGCGATCGCTACTCTTTCCGATTAACTCCCCATAATCGTATACATCAACGTACATATATCTCACCCATATTTTGGGTTAGCGTCTTTACAATAAATAACTCGTCCAATAATATTATCCTTTAACTATTTATTTAATCCAATAAATAGTACTCTAGCGATATTTCTCGAATACTCCGCCAAATTAGCTAATACGAAAACTTTGATACTTACTAATCATCGTCTACACACACAATCTAGGTTATAATATAACCTTTAAATAAACACTTACCACATAATATTATCAATAAAAGTCTATTTTATTCAATAATATTCATAAGCTCGAATTATCAAGCTACCCATGACTCGCGATTCGTTGCAATAATTAACTATTAACTCATCATTTCGAATCTATGTATATATTTCACATTTATATATATACATATTAAGCTCATCTATTTAATCACATAAATATATATAACACATATATATTCAAACGCGGCTCATAATAAGAATTATTCTATATTAAATTCTTATTATAATTATTCTCAAAAATCCGGGTTGTCACATCCTTCCCTCCTTATCAGGATTCCGTCCTCGGAATCATAAATATCAAACCTCTTACTTAGTTTTCGTCTAATTTCTTCCGAAATTTTATCGTTGAATAATTTCAACGTATTACTATGACATAGATTTTATATAACCTATTTAATCTCTGAGTATTATTCTATGTTTAACCCATCAATTTCCTTTTATAAGGATCATTGTATGCCACAATCATCATAATAATTTAATATCATGATTTACTAACTCATAAACATTCGGGATATTACATTCACCCCTTCTTCTAAGAATTTCGTCCTCGAAATTTCATTTCAACGCATTCATCTTTGCTTATTCTACCCATCAAAACTAGGTTTTCAATCTAACCTTTACACTGTCCTCTTTCACAAGGATTCACTTAAAATTGTCGCATTCTACTACGACTACTTCTCCTTGGGATAATCACTCTTTCCCAAAATCAGTTTCCCGAATAATAGGAACCTTCAACAATTGTTTTAATAATTGTGAAGTAACTTGAACAAATAGGAAATAAAATATTCCTTAAAAACTTTTCATATTATAATGAGGGGTCCATAAAAACCCTGACCATAGAGGTTTACGGGTATTAACTACTACCCCTACCAATTTCAATTATGAAAAAGGTAATCTACCTCATAAAGACCATGAACGTAGTCAAGGAATTAGTCCGTCAGTAGTACTCGAGGGGATCAGCCTCTCATACCCCCTGTATATGCATAACATTTAACTCTGACTGCATCGGATACCCGACACTTATAGCATCCATATTAAGGGTTTGCTCTCCGCCAGTTGTACTTGAGGGTATCGACCTCTCGTACACCATGTGTATGCATAACATTAAATCCTGACCGTGCCAGATAACCGACACTTATATTCCCCTATTCCGGGTTATTCCCCCAGCTCAAGAATCCGCACCAAAACAATTTGGTTTGGCATAAATTCTCAAATAATGCTTGAATTTCATAAACACATTGCAACATTCGTCTAGCCGAATCAAATAGCTTAGACTTACATCAATAATTCGGACATCAATCGAATCATTATAGCCAACTCAATTGGCATGCAATTTTTTTTTATACCTTAGAGAAAACAAAAATCATTTTATGACGTCATAATACTGCACTGTTGCAATCAGTGTGTTAGAATTCCGTCATTTCGTGATTTTGTCATACTACATCATACCATAGTGGGTTGACGATACTATGATCACATCCAACACTAGGTTACTCTGCATTGATGACTCCATCATCTGTCATTCTACATCAGGTTTCATGATGCATTGATGACAATTTAAAAATACATTTTGATATTTTCAAATCAACTTTGTCTAGCCGAAACAATTTGCATAGACATATGAATAATAGTACATTTAAAATCCCCTGGTCCAGAAATCTGGCCCCATACATTTTTCGAAGAGCAAAAGTGTAAATTTCAGCACGAAGTCAATAAATTTCGAAGTCTAGCATAGCTAGAAGATTTGGAATATCCATGTCTCCTCATCAACTTCAATTTCTCCCATTTCTCCACTATTTAATAATTCTATCTATTTCTAACTCCATCAATGCTCATCATTTTGAGAATTTCAACAGTTTCTAAATCCACCACCTTTCGATACCCCAATATAGTTCATCAAACTTACCACACAATATGAGTTCAGGAACTTACCACAATCATATGGTTTAGAAACTTATCCTAGTCAGACCAAAATCGTCCATTCGCTGAGGGGTTCCATCAGACCATATGATTATGAGTCACGAACTTACCATACGTGTGAGTTTAAGAACTCGCACCTAATCTTAATATTCTCTAACTATCAAATATAAATATGAGAAAAGAATCAACCTTCTCGTCATACGTATAGCGATTAGCGCGATACTAGGTTCCAACGATTATCAATATAGGAAGCTAAGTGATTGTCGAACCTATCACAATCCCCTGCCCATACAAGGAATCGATCAACTCGGCCACTAATCAATATAGGAGGCTAAGGGGGTTTGTTACACCCAAGCACAAATTTCCCCGCCCATACAAGGAATTGTTCAACTCAACCACTATACCGATATAGGAAGCTAAGTGGTTCTCAAACCAAGGCACGAATTCCCCCGCCCATACAAGGAATTGTACAACTCAGCCACTAACATGAGTCCTCAATTGAAATCACCCCCAATCCTAGCTTACTCGTTGCTTAACAAGAATTTAATTCTTGTTTCATCATCCATAACTCTTTCAGAGTTTTACTCGTACTATCTCATAGTACCATCTATCTATAGCATTCAGCTAAAATTTTCAATCATTCAATTGATCATGCTGTCATTCTATGACTTAATCCAATCACATCGTGATCTTACTCTACAATCGTTTTTTACATTACGATCTTCTCTACTCTTCTCTCTTTAATCATAATATATGATTTTATGCCTTTACGCCTTATAGGACCTCGTCTATTGATCAATACTTATCATCTATATCACTGGAGTCAGGTAACTCCCAATTCTCATCTTTTATAATGCATCGAGATTCTTCTTTTGAATCGTCTTATATATATTTCAACTCTTACTATGAATTTTCTAAATTCATTTACTATCAATTAAACTCTATTTGAGTTTTATCTATCTTCATCATTATCATCTTCCTTCACTACAGTTATAGCCTAAGGTACTATTACCCAAGGTTTATAACCTATCAGCTCTGATACCAACTCTAACGCCCCCGCCCCCGCGAAACTTCGGGTCTTACCTTGAACCCGATTCCCGCGCGTCACGGTACTACCCATACAACATGGGCTTACTACATGTATGTAATTACAATAATATAACAACATATCCTCATCTAATCCCAGGCAACAAGACCTTAAATAAAACACTTATGACCAAGGTTGAATGAATACCATGATCCTTTACAATATCTCATGTGTGAACGCAAGGTTCAGATTCTGACTTTATCCAATCCCTGAATATTCGCAAGGTTATTCAATAACCAATACATTCGTTATGAAAATGTCCCTTTATACAACATCGACATCCTTGTAGTTTACTATAACAAGTAACTAACATAATCACATCATAAATACTATAAATGGATAACCTTCATTTCTAACTCAGGGTTTACATAGTCAAATTCACGTACATCATATACCGTCATCATAGCTAAATAATTACAGTAAAGGGACATTTAGCAACCTTCCTGTTTCCATGCGCCTCTAATCCTCATCATCATCACGATATCAAGATAATTACATTGCATCGTAAATCTGCAAAAGTTTTAATTTTTGCAAGAATGAGCAATGACGGCTCAGCAAGAACTAACAGTTTTCACATTTCATGCTTCACGTAACACATAAGTTTGCATTTTATCCATGCACCATGATTCTCATACTATGCATCTTACTCATGCCATTATAAATCTTATGCAAATTTATCCATATATATGCATCATGTATCTCATAGCATACTTCATTGCATCTCACATTGTATATTTACAATAATTTAAGTTTCCACATAGAACATATATAGTCACATAATTGTACATTATGCACACTTTGATCATGCTCTCATATAATCCACATAATAGTGAAAGATTTAGTAATCAAGTCATGTACATCAATACATTTAAACAAGTTAACAAGTTACTGAAAGAACTTGCCTTTAAGCGTTCCTTGCCAAATTATGATGGCTCGTCCTTCAAATATCCTACACAATTTATTTAACAATAAAATACCAATTAGCCACTAAAAAGGCTTCATATAATGGTTTACAATATAACAACTCTTATCTCATATTGTTCGCGCATTATAAATTAATAACGCGATTAACTCTAAACGTTACTCGGCGTCGCGTCGTTTGAAAACGTTACGACCCTATCACCATCAATACTTATTGGTTACCTTAACCCCATCCCGTATCTTATAATGTTCGTTTCATTTGAATCGAGACATTATTCAAGTTCATTAACACTTTACACGGCGTTTCGACGTTTACACGTCACACACCTAATTCGCCTCCTTTGCATGTGCTTAGCATGCTCATGCAATTGGTTTATAACACACTATCATGTTTCATTAGTATTAGAAACAAAATATTAAACAAGATTATACACACTAGTTACGACGTTACGTACGCTGCACGTCTATACGCTAAACTTGATTATTCGAACGCCTAGGCGACATGCATTTGCGTACGCCTAACATGCCCATTCAATTTATCTAATACTCCTTGGTTAATGTTAAGTATCATTATGAATCATAACATTCATGCTATAAAACTTAGAACATCATTTAACATTGTCGGGAGCATTACGCGTGCTTACGCGCATGCTCGCGACACTCTCCGATTGCCCCCAAAAACACATCAGTCATACAAATGGTCAATTTGGGAATTGATCCCGACCTCAAATGGAAAAATTCAAAGAACGAAAGTTGTAGGTCTACTCGTTCTCTTTCCGAATCATCTTGAATCATCTCAATCCGAGTTCGTATGAGAAAGTTATGCCCATTTTACTAAAGGACGTCGGAGCAGTTTTGCCCAGTTTCCTTACCAGCGCCGTTGGCGCTCACAATGGCCTATGGCCAGCGCCTACAGCGCTCCTATGCAGTAGCTGGCCCCGTGGCCAGCGCCTACAGCGCCCAGCCAAGCGCCGTTGGCGCTAGGCCTGAGTCCCCAACGCGTTTTGCTTCCCGGAATGCTCTGTTTTGGTGTTCTAGACCTATCTTGCTTCCAATCACCATAACTCCCCTCAATACACGTTCAAATTGGTCCGTTCCGGACTCTATGGACTCCTAAGACATTGGGCTACAACATATCAAAAATTCAGAGCTATCCATTAACATTAACATGGCCAAATCTTAGGCTAAAGTATCAATCATGCTATATTTTCGTGTTCTTCGTGTTTCTTCGTGTTCTTCACAAAAATCATCACCAAATCTTTGTTTTTAATCCCTTTTTACTCCATTTCCAACTGGGTTAAACTCATAACCCATGGAACTACAATATGAAAACAACAAATAAACACAACAAACACGAAATCATAGCTACAAAGTCCTTTAAATCGTCCAACTGTCCAAGTTCAATGTCCAAAGTTCATTGTTCTTCTTCATGTTCTTCATCCTCCTTAAGCATAGGTACGGATTTATTGCGTTTTTGTTACATTTTGATGTTATTAATAGCTTACATATCCTCTTAACAACATTTACAAACATCCAACACAAACAAAAACAACAAGAATCGCATCACAAATCCAACCCACAAGCTTAAGAGCTCAAAAAAACCTTCAAAACCCAAAAATCTTAACAAACTTAAATGAAATGGGTTTTGAATGAGATGTTTACCTATGTAAATCTCTTTCTATGTGCTAAGAAACTCGGTTAGGCTTTGTTTTGGGGTTCTCCTTGCTTGGATTTCCTCCACCCGTGCCTTCTTCTTCCTCCTTTCGTTTTCCGGCGACTCTTCTTCTTTTCCGGCGACTTTTCCGGCGAACTTCTCCTTCTCTTTTCTTCCTCCTCTTGGCTGCAGATTTTCCCCCTCTCTCTCTCTCTAATTGAGCTGATGGTATGGGAGAGAAGGAATGCAAGAAAGAATGAATGATTTGGGAGAAGTGGAGGAGTGATTTTTGGAAGAGTGGGTTAGGTGCTCAAGGTTGGCTAACAAATTCAAATGCTTGCCAGCAATCTCTCCCTCTTTGCTCTCATTTGATTGGTCTAATGTGGTTGGGTGGTTCCCACTTGGAGTAACAAGCCAAAATAAATACCCGAAAGCACTAAAAATATATCCGAAAACTCCCACTTTTGTACCCAAAACTGGTAAATAACTTTACACCCAAAATTAAAATAGGCATTACCATAAATATTGGGATACATAAAAATAATTGTTACGGGGTTTGTCCATTTATTCGGAACAGTCTTATTATACAATTCGGATACGGATAAAATCACGTATCTGTTCGAATAAATTTTCTGACGCTTGGAAAAATTATTCCTTCGCATACACGTCTTAATGAAATTTATAGAAACCGAAAAAGACGTAAAAATATTCGGGCATGAATAGTGCCTCGGGAAACGTGCCCCGTGAATAGTGATTTGGCGATCTTTCCACAAAATCAATTATTCCGCTCATACGGTTCAACAACGTAAAAAAATTCATACATTGACCTCACCTAGGTTATAAAATAACCTTAAAACACGTCGCATAAAAATAATATTTAATCCGTTAATACTATTAATAAACCCAAATTACAAGGGTATTCACGATTCGCGATCGCTACTCTTTCCGATTAACTCCCCATAATAGTATATACATCAACGTACATATATCTCACCCATATTTGGGTTAGCGTCTTTACAATAAATAACTCGTCCAATAATATTATCCTTTAACTATTTATTTAATCCAATAAATAGTACTCTACTAGCGATATTTCTCGAATCCGCCAAATTAGCTAATACGAAAACTTTGATACTTACTAATCATCGTCTACACACAATCTAGGTTATAATATAACCTTTAAACACTTACCACATAATATTATCAATAAAAGTCTATTTTATTCAATAATATTCATAAAGCTCGAATTATCAAGCTACCCATGACTCGCGATCGTTGCAATAATTAACTATTAACTCATTCATTTCGAATCTATGTATATATTCACATTTATATATATACATATTAAGGCTCATCTATTTAATCACATAAATATTATAACACATATATATTCAAACGCGGCTCATAATAAGAATTATTCTATATTAAAATTCTTATTATAATTATTCTCAAAATCCGGGTTGTCACATCCTTCCCTCCTTATCAGGATTCCGTCCTCGGAATCATAAATATCAAACCTCTTACTTAGTTTTCGTCTAATTTCTTCCGAAATTTTATCGTTGAATAATTTCAACGTATTACTATGACATAGATTTTATATAACCTATTTAATCTCTGAGTATTATTCTATGTTTAACCCATCAATTTCCTTTTATAAGGATCATTGTATGCCACAATCATCATAATAATTTAATATCATGATTTACTAACTCATAAACATTCGGGATATTACAGTGGTTTCGTCAAACTACTTTTACAAAAGGTATAACCTTATTTCTTAATACTTGCTCTTTCCTATCGATTATCTGAATAGGAATTTCCTCATACGTAAGATCTTTCTCTATTTCGACGGGCTCATAGGATATCACGTGCTTATAATCGGGCTTATATGGTCGTAACACTGAGACGTGGAACACATTGTGGATATGCTCCAGTTCAGGAGGCAAGGCTACCTCGTACGCCATTTCACCCACTCTTCTCAATACTTCAAACGGTCCTACGAACCTCGGGCTTAACTTTCCTTTCTTCCCAAAACGTATCTTCCCTTTCTAGGGAGATACCTTCAGAAACACGTAACTGCTGACGTCGAAGTCTCTCGTCTGGCGATGTTGATCTGCATACTTCTTTTGTCGGTCTTGGGCTGCAACTAATCTGCCTTGATCACTGCGACCACTTCTGCTGTCTGCTGCACCAATTCTGGTCCTAACAGTCGTCGTTCGCCAACCTCATCCCAGCTTAATGGTGTCCTGCACTTCCTTCCTTAGAGGGCTTCTTATGGTGGCATGTCGATACTTGCATGAAAGCTATTGTTATAAGCGAATTCCACAAGTGGTAAATGGTCATCCCAATTTCCCTTGAAATCCATCACACAAGCTCTCAACATGTCTTCTAGTGTCTGAATTGTTCGTTCGCTCTGTCTGTCAGTTTGAGGATGGTAAGCAGTACTTAGTCGCAACTGTGTTCCCATTCTCTCATGCAAGCTATTCCAAAAATTTGACGTGAAACGCAGATCTCAATTTGAGACAATTGACACTGGCACTCCATGTCGTGAAATAATTTCCTTTATATACAACTTGGCTAATTGGTTCAAATTAAATCGGATCTTTATCGGTAGAAAGTGTACTAATTTTGTCAATCGGTCTACGATAACCCAAATGGCATCATAACCCTTCTGTGTAACTGGAAGTCCTACCACGAAGTCCACAGTGATATGCTCCCACTTCCATTCCGGTATATTTAGTGGTTGAAGTAACCCACTCGGTCTCTGATGTTTGATAAGTAGGTTTTATACCTACTTATTGGATACTATTTTACTTCATTTGTTGCTTAACTTGTAGCTCCATAGTATATTTTCATGCATTTTTCCCTTTCTTTCGGTATTATTTTACTATTTGCATTCTATGGCTTTTGCACGGTTTTTGGTTAATTTGACACGTATTATGATGCATTCGTTGTTTGGGAGCTAAATGAATAATTGTTGCTTGTACAGGACACGAGAATCGAGAAATCAAGCACAGCAGTGCAGCAGCAGACTGGCAGCCAGCGCAGCTGCGCCCTGCCTGGCCTTGTGACCGGCGCAGCTGCGCCCCTACTGTTCCTGCCGAAGCTCCCCTGCGCAGCTGCGCCCCTTTTGCAAAGGGTACCGGCGCAGCTGCGCCTGTTGCACACGATCTTCAGAGACTACAACGTCTCCTTTGCTGGTGCACTATCGGAGGCATTCAGCCAGCAGAGGGTCCATGTCGAGTTTCCCACCTTCGGAGCCAGCATCCCTTATCCTCTGCCTGACACACCGCCTGGCGACGCCGAGGACGACTCTTAGGGGAGTACTCTTTACCCTTTTATCTCCAATGAGGACATTGAATATTTTAAGTTTGGGGGTATTAGGCTTGCCTATATATTTGTGATGCTTTTAATTATCTATCTGTTTTTATTGATAGTTTAGTTGTTTTTGCTTTAATTTTCATTAATAATTTTTGGAAAAAAAAATTGGTATATTTCTCATGCATATCATATCATTTAGTTGCATGATCCTAATATCTTGATTAGTAAACACCCTCACTTACCTGTGATGAAAATTTTTGGAAATTTGCTAATCGCTAAGACTTGGGTCGAATGCCATGATTTTCTGCAAATCTTATCTTGTGTTGAGTCTGATAGTACCGGTTAGCACGCCTTTAGTAGTTATCTTGCTTAGTGACTTAAAAATTCGCATAATTGAGTTCTGGAGGGAAAGTGTTAATAAAAGATATGCAAATGAGGGTAGTGTCAGCTGAGTCAACTTGTGTCTAAGTTTGGGGGAAAACTTAGTGGAGCATTTGAGCAACGAAATGGAGCGTAAAACGCATTCGTTGATATATATATATATATATATATATATATATATATATATATATATATATAAACATTGAATAAATGCTTGGTTAGCCTAGTTTTGTGGCCTTTGATATTCGAGTAAGTACGCCCTAGGGGATGTCTCTACACCTAGCGCCCTAAGACCAATTGGTTTGGGAGTCGTTGGTCAAAAGCTCGCTACAGGGGTATCATTGAAAAGCCTAAGGGAACTAGGCATTGCACAACCAAGTATCATAGTCCGAATATCCTCTAAGTCGGTCCTCAATCTAGACATATTGTTGTCTTAACTATATCTACCCCATTTGTTGTGTTGCAAGTTTGAGTATACGAATTTCCCCCTAAGAAACATATTATGAGAATCATTTGGGTTGCTATAAGTTTGATGAATACTACACACACACACTCTATCGCTTGCTACAAGGTTTGATTTGCATGACTGTCATGGTACATGAGCTAAGTTCTGGTTAATAGCATTATGTTCTTCTGAGGCAAATCATTTGGATTGTTTACTAATCGATGAGGGTCATGGTGCATTCTTAGATTATTGCATTTCATCCATGCTTGTATTCAAATAATTGTAATTGCTTGAGGACAAGCAACGGTTCAAGTTTGGGGGTATTTGATAAGTAGGTTTTATACCTACTTATTAGATACTATTTTACTTCATTTGTTGCTTAACTTGTAGCTCCATAGTATGTTTTCATGCATTTTTCCCTTTCTTTCGGTATTGTTTCACTATTTGAATTCTATGGCTTTTGCACAGTTTTTGGTTAATTTGACACGTATTATGATGCATTTGTTGTTTGGGAGCTAAATGAATATTTGTTGCTTGTACAGGACACAAGAATCGAGAAATCAAGCACAACAGTGCAGCAGCAGACTGGCAGTCGGCGCAGCTGCGCCCTGCTTGGCCTTGTGGCCGGCGCAGCTGCGCCCTTACTGTTCCTGTCGAAGCTCCCCTGCGCAGCTGCGCCCCTTTTGCAAAGGGTACTGGCGCAGCTGCGCCTGTCGCCAGCCAGCCATGTAGACACGTTCCAGCCAGCGAAGCAGCACTACCATGAAATCTTGCAATGCCAGATTTTGAGGGATTAGTGGATTAAAACTTTATTAGTGGGAATTAGAATAAGTCAATATAAGACAAATTAAGCATGTAATATATTGAATTGAGACTTCAATTTTAAAGGAGGTTGCTCCTAGACGAAAATTAGAAAGTTTACTGCATTATTAGTTCAAAAATAAAAACAATTGAGCTGAGCTTCAATTTTGCTAAAGAACTGAAGAATGGAGTTACATGGATGCTGAATTGAAGCTTGGGAGCAAGAAATCAAGAATCAACACAACTTGGAAAATCACCAGAAATTGCAAAAACGGAAGAACGAAAACAGGGAGCTTTAATATTTTCTGTTTGTGATTAATTTTTCCTATTATGTAATTATGATGATGAACCAAATGTGTATGATGAATTCTACTATTGTTATTATGAACCAAGTTTAATTCTTGGGATTATAATGGATCTTTTGCTTAACTGAAAATTGAAGTGCTTCCTTATTATTGCTAGTTGGTTATGAAATGAATGTCTAGTATAATTTATACTTAATGTTTAATTGCTTGATCACCAATTACTATGATAATTTATATGGAATTGAGAAAGGAAGTATAAATTGAGATCTGATTATGCTAGCATATGTTCATAGTATTTACACTCCTCGTGAAGCTATGATTCGTGCTTAGGATAGAGATATACCGAAGTACCATATGTGGCCATTTGAGAACTTGTACTTAAACCCTCTTGATTATAACTCACATAGAAATATAGTGCGTTAGTCATCTAGGGTGTTCACATTCATTCTATCAATTGTGGATTTAGTGTGATATGAATATGATGCATCGAGAGGTGGTCATATTTTACATTCGTGTTCTCGACCAACATTCTATAATAATCAATTAGCAACAATAGGAAGCATGGAAATCTAAGTTTGCAATAAGTGAAATTATAATCCCAAGCCCATAAAATCTGTATTTGCACAATCATAAATTATTCTATTTGTTTCTTTAGTGATCATTGGATAATTTTATCATTGTAACCAATTGTTTGAAGAGACCGAAATAATTACAAAATCGGTGTTTGTTGTCGTAAATGCAATTCTATTCCTCGTGGGATCGATACTTTACTTACTTTATATTACTTGTGGATCACGTGCACTTGCGTGTATGAGTCGTATTTGTTATACATACAAATATGCCAACAGGTATTTGTTAACCCACTCGGTCTCTGATGTTCCGCTTTAACTTGTTGACAGGTGAGACACTTGCTGACGTATTCTGCTACGTCCTGCTTCATGTTGGGCCACCAAAAATATTGACGAAGATCTCGATACATTTTCGTGCTTCCTGGGTGAATAGAATATGCTGAATTATGTGCCTCATATAAAATCTTGTCTCTTAATTCGGTCATGGCTGGCACCCACACTCGCTCCTTATATCTCAAGATACCATCCTTATCCATTCAGAATTTCTCTTCCTCATTTTCTGCGAACCTCTTCTGTATCCTTTCACACTCTTCATCCTTTTCCTGTGCTTCTTTCACTTTGTCGAGTAATGTCGGACGAGCTTCAATTACGAATAACTTCTCTGCTGCCTCTGTTGGACTTTTCACCTCAATCTCCAGTCTCGCCATTTCTAGTATTAAATCCTCATGAGTTGTCAACATAAATAATTTCTCGCTCCCCTTCCTACTCAACGCGTCTGCCACTACGTTTGCTTTTCCTGGGTGATAAAGAATTTCGCAATCGTAATCTTTGATTAATTCCAACCACCTCCTTTGTCGCATGTTCAATTCCTTCTGTGTGAAGATATATTTTAGACTCTTATGATCCGTGTATATCTCACATTTCTCCCCATAAAGGTAATGTCTCCAAATCTTCAATGTAAAGACGACAACTGCTAACTCCAAGTCATGGGTAGGGTATCGCTTCTCGTAATCCTTCAACTGTCGTGACGCATACGCAATGACCTTGCCGTGTTGCATAAACACACAGCCAAGACCCTTGTGAGATGCATCACTATACACTACAAAACCTCCCGTATCATCTGGTAGAGACAATACAGGTACCTCGTTTAACCTCTTCTTCAACTCCTGAAAACTGTCTTCGCACTTTTCAGACCATACAAACTTCACCGTCTTTCTCGTCAAATTGATCAACGGGGTTGCTATCTTCGAAAAATCCTGGATAAATCTTCGATAGTACCCAGCTAACCCTAAGAAACTTCGCACTTCTGTCGGCATCTTTTGTCGTTCCCAGTTACTAACTGCCTCCACCTTCGCAGGGTCCACTGAGATACCGTTTTTGTCAATCATATGCCCTAAAAATTGCACCTTCTCCATCCAGAATTCGCACTTGGATAATTTCGCGTATAACTTCTCCCTTCTTAGTGTCTCCAGTACTTTGTTCAGATGATCGACATACTCTTCTTCGGTCCTTGAATAAATCAAAATGTCATCGATGAAAACTACTACGAACTTGTCTAAGTACGGCTTCAGAACTCAGTTCATCAAGTCCATGAATGCTACTGGCGCATTAGTCAAACCGAAAGACATCACCAAAAACTCGTAGTGACCATATCTCGTCCGAAACGCAGTTTTAGGTACATCTTCCTTCCTTACTTTTAGCTGATGATATCTGGTCCTCAAATATATCTTCGAGAAGTGTCTGGCTCCTTTTAGTTGATCGAACAAGTCATCGATCCTTGGCAATGGATACTTGTTCTTGATCGTTGATTTGTTCAACTCCCGGTAGTCGATGCAAAGTCTCATCGATCCGTCCTTCTTCTTGACAAACAAAACTGGTACTCCCCATGGAGACACACTTGGCTGAATATACCCATTGTCCAGCAATTCCTGAAGTTGTATTAACAATTCTTTCATCTCCACTGGCACCATATGATACGGAGCCTTCAAAATTGGTGCAGTCCCTGGCACTAAGTCTATTGCAAATTCAATTTCCCTGTCTAGCGGAAGACCGGGTAATTCACTTGGAAACACATCTGGAAACTCTCTTACTATCAGTATATCCTTAATTTCTACACCTTCTTTCTTTGTATCTACAATATAGGCTAAATATCCTTCACATCCTTTCTTTAACAACTTCCTGGCCTGCATCATCATAAGACAACAAGAACGTGTCAGTGATGTGCTACCATTAAACACTACCCTCGACCGGTTAGGGGTACGAAGGTTTACACTTTTCTTCTGACAGTCAATCACTGTCGCATGATCGTACAACCAGTCCATTCCCAATATTACATCGAACTTTCCCAACCTTATTGGGATCAAATCCACGCAAAAATTATATCCCCTAATCTCAGCGCAATAATTACGAAAAATAAACTCTACTGGAATTACCTCATTATTCGCAATTTCTATACTCAAAGGATTTTCTAACCGTTCTTGGGGTAAATTTAACCGTTAGCAAAATCTTCAGACACAAAAGAACGGGTAGCACCCGAATCAAATAATACGCAGGCATTTATATTATTGATTGGGATAATACCTGACACCACGTCCTTAGCAATCACTGCATCCTGGACGGTCATGTTGAAGGTTCGGGCAGGGGTTCGGTTTGGCGGAGTCGGTCCTCCAATTGTCAGTTTGTTGCCTCCTTCTCGGTTGATGTTTCCACCACTACTTCCTTTCTTTGGGCAGTCTTTGATTTGATGCTCCACTGATCCACAAGAATAACATCCACGGTTCTTGTTCGGGTTTGTGCAGTTTGGTGCCATGTGCCCCTCCTGGCCGCAATTGTAACAGATATTGCGCCCTTTCCAGCACTCTCCCTTGTGATTTTTCCCACATTTAGGACACGCTTCAGCCCTCTTCTTAAATCCTCCCTGATTGTTCCCTGTCTGATTAGTGTTGATGTTGTTGTTGTTGCCACCATCCCATTTTCTCTTTCCCGAATTACTTCCACCGCTACTGCCACCACTACGATAGTCTCCTCCATTCTTCTTATTCTTCTTGTGTTGATTCAGGGCCTCAATCCCTCCTTCGGCGATGATGGCCTTTTCCAACAATGCAATAAAGGTTTCAATCTGAAGAATGGCTACCTTGTTATTGATGAGTGTGTTTTATATACATAAATTAGGTGCTTTTGAGCTTGATAATTTGTAAATCCTAAGTCATTTCGGTTGGTTTTATGTGTTTTTATCTTATTGTTATGTAATATAGCTTTGTATTGGTTTTATATATTTTTGTATGCTTTTATGTGTTTTTCATGTTGTTTTGTAGGAATTGAAATAAGAGCTCCTTGGAATCAATACCCATAACTTGCTTTTCGGTACTGTAGCTGCTTGTTTCCAAATTTCACCCATGATCCAATCCGAATCTCTCAAAACTCAAAGAACGAAAGTTGTAGATATTTGTCTTAGCTTTCCAGAGCATCTTGAATCATCCAATTTGAAGTTCGTATGAGAGCGTTACGGTCATTTTACCATCGGATTTGGCATGTATTTTACACAGCAGTTGCTTCGGGCTCAATTTGAGCCTTTCTCCGGACATTTTCTCGTGCCGCTCCTTATGAAAGTTGTAGAGCTCGTTCTTAGCTTTCTATAGCCTATTTACACGCCTAAATCCGAGTTCGGACGAAGAAGTTATGGCCATTTTACTAACAGAGGTCAAAGCTGAGTCGGGATACAGACCACCTGGCGCGGGCGCGCGGAAATAGGTGCGGGCGCACGACACCTGGCACCAGGCAGCCAGCGCGCGCGCGCGGCGTGGGAGTGCCATGGGCATGCGGCATGGCCAGGGGGCAGCGTGCGGGCGCACCAGGCGGCGTGCGGGCGCACCAGGCGGCGTGCGGGCGCATCTGGGCGTGCTGAGTGCGATCTTTTGAGCTCCTAGTGTGATTCCAGCTCACTTTTGACCCAAAATCTGATGTTTGGCTAGGGTTTTTCATGGAGGCACTATATAATATCTCATTGGGGCTTCATATTTCATAACTAGGGATTGGGAGGCTACACTAAAACATCAATTTGAGAGCAAAAGTGCTGCAATACAAGGAAAAACTCAGCACAAGCCAAAGAACCAAGAAGGAAAGGATTGTCAAGGCATATCTAGACCTTGGAAGGCTGCACATACTTCATCAAGAAGAGCTTGAGGGCTGCAATTCAAGGAAATTCCAGCAACAAGCTAAGGAGCAAAAGGAGAAATGAATGCCAAATGAAGAAGAAAAGCTAGAGATTGACATCAACCAAGCAAGCAACACATGATTACCTTCTAAATGGGTTTTATCATCTCTTACTTTCCTTTGAATTTGTAATTCTATTTTATGATGAACACCATGTGTTTGATGTTTTGCTTAGCTACCATGAACTAAAGCTTGTATTCTAAGATTTCAATGGAACCCAACACATAGTTTGAATTGACTCCTCTCTCTTTGTTATTAATTACTCATTTGTGAATTGAATATCTGATGAGTGTGTTTTATACACACAATTTGGGTACTTTTGGCCTTGATAATTTGCAAGTCTTTAGGTATTTTATGTGGTTTTTATGTATTTTTATCTTATTTCTACATAAATTAGTTTTTAGTTATTTTTACATGTTTTATGTTGCTTTGATGCATTTTCATTATGTTTGTAAGAATTGAAATAAAGACCGCTCGGATCGTTGTTTGTATTGACTCAATGTCCGTGCCTGGACGCATGTGCCCGAATGGTAGTATGATGGAAATTTGTGCTTGGCGACGCTCGATGCTTAATTTGATAACATTTGGTAGTTGGGCGTGCACGGCGTCGGGAAGCGTGCACGGCGTCGGGAAGCGTGCACGGCGTGCGGCGTCCGCCAAGCCACGAGGGCAAGCCCGTGCTTAGATATCCGTGCCCAAATGATAACACGGTGAAAATTTATGTTTGGCGATGCTCGGGGCTTAATTTGATGACATTTAGAAGTTGGGCGTGCACGGCGTTGGAAGGCGTGCACGGCGTTGGAAGGCGTGCACGGCGTGCGGCGTCGACCAAGCCGCTGGCACGGCGTGCGGCAGATTGGGGCACCAGCGTGCGGCCCAGGCGCTGGGCGCAGGCGCATGGGCGCGGCGTGCGGGCGCGCGCTGGGCGTGCGGCAAGTTGGCACGCTGGGCGTGCGGCATGGGCGTGCGGGCGTGTGCGGCAGCCGCTGGGCGCGGGCGCATGGGCGCGGCGTGCGGGCGCGCGCTGGGCGTGCGGCAAGTTGGGCGTGCGGGCGCGCGCTGGGCGTGCGGCAAGTTGGGCGTGCGGGCGCGCGCTGGGCGTGCGGGCGCGCGCTGGGCGTGCGGCGTGTGCGGTAGGCACTGGGCGCGGGCGCATGGGCGCTGGGCGCGGGCGCGCGCGGGGCCTCGGCAGCGGGCGTGGGCGTGCGGCCAGCGGGCGGCCCAGGCGCTGGGCGCGGGCGCGCGCGCTGGCGTGCGGGCACGCGGCGTGGGCGTGCGGCCAGCGTGCGGCCCAGGCGCTGGGCGCGGGCGCGCGCGCTGGCGTGCGGGCGCGCCAACGCCGTGCTGAGTGCGATCTGACACAGTTTTAGTGCGATCTGAGCTCCATTTTGTCCGATTTTGGCTAGGGTTTCTTGATGGAGGCTATATATAATCTCTTCTAAGCTTCATATCAGAAAACTAGGGATTGGGAGGCTAGACTAAAACATCAAAATTTGAGAGCAAAAGTGCTGCAATACAAGGAAAAACTCAGCACAAGCCAAAGAACCAAGAAGGAAGGGATTGTCAAGGCATATCTAGACCTTTGGAGGCTGCACATACATCATCAAGAAGAGCTTGAGGGCTACAAACCAAGAAAATTCCAGCAACAAGCTCAGCAGCAAAAAGAGAAACGAATGCCAAATGAAGAGGAAAAGCTAGAGATTGACATCAACCAAGCAAGCAACATATGAATATCTTCTAAATGGGTTTTATCATCTCTTACTTTCCTTTGAATTTGTATTTCAATTTTATGATGAACACCATGTGTTTGATGTTTTGTTTAGCTACCATGAACTAAAGCTTGTATTCTAAGATTTCAATGGAACCCAACACATAGTTGAATTGAATTCTCTCTCTATTAATTTTAGTTATTCATTTGTGAATTGATTATCATAACCTTTACTTTCTAGATTAATTGCTTGGCCCGTAATTACCTTGGGAACCTATATGAACTTGACGAACGGATTATAGGTTAAGACCTAGTTATGATAACATGCGAGAGTATAGATTGTTGTGGGTTATTAATCGGATTAAGTGACGCGTGTCTTATTAATTATCTGCAATAATAGATATCTTGATAGTAGTTGGGATAGATATATACCTAATTACCGCATGCAACCAATTGAGAATCTAGTCTTAATGACTTCCGATGTGAAAGTTGGTAATTGAGGGGAGGATTAATTAGATTTAGTGACACGTGTCTATTAATCATTCCTGAAATTAGTCTCTTGATAGTGCATAGGATAGACATATACCTATGCACCGCTTAGGAAGATTCGTGATTGACCATCGACAGAGGCTCTTATGTAGTTTTGATTTCTCGGTTGTCGATTCGTATGCTATAATTGATTGAAAAGAGAGAGTTAGGAGATTCAAATGACGTGTTGAGGGAAATTGTAATCTTAGACCTTTCTATCTTGATATTTTACCGCGTTTTATTCATCACTCGACTTGTGAACTCAAACAATCAACAAACAATCAAACCTTTATCGTTTAAATTAGATCAAATTGATATACAATTGATACTTGGTTATTATTTGTCACAATTCCCTGTGGGTTCGACTTTTATCTTATCATATATTACTTGTGGGCCGTGTATACTTGCACGTGTGTGTTTATCGATTGCTAAATCGACCAACAAGTTTTTGGCGCCGTTGCCGGGGAATTGTTCTAATAATTTTACTAATATTAATTTCAATCGAATTGATCTTGATTTAAACTTGTAAATACATTTATTTTTAACATTTTTTTTCTATTTAATGCTTTATTCGTTACGAGGTACACCATGGCCAACTATAATTATCAATGGCCTCACACGGGAATGACCCAATCAGGAACGACATGGATGGATGGAATTGATGCGGTGGCGGCACATATAGAGGAGCTGTCAAGGAATGTTAACGCTCTAGTGGCCCAACGTACTCAACGTGTTGCGGTGAATTGTGATTACTGTGATGGAAACCATCCGACTCATCTATGCACCATTAATTTTGAGTCGGCATGGTATGGTGGCAACATCGGCGATTACTCTAATAGTTATGACTGTTCCGATGCTTATCACCAAGATTGGGGGTATTACCCAGATTCTGCATGGAGCTACAATTATGAAGATCAATACTATGCTCCGAGTCCAGCATATGCACCGGAATTCTCATGTCCACCTTCATTGCCACAAGAAGAAAATTCAAATGTGAAGGAACTTGGGTCCCAGACCATAACTTCGATTGAGGAGATTGTGAAAAGTCAGCATATGTCAATTCAAAATCTTGAGAACCAATTGGAACAGCTTATTATCACCTTCAACAATAGATATCAAGGCGAATGGCCCAATGACATGGTTCCCGAAACTGATGGATCTCGCGTGCCAAAGCTGCAACCAGACGTGCTAATTGATGATGATTCTGATTTGGAAGAGACATGTGGGAAACAAGAAAAGGAGGTCGAGAATCTAGCCTTGAGCCCCAATGATGATGATGAGCTAATTTTGAGTGTATCCCATATACCTTCTCCTCCAAAGCTCAAGGATCTGGGCGGTTTTGCAGTCCCGTGCCCGTTGAGTAGTCATGTCGTAGGCAAGGCTCTAGGTGACATAGGAGCTAGTGTACAGTTTGAGCCATTGCGTGATGAAGTTGAGGTTCATGAAAAGATAGATAAGGATCCAATTGTGTTTGAGAAACTTAATGTCACTATGTCATTAATAGACACAATAGAGCAGACCCCTAGCTACTGTCAGTTCATACACGGGGATTTATATAAGAACAATAAGCTAGGTGAGCTTGAGACTATGGACCTCACCGAAGCAATGCCCTCAGATGTTTCTCCCCTACTAAAAGATGAAGCGAATGAAGAAAGTTTCTTTTTGCTGATAGAAGAAACTGAGTTTGGGAGTCGTCTAGTATGCATGCATGCCATGCAAATTAAGGAAATGACAGCACGAAGGCATGCTAAGGTCATTTTTGCAATCGAGCCGGACTAAAAGGAAACAGGAAGTTAGTCAGGCTGAGGACTTTAACTCAAGCGCTATTTGGGAGGCAACCCAAATCTCCATTTTATTTTTAGAGCTATTTTGTTTTTATTTTATTTTTATTTTAATCTCAAAAAAAAAAAAAAGTTTGGTGTGGTTTGGTTTTGATTTTATGTTTAAGTGTGTTTAATGTGTGTAATATTTCTTGCTGCAGTTTGATGCTTACGACCACCAGTGAAAACTATAGCAGAAGCACAACATCAGCACGTTGAGCAACAGGCACCAGCACGCTGAGCAACACAGCAGCAACACACTCAGCAGCGTGCATGCTAGCCATGACAGCCACCAACAGCTTATATGCACCCATCAGCTCATTTCTATAGTCCAACTCATATCTCTCTCCTCCCACTCCAAAGCCAACTTACATGCATTTTTCCCAAACTCAAATTCGTGCCCCATCACTCCAATTGGGCATCCAATCTCTGCAATCCATCAGCATTGTCATCTTCTAACTTGAACTTCAACAAGGATTTAGCAGATTTTGAAGAATTCCCATGGCTTTTCATTAGTTTTCCAAGAAAAGGTAACAAGGTCTGTTAATTTCAAATTTTACTTGCTTGGGACTGTGCTTGGGTTGAGTTTTATTGCAGGAACACTCCAATTCTCCCATTGCAAGACTTTGTGGAGGGCTATCCCTGCTTCCCAATGCATTGATAACTAAGATTTTGGGAGGTGCACGCCACGTGTTTGATATTTGGCCCGAGAGAGTTTCTTAGCTATTATGGGCTGTTTTTCATGAGGCATTATTCTGGTATGGCTTCCAAGCAACAAGTGGGGCGAAGCTTCATCGTCCAAGCCAACCATAGACCATGACAAGAATTTTGTTAGTCCGAAAGCGTCCATGCGACACCACACTATAATGATGTTGCTTGATTACCCTCAGTGAAGTTCTCTATTTTAATTCTGACTATTAGAAACATCGAGGACTATGTTTGTTTTAAGTTTGGGGGTGTGTGTGTGGTAGTTAAGTGAGTTATCCTTGTCTGTCTAGTCGTGTTGTGCTGTGTGGTAGTCAAATTTAAGTTTGGGGGTAATACTTCGTATTTGCGTATTTATGTGTTTAATTTAGTTTTTGTGTGATTTAAGTATGTTTTTCTTTTTATTCAAAAAAAAAAATTTATTTTTAGGATATGTCCCTTGAGCATTGTTTTAATTTGATTTGAACTATAATCCATGGTCTATGATAATGGCTTGTTTGAAGAGAATCTAACTCATGAGACGTAGACAATTGTTGCTTAGTCTTTGTGCTTATCGTTTATTGGTTATTATTTTGCTTATGCGTCCTTTCACTTTCATGCACTTACCCATGAGTATTAAGCTAGTTGTATGCTTAGTGAAGACTTTTATAACCGAATGCTTATGGAAAATATCTATAAACTCTAGAACTCGTTTAAACATCACTCAAACCAAGGTGTCCAATTTTGTTATGTTTGAATTGATGGTCATGTGGTGAGTTGAGATGGAGCGTAAAACGCACTCACTCATGGACACATGCGTAGGAGAGATAGAGCGTAAAACGCACTCTCTTATAATTGTGATTAAAGAAAAAAAAATTATTTATTGCAAATTTTGCATGGGGGTGAGGTTGAGCGTAAAACGTACTCGCCCATATGAGCGTGCTTAAGGATTGAGATGGAGCATAAAATGCACTCACCTAGAGCTCTTGGTTCTCAAAATTTTTGGAATTGTGATTTGTACACCTTTGTATTGAGTGATGTGTTAAGCATGTTGTTTTGGGGTTTATTTTGATTATTTCATAAGGTAATGTGGTTGCATAGTTTCATTCGAGCTTGATTGGTTTAGTGCTTTCGGTACTCACACACACACATACGGAAGAGGCCTTAAGCAAAGTATGACTAGCTAACTGAAATTTTAGACTTGCAACGCTTTGTTTGTTCTCTTGAGTTCTATGTGTTGATGCCTTTGAGACCATTGTCGGCTTATTAATTCATTGCTCAAGTTAGGTTATATTAGAAGTGTTTGAATTGTTTAGTTTAGGTTTGTTTTGCTTGAGGACAAGCAAAGATTTAAGTTTGGGGGTATTTGATGAGTGTGTTTTATACACACAATTTGGGTACTTTTGGCCTTGATAATTTGCAAGTCTTTAGGTATTTTATGTGGTTTTTATGTATTTTTATCTTATTTCTACATAAATTAGTTTTTAGTTATTTTTACATGTTTTATGTTGCTTTGATGCATTTTCATTATGTTTGTAGGAATTGAAATAAAGACCGCTCGGATCGTTGTTTGTATTGACTCAATGTCCATGCCTGGACGCATGTGCCCGAATGGTAGTATGATGGAAATTTGTGCTTGGCGACGCTCGATGCTTAATTTGATAACATTTGGTAGTTGGGCGTGCACGACGTCGGGAAGCGTGCACGGCGTGCGGCGTCCGCCAAGCCACGAGGGCAAGCCCGTGCTTAGATATCCGTGCCCGAATGATAACACGGTGAAAATTTATGTTTGGCGATGCTCGGGGCTTAATTTGATGACATTTAGAAGTTGGGCGTGCACGGCGTTGGAAGGCGTGCACGGCGTGCGGCGTCGACCAAGCCGCTGGCACGGCGTGCGGCAGATTGGGGCACCAGCGTGCGGCCCAGGCGCTGGGCGCATGGGCGCGGCGTGCGGGCGCGCGCTGGGCGTGCGGCAAGTTGGCGCGCTGGGCGTGCGGCATGGGCGTGCGGGCGTGTGCGGCAGGCCCTGGGCGCGGCGTGCGGGCGCGCGCTGGGCGTGCGGCAAGTTGGGCGTGCGGTCGCGCGCTGGGCGTGCGGCGTGTGTGGTAGGCGCTGGGCGCGGGCGCATGGGCGCTGGGCGCGGGCGCGCGCGGGGCCTCGGCAGCGGGCGTGGGCGTGCGGCCAGCGGGCGGCCCAGGCGCTGGGCGCGAGCGCGCGCGCTGGCATGCGGGCGCGCGGCGGGGGCGTGCGGCGTTGGGCGTGGGGCCTGCGTGCGGGCAGCGTGCGGCCCAGGCGCTGGGCGCGGGCGCGCGCGCTGGCGTGCAGGCGCGCCAACGCCGTGCTGAGTGCGATCTGACACAGTTTTAGTGCGATCTGAGCTCCATTTTGTCCGATTTTGGCTAGGGTTTCTTGATGGAGGCTATATATAATCTCTTCTAAGCTTCATATCAGAAAACTAGGGATTGGGAGGCTAGACTAAAACATCAAAATTTGAGAGCAAAAGTGCTGCAATACAAGGAAAAACTCAGCACAAGCCAAAGAACCAAGAAGGAAGGGATTGTCAAGGCATATCTAGACCTTTGGAGGCTGCACATACATCATCAAGAAGAGCTTGAGGGCTACAAACCAAGAAAATTCCAGCAACAAGCTCAGGAGCAAAAAGAGAAACGAATGCCAAATGAAGAGGAAAAGCTAGAGATTGACATCAACCAAGCAAGCAACATATGAATATCTTCTAAATGGGTTTTATCATCTCTTGCTTTCCTTTGAATTTGTATTTCAATTTTATGATGAACACCATGTGTTTGATGTTTTGTTTAGCTACCATGAACTAAAGCTTGTATTCTAAGATTTCAATGGAACCCAACACATAGTTGAATTGAATTCTCTCTCTATTGATTTTAGTTATTCATTTATGAATTGATTGTCATAACCTTTGCTTTCTAGATTAATTTCTTGGCCCGTAATTACCTTGGGAACCTATATGAACTTGACGAACGGATTATAGGTTAAGACCTAGTTATGATAACATGCGAGAGTATAGATTGTTGTGGGTTATTAATCGGATTAAGTGACGCGTGTCTTATTAATTATCTGCAATAATAGATATCTTGATAGTAGTTGGGATAGATATATACCTAATTACCGCATGCAACCAATTGAGAATCTAGTCTTAATGACTTCCGATGTGAAAGTTGGTAATTGAGGGGAGGATTAATTAGATTTGGTGACACGTGTCTATTAATCATTCCTGAAATTAGTCTCTTGATAGTGCATAGGATAGACATATACCTATGCACCGCTTAGGAAGATTCGTGATTGACCATCGACAGAGGCTCTTATGTAGTTTTGATTTTTCGGTTGTCGATTCGTATGCTATAATTGATTGAAAAGAGAGAGTTAGGAGATTCAAATGACGTGTTGGGGGAAATTGTAATCTTAGACCTTTCTATCTTGATATTTTACCGCGTTTTATTCATCACTCGACTTGTGAACTCAAACAATCAACAAACAATCAAACCTTTATCGTTTAAATTAGATCAAATTGATATACAATTGATACTTGGTTATTATTTGTCACAATTCCCTGTGGGTTCGACTCTTATCTTATCATATATTACTTGTGGGCCGTGTATACTTGCACGTGTGTGTTTATCGATTGCTAAATCGACCAACAATATCATAATTTATGCTTCATATCTTAATTGCCTAGCTAGTAATTACCGTGGGAACCTATATGAACTTGACGAACGGATTATAGTGTTTAGACCTTGTTATGATATCATGCGAAAGTTAAAGATTATTGTGGGTTGTTAATTGAGATTAAGTGACGTGTGTCTTGTTGATTATCCTCAATGATAGGTAACTTGATAGTATTTAGGATAGATATATACCTAGATATCGTGTGCAACCAATGGAGAATCTATTCTTAATGACTTCTTATGTGAAAGTTGGTAATTGAAGGGACGGTAAATGAGATTTAGTGACACGTGTCTTGTTATTGTTCTTGAAATTAGTCTCTTGATAGTGTGTAGGATAGACATATACCTACATGCCGCATTAGGAAGATTTGAATTTGACCATCGACAGAGGCTTATAAGTAGCTTTGATTTCTCAGTTGGCAATTCTATGTTGTTAATTAATTCAAATGAGAGAGTTAGGATATTCAAATGAAGTGTTGGAGGAAATTGCAATCTTAGACTTGTTAATATTAGATTTCATTATCTTTTACTTGATTATTATTATCTTATTCACTACCAACAACAAAAATATCAAATCATCATTTGTCTAATTAAAATCAAAACGATATATAGTTGGTACTTGGGATACACTAGAACAATTCTCTGTGGGTTCGACAACTCTCTTATCATTATATTACTTGTTGACCGCGTATACTTGCGCGTATTTTTCGGTTGCGAAATCGACCAACAGTTATACAACCACGATTTTAGCCCTTGTTCAAACCTTTGCGCCTTCTGCTCTTCAGTACTTACTTAAAGCGGTGCAAAACGTGCAAGTTCATTGAATTTGGCGGCGTACTGAGCCACCGTCATGTCTCCCTGCTTCTGCTCCAAGAATTTCAGTACCATTTGTCTTTCCATGCTCTTTGGGAAATAATTCTCGAAAAATAATTCCTTGAACTTGTCCCACGGTATTACTCCTTCGCCTGCTCATTGTTGGTTAGCTTCCCACCAATAATTTGCTTCCCCTTTCATCATATAGGTGGCGAATGCTATTTTCTGGTCATCCCCCACGCGTGTGATAATGAAAGCCTTCTCCATTTCCTTCACCCAAGACTGGGCTTCAATCGGATCAGTCATTCCCCTAAACTCTGGGGGTCCTACGCTTTTGAAGTCTTTGAAACTTGTTATGGGTGCTGCCGGTGGGTTGGGATTCACAGGTCCTGCATTTCTCCTTTCCATTCTCTCCAATATATCCGTTAACCACTGCATGGGGTCCGTCGGACCTCCTCCATTGTTAACCGATCCCTCAGGTGTTGCTGGGGGTGGTACGTTGTGTCTGGGCGGCATTCTCTGCTAAACGTAAGAAAACTTAATGTCATCATCTCATCATACTACGAGAATATCTATCATGAGTACTACAAGTAGACAACAAGGTGGCACATTCTATTAGTAACTCGTAACGAAATATAGCTTCATTTAAGGAATGTAAATACCTGTCACAACTCTCTAGGACGCGCCTATCTAAGATTGCCCCAAAACTCTACATGAGTTTTATCTACTCTTATACTCTATACATTTCCTAAGGTTATAGCCTAAAGACCTCTCTCTAAAGGTTTATAATCTAAGGTTTTGATACCAACCTGTGACGCCCCCAAATCCGGGTCACCCGAACTGCGGACCTGGTTCGTCACTTTCTCATACATACATCATACTATTGATACTTTACAGCGGAAATAAAGGAATGTTTATATTAATATAACATAAATAATCCTGTCCCAAGTCTCAAACCAAAACTTCTACAAAACGTAACTTAATACATAAGGGTAATTAAGTCTTAATACATCACAAAAGTCAACGAGTCTTAGTACATAATCAAAATAGTAATCTTAACGGTACAAAGCTAATCAGTAGCTATGCTTTTGCCTTTATCCTTCCCTGAGCTTTCACCACGAGCTCCATTAACTGAAATATTTTAAGGAAAACAAGGGTGAGCAACAAATTTGCTCAGCAAGTATAATAACAATAATCGTGAATCATCACATGAATACTTTATAGCTTACAAGAATCAAGAGATTAAAAGATAGCTCAACAATTTGCACAATCTCAATGAATGATCTCTTTAACACAATTGTAGGGCCTTTATAGACCGAATGATTTCAATGTTTCCAAATGGAGGAAATATTCTATACTGAGTAGTCATCATGACACTGAACTTTTACTAGAATTACCAGAAATTCATCCGACAACCCAACATACTAATACAATAGGTGATCAGCCTAATGTACCCGGTGTTATGCATAACCCCTTTTACATACTGGTCGTGTTAGGTTTGTATAACGCGAACATGCAATCAAATTACATAAATAAAACGGAAGCGCGATAAAATCAGATTTTAAAATTTTATACAAACCATCACTATGATCTTTCTTTATGCACAATTATTAATTAAACGAAAGAGATGGAGAATAAGAATTATACCCTTGTAGAATTCTAGCTTCCTCAGGTACAAGTTCACCTCCAATTCCTTCGTATTCTCCTTGAATTCCACCGATTAAATTCCTTCCTTTGATCAACGTTAGCCACCCAAGTGTTTGGCCTCTAGAGGTGATCCACCAAGGAATAATACTTGTTCAAGAAGATGGGTGTTGGCAAAACCCTAGTTTCTATCTCTATAGAAATTGTAAGTACTCTCCACAATTCTTATGCAAGAGTGTGTAAGCCTAATCTATGATAAGACTCCTCTTATTTATAGATGTAGGAATAACCCTCCCTAAACTATTTAGGATTAGGGTTTCTATTATAATTAAACTCCTTTAATTAATTATGCTCCTAATCCAATTAGGAATTCATGTGAGAGTACTTCTATTAATTAATTCTCAATCCCTATTAGGAATTAAATAATATGAGAATTAAATAATAGTAATAGTAATAATAATAATAATAATAATAAGACTCATCTTATTAATTTATATTTAATATTTCTAAAATATTAAATAATAAATATTAAGCTATTTAATTTATTCTATCTCCGTAGACTAAATTAAATACACTTAACTTATTATTAAAATTATGCCATTTACTTCTTAAATAAATATTTTCCTTTTGCGGTGTGACCCTTTAGGTTCTCCATATTAAACCGGTTGTGAATAAATCAATTAGAACAATTCTAATCTTATTTAAATAAATAAATTAAATTATTTAATTCATTTAAATAAATAATATTTATTCTACAATAAGGGTAAGCCCCCTTAGCGATCAACGACTTTCCAGATTAATATAGATTTCAACATTAATCTCAAAAGAACTTTTCAGTAAATAGTTACCGTACAATTCAATCCTTCTACCATACAATGTCCCAATTAAATATAAGACATGGAATTACTGTCAAGTCTTATTTTATTTAATTATATGTATTTCGATTCTCAAATGCACAACTCTAAATTATGCAAATTAGAAACTCCTTTCTAATTTCATTCTGCCTTGGCCAAGAACTACCGAGTTGTCATTTATCGAATCACATAGGACATTCACATCTTTTACTAGACGTGGTAGATTCTTTGTTGATCATTCATTTATCTCCATGCACAACTAATTATACCCAATCATACTCTTTGTTATACCCTAAAGGTCTTAAGGGATATGTCAAAGTATAACTCATCATACACAAGATACTATGATGATCTCAAGTCCAAGGATCACTTGTAATACTATCACTAGAGGAATTCCTATTGACAGGCGAGTAAAACTCTATTAGGTATTCCTTAGCGAGCCACGTTCAGTGAACTTATTCTCCAATAAGCACCTACATACTTACTTTAGTGTCTCCACACAAATGATTATGAGATCAATCATCCTCTTCTTAAGAGCAAGCAACGTATGTACTAATCTTTCCGGATTCACTAATCCCTTTTTTTAGTAATCCAACGATTAGGAACGATTTTAGTTTGTGAGCTATCTAGATTTTAGATCTCATTAGCATGATCACCATCATGATTCTAAAAGCATTGCTCAAAACTATGGGTTTATCACATTTAATATAACAGCACTATATAGATAATATAAAATGCCTTTTAAGAAAATCAATTCTTTTATTAATAAATGAATAAGATTACAAAGTATATGCTACATCATATCAAATATGATTGGCTTGTGTGCATACTACTTTCAATCTCCCCCTTGCATTAAAGCCAATCGTCATGGTATCTAATACCCATCTTCTCTAAATGACGATCAAGCTGTTGTTGTGTTAAAGCTTTAGTAAATGGATCTGCAATGTTGTCTTTAGAGTCCACACGCTCCAGGGTGACATCTCCTCTTTCAATGATCTCTCTAATCAAATGAAACCGCCGCAACACGTGTTTGGATTTCTGATGAGACCTGGGTTCCTTAGCCTGCGCAATAGCTCCGTTGTTGTCACAGAATAAAGGTACGGCTCCTCTAATGCTAGGAACCACTCCAAGTTCAGTTATGAACTTCTTCATGCAAACAGATTCCTTTGCAGCTTCACTTGCAGCTATGCACTCTGCCTCTGTCACTGAATCAGCAACTGTTTGCTGCTTGGAACTTTTCCAACTCACTGCGCCACCGTTTAAGGTAAACACGTACCGTGAAACGGATTTACTATCATCTTGGTCCGTTTGAAAACTTGAGTCTGTATAGCCCTCTAGTTTCAATTCAGACTCACCGTAGATAAGAAATACATCCTTAGTTCTTCTCAAGTACTTTAGGATTTTTTCACTGCCTTCCAGTGCTCTTCTCCTGGATTCGACTGATATCTGCTCGTTACACTAAATGCATGAGCGATATCTGGTCTAGTACATATCATACCATACATGATAGATCCTATTGCTGAAGCATAAGGAATCTTACTCATCCGGTCTCTCTCCTCAGGTGTCTTTGGGGCCTGTTTCTTGGAGAGATGTAATCTATGGCTCATCGGCATGAGACCTCTCTTGAAATCTTCCATGCTAAATTTCTTTAGCATCGAGTCAATGTACTTTCCTTGGGTCAAGCCAAGCATCCTTTTAGATCTATCTCTATAGATCTTTATCCCCAAAATATAGGATGCCTCACCCAAGTCCTACATGAAAAAGTGTTTAGATAACTAAATTTTGATCAACTGTAGCATAGGAACATCATTCCCTATCAGTAATATATCATCAACATATAATACAAGGAATGAAACAGCGCTCCCACTAACCTTCTTGTACACACAAGGTTCATCCTCATTTTTGATAAAATCAAACCTTTTGATTATCTCATCAAAACGGATGTTCCATCTTCGAGAAACGTGCTTCAATCCATAAATGGATCGTTGTAGCTTACAGACTTGGTTTGTTCCAACCGTTCAAACAAAACCCTCTGGCTGTATCATATATACATTCTCCTCAAGCTCTCCATTGAGGAAGGCCGTTTTCACATCCATTTGCCAGATCTCGTAGTCATAATAAGCTGCAATTGCAAGCAAAATCCGAATGCACTTAAGCATAGCTACTGGTAAGAAGGTTTCATCATAGTCAACTCCTTGTCTTTGTTTGAAATCTTTTGCAACCAGTCGGGCCTTATAGGTCTCTACCTTGCCATCTGCTCCAGTCTTTCTCTTAAAGACTCATTTACACCCAATAGGCTTAATGCCCTCAGGTGGTGAAACCAAAGTCCATACTTGGTTTTCATACATGGAGTCCATCTCGGATTTCATGGCTTCAAGCCATTTCTCTGAGTCTTCACTACTCATAGCCTCTTCGTAAGTCAATGGATCACCATCATCTATGATGCGTACCTCATCATCATCCTCTATGATGAATCCATACCTATCAGGTATCTTCGGTACTCTTCTAGATTTACGAATAGGTAGTAGTACAGTAGGTTCTTCTACTTGGTCAGGTACCTGACTTTGATCCGTAGTATTTTGTGGTTCTTGAACTTCTTCAAGATATATCTTACTCTCACTGACCCCTTCAAGGATAAACTCCTTTTCTTAGAAGGCAGCGTGTTTCGCAACAAACACCTTTTGATCAGTAGGATGATAGAAATAATATCCTAAACATTCTTTAGGATATCCCACAAATCTACACTTGTCGGATCTAGTCTTCAGCTTATCATGCTCAAACCTTTTGACATAAGCTAGACAACCCCAAGTCTTAACATGCTTAAGGCTAGGTTTCTTCCCTGTTCATATTTCATATAGGGTCTTTGGGACGGATTTGGTAGGTACCTTGTTAAGTAGGTATGCAGCCATTTCTAGGGCATAACCCCAGAAGGATACTGAAAGGTCAGTAAAACTCATCATGGAACGAACCATGTCCAACAATGTTCGATTCATCCTTTCAGATACACCATTCAACTGTGGCGTCCTTGGTGGATTCCATTGTGAGATTATACTATTTTCTTTGAGACAATTGAGAAACTCATTGGTCAAGTATTCCCCTCCTCGATCCGATCGAAGAATTTTAATACCTTTACCAGTTTGTTTCTCTACTTCACTTCTGAATTCTTTGAACTTTTCAAACGATTCAGATTTGTATTTCATTAAATACACATATCCAAATCTAGAATGATCATCAGTGAAAGTAATAAAATAAGAATACCCTCCTCGTGCATTCGTTGTCATAGGTCCACATACGTCTGTGTGTACCAACGCTAACAACTCTGTAACTCTTTCTCCTTTTCCACTAAAAAGGGATTTAGTCATCTTACCCATGAGACAAGATTCACAAGTTGGATATGATTCGTAATCAGATAGCTCTAAAAGCCCATCTTTATGCAACTTGGATAATCTTGTTTCATTAATATGACCGAGTCTATAGTGCCACATAAAGGTATAATTAACATCATCTCTTTTTCTTTTCTTTGTTTGTTTAATTTGAAGTATATTTTCATGCAAGTCAAGTATGTAAAGTCAATTCAGTAAATTGTCAACACCATATAAAACATTTTTATTATAAATAGAACAACTGTTGTTCTTTATTATAATATCAAAACCATCCATATCCAATACAGAAATTGAAATAATATTTCTAATGAGTGTTGGAATATAATAACAATTATTTAAACTAATGAACTTGCCCGAAGGCAGTGCTAAATAATAAGTCCCTACAGCTAATGCAGCAACCTTTGCTCCATTTCCCACTCGTAGGACGACTTCATCCTTGTTCAGCTTTCTACTTCTGCTTAGTCGCTACACATTATTACATATGTGAGAACTACAGCCGGTATCCAATACCCAAGTAGAATTTTGACTTTCAAAAAAATTAATTTCAATCATGAATAAACCTAGATCGGAAGTCGAAGCTTCTCCAAGCTTCTTCTGCTTTTGGTCCGCAAGATACTCCTTTCAGTTCTTCTTCTAATGTCCCGGCTTATTTCAATGGTAGCAAATTCCTTTACTATCAGGATCAGGTTTCTTTTTATCCTTTCTCTTCGTCTTGCCCTTAGCCTTCTTGTTTTTCTTCTTTTCAGAAGATACTTTGGACCTCTTCCTTTTCTTGGAAGAATCATCCACTAGTAAGACTTGGTTCTTGTTGGATGAGAAGTGACCTTCAGCAGTTTTCAGCATGTTAAGTAACTCAGGCAAGCTGACGTCCAACTTATTCATGTGAAAATTCACAACAAATTGTGAGAAGGTGTCCGGGAGTGACTGCAAGATCAAATCTTGGCTTAACTCTCCATCCATCACGAACCCAAGCTGTCTAAGTTGTTCAATCAGATTGATCATCTTAAGGACATGAGTCTCAACAGCAGTGCCCTCGGTCATACGAGATCGAAAGAGCTCCTTAGATATTTGATATCTAGCAGTCCTACTTTGCTCACCACACAACTCTTTGAGGTGCAACAATATAGTAGGAGCATCCATAGTTTCATGCTGACGCTGAAGCTCGTTACTCATGGATGCGAGCATGATGCATTGAGCCAAGATTGAATCATCTTTCCACTTTCTGAAAGTAGCAATCTCTTCCTCAGAGGCTGTTTCTGCAACATTTGCAGGGACTGGCGAATTTAGGACATAAGAAATCTTTTCAGCAGTGAGAACAATTCTCAGATTCCTTAACCAGTCCGTGTAATTCGGTCTGGTCAATTTGTTAGCATCAAGTATGCTATGCAGTGATAGTGAGTTTGACATTTTTTAAATTCTGCATGTGAAAATAGACAACATTTTAGCATTCATTCATTTAATTAATTACCAAAATAAATTAGGTCTTTATTTAAATTGGTATCTCTCACTTTTTTCATCAAACTATATTACCCTCATTATAAAGTTCGGCAAATCTAATTAAAGATTTGCTAGTGAGATTAAGGACCCCATTTCAAATGTATATAGCCTTGTGTGTACACAACAAACTATATATAAATAAATAGGTAGACAACTATTGTCAATTACATCACTATGTAACTCCTTGTATTTTGCCTCTTAGATTATAATGGTCAAATGTGTGCACATCCGAACTAAAATAATCTAAGTTAAGTCCAACTTAGCACTTCCATATATGTGAAGAGAAAAAGACCGCCCTTGTGTGTGCACAACAAACCAGTAATGTTCAATTCCTTAATAAGCATCAAATGTGATAAAACAACATCTTAAATATTTAATACTCGCCTTGTGTGTGCACAACAAACTCATATTAAATATTTAATACTCTATTGTTTTACCATGCTAGAAGGCGACGTTCGATATTCCAAATATCTTTGAACACTTAGGACTTAATATAATTTCTTTGAGGGGTTTGTAATTATTATTTGTCTCATCTTGTTTAGCACGCATGCACATATATATATATAAAATACGCGTCATATTATTTTACATGCGAAGCATATTGGATAATATATAATATATATAGTAAGCATGCACATATAGAATACTATATTCTACCCGGATTGATTATGGACTTTTATTCTAGTTTGGTTCACTAGAGCCACCAAGTGAACCAAAAGGTCAAACCTAGGGTGTAAGAATAAAATTTAAATATAACTATTACATTTAAACCCGAGCTCCAAAACAAACGGGTCTTCAAGCGCTCCTTGCTCCTTTGTCTCCAATTCTTCAAAATAATTCTAACTAGTCCTATTACAAAAACTATTTACAATAAATAGAAACCTTGATCAGCAGTCAAGGGGAAGTACATAGGAGGGAGATAGAATTTATATTAAGAAAAAAATAGAGAACGGTACGCAGACTCCATTTATAAAACCCATTCATTTAAGCATCCTCTAAAATAATTCCAATCACACATTGGTCAATAGTCCATAATCAATCCCATTTATTATCATACATATCTCTATATGCATCAATAAATAACATTCATCTCATGAATAATAAAACCATTCCATATATGCATTGATATCATTTAATGGGCAATATTAGTTAGTATAAAATCCAATTTCAACTCTAATTAGTTATCATGGAATCCAATTCAAACTCCAATTAGTTATCATGAAATCCAATTTCAATTAAAATAAACTTCTTTATTTTAATCATATTCCAAATCAAAATAAACTCCTTTATTTTAATTTATCCAATTTTGAATAGAAAATAAATTCCTTTATTTTTAATCAAATTCAAATCAAAATAAACTCTTTATTTTAATTTACAAAAAAAATATAAAAAAATGACGTCAACCCTTGATCATAAACCTTTAAAATAAATAATCAAACAGGTCTTTAAGTCAAACTTCAAACCCAAAATTATATAGTTTAAATATTAAACATTCTGATTCATAATCAAAAGTGATTTTGGTGTAGTGGTAAGGCTTCTAATTTAAGACCAATATGTCAAGGGTGTTGGCAAAACCCTAGTTTCTATCTCTATAGAAATTGTAAGTACTCTCCATAATTCTTATGCAAGAGTGTGTAACCCTAATCTATGATAAGACTCCTCTTATTTATAGATGTAGAAATAACCCTCCCTAAACTATTTAGGATTAGGGTTTCTATTATAATTAAACTCTTTTAATTAATCATGCTCCTAATCCAATTAGGAATTCATGTGAGAGTACTTTTATTAATTAATTCCCAATCCCTATTAGGAATTAAATAATAGTAATAATAATAATAATAATAAGACTCATCTTATTAATTTATATTTAATATTTCCAAAATATTAAATAATAAATATTAAGCTATTTAATTTATTCTATCTCCATAGACTAAATTAAATACACTTAACTTATTATTACAATTATGTCATTTACTTCTTAAATAAATATTTTTCTTTTGCGGTGTGACCCTTTAGGTTCTTCATATTAAACCGGTTGTGAATAAATCAATTAGAACAATTCTAATCTTATTTAAATAAATAAATTAAATTATTTAATTCATTTAAATAAATAATATTTATTCTACAATAAGGGTAAGCCCCCTTAGCGATCAACGACTTTCTAGATAATATAGATTTTAACATTAATCTCAAAAGAACTTTTCAGTGAATAGTTACCGTACAATTCAATCCTTCTACCATACAATGTCCCAATTAAATATAAGACATGGAATTACTGTCAAGTCTTATTTTATTTAATTATATGTATTTCGATTCTCAAATGCACAACTCTAAATTATGCAAATTAGAAACTCCTTTCTAATTTCATTCTGCCTTGGCCAAGGACTACCGAGTTGTCATTTATCGAATCACATAGGACATTCACATCTTTTACTAGACGTGGTAGATTCTTTGTTGATCATTCATCTATCTCCATGCATAACTATTTATACCCAATCATACCCTTTGTTATACCCTAAAGGTCTTAAGGGACATGTCAAAGTATAACTCATCATACACAAGATACTATGATGATCTCAAGTTCAAGGATCACTTGTACTACTATCACTAGAGGAATTCCTATTGACAGGCGAGTAAAACTCCATTAGGTATTCCTTAGCGAGCCACGTTCAGTGAACTTATTCTCCAATAAGCACCTACATACTTGCTTTAGTGTCTCCACACAAATGATTATGAGATCAATCATCCTCTTCTTAAGAGCAAGCAACATATGTACTAATCTATCCGGATTCACTAATCCCTTTTTTTAGTAATCCAACGATTAGGAACGATTTTAGTTTGCGAGCTATCTAGATTTTAGATCTCATTAGTATGATCACCATCATGATTCTAAAAGCATTGTTCAAAACTATGGGTTTATCACATTTAATATAACAGCACTATATAGATAATATAAAATGCCTTTTAAGAAAATCAATTATTTTATTAATAAATGAATAAGATTACAAAGTATATGCTACATCATATCAAATATGATTGGCTTGTGTGCATACTACTTTTAGGTCGCGCACATGTCGGTTCCCTGACATACATACTGTTTTCCTTGCTATGAGGGTTGTTCATCTCAGCTTTACATAGGAATCCAAACCAAACAATTTGATCGGATAGCTTTACTTAACAATAATGATGATTAAACATACGTCTAGCCGAAACAATTGGCTTTGACATCTATCTTATATATTTCATGGGATATAGAATTGAAAGCTTTAATAACATGCGTCGAAGCATAGTTTAATAATGTGAACGCATATCTGTTCATTCTAAGAGTACTTGCAATTCGACGACGATTGAAGTAAAAGAACCTGTCCAGAATATCTTGAATAAGATAAGAGACTCGCTTAATGGAGTAATACTCGCAACAATATACAACACTTGTTCAAATAAAATAGTTGAGTGAGGAACTTGCAATAACATAGAATGATTGCTCAATCAATAATTAACTTGCACAATAGAACGTGCCCAACACAAGGGTTAGACAAGGGTTAAAGAAGAACTTGCATTCAATATATAAAAAAAATAATGAGGTTAAGGAACTTTCCTGAAGCGCTGCTACAATATTACAACACACGCTCCTTAATATCCTACACAATTAGGTACATATTCGCGTACAATTAGTCACATACGGGATACCAAATATTTGTTTACACAACTCTATAATGTCCCATTCAAATAAGAAACAAAATATTAATCAAGGTTATGCCCACTAGTTACGGCATTACGACGCTTGCACGTCTATACTCCCAATTTGCCTGTTCGAATGCCCAAGCGACACGCAATTTCGTACGCCTAACACGCTCATTCGATTTATCTAATACTTATTGGTTAATGCTAAGTATCATAATAAATCATAATAATCATGTTATAAAAGTTAGAACATCACTTTACAGGGTCAGGGGCATTACGTGTGCAAATATGCATGCCCGACGCCCTCCGATTGACCCCAATTACGCATCAGTCCTATAAATGGCTAATTTAGGCCATGATACAGACCTCAAATCCAAAACCTTAAAGAACGAAAGTTGTAGGTCTACTCTTCCTCTTTCCGAATCATCTTGAATCATCTAATTTTGAGTTCGTATGAGAACGTTATGCCTATTTTACTACAGGAGGTCAAAACAGTCCACTCGGGCACGTCTGCGCCTGACACATGTACGACGCAGCTGCGCCCAATTTGGCCTTATGAACAGCGCAGCTGCGCCATTCATACAGGCCACAATCGGCAGAAATTCTCCAGACGCAAATTTCCGACCTCTTCCCACTCCGATCTCCATAACTTCTTCTATACACGTTCAAATTGGTCCATTTCAGACTCTATGGACTCCTAACTCATGCGGCTACAACATATCAAAAATTTAGAAGCACTCATAAACATTAACATGACCAATTTTTGAGCCAAAGCACAAAATAAAAACTCTGTTTTCGTGTTCTTGGTGTTCTTCACCGAAATCAACCCCAAATCTTTGTTTTAACACCTTTTAACTCCATTCCAACTGGGTTATGAAGGTAACCCATGGAACTACAATATTACAACATCAATTAGACCAAACAATTAGTCAATCCAGGCTTTACAGTCCTCTAAATCGTCCGAATAGTCATTTTGTCCAAAAAGTCCAATGTTTCATCCTTTAAGCCAAGGTTCGGATCATTCATTGATTTTGTTCCACTTTGAGGTTATTAATAGCTTACAAGATGTCTTGGTAACAATAAAAACAGACCACAACCAACAATTACAACAACAATTGCAAGAAATGCTCAAACCCAATAGTTTGAGCTCAAGAACACTAAAAACTCGAAAATTCAATCAAAATCAAATGGAATTGATTCTTGGTTGATTGTTTACCTTGTAAATCCTTTCTAGGTGCTAAGAAACTTGTTAGGCTCGATTGAATTGAGCTCCTCTTTCCCTTCTCTCGTTCACTTCGTTTCTTTTTCTTCAGTGTTCTTCCTTTTCTTCTTGTTCCTCTGCTTCTTCTTGTTCTTCTGCTCCTTTTTCCCTTCAATGTCCTCTCTCTCTCTCTCTCTATCAGTATTAGCAGCAGCAAGGAGGAGGAATGGAATGCTAGAGGAAAGAAGGCTGACAATGGAAATGGAGGAGTGAAGGGAGCTGATGGTGGCTTCGGGTGAATGAGAGGGAGTAGCTCAAGAATGTTCAGCAAATGGGAGAATTAAGGCATTGAGCCTCACAAATAGCAGCAAGCTGCCGGCTATACACTCTACTCCTTGCATTTGATTGGTCCAAGGGTTTAAGTTGGTCTCCTCTTGGAGTAACAAGTCAAAATAAATATCCAAATACACAAAAATATACCCGAATACTCCTATTTTTGTACCCAATTTGGTAAATAACTCTACCCAAAATTAAAATAGGTACTCCCATAAATTATTGGGACTCATAAAAATAATTATTATGGGATTTGTCCAAATATTCGGAACACCCATATAATACATTTTGGATACCGAATAAAACACGATCGGGCTCAAAATGAAAATCTGATACTTGAAAAAATTATCACTTCGCACGCGTGTATTATTGAAATTTATTAAGGTCGAAAAAGATGCAAAATATTATGGCGTGAATAGTGCCTCGATAAGCGTGCCCCGTGAATAGTGATTTTGCGATTTTTCGCGAAGTCAATACATTCACCCTAACGACACTACAACACGTAAAATTCAACGCATACACATAGTTTAGGTTATAACACAACCTTTAAGCACATAACACTTAATAATATAAATAAAAAATTCATTTCCTTCACATGTAACTCGGGTTACAAGGAAATTCAAAATTCCCGATCGTTATAATCGTGACAAACTAAATTTGAGACAGTGACGTCAGAATTTGGGGGCGTCATAGGTCAATAGTCCTTAATCATCCCCTATATATATATATCAACATATATAAATACCATTCATCTCATGAATAATAAATCATTCAATATATATTGATATCATTTAATGGGCAATTGACTAGTAGAAATTCAAAATCCAATTAAAATAAACTCCTTTATTTTAATCCATTCCAAATTAATATAAACTTCTTTATAAAAATTTAGAATCTCTGTTCAAAATTAAAATCCAATATTAATTAAAATAAACTCTTTTATTTTAAACCAATTCCAAGTCCAAAATAAACATATTTATTTTTAACATCGAAATTTTAAAATTGGAAAATCAACAAATTTTTTTTTTATGAACAATGCCCGGGCAGCGGTGAACAGTGTCGGGCAGTGAACAGTACAGTGAACAGTACCGGGCAGTTAACAGTGCAGTTTTTTTTTTTGATGTTTTTCCAAAAAACATAATTTCATACTAACAATTATACCCAAAAAAATTGTTCTAAACACATATCAACATATATATGATTGACACAATTAATAGTACGTATAAGGATGGCTCTGATACCATTGTAAGTTTGCAAAATCACAATTAAAATAGAGATACGCAACGGAAAATGGAAATTAAAATTTTTGCAACTTATCCATGAATCACCTTATGCATAGCTATTAATTGAAGAAGAAGATGAACAAGAAATATACCTTAATAGATCCAACCTTTGAACCGCTACAAGATCTACTCCTTGTTGATTTCTTCAAGCTCCTCCTTTCTTTGTTCCTTGGATTAAACACTAGCTTCAAAGTGTATGAAGCACTCTAGAGGTGATCCACCAAGAATGATTATATGGAACAATATTTGATTTTTACAAATCTTGGATGGCTAATCCAATAAGTTCTTTTATCCCTAACTCTTAAGAATAACAAGAACAATACATGAAGAACACTTAGAAGATTTGATCAACAACTTGATCTCTAATTTTTGGTGTTCTTGAGATGGAGACTACTAGTTCATAACTTAGTTTGCTTAGTTAGGTTAATTAGGTGAAACCCTAATTTAATTAGTATACAACCAAGTATAATACTTACATAATATGTAAGTATCAATATTCTCATAACCCACATGTTTTGCATTTAAGCACTTAGCACATATTTTGCAATTATTTGACCAAATTCAAATTTGCATTTGATTTAAATGATATTTACATTTCATTTAAATTAATTCTTAATCTAATTAAGAATTACATGATAATAATAATAATAAGATTTCTCTTATTAATTTATAATTCAATATTTCTCCAAATATATCATTATAAATATTAAGCATTTCAATTTATTCAACTAATAAATTAAATACTTAATTTATTATCATTAAGCCAATTGTTTCCAATATAATATTATTCTTTTTGCGGTGTGACCCTTTAGGTTCAATATTATGTCGGTAGTAGAATAAACAAATTAGAACAATTCTAATATTATTAATAATGAATTAAACTCCTTTAATTCAAACATAAATAAATAATATTTATTCTACATCATGAGGGACACCTTACGATAATGTATCATGACTATCCGAATAATATGAAATCAATGTTTAATCACATATAACCTATTCAGTAGTAGTTACCATACAATTCAATCCTTCTACCATACAATGTCCCGATTAAATATAAGACATGGAATTACTGACAACTCTTATTTTATTTAATCATATGCATTTCGATCTAAGAATGCACAACTCCGATTAATGTAAATTAGAAACTCCTTTCTAATTTTCATTCAACCCTGGCCAGGGATTTCTGAGTTGTCATTTATCAAATCGCATAGGACATTATCTCCCTTTATTAGAAGTGGTAGATTCTTTGTCGATCATTCACCTATCTCCGTGTATACTTTATTATACTCGTACATACCCTATGACATACCATAAGGTATTAAGGAATATGACAAAGTATAACTTTACATACACAAGGTACTATGATGATCTCAAGTCCAAGGATCACTTTTACAACTATCACTTAAGAACTTCCCTATTGACAGGTGAATAAAACTCCCATAGGGTTCTTTAAGCGAGTCACGTTCAGTGAACTTATTCTCCAATAAGCACCTACATACTAGCTTTAGTGTCTCCACACAAATGATTATGAGATCAATCATTATCTTCAAAAGATCAAGCATAGTATGTACTAATCTATCCGGAATCAATAATCCCTTTATTAGTGATCCATCGATTAGGAACATTTTAGTTTTGAGTTTTCTTGAATTTAGATCTCACTAGTATGATCTCATCATGATTCTAAAAGCATTGCTCGAAAACTATGGGTTCATCACATTTATTAATTCAACCAATTAACATGGATAAAATATGCCTTTTATTCTATTATTAATATTTGAATAAGATTACAAAGTAAATGTTTATTACATCAAATATAATTGGCTTGAGGGCATATTACTTTCACTTAGGACTATATGAATATTTTGTAGCAAAAAAGAGAAAAGTCTTTTAAAGTAATTGATAAATGAAAAAAGTTGTTAAAATTAATATGAGAACCGATAAAAGTAGGAAAAGTGAGTAAAGTAATGCTATATTACCTGAGAGATGTGCACTGTATAGTCGAGCAAAAATATTTCTCCCATAAAGCTTACGCTTATGCTGTATTGTTATTGAAGTAAGAAAAAATTGGATTTGAAAGAAAAGGAACACCCATTTAATGATTTTTTTGCCATAACAGAGTTGAGATTTATTTGTATTTAATGCTTTGATAACTGCAAAAGCATCTTTAATTCTTTATTCAAGAGCTCTGATTGGGCAAAGGCTTGAACAAGGTCTCTTACATAAACCTGTATCTTCATATATGTATAATATATTAATATGGTTAAACAAATATTTTAGAAAGAAACCTGTCCTATGAACCCCAAATCTTATGCACCCAAAATCCTGCGCCAAAACTGTGTAAATCTCAACTTTTAAATTCTTAAAGTTAATCAATTTTAAATCTATGATATGAAAAATGGCGTCATCGTCAAGCTAATATCAACAGAGCAGAACACGTTTTCTAATTGGTCAATTTGCTAAAGCAGGGGTTAGATGGTGTAGATTCAGTTTATGGGGAGAGGCTTTACACCAATTCAATTAAGTTTGTGGTTAGATGGTGCTCTATCAGTATAAATTAAAGACATAGCAACAAACGACAACTAAGAAAAAGAACAATAGAAGAGGCAATTTGTCGAACACCTTAAATGCAAATCTAATAAAAAAAAATAGAATAGGTACAAATACAATGAAATGATACCGCAAAGAAGACGACAAGATCATAAACAAAGAACTATTATCACATAATATACTTTAGAATTCGGAAGATGGGTTGATTTTTTGAATATGCAAAAATCCTTGATATCTTTTAACCTTCCATCATATTCCTTCCGTCATATTTTGGCTAAAGTGTGTATTATTTTAATGAAAGGAAAGAAGCAGCTGAAGCAGCTGAATAGTAAGCACTTTTATAGCAATTGAAGTAGGAGGCGGAGAAATGATGAGAACATGCCTAGCTTCGACAAGGATGAAAGCTATGGAGCGGATCCGGTGCAAGTTCCAGTTTAGACCCGTGACGAGAGCGCGAGCTAAACGCTTCATGGAAGTACTTAACAGACTTATTCAAAAAACGTGGGATGATACGAGTTCAAAAACATTTGAGTTGGAGTCTAAGTTCGTGAATATGATACAAGTGGGTTCGCCGAGCCAAGAAACGGAGGACATTAAGGGAGCAAATTCTAGACCCCGACGCTGCCGCGCCGAGACGCAGGCTAGCATTGGCGCCATCGCGCCGCTTTGTAGCAACAAAAACACGCTCTGTACTAAGGTGTTGCCGCGCCGTGACGCAAGCTAAAACTGGCATTGCTGCGCCGCTCTGCAGACGAAGAAAATTGCTCTCTGGAGTGATGGCGCAGTCGCGCCATTGCTAGTTCAAATCCGGTGCTGTTGCGCTGTGCACAAATTTCGAGGATTCGTTTTATATCACGTTTTTCCAGATTTAATGCAATCTTTTAGGATCTTTTCCAATTCTATTATAACTAAGAAGTTTGTTAGATAGATTTTGCTTCCTAATTGGTTGTTAATTAGTATTTCAGTTCCTTTAGTAATTCGGGTTTTATTTCATTAGTATAAATAGAATACATGGATGATGTTATTGGATGATCAACTTTTAATATTAGATTTATCAATATATTTGAGAGGTGTTTCTCATCTTTTGGTTCTTTGAGAATTTTTAAGTTATTCTTAGTTTTTCTTTGAGATTTAATTTTGACTTATTATACAACAGATCATAGTTGTGTGTGACATCTTCTACCATACATCAATCGTCGATTGTACTTTCGGTTCTTGCTTATGTATAAGCATTGGGTCAAGGTATCGTTGGTGTTCTATTTTAACGCAAACTTCCTTGCTCAAACAATTGTACCAAGGTTCTCGTCTCAATATAGGCGAAGGGTTGAGGTGTTGTTAGCTAGGGGTGTTCAAAAAAACCGATTTTTTCGGTAAATAGGTGCACCGGACCGGTTCGAACCGACCGGTTCAGTATATATTAAAACCGATTCGGTATCGGTAAAATTAATCGGTACATACCGCTTTTTCGGGATCGGGAACGGGATAAGAATTTGAAGAGCCGGTAAATACCGGACCGTACCGAATTACCGATTCAATTAAAAAAACTTTAAATTTCCAATTGTGCAGTGGAGCTAGACTATTTAGTACTTGGTGCATAATTGCATGTAAAGTTTAGGTGGGCCAAGTCCATGTGACCATGTGATGTGAGTCGGTAAGTGATTTCAAATTTCAATATCAATCACATATTCACATTTCTCTCTCTCTCTCCAGTCTTTACAACTTTTCATGCCCCATCTTCACTTTCAAAAAATTTCATCTTTTTCCATGTTCGCTTGGGCGGTTAGGCCTTCCCCCGTCGGTCGCGGCCTCTCCATCCATAGCTTTTCTGCTCGCCGCCTCTCCTTAGGCCTTCCGCTCGCAAGCTGCCGCCTCTCTATCTGACGCTTTTCTGCCCGTCGCCTCTTCGATTACTCTCATGTCTCAATCTTTATCTCCTTCTATGAAAATTTCTTTAGTTGAGTTTATTTTTTATTCTTAGTTTTTTAATACAATAATTTTGTTTTTAAAAATAAAAAATAAATAAACTAATTGTTTATTTATTTATATCCTGAAATCCGTAAAGATTTATAACTGTAGAAGTTGTTATCATGTTCGTAAAAATGCCTCACTCATATTCAGAATTGTAGTCTGTATACTGTATGCACATGAATAACAAGTTCTTGTTTTGATGACCGGTATATTTTGGGTAAAAATCGGTACCGTCTCGGTGCCGAACCGGCTAACCGGTTCGGGCTAACTTGGCCATACTCCCACTTTAATAGTCGATTGGACATTGTATATACTTCATATTTGTTGTATATATTAAAATCTGTGATCATGATTAAGAATAAATAATCCATTCCCTTTATATTTTGTATTACATTTAATTGGAATTAGTTTTACGTTGACTTCCTGTAATTAAAGGAGTTGTTAGAATACTTTTCCATTTTGTTGTTTTTTAAAATTATATGAGTTGTAATGATACATGTTTGTTCTCATTCAACAGTTGCTCTATAGGCATTCCAGTCAAACGCTGTGTCTCTTTGTTGAATAAAACAAATTTAGTGCTTGCATCAACATCCCTTCTCCTGACAGTTAGTTTGTATATTAAATCAATGTCAATGATTAGTTTAATTTTTATTTTAATACTATGTAATTCTGCTAGCATGTTTGGCATTGTACCGTGAAGTTGGTTTGTTTAACCTTTGTCATGCATTAGAGTACCATTTTACTTCTCATTAATGCTTTCTATTGTTACCTTGCAAATGTACGAATTTTGAGTCTTGATTTCAAGAATTTTGTTATAGTTAGGATCACACACACGCGCGACAGTATAGAATTAACACAGAGATTTACGTGGTTCTTCAAATTGAGTACGTTTACGAACGACTAGTTTTTTATTGATTATCTTGGTTAGGTTACATAGGGCTTTCCAATAGATAGTATTTATAGCTACTAATCGTATTCCAACCCTACTTCACATTATGACTCAAATACTCATAATATCCTTCCAATAAACGAACCAGGAAAACTGAGTCCGCCGAACGGCGCGTCTCGCGCCGCTCACTGGCTTCCACTGGCGCGCCCTACGCTAGACCACCAGTACCTGGATCTCGCCCAGCGGGCCCCGCGCCGTTTCTAGCCTTGCCTTGGCGCGCCCCGCGCTACCCATACAGAACTCCCTAGCGCACCCCGCGCTACTCCATGCTCTGAACTGGCGCGGCCCGCGCCGATGCTGTAGTAACTTTGTACCGTACCGCGGGGGGCAGAGCTCCCACACCCCCCAAGACCTTCTGTTCAGTTTCAATGGGCCAGTACGTCGCGAGCGTCGCGAAGCTCCGCTTCGCACTTGGCCTTTTCCAAGAACTTCTTAGTTATAAGTCACAATGATGAGGACAACCTTAGTTTAGAAGCCCATGACAAAACCCAAGCGGATCCGTTGCATATACCACTTGGACCCATTACGAGGACTCGGGCTAAACACCTCAAAAAAGGACTTAATGGGATGATTTATTAATTATGGAACAAGGTTGGAACAAATACGGAGAACGTAGAGACGAGATACAAGTACGCGAAGATCATAAACACATTGATAGCAAGTGTACCCAAAGCACCGCAATAGACTTCACTGTTGCTAAAAACTGACATTCTTGGATTGCAGGATTTCTTCCCCAAAACAGGGTTCCATGTTTTAGGTAATGGTATTTTCCACCAATTGTTCCCTTCCCTAAAACAAGGTTTCATGTTTTAAGTAATGGTGTTTTCCATCAATTGTTTCCTTACCCAAAACAAGGTTCCTTGTTTTAAGTAATGGTATTTTTCACCAATTGTTTCCTTACCCAAAACAAGGTTCCTTGTTTTATGTAATGGTGTTTTTTAGGGTTTGTTTGATTCTAGATTGTTCTCAAGCTTAGTATAAATAGGCTTCATGATGTAATGGTTTAAGACACCAATTTTCAGCATTATCAATATTATTGTGAGTTTGTTTCTCTACTTGTGATTCTTTGAAGAATTCATAAGTATTCCTTAGTTTTCTTGAGAGATTCATAATTGACTTATCATACAACCATTCATAGTTGTGTGTGACGTCTTCTACCGCATCAATCGTCGATTGTACCAAGATTACCGCTTCAATATAAGCGAGGGGTCGAGGTGTCGTTAGTGTTCATCCTACGCATAATTCATTTGCAAGCAATTGTAACAAGATTACCGTCTATATATAGGCGAGAGGTTAAGGTGTTGCAAGCTATCCATCCTATCAACTTGTTAGAAACGATCTGAGTGACGACCACCTCACGCAAGCGTGCCGTGGAGTCTATCATTTGGTATCAGAGCTAAGTTCCTATCAAGTTACTTATCTTTAGTTTTTATTGATGGATTTTAGTCACACAAAAAAAACTGCAAAAAAAAACTACATAAAATATATTGAAGAAAATTATTATTGTTGATTGCTATTATTGGAATTTCATTTACAAAGAATCATATTTGACGATTGTGAAGTCTTGTTGGTATTCCGAGAGTCATACTTTCTATATTGTATTCTTGATAAGTTCTTATTGGATTGAAGTTAAAAAATTGAGGTAATATTATGTGAATTCAAAAAGAACCTATTAGAGAGAACTACGAGCGGAAAAAGGCAAGAGTAGTGAGATTACTAGAGGATAAAAGCCATTAGTGTGATATACGAGCGTTTCATATTTGTGTAAAACATTGTTTGAGCGAAACACGTAAGGGAGTGATGAGGAACTTGTTTTCTACTAACCTTTGTTTTGCAGAAAATATGTCTAACACAAGAGATAAGCCAATTGAAAATGAACCTTCTACATTGAATTTTGACCCAAAACTCATGATGGAGGCAATGATGATAAAAAATTTTCGACAGTTAGGAATGGCTATGGAGCAAGTGCATGATCGCATCGATGAATTGAGTGACACTCGAGGGGAACAAACTCAAATCCCTCCGGGTGGGCGCCCAAAGGGAAAGGCCCAACAAAAGGAGACAAATTACTATGATGAAAGATTTAGCGAGGAAGAGGATCGAGAAACTGGCTTTATCCCTAGGAGACATTTTGCAAGGGATAGAGGCGGCCGAAATCGAGAGGAAAACAACCTCGATAACATCAAAATGAAAATTCCCACATTCCAAGGCAGGAGTGATCCCGAGGCATACTTAGAATGGGAGAAGAAAATGGAATGGATATTTGATTGTCACAACTACTCGAATCTCAAGAAAGTTAGAATTGTCGCTACAAAATTTTCAGATTATGCGGTTACTTGGTGGGATCAATTGATGACCAGCCGGAGGAGGTGTAGAGAGTGTCCAATAGAGACTTGGGCAGAAATAAAAGCTGTAATGAAAAAGAAGTTTGTGCCAAGCCACTACTACCGAGATCTATTTCGAAATTTACAAAACTTGAGACAGAGAAGTAAGAGTGTGGAAGACTACTTCAAAGAGATGGAGATATTAATGTCTAGGGCTGACATTGACGAGGATAATGAGGCAACCATGGCCCGATTTTCAGTAGGGTTAAATTGGGAAATTACAGATTTGGTGGAGCGTCAACACTATGTGGTATTGGAAGATATGGTGCACATAACTATCAAAATAGAAAAGCAACTTAAGAGGAGAGGTGGCCAGTGAATAAATCCTACCACAGGATCATCATGGAAGCCCAATAATGTGAAACGCGAGGAAAAACCAATTGTTTTCAAACAAAAAACAGAAATCAAGCAAGGAGCGACTACTCAGGGATTGCAAGGTAAAACCAATCAACCTTCTACTAGTCGTAATCGAGATATTGTATGCTTTAAATGTCAAGGCAGGGGACATATTGCAAATCAATGCCCAAATCAAAGAACTATTTATTGCTTGATAATGGAGAATTGGAAACCGAGAAAGAAGGTAGTGACAATGACTCTATGCCATCATTGGAGGAAGATAGGGAGGTTGCTATGCATGGTGAAGTGTTGGTTACTCGAAGAATACTTAGTACACAGGTAAAAGAAGAAAGCAGTGAACAAAGGAAAAATCTGTTTCATACTAGATGCATGGTAAATGGTAAGATCTGTTGTGTCGTGATTGATGGTGGGAGCTGTACAAATGTTGCAAGTATCGCTATGGTGGAGAAATTGGGACTTACAACTTCAAAACATCCTCATCCATACCGATTGCAGTGGGTCAATGACAACGGCGACATCAAATTAACCAAGCAAGTGTCAGTTCCGTTTACAATTGGGAAGTATGTCTATGAGATTCTATGTGATGTAGTTCCTATGCAGGCGGGTCACTTACTACTTGGGAGACCTTGGCAGTTCGATCGGCGAGTAAAACACGATAGTTTTACTAATGAGTACTCTTTTGTTCACAATCAAAGGAAAGTTACCTTGTGTCCTATGTCACCAAAACAGGTGCATGAGGATCAAATGCATTTACATAGAGATCATGAAAACAAAAAAACAAAAGAGAAAGAAAAAAAGAAAGGAGAAGAGAGAAAAATAAATATTTTTGCAAAAAAGAGTGATGTAAGGCGAGCTTTGGATTCTAAAAAGCCAATGATTATACTTCGGTATAAGGAGGTACTTTTAAATACTAATGCTAATAATCCTTCTTTGCCTAGTGTTGTTTTTGCTATTTTACAGGATTATCAGGATGTATTTCCCGAGGAACTTCCACAGGGATTACCACCAATTCGGGGAATTGAGCATCAAATTGACTTTGTCCCTGGCGCGACCATTCTAAACCACCCGGCATACCGAAACAATCCCAAGGAAATAAAAGAATTGCAAAGGCAAGTTGACGAGCTAATGGACAAGGGGTTCGTAAGGGAAAGCATGAGTCCATGTGCGGTTCCAGTTATTTTAGTGCCTAAAAAGGATGGGAAATGGCGTATGTGCATTGATTGTCGAGCGGTAAATAACATCACGGTAAAGTATCGACATCCCATTCCTAGGTTAGATGATATATTAGATGAATTGCATGGATCTTGTGTATTTTCTAAAATTGATTTGAAGAGTGGTTATTATCAGATTAGAATGCATGAAGGAGATGAATGGAAAACCGCTTTTAAAACAAAATATGGGTTATATGAGTGGTTAGTCTTATCTTTTAGTTTAACTAATGCTCCTAGCACGTTCATGAGATTAATGAACCATGTTTTGCGTCCCTTCATTGGGAAATTTGTAGTTATCTACTTTGATGATATCTTGATCTACAGCAAGGATTTAGTTGAGCATGCATTGCATATAAAATCTGTCCTAGATGTGCTTCGAAAAAAAAAATTGTATGCTAATATGGACAAATGCAGATTTTGTACGGATCGAGTTATGTTTCTTGGTTTTGTTGTCAGTACGCAGGGAGTACAGGTTGACGATGAGAAGATACGAGCAATCCGAGAATGGCCAACTCCTACGAATGTCAGTCAAGTTCGTAGCTTTCATGGACTCGCAAGTTTCTATAGACGGTTTGTAAGAAACTTCAGCGAAATCACAGCACCACTCACCGAAGTAATCAAAAAGAATGTAGGATTCAAGTGGGGTGATGCACAGGAAAAGGCGTTTAATTTGATTAAAGAAAAATTAACTAGCGCTCCTTTACTTGTATTGCCTAATTTCACTAAAACCTTTGAAATTGAATGTGATGCTTCAGGTTTAGGCATTGGAGCTGTGTTGATGCAAGAAGGAAAGCCAGTGGCATATTTCAGTGAAAAATTGAATGGAGCAGCTTTGAACTATCCTACCTATGACAAGGAGTTATATGCCTTAGTTCGATCATTGGAGACTTGGCAACATTACCTGTGGCCTAAGGAATTTATAATTCACACGGATCATGAATCATTGAAATATTTAAAAGGCAAACACAAGTTGAACAAGAGACATGCACGATGGATGGAGTTCATCGAGACATTTCCATACGTCATTCGTTATAAGCAAGGTAAGGAAAATGTCGTGGCCGATGCTCTTTTGCGAAGGTATGTGTTGTTAAATACTCTTGACACAAAATTACTTAGTTTTGAATAAATCAAAGAATTATATGATAATGACCATGATTTCTGTGAAGAGTTTAAAAATAGTGAAAAGAATACTGTAGGTAAATACTTCAAGATGGATGGATTCTTGTTTCATGAAAATCGATTATGTATACCTGCATGTTCTTTACGTGAATTATTGGTTCGAGAATCACATGGAGGTGGTTTGATGGGACATTTTGGTGTTGATAAGACTTTATCTGTTATAAAAGAACATTTCTATTGGCCCCATATGAAACGAGATGTGGAAAGAATTTGTGATAGATGCATTACATGTCGTCAAGCTAAATCTCGTGTTCAACCCCATGGGTTATACACACCATTGCCTATTTCGAGTGAACCTTGGATTGACTTGTTTATGGACTTTGTATTGGGTTTACCTAGATCTAAGCATGGTCATGATTCTATATTTGTGGTCGTGGATAGGTTTTCAAAAATGACACACTTTATCCCATGCCATAAAACTGATGATGCATCCCATGTTACTGATTTATTCTTTAGAGACATTGTGCGTTTGCATGGCATGCCCCGAACAATTGTTTCGGATAGAGATGCTAAATTCTTGAGCTATTTTTGGAAGACATTGTGGTGTAAATTAGGAACTAAACTGTTGTTTTCAACTACTTGTCATCCACAAACAGATGGTCAAACGGAAGTAGTAAATAGAACTCTGTCTGCATTATTAAGAGCTATCATTAAAAAGAATATTAAGCTTTGGGAAGAATGTCTACCACATGTTGAGTTTGCTTATAATAGGTCTGTTCACTCTGCTATTAAATTCTCACCTTTTAAAATTATGTATGGCTTTAATCCATTAACACCATTGGATTTATCACCATTGTCTGTTTCCGAGTATACTAACATAGATGGCAAAAACAAAGTTGATTTTGTTAAGCAGATACATGAGAAGATAAGACTCAACATTGAGAAGAGGACGAACCAATATGCCAAATAGGCCAACAAGGGTCGGCGTCAAGTAATCTTCGAACCCGGAGATTGGGTGTGGCTACACTTGCGTAAGGAAAGATTTTCTGATCAAAGACGTTCGAAACTACTTCCAAGAGGAGATGGTCCATTTCAAGTGCTTGAACGCATTAACAACAATGCTTACAAATTAGATTTACCCGGTGAGTATATTGTTAGTGCAATTTTCAATGTTTTTGATCTAAGTCCATTTGATGTAGGTGAAGATTTGAGGATAAATCCTTTTCAAGAGGAGAGGTATGATGAGGACATCCTTAGTTTAGAAGCCCATGGCGAAACCCAAGCGGATCCATTGCATATACCACTTGGACCCATTATGAGGACTCGGGCTAAACGCATCAAAAAAGGACTTAACGGGATGATTCATGAATTATGGAACAAGGTTGGAACAAGTACGGAGAACGTAGAGACGGGATATACAAGTACGCGAAGATCATAAACACATTGATAGCAAGTGTACCCAAAACACCACAATAGACTTCACTGTTGCTAAAAACTGACATTCTTGGATTGCGGGATTCCTTCCCCAAAACAGGGTTCCATGTTTTAGGTAATGGTGTTTTCCACCAATTGTTCCTTTCCCCAAAATAAGGTTCCATGTTTTAAGTAATGGTGTTTTCCACCAATTGTTTTCTTACCCAAAACAAGGTTCCTTGTTTTATGTAATGGTGTTTTTTAGGGTTTGTTTGATTCTAGATTGTTCTCAAGCTTAGTATAAATAGGCTTCATGATGTAATGGTTTAAGACACCAATTTTCAGCATTATCAATATTATTGTGAGTTTGCTTCTCTACTTGTGATTCTTTGAAGAATTCCTAAGTATTCCTTAGTTTTCTTGAGAGATTCATAATTGACTTATCATACAACCATTCATAGTTGTGTGTGGCGTCTTCTACCGCATCAATCGTCGATTGTACCAAGATTACCGCTTCAATATAAGCGAGGGGTCGAGGTGTCGTTGGTGTTCATCCTATGCATAATTCATTTGCAAGCAATTGTACCAAGATTACCATATATATATATAGGCGAGGGGTTAAGGTGTTGCAAGCTATCCATCCTATCAACTTGTTAGAAACGATCCGGGCGACAACTACCTCACGCAAGCGTGCCGTGAAGTCTATCACACAAGTTCCAACAAATTTCTTGTACCGTCAAGCGTTTAACTTCTTCAATTTATGACCTTGCCAAGATTTGTCGATGCGGTAAGATTGCACCTGTCGTCGTTATTAAATTCTTGAGTACTGTTTCAACTCCATTATAGTCAATATTGAAGTAGAACTTTATTGCCGAAGTTAAATTTAAATTAGGTCTATCTGCTTTATCATTAAATTATTGAGATTATTTATATGACTCATTAATTTTTTTTTTCTAATACATAAAAATTAAGAGATACCCCCAAATATAGGTTTGAATTTGTGATTGTGAGAATAACCACAATTGCTTCTTTTGAAAGCTTTTCGTATTGCTTAAAGAATGTTTCACATATTTCTCCTTATAAAGTGACCTGTATTTTCATATTCTTAAATAATAGAAATACTTTTGTTAGAAAATAAGGAATCTAAGAACTTTTTAAAAATAATTTTGTGTTGTGTTCATTATAGTTAATGTTACCTCTCATCTATCAAAATTATAAATACTAGCAACATTCGTATTTAAGACCTTTTCCAACAGTAACGGTTCTAAATACTAGCAACATTCGTATTTATAAATGTTCAATTATGCATTGTTCATATTATTGGATAAAATGTATATAAAGTTGGAAAATAAAACATACCTATGATTTTATTTTTTTTGTTGGACTTGTTATCATGTATAATATTTCACTAAAGCTTGTCTACTCAAACTTGTGATTTGGAATGTTAAGAGTATTACTTTGCTTTTATATTGTTGTTTTGTGGTAAAAATTTATTTTGAATTCTTCTTCAATTATTTTCCATTTGCTTGTAACAATTTTGATATTGAGATTTCTGATCAAGTAAACACTACTTCTTCGAATTTTTCCAACTAAACACAAGCATATGAGAGTGTCCCGCAAAATTTGAATCAATAGAAGTGCAACAATGATAATATGATAAAATTATTTCTAAGGATTATAAAACATCAATTATGGCTCAACAAAGGTTTTTCAATTAACAAAAATATAATTATGAATTAATAAATAAGTTTGAATAATAATAATAATAATATGCAATTGATGAGGGTTCTTTCTGTTATGTAGTTCATTAGGGGCAGTTATTGCATAACAGCATAAGGGTTGGGGTGGTGCTCTGATATTTGGGATGGGTTAAGGGATTTATTAGAAAAAAAAAATTAAAAAAAAATTATATTATCAACATGAAAGACAAATCATCTGTTTTTAATCAATTATGAGCCAGTCTTGGGGCATTCAAAAGCAGATAAAAATCATCCATTTTCAATTAAAGAAGTGTAAGGTTGTCAGGCATCGACTCTCACACATATGAACGATTTTTGGGCACTAAGGTTTAAAATTTTTTAAAATCAACTTATTTGGAGCCAATTAGAGTTTTCCTAATAGCAATACAATTTTGAGCAGACATGTATCACTAATTATAGGCCAGGTGGTAGAAATCTATGTATGTTCTATATAAAAGAAACTGAATTAAATAAATGTAATAGTAAATATCAAATAAAAATAATACTAATTTTGAATTATAATACTAAAAAAAAATACAAAGTCATATTCAATTTGTTTAAGTTTGCAATTAATATAAAAGTTTTGATGCATAGAAAATAGGAATGATATATTCACGGCAAGAAAGTAGCCTGATTCCGACGGACTATTCCGTCGGAATTGAGACTATTCCGTCGGGAATAAAGTAATTTCGACGGAATTTTCCGTCGGCCATTTGGTCTTAATAAAGGCCCTCGGCCTTAAGTCCATCGGCAATTCCGTCGGTAATTAACTATGGCCGACGAACTTATTTCCGACGGATGGTCCGTCGAAAATACCTTAGAATCGATGGAATTTAATCCGTCGGCAATAAGTGCGTCGATGATAATGGAGACACGTGTCAGGTTCTGGGTGCTTGTGGTTATGCTTAATGTCGGCGGAATATCCGTCGGGAATAATATGTTTCCGTCGGAATTAAAGAATTATTAAAATAAGTGTTAACCTGAATTCCGACGGAACATTCCGTCGATTATACATTATTCCATCGAAATTAGATGATTTTTTTAATATCTTTTTTTTTTTTACAATTTCCAGGTTTTTAAACCCATCTTTTGTACCTATAACCTGCTTTATCCCAACAACACTTACAATAATAAGATTTCAAACAAGATAACTATAAAAACCTGTTTTATTTCATCAAACATGTATATACACTAAGCCAACAACTGTCAATATAAACTAACTCATCAACAATAACAAAAATACACTAATGTTCTATAAATTATATAATATGATGTTCAAAACTCGTACAGACTCAACTAAAATAAATATATACAAATGATTTACAATTTTTAATGAATAAAAATCTATACAAATCGATACAAATCTATAAATCTATAAATCTATTAAATCTATTAAATCTATACAAATAAACTATAAACTAGTAGGAGGAGGATCATCAACGTCGTCGTCCCCCTGGTTGCCATGGCTATCGCCACCATGCTCTGTATCATCACCAACCCGGTCGCCATCGCCACCCTGTTGATAAGATTAAAAATATAAATCATTAGTCCGTACATATATGAGAATTAAAGAGACAACTAAATGAAAATGAAATAACATGCAGAATACCTGAGTAACTGGAGACTCGCCTAAAGCCTCCACTAGTAGGGTAACCACCATCCAGAGCACCTCGCCGCTTAATACGACGAACTGCTCCTGCGATAATCCCGTAGTCTCGAGGGTAGCCCCTGCTGCAATATCCTGAGCTAACTGGTGAAGGCGAGCACGACTAGGCAACTGCTGACGACGAAAAACCAAATCCGTACGGAATGTATCAGTAACCACCGCTATGACCCTCTAGAATAGCTCGTCGTCCAAGCCAACATCTGTATGAGATGGTCCAACAGGTGCTCTCGGACGTTGGCGCTGGCTAGAGGTATTGACTATGATGAAACCTTCTCACCAGTAGCTATGCTCAAGTCTATTCGGATTTTGCTTGCAATTGCAGCTTATTATGACTACGAGATCTGGCAAATGGACGTGAAAACGGCCTTCCTCAATGGGAAACTTGAGCAGATCCAACCAGAGGATTTTGTTTCAATGGTTGGAACAAATTAAGTCTGTAAGCTACAACGATCCATTTATGGATTGAACCAAGCTTCTCGAAGGTGGAATATCCGTTTTGATGAGACAATCAAAAAGTTTGATTTTATCAAAAATAAGGATGAGCCTTGTGTGTACAAAAAGGTTAGTGGGAGCACTGTATCATTCCTAGTATTATATGTTAATGATATATTACTGATCGGGAATGATATTTCTATGCTACAATCGATCAAAATTTGGTTATCGAAACACTTCTCCATGAAGGACTTGGGAGAAGCATCCTATATTTTGGGGATAAAGATCTATAGAGATAGATCTAAAAGGATGCTCGGCTTGTCCCAAAGAACGTACATTGACTCGATACAAATGCTAAGAAGAGCAAAGTAGTTGTGAAGCAATTACGTTATTTGTCGTTAATTCCAAGATTGCAGAGGCTATTTATGTTTGTAGAAACTGCAAAATACATGACGTGGCATCATGTAAAGCGGCGAAAAGATGGAGTGAATCGTCATCCAGCTGACTCTATATCTTGGAAGCATTTGGATGCAATGTACCCTACATTTTCTCAAGAACATCGATATGTAAGGCTCAGATTGTCCACTGATGGCACGAGTCCCTTTACCCATGGGTCACAGTATAGTATATGGCCAGTGATGGTTGTTGTTTATAACTTACCACCATGGATGTGTATGAAGCAGGAGTATTTTATCATGTCGTTATTAATACCTGGACCAAACTCTCCATGTAATGATATTAACGTGTACATGCAACCTTTAATTGAGGAGTTGAAGATACTATGGAGTAATGGGGTTGAAACGTATGATGCATGTACCAGTACGAAGTTCCAAATGCGTGCTGCACTGTTGTGGACAATTAGTGATTTTCCAGCTCTTGTTATGTTGTCTAGTTGGAGCACTAAAGGTAAGTTGACTTATCCATCATGTCAAATGAGCACTCGTTCTCGTAGACTGCAAAGTAAGGAATGTTATATCGGGCATCGTTGTTTTTTGGAGTCGGGCCATAGTTATAGGTTTGATACACGGAGATTTAATGGAGAATGTGACCATAGTGAAGCTCCAGTGGTGCCATCAGGATCTGATATTCTTGAACAAGTTAATGCCATTAATGTCACTTTTGGAAAGACACCCACTAGCACGAAGACCATTCCCCATGACTCGAAACATAATTGGAGGAAGAAATCAATTTTCTTTGAATTGCCATATTGGAAGATACTTTTGTTGCGCCACAATCTAGATGGAATGCACATTGCCAAAAACATTTGTGATAACTTGATTGGGACATTGTTGAGTGTGCAAGGGAAGACAAAAGATAACTTAAAAGCACGATTGGACTTGATGGAAATGGGTATAAGAAGAGAGCTCCATTCAAGACCCGTGTAAGCAAGCGATTCAAAGTACCTTTTGCCGGTTGCAAGCTACTCAATGTCTAAGAAATAGACATGATTTCTTGCAAGTGTTGAAAAATGTTAAGGTACTCGATGGATATGCACGTTGTGTCAATTTGAAGAGGGGTAAGATCTCAGGTCTTAAAAGCCACAATTGCCATATTTTAATGCAACAATTACTTCCAGTAGCAATACGAAGTACCAACTTGCCTCGACATGTCTGCTCAACGATAATTGAACTTTGTAACTACTTTAGAGAATTATGTTCCAATTATAACATATCGGAAGATTATGAGCGGTTGAACAAGAAAATTTCGTTAATACTTTGCAAGCTTGAGATGGTCTTTCCTCCTGCTTTCTTTGATATAATGATACATTTGTGTGTCCACCTTGCTGAAGAGGCGAGGATAGCTGGAAATATGAAATATCGACAAATGTGGGCTTTTGAAAGATACATGGGCAAGTTAAAAGGGTATATTTGCAACAGAAGTCGTCCAAAAGGGTCAATCATAGAAGGATAAATTGTTGAAGAATGTGTTACATTTTGCTCAAGATATTTGAGTCAGAATAATGCTACATGGAATCGAGTTGGAAGAAATGAATCTGGATACGAACAAGGTGAATCAAGTCTCTCCGTATTCAGAAACATAGGTCAATTTCTTAATGCCCCAAAAGATTGTTCACTATGTGGTGATGATGTCAAGAGTGCACACTTATATATACTATTTAATTGTACATAATTTGAGACATATCTAAGGCGAGTAAATGAAGAATGAAATTTATTGTTCGAAATATTAAGTACTTTTGTTATATATCTATAACAAAAAAAATTTAATTTTTTCTATAGTATTTGGCAAGATTCGTATATGTTACAACGTGGAAAGCATAAGCAAAAAACCGACTCCAAGGAAAATTGACAATGCTAAGAAAAATGAATTTCCTAAATGGTTTAAGAAATATGTAAGTACTATAATATGTGAACAATATTTCATGATACTTTTCTAATGGTTATTAAAAATAAATTGATGCTTTTGTAGATTAAAACTGTGAATAATGATGCTTTTAAGGAAGTAAAAGCTCTTGCATTTGGCCCAAATTTGATAGGCAGGAGAGGAGATGGTTATTTGGTAAATGGGTATCGATTCCATACTACAAGTTATGAGAGTAAGAGGAGAACACAAAATAGTGGGGAATATGTGGTAGCAACTACTCGTGGATATTCCAATGCTAGAGACCTAAATCCTAGGGAAGATGTAGTTGAATACTTAGGTATTTTGGAAGATGTTGTTGAATTGAATTATTATGGATCTGGCAAGGTTGTTCTATTCAAGTGTAAGTGGTATGACAGTTAGCACGTGATAGAGGGGTCAAAACTGATGAATATGGCTTCACGCTTGTAAATTCTCAAAAGTTTGGTTCGACTGATGAGGCCTTTGTAATGCCATCTCAGGTTCAACAAATATTTTATGTTAATGATCAAAGGGATAACAATTAGCGTGTGGTTATACGAACAAAACCGAGAGATTTATGTGAAGTTGCTGAAGTATATTCTGATAGTAATGAGTTACCCAATTCCAATGAAGATTTCACCACTCAAGTTGTAGAAGTTGATATTGAAAATATCAATTGGGTTAGGAATGATGTTGATGTTGAATTAGTTGAAAATGGACAAAAAAGACTTAGAAGTAGGCAGAAGACACGATCTCAAATTGATACCTCTCGTTCTAAAAGACGAATGATTGAACATATTGTTGATGAAGATGAAGATGAGAATGGAGCTGAAGACGAAGACGAAGACGAAGACGAAGAGGAGGGTCTCGAAGATGAAGAGGAGGAGGGTGATAGTGAGGAAAATGAAGATGATGAAGAATGGTAAAATGATAAACTAGTAATACCACACAAAGGGATCTGATGAGTTTAGGCCTTTCATTTGTCGGCTTCTGATGAGATTGACATTCCCCAGATGTTTTTTACAATGTTGAATGTTTCTATTTTTTGGAACTATTTTTCCTCTACTACATTATAATTCTAGTTTTGATGTTCTACTTTTTTGTTAGTGAAATTCATTTCATATATATGACACTTTGAATTAAAGGCTTAATGATTGTTGAAGTATCCAACATAGTGTATACATGTGTTCATATATTTGGCCACACTACTTAATTTGTATAATTTGGGACATTTTGTGTTCTCACAAAACTTGTATCCAAAATTTTCTCTAAATCTCATCGAAATTTTGCACATGTACAACTGGTTGGTAAGGATGTTTTAGCTGAAATAGATAAAATTACCTTAGAAACTGCAAAGCTTTTTAGGGAGGACTATCTTGCTCAGAATGCATTTACTCCGTAAGTTATTTCTACTAGCTTATCTCTCCACAGACTAATGTTATTTTGATGCTTGGTGTTTGTTATTTCTTTTTAACTTTATTGGTATATTTTCACTGTGGTGACAAATATGATAAGTTCTGTCCTTTTTATAAGTCTGTTTAGATGATGCGCAACATTATCCATTTCTATAATCTAGCCAATCAGGTAAAAGGCTGCTTTATTTTATTTGTTTCTGCTACTCTTAAACTCAAATATTAACTGCTAGGATCTGCTCACCTCTTGGGTCTTAATGATTGAACATATTCACGATTCTTAATAATTGTTACATAGTTTACATATTCACTGCACAGTTGCTTCAATCAGTGATTTCGTTACAGAGATTGCCACCTACAAATTTGGCTGTGGTACTTATTGAGGTTGTGAAGAGTGTTGGAGAGAAATTAATTGCTGCAAATCCTGTTGGTATATATTTTTTTACCCCCTTTTATATCATTTTTCTTTATTGCAAATTTGCTATCTTAGTAAAAAATGTGAGATATCCTCTATAACTGATATACCTAAAATTATTGTCATGATCCTTTATCAAATATCCAAGCCTGATATATGCTTCTAGCAACTTATTAGTGCATAAACTACAATTTATTAAAAGATCTAAAGCTAACTAAGAAAAGTTTTAAAATCATGATGTGGATTTTGAATATAAAACTTGTTTAATTTAGAGTATGACATTTAAGTCATGCTAGGTTGGAGAGCGTGATCATCACCATCATATCATCCTCGCTATTATTCAACAGTTTTATTTCCAATGCTACTATTGCTTTTTGAGATGACATAGGGAGAAAAAATAAGAAAATTTGTGATTATTTAGATGGCTATTTCGTTTGTTTGAACAATTCATTATACGCAAATACTTCGATGATAAGTTGGGGAAGCAATAATTAAGATTTCATTAGAGTTGTTATTCACTCTAACTTGGCTGATTTCTCTTATTTTGACTGGAATAAGCAAATACTCCAGTGATAAGTTGGGGAAGCAATAATGTATTATAGGCATCAACTCGATCACATGTACCCCAGGGGACTAAATGTTTGAGACCTGAGAGCAAGTCACTGGCCTCTGTATTGAGGTCTTTTATCTTGTATGATTCCCAACTCAGCAAGAATATCAAATTTAGATCACTCCTTAAATTATTGCTCACTTGTGAGCCTTCATCTGACATGTATGCCTATAAGCATCACATGAAAAAAATGCCGTTTACCAATAATCCTTGCTCCTCTCCCCTAACCCCACTATAAGCAGGAGCTGAAAGGGAAAAAAGGAAATTATAAGTTAATCACGAAACTTATTTAATGTGATGATTATTATGCGCCACTTTCTCACATACATGAACACATGCAAGTCATGTCATATCATATTTGTAATAGGGAGTCACAAAACGATAATTAGACGTAATAATTTATCACATGATAACAGCCTCAACCAATTCTTCCCTCTAATTTGTCGCTGTTTAGCAGCCTCAACCAACTCTTCCCTGTTTGATAGTGCAGTATTGGATAAATCAACAGTTAAAATTTTATAGCTTAAAGTAGTTTAAACTCATGGTTAACTGGTTGAACTTTATGCTTTATTTAGTTGACTGGTTTATGTAAACTATTTAAACTTGCTGAAAATATATTGCTGAAATTGTGCTGGAATTTATATGTTGCTAGAATTAAGTTGTGAAACTGCTTGCTGGATTAATTTGTGAACAACTGGTAATACTACTGGAAATAATTTGTGAGCTACTGATGCAGTTGGCTGGATAACTAACTGATACAGGATTGAAGTTGGCTATATGCAATTGCCTTGTTTTGAATGATTCATTTGATATTAAAGCATTTGTTGGTTGTTTATTTTAAACTTTTCATGCCTTACTAAAGGATTTGGTATTTAACTTTCACAAGGTTTGGATCACTTTTTTAGTAATTTGTACAATACATTTTTCAGGTTTTTTAATGGCTTCTACTAGAGCGTCCAAATCTTGTGCTAGTTGTTCCAATGACCCAGAAATTAATGAACATGAAGATAATGAGATCCATGCCGATGAACCTCATGCAGAGGAGGAAATTATTCATGAGAATGCTGAAGGTAACATATATTATGACCAAAAAAGGTGTAAATCGATACTTCATGTTTGCTATATCATGTATCATGTATTTCTAGCCTGAAAATGTCTGCTATATCATGTATCAATACTCCATGTCTGCTATATCATGTATCTCTCTTTTAGGTTCTCGACCTAAGAGGAAGCGTGGACTAACAATGGGAGCAAACTTATGGTCATATACCAAGGCATCCAAGAAAGTAATTTACGATACAAATGGTCAACCTGTTGGAGGAGACGCCAATTAGTTGACAACCTTTTTAGGGTGTCTTGCTCGGAATGGAGAATTTTTGCCAATAAGTATTCCAACATGGTCCCATATGACAGAGGCTAACATGACAAGGGCTTGGGATGAAATCCACGTTATTAATCATTGCACTTTATAGAATTTGACTTTAAACACTTTAATTTAAAGGTAAATTAATATATACGTAAATTTGTTTGTTGTATAAACGGTTTACCACATATCGCCCTAATGCTAAAAGAAAACTGATGGCTATCATGAACAATAGGTGGAGAGATTGGAAGTCTAACTTAAAGACTAATAATTTTGTGCCTGGTGACCGTGCCACATCTATAGCGAATACTATCAACAATGATCGAGTAAATCCTAATCAATGGGCTGCTTTGGTTGATTATTCGCTAACTGATGACGCAGAGGTTGTGTTTATTCTTGTTTTATGTATTATAAGTTCTTAGTTATTGTTATATATTATTATTAATTTATAAATGCATACAATGCAGAAAATAGCAACAAAAATAGTGAGAATCGAAAAAAATTATTGGTCGGTCATACTTTGGGGACTAAATCAATTCCGAAAAAGAAGCATGAATTGGTAATATTTGATGATATTTCAATATTTTTTGTCTTTAATCATGTTTCAGACTTCTATGAATAGAGTATTTCCTAAATTATGAACTAATGTGTGTTTTATTTGTAGTCCCAAATAAATAATAAAGAGATGGATCGAGCCGATATGTATATACCGTCCCACACGCGAAGTGATAAGTCAATTTTACCGGGAGTATCCTCGAATGTGGTATGTATTTATCAATCCTCGAATATGGTATCTTATCTATGCTAGGAATTAACAGGTGGTGCAAATACTTGTATGGTTAGAAATCAAGGCTCATATGATATATTATAGTTATATTTACATCCTTCTATTTACTCGTAGCCCTTTACTTTTTTAATTTTAATCTGAATATGATAATTTATTTCTTCACAGGAAAAAAATTATTGAGTTAAAGAAGACTCAGGTGGTGGCTGACGAAAGCAGTTCTTGTAACGACCAGAATTCTGGATTTACCTTGTAATTCAAATTTTTGAATATTAATGAATATATTATATTTTATTAATATTATTTTTGTGTTACGTGTTTAAAGGTTGTGTGACAACCTGGATTATGTGAATGCATGAAATTTTACGTGTTATAGTTTTGTTTAAGTGAATAATTGATTTCGCGTAGCATCGCTAAATCACTATTCACGGGGCACGTTTCCCGAGGCACTATTCACGCCATAATATTTTTGTGTCTTTTTCAATTTTAATAAATTTCATTAATGAGTGTAGGCGAACGAATAATTTTTTCAAGCGTCGGAAATTTTATTTGAGCTGATACGTGATTTTATCCGTATCCGAAATGTATTATATGGGTGTTCCGAATATTTAGACAAATCCCATAATAATTATTTTTATGCGTCCCAATAATTTATGAGAGTACCCATTTTAATTTTGGGTAGAGTTATTTATCAAATTGGGTACAAAAGTGGGAGTTTTTGGATATATTTTTGGTGTAGTTGGGTATTTATTTTGGCTTGTTACTCCAAGAGGGAACCAACCCCATTTTTAGACCAATCAAATGAGAGCATGAAGGGAGTTGCCGGCAAACATTTGAAATTGTTGAACAACCTTGAGCAACCAACCCATTTTTTCCCGAAACTACTCCTCCACTTCTCTCAAACCATTCCTTCAGTTGGCTCCTCATTCAACTCCCAACTCATTCCAAGTTGCTTCAACAGATAGAGAGAGAGAGGGAAAATCTGCAGCAAGAAGGAAGAAGGAAGAAGGAGGAAGTCGCCGGAAAAAGGGAAGAGAGTCGCCGACAAAGAAAGGAGGAAGAAGAAGAAGGCACAGGTGGAGGTAGAAGAGAATCCAAGCAAGAAGAACTCAAGCCAAGCAAGCCTAGCAATCTTCTTAACCTTTAGGAAGCATTTGCAGAGGTAAACAATTAATCAAATCCATTCCATTCGATTTCTTGTTAAGTTTTTCAAGTTTTTCTTAGTTTTGAGCTTTTAAGCTTGTGGGTCGGATTTATGGTGATTCTTGATGTTTTTATTTGTTCTAGATGTTTGTAAATGTTATTAAGAGGTTGTGTAAGAGATTAATAACATCAAAGTGGAACAAAAATGGAAGAAATCCTTACCTTGGCTTAATGGTGCAAGAACAATGGACAAAACATGGACTTTGGACATTCAGACCATTTTAGAGGACTGTAAAGCTATTACTTCATGTTTGTTAATTTTATTTGTTGATATAGTATTGTAGTTCTGTGGGTTACGAAGCTAACCTAGTTGGAATGGAGTAAAAAGGAGTTAAAACGAGTTCGTAGTAATGATTTTTGTAAAACTTGTCAAGAACTCGAAGAACAAAGTATGAACTTTGTACTTTGGCTTAAGATTTGGCCATGTTAATATTTATGGGTAATTCTAAATTTTTGTTATGTTGTAGCGCCATACGTTAGGAGTCCGGAATGGACCAATTTGCTTGTGTATTGAAGGAGTTATGGAGGTTGGAGTGGTCGGAGGTCGCGAACTGGGATCAAACCCAGAATCCGGCTACTGGAGAGTGACGCCGCAGCGTCACTCATAAGCCTAATAGTCGTCGCCACAGTGAGGGGCGAAACAGGGAAAAGACCGGGACTCACGCCGCAGCGTGAGATCCAAGCATTAAGGCTCACGCCGCAGCGTGAAGCCTGTCAGGAAAGACCGAGACTCACGCCGCAGCGTGAGATCCAAGCTCTAAGCTTGACGTCGTAGCGTCAAGCCTGTCATGTGAAGAACAAGGGACTCACGCCGCAGCGTGAGCTCTAGCAATGAGCCTCATGCCGCAGCGTCAGCTCCGTGTCTGTACCAGGTCGGGTCGGTCAGACCCAATGAATTTTTCCAGCAAGACTAAACTTATATTTTTGTACTAAATGATTAAACCAGTTAGTTATGTATACCTTGTTAAACCTTAACCTTAATTGCTTAATGATGCTATGTCGTAGTGACAATCAATATGTTTTAATGATGCTATGTCTGTTTTGAACCAGTCCTTATGTGATTAATTGTTATGACAATTCTAATGAAACATTACAGAGTAGTATAAACCATTATTTGGTATCCAGTATGTGACTAATTGTTATGTGAATATGTACTTAATTGTGTAGGATATTAAGGAGCGTGTGTTGTATTATTGTAGCAGATGCATCAGGCAAGTTCTTTCCTAACGCTTGTCTAACCTTTGTGTTGGGCAAGTTTCCTTACCTTAACTCAATTTATTTATTGAGCCAATTTCCTCAACCGTACAACTTTTATTTATTGTGCGAGTTATTTGTTGATTGAGCAAGCGTTCTATATTATTGCAAGATTCTTAAACTACTCAACCTTTACATCTGGGCAAGTTTCCTATTTATACAAGTGTTGTATATTGTTGTAAGTTTCATGACTCAAATCGAGTTGTTATTTTCAGGTTATATTAGTAGATTAATTATTGGGAATTACTCCACATCAAAGATAATTATTGATATTCGCACTTTGTGCATTTGAATTGATTATCTGTTATTGGACTGTGAAACATTAAGTTCTTCATTCATGAACTGTTTAAGGAAATAGTCTATGCTATTTGTTTCGGCTAGACATGTACAAGTTATTATTTTAAAAGCTATCCAAACCGGTTGTTGGTATGTATTCTTGGACTGAGAGAGCAACCCTTATTTAGGGGATTTTAATGTGTCGGTTATTCGATGTAGTCAGAGTTAAATGTTATGCATATACATAGGGTACTAGAGACTGATCCCCTCAAGTACTACTGACGGGCCAGACGTTTAAAAGGGTTAGTTGAATGACTGATCCTTTGAGCAAAAAGTTCATGGTCTATTGGACCGCTCAGCAGTAAATAATCAATATTCATTATTTTATTTGAACCTTGATTATATTGTCAGCTATTTCTTCAATGTTCCTAAATTGTTGAACTATGCGATTATTGTTCTCTTTATTGTGCGAGTTATTTGTTGATTGAGCAAGCATTCTATATTATTGCAAGATTCTTAAACTACTCAACCTTTATATCTGGGAAAGTTTCCTATTTATACAAGTGTTGTATATTGTTGTAAGTTTCATGACTCAAATCGAGTTGTTACTTTCAGGTTATATTAGTAGATTAATTATTGTCAATTACTCCACATCAAAGATAATTATTGATATTCGCACTTTGTGCATTTGAATTCATTATCTGTTATTGGACTGTGAAACGTTAAGTTCTTCATTCATGAACTGTTTAAGGAAATAGTCTATGCTATTTATTTTGGCTAGACATGTACAAGTTATTATTTTAAAAGTTATCCAAACCGGTTGTTGGTATGTATTCTTGGACTGAGAGAGCAACCCTTATTTAGGGGATTTTAATGTGTCGGTTATTCGATGTAGTCAGAGTTAAATGTTATGCATATACATAGGGTACTAGAGACTGATCCCCTCAAGTACTACTGACGGGCCAGACGTTTAAAAGGGTTAGTTGAATGACTGATCCTTTGAGCAAAAAGTTCATGGTCTATTGGACCGCTCAGCAGTAAATAATCAATATTCATTATTTTATTTGAACCTTGATTATATTGTCAGCTATTTCTTTAATGTTCCTAAATTGTTGAACTATGCGATTATTGTTCTCATTCATTCATGATATATCCTCTTTATTCATTTTAAACTTGCTGAGCAAAGTAATTGCTCACTCTTGCTATATCATGAACCTATTGCAGTTAAGCCGGGGAGTTCCAAAGCGGACAAAGGCAAGGGAAAGCTTAAGGAATAGTTATATGTACTATCCCGTTATGTAATCGTGGAATCGTTTTGTATTATTATTGTATTCTGCGATGTATTTATTTTAAGGTTATAGACCTTGGGACCGTAGTAAACCTTTTGTAATGAACAACATATGTTTATTTATTCCGCATTAGTTGATTTATGTTGTTTATAGGTGTATAGATATATTTTATCGTTAGCACCAGATTCGAGGTATTGGTACCTGAATTTGGGAGTGTCACAGTTCTGCACTATCTACTGGACGAAATGATATCCTTGCACAGGTGCTTGGGCCGGAGCGACATGGCAGACTCCGACAAGGTAGAGTTGGTGCTACGACTATAAACACTTGGGGGCCTCGTGAAACAAATGATGATGTACATCGTGAGAATCAAGAATTGAAAGTTGAGTTGAAAATAGTGCGAGACAAAGGAGATGACACTGCAAGGAAAGTAGATTAATTGCAAGCGATCATTGCAGAAATGCTCAAGAAATCGTCAGTTTCGAATGCTCATTCCAACAATCAGGTGTTGCTTTTTCACTCTCACATATAGTTAAAATTGTTGCTCTCTCACTCTCTTTGTATTGATTAACTAGTTCACTTGGTAATTAATTTGTAGGATCGATCGACAGAAGAAGATAATGATGATATTACTGGATCGAACAATCCTATAGATGATCTGTGATATGTGTCCTGTGTTGTTGGAAATATGTTATTAATTTGTGCTACTGGCTATGTACTGTTTTGATATATATAGTAACGCTATTTGGATAATAATGTATATGTAGGTGACATTATATACTTTAATTCATAATTTTTAATGATGAGTTTTTTTTTTGTTTTATTCTTTTAGTTGCAAATATTGTATTCAGATTGTATGGTATGGTTTAACTGTAAATATGCTTCTTGATGGGTAAAAGAAATAAAGAAATATTGCAGAATAATGACAGCTAATATTTAAATAAAAAAAACTGGAAATGATATAGCGACAGTCGGGGTCGTCGCTATAGCCTCCAAACAGTCGCGCCAAAATTTTATATAGCGACGGTCGAGACCGTCGCTATAGCACCCAGCTATTCGCGCCATTAATTCGATATAGCGACGGTCGTGACCGTCGCTATATCGCCTAGACATTCACGTCAAAAATGCTATTGCGACGGTCCTGATAGTTGTAACAGATATGTGCTAACCATTGGTAAAAACTCGCAAGCGCATTTTTGTGTGTTTTCTAGCGACGGTCGGACCGTCGGTATAGAAATGTATGACCGTCGCTATAGGTTTTAGCGACGGCTTCTATGGCGACGGTCACCGACCATCGCTATAGGATACTATCGGAGATTCATACAGGACTTTTCAAAGATAACATCGCCGTTGACCAATCTCACCAGAAAAACAGTTAAGTTCGTTTGGTCGGAGAAATGCGAGGAAAGTTTTATGGAGCTGAAGAAGAGACTTAGCCAAGCACCGGTGTTGACCTTACCAGACAACACTGGGGGTTTCGTAGTGTATAGCGATGCGTCACACAAAGGTCTTGGCTGTGTGCTGATGCAGCACGGCAAGGTCGTGGCGTACGCATCACGTCAGCTGAAGGACTATGAGAAGGGTTACCCGACTCATGACCTGGAGTTAGCCGCGGTAGTTTTCGCCTTGAAGATTTGGAGGCACTATCTATACGGGGAGAAGTGCGAGATATATACAGATCACAAAAGTCTGAAATATATCTTCACTCAGAAAGAGCTGAACATGAGGCAGCGCCGATGGTTAGAATTGATCAAGGATTACGACTGTGAGATTCTGTACCATCCGGGCAAAGCAAATGTAGTGGCTGATGCCTTAAGCAGAAAAGGCAAGGTGAAATTGATGCAACTGACAGTTCAAGAGGAGTTGATAAGGAACTTTGAACGTCTGGAACTGGAGGTTAAGTATCCGATGGAGACAGACGAAAAATTGTTCACCGTGACAGTAGGTCCGACTCTACTGGATAAGATAAAGGAGGCTCAAGAATTTGATGAAGAGTGCATTGTCTTTAAGAGGCAACTATCGGAGGGAAAAACTTTGAAGTACAAAGTTGACAGCACAGGGTTGCTGAGATTCGAGGGAAGGATCTGGATACCCTACGTACCAGACTTAAGGGAAGAAATATTGCAGGAGGCCCATAATACGAGATTTTCGGTACATCCGAGTAGCACCAAGATGTATCAAGATCTTCGTCAACATTATTGGTGGCCGCATTTGAAGGAGGAAGTTGCAGAATTCGTCAGTCGGTGTTTAACTTGTCAAAGGGTCAAGGCAGAGCACCAGCGGCCGAGCGGATTGTTGCAACCTTTGGAGATTTCGGAGTGGAAGTGGGAGCACATCACAATGGATTTTGTGGTAGGACTTCTAACGACACAGAAGGGTCTAGACGCCATCTGGGTGATCGTAGATCGTTTGACCAAGTCTGCCCATTTTTTACCAATCAAGATCAGGTACAAATTGGAGCAATTAGCGAAACTTTACGTAAAAGAGATAATATCGCGACATGGGGTGCCGGTATCTATTGTGTCTGACAGAGATCCGCGCTTCACATCAAATTTTTGGAGGAGTCTACAGGAGAGAATGGGAACACAGTTGAGAATGAGTACGGCGTATCATCCTCAGACTGATGGTCAGAGCGAGCGAATGATTCAGACCTTGGAAGATATGCTCCGAGCAGTCGTAATGGATTTAGGGGGCAGCTGGGATGACCACTTGCCACTGGTAGAGTTCGCTTACAACAACAGTCATCACGCTAGTATTGGCATGCCACCATACGAAGCGTTATATGGAAGGAAGTGTCGAACGCCGTTATGTTGGGATGAAGTTGGTGAACGGAGATTGTTGGGACCAGAATTGGTACAGCAAACCGTGGAAATCATTAAGGTGATAAGACAGCGTTTAGTAGCAGCTCAGGATCGTCAGAAGAAGTATGCCGACTTACATCGTTAGAAACGCGACTTTGAAGTTGGTAGTTTTGTATTTTTGAAGGTGTCTCCTTGGAAAGGGAAGATTCGTTTCGGGAAGAAGGGCAAATTGAGCCCTAAGTTCATAGGACCTTTTGAAATATTGAGGAGAATAGGTGAAGTGGCGTACGAGGTAGCGTTACCTCCTGAACTTGAGCACATTCACAACGTGTTTCATGTATCAGTGTTACGTCCATATAAGTCAGACTACAAGCATGTTATTTCCTATGAGCCAATTCAAGTCGAAAAGGACTTATCATACGAGGAGATTCCTGTCCAAATACTTGATAGGAAGGAACAGAAGCTGAGGAATAAAATCATTCATTCGGTTAAAGTACTCTGGAGGAATCACGCGGTGGAAGAAGCCACGTGGGAACTCGAAGAGAAGATGAGGACAAATTACCCGCAGTTATTTGAGTAACCTTGGATTGAAATTCCGACGACGAAATTTTTATAAGGGGGAGAGGATGTAATGACCAGGGATTTTAAACTTTGTATCAAATTATTTTAATATATGAAATTCATTTTATATAATTTTTCGGATTAAATTGGATCCATGTAAGCATTATTATTTAATTATATAATTATATGGTCCAATAATTTTCTTTGCATTAAAGGGACTCACTGATAGTTCGAATAATTAGTGAGTTAACCCTAAGAATTGATCTGCAAGAAGATTGGGAGAAATTAATAAATAATTTCATTTTACTATTATCGGATTTAAATAATTCGAACGAGAAATTATTGTTGAAACAAATATTTTAAATAATTAATTAATTGAATTAGTTATTCAAATTAAATATTATAATATAATATGGTTAATTTAATTTGGGTCACCTTTCTTTCATTTGGATTGGCCCATTTCTTTTTTCTGATTTGGACCCAAATTCCTTTTATTGGGCCACTTTTTTTTTCTTTTATTCAGCCGGCCCAATTCGATTTGGGTGAGCCCAATTCTTTTTCTCCTAACCGAGTCGGATCATTTCAACCAGTAAAACATTTGGGGCAATAAGAAACAGGGGTTAAACCGATCAAGGCCAATCCTAAGCCCTAGGCTCTCGCATCAGATAGAAACGGGAGGAAGGAAGGGGGGGTTAATCAAGCCTAATGGCCTAGCTTTGCAGTCGGATGGAACGGGAGAGAGAGACGGTGATGTCGTGCACCAGCGACATCGGAGACGACCAATGGGTTAGATTGGGAGATGGGCCTAGCGACCGACGACTACTCGAGGTTCAAGGCGAAAGGAACGAGTGAAGGCTTGGGCGACCGAGCAATTTCTGAACGGACCAAGGGATGCAAGCTCCAAGTGACTGACGGATGGGAAAGGCGCCGCGCGAGGGTCGGCCGGCTGAACAGCTGAGCATGATGGGGCTTGATATGAGTGATCAGTCGCCTGCTCCCCTCTACCTGATGGATATTGGCTGGACGATAGGGGTATTACCCAGCGATTGGACAAACACTGCCCTATAAATTGAAGCCCCAATTAGCCAAGCTGCCGATTTTCCTTGAGTCAAAATTAGGAAAAATAGAAATTTGTAGAAAGTAGAGAGAACAGGGGAAGTTGTTGCGGATGCCCTCTAATTTCGTTGCTTATTTTGGGAGAAGAAGAAGGACAGCGATCAAGAGCTCTAGGTATAACAGTGAGCTGCTAGGGTTGTTTATTTTTCATTTTTTTCTTTCCTTTCCTTTTGTGCTTGGTTTATGTTATACATTGTATTGGATTGTTGGTGTTGTTTTTTTTTGGTATTGGGTGGTATTGCTTGGTTTGAGAATTGTATTAAAGGACCTTGAGGTTCTGGCAGTTGGGTTGTACTGCAAATAGGTCTGTGTGGTGTTTTAGGATGCATACCATCTGATTGTTATAATGTCTATGAGAATCAGTTTGTTAGTTTGCCCATTGTGTCGATTCAAGTATCCAATTTCGCATGTCATTATACTGAATCTTGCCTACTTTATTTAAGATTTCCTAAACACTTATTTCATGTTGTTTGTGAGATAAATGTCTAAAGGTAAAATATATTATTAGCTGATGCCCCTGGTGAACTATGTTGGCATCTCAAATCGAAAACATGGCACTAAGACTAGGTTGAATTTATTATTAATATAGAAGTTGGAATTAGGATATTTTGGCATGAGCAAATTGCAGGTATAGGTCTTGATCACACTTTGATATATTAGAGTTATTGGTACTGGACCCATATTGTGTTTGATATGTTGGGTTAGTTTACAAGATCATTGTGACAATCTGATTTCACTCTCTTATTTTTTTTGACTTCCTAAATCAACAAACCGAACCTTACATACAATGACAAACAAAAAGAAAAAAAATGGGATTTCAGCAGTTTGGTAAGGCATGTGATTTGGAAAATTGGTTTGTAAGCTTGATGGCCCCAGGTGTGTGTGATGCAGGACATACTTCAATAATATTATGTGATAACCTGAAAGTTACTATTAAGAGAATCTAATTATTTTTCCAAATTGGTTGGCTCATTAGTTATACGACAAAGATACTAACAAATGAACTTCGTTTGGTAAATTGTTTATTTGACCAAGCAATAAACTAGGGTAATGATTATTTAACTCAGTAATAAGACGTAATACTATAAGAACTAATTTTTAGTTATAATAATACACTAATAAAATAATTATTACTTAATTATTATTTAATGAATATTAAATAATAATTAAGTAAAGTTAATAAATTAATTATTTATTATTTATCATTAAATAATAAATAAAGACAATAAATATTTCATTATTATTTAATATTTAAGTATGAAGATAAATAATAAATAATTATTTATTAGCATAAATAATAAATAAAGATAACAAATATTTAATTGTTATTTAATTAATATTAGATAATAATCAAGTATGAATAAGTTAACAAAATAATTATTTATTATTTATCAATAAATAATAAATAAAGAAAATGAATATTTAATTATTATTTAATTAACATTAAATAATAATAATAAAGTATGAGTATTATTATCAATAAAGATAATAAATACTTATAGCTTATTTAATTAATTAATGTTGAATAAGGAACAAGAAATAATAATTTCTCAATTACCCTTAAGGGTAAATAGTAATTAAGAGTAAAACTAAATAAGTGATCAATTGTTATTTAGTTGTCATTAAACCAGAATAAATTTATTATTTAATTTATAAATAATAAATAAGGATTTTAACCCATATTAGAGACGAATAAGGGTAATAATCTGAGTGTTCGAAGGATAAGTAATCATGATTAGCTATCATTTATTTTCATAGCTAAAGGTTATTAATTAATTTCTGATTAGCTAATGTTGAATAGTGATTTAATGTTAATGGAGTTAATAAAGAAATGCGAATTGTTTATCTGCTAATAAATAGCATAAGAGGGTGTACCGATATATAACTATGCCATGTTAATTAATCGACTCTATCAAATGTTAGGTCCTTCAAAGCCAAATAATTAAAGCTAAGAGTAGTTGTAGTTGGGCAAGAAGGCAAGTTCTCTATCCCGAAACTTTAATTGTGCAAGTTTCCTATCCTTGAGCAAATTCTTTACCCTGAAACTTTAAATGATTGCAAGTTCCTTAAACTCTACTCAAAGTTGTTGTGTTGCAAGTTATTCTTAAGGCTTGAATCTTATCTCCAAGCCTGCTTTAAGTGGTCTAATTACTTTTAAAATTACTCCACCTCTATATATTTATGGACATTCGCACTTGTGCATTTAAATTCGTACATTTATTAAAGTTCCAAAATTTACGAACTGTTCATGATTAAGTCTGAACCATTGTTCGGTCAGGTAAGTATGTGAAAATTTATAAAAGCTATTTGAACCAATCGATGGTAAGGATTCTTAGACTGAATGAACACCCCTTTTATTATAGGGGAGTACCCCAGGTACCATATATAAGGTACAAACAGCATAGTTAAATGTTATGCATATACATAGCGTACGCGAGGCTGATCCCCTCAAGTACTTATTCTGTAGCCAGTAACCAGAGGGTCAATTAGCTATTGGCTCCTTTGGAAGTTGTTGTTAAGAGTCTACTTGACTGTCAATTGTTCTAAAAGCAATTATTGTTCTTGCTTCTGATAATTATATTGTTGAAATCTCCTTCTATATTCCTTTCATCATGATATATCCTTATTGTTGTACTTTAAACTTGCTGAGCAAACTCGTTGCTCACCCTTGCCACATCATGACTCCATTGCAGCTAAACCCGAGACATCAGGAAAGAGCAAAGGGAAAGAAAAGATGAAGTGATAGACTTCACGTAGCTGATTTTATCTTAAGTGTAGTAAAATATTATTAATATAATTTAAACCCTGATATTTATTTGGAGTACGGATTTGTGTTAAGTATTTAAGGTTATTATATGTTGGGACTAGTAACACCTTTGAAATGAACAAGATATGTTTATTATATTCCGTATTTTAGTTATCATATGTTGTTAGAGGTTAATGATTGTATTGGATCGTGATGACCAGATTCGGGTAGTTAGAGACCCGAATTTGGGGGCGTCACATGATCATTACTCAACCCTTCTAGCATGATTCTAACATTATAGACCACATAATCCATGAATTTAAGAACTAAAATCAAAGTTTTTGCCATTTCATCAAAGTTTCTTCAATTTAACGAGATTACTCATAACAGATTCATTACTACACCAAATCAGTTTATTAAACTTGCATTCTTTTCGTTTCTTAACATATAAACACAATCAATCATCAATTTATAGATTAACGTACAAATTAAACATCAATTTTTATACATATAAGCCATATTCGTATACTTTTCACTGTAAATTCAAAACTCCATCTTTAAATATAGTTTCATGGATTAATTACTCTAAAGTAGTTTATAATCATCATATAGTGATTTGTACATGTCTATTAATGTTTACAAATAATTTTTCAACAATTTACTCATGAAATTCAATTAACAGAGAACTTAAAATATACGTTCATGGAGAAAACTTAAAAACATAAATTTAAAGTTTTGAATCAAGAAATTACCTTTAATAAGTTGTTTAGATTGCTAGAAGATGAAAGAAAACTCTCTAATTCTCCAAACTCCTTCAACCTCAAAATCTCACAAATTTTTTCTCTCTTTTTTCTCTCTGTATTATCTAACTTTTGACTTAGGAAAATAATACTGATAATACGTATAGATTAACTGATGAGTACATGGGTGTCAATTAAGCACATAATGGCTTTAACTGCTCCCATGTTCTTAAGGCCATGTTTGGTTTGTCACTTAAAACTCCTCTTTAGTTTATTTTAATTAACTTGTTTATTATATAGTTTATTTGTCACACTTTAATTAATCAAATTAATTAAATAAAAGCCATTACTACTCATTAAATCAAATTATCACATAATTAAAATTCTCATTTATTTAATTATGACAATTCAATAAATCTCTAATTAATTATTAAATTTATTAGAACAACATCACAACTATTAAACAACTCATTTAATTTAATTATCCCAATTAATTTCACACTTTGCACTATAAAATTATTTCACATTAATTTAATCAATGTAACACATTTAATTAAATTAGTCTACAACAATTTCATCAAATATTTATTTAACTCAATAAATAAATCAACACAAATATTTATTTAATTCAATAAATATTTAAAGATCAAATATAAAAATCTCGTTCGTTACACAATCGACTCCCCCCTCTTAATAAATCCCATCTCTGCTATTTCGATGCCACAACCTTCCCCCAACAAATCAAAACCAACCTCCGACATCCCCACACCATCCTTCACCGAAAAACGTCCCCTAGACATGTCAGTTGAAGAAAGAAATACTATACTTAAAAGGAAATGAAGGCTAGTGTAGGGATCCACCAAAACACCTCCTACTGAACCATCTCAAACCATCCCCTCCGAATCCATCCACACCACCAGATCCGAACCCATCCAAACCACCGAATCCGAACCCATTTAGGCCACCAAACCCGAACCCAACCAATAGAAAAGAAAAGAACATGAAGAATCGACTTCTGAACCACCCACCAAAAGACACCAAACCGAAGCAACTTTCGAACCTCCTCCCCAACAAACAACAACTCCCCTATCAAGCGGATCACCTTTTGTCTCCGCTCAGGCACGAGAAGTCCTTACCTCAATGACGTTATGGCAAAAGGATCTAGAGGATTATTCGTTCGAACTCTTTAAAATTTTTGCATTTCCTCAAGACGACGACATATTTGACGACATCACCCCTCAACAACTCATCTACGCCAACGCGATGCACCAGGGTCGAGTAAGTGCAACAAATCATTGCTGCTTATAAATACATTTCATCTTCCTTGATTTTGAATTTAACACTTCTTATTCTAGTCCAATGTCGTGCTTGCACGAACCTTGTGCCGATTGTCAAAACTAACAGCCAAAGAAGAAGAACTAGAGGCTGAAATTGCCCAACTTCAACTCAAAGTTCAAGCCTTGACGTCTGGCCGGGAAAAGGAACGAAGCCTACATGCAAACACCACCTTCCACTGCTAGGAGCTGATGGGCGAGCTGAAGAAAGTCAAATGGCAACTCTCCGAGATAACCAAAAAAAGGAAACAACTCATGGTATTCCAAGGCGAATTAAAGGATAGGAACAAGAAGTTGGAGAAGGCAATGACTGGCCTCCAAAAATAAGGTTGAACCATTTCCATTTACTAATTTTTAAGGCTAGGATAATTGTATAATTTATTTGATTAATCTTAATGTGATAACCCAGATTTTCAGAAATTATTAAATAAGAATTTAATAAATAAAATTCTTACTATGTGACGTTTTGAGTTTGAGTATGTGTATATATGTGTTATAAATATTGTGAAATATGTGATTTGATGTGAAAAGAATTATATATTCGTGTATTTGGGAAACGAGGTTTAATAGTTAATTAAACCATTGAATAGATTAAATGAAAATTATTATGAATTAAGTTTTATAAATAATGAGAGTAATTCACTTAATTAAAATAGTGAATTGATGTGAGTATATTTGTGTGTGAAGTGTTGGTGCGTATTTTAGTACACTAATGTGGTGAGAATATTATAATTTAATTAAATAATTAAATTAGAGGAATAATGATTTATTAAATGAAATTATAATTTATAATTGTCTAATTTGACATTATAAATTTTGTTAGTAAGTTTAATTAGACTTATTAATATAATAAGTTTAATTAAATTGAAGTTGTGACAATTAAACTATATAGTATAATGGGTGATTAAAATAAATGGAAAGGATTAATTTTAGCTAAACCAAACAGGGCCTTGTGACCCTTGGTAGGTAAAAATGGATTATTTTGTTTTGAGTTTGCCAAACAAGGCCTTGTGGCCTTTGGTTTTCTTAACTGATGAAACAAAGAGTCATGTAACTTTCATCAGTTGGTTTTTGTAAGCCTAAACTAAAGAGCAGAGGAGAGGAAGAGAGAAATTGAGAGGGTTCTTGAGGAATTGGAGAAGAAGCTTTGGAAATCAAGGCGGGAGAAACTTTCTTCATCATCTAATTAAGATTAGGAAGATCAAAGAGGTAAGAAGATCAAATTTAAAATCATTGAATTTTGTTCTTTGAGTTTTTTTGAAAAATTGGGTTTTGATGAAGAATTGATGAAGAAATTAGTTGTTTATATTATTGAGTTTATTCAATCTAGTTTGTGTTGTTAGTTGATGATTTTTGAAGTATCAAATTCATGGAAAAATGTTAAATAAGAAGAATTTAGTTTTTGGGTTGAATATGTATATTTTGGCTTACTTTGGAGTCAAAATTGATTGTCAATGTGTACATGAAATTGTAAATTGATAATGGTTTATTGTTATGCGTTAAAAAACGAAAACAACGGAAGTTGAACGGACCAATTTGGTTGAGTAACGAATCCGAAGCGGTTGATTACGCTAAAAGTTGTAAAGTTTGTAAAAACTAGAATGAATTGTGATTTTAAGCCTTTAAATTGGTTGTTTAAGATGTTTAAGATGTTAGAATTATTATAAACATGTTGGGTATTGATTCTGTAGAGATTATAATATTTGGGTATGTCTAAATTGTAGTTAAAATGAAGAAATTGGGAAAATTTTGGTCTGAAATTACACTGAATCGCAAACTGTAGGAACGATCAGTCGAGTCTGCCGCCCCGGCGGTAGAAATGAACTGAGTTCACCGCCCCGGCGGTACCGTCGCCCCGGCGACAAAAGTGAACTAGAAACCACCGCCCCGACGGTGAAACAGGAATTAAAAAAAAATTCTTTTTCTTTGTGGCTATGCTATGTTACCATATGCATGTTCAAAGTTGGATTAATGTATTTAACGAATACTAAGATATTGTGATGAACGTTAGAATATATCCATTTATTTTCAGATGACAATTAGAATATTAAAATGAGATTGGATATGAGTGAATCATGAAGTGTTGTAGCAAGCCAAAAATTAGCTTAAGTAGTGTTAATAAACATTATACGTCTAATTTAAAGAAGAGGTTAAGACTTAATTAAATATTAAGTGTCGATTAAGGTGAGATGCAATAAAATGAAGGTTTATAAGGAGACTTAATTTCTAAGTTGAGAATTGTATAGAGAATAAAAATGAAGGATTATGAAATGTAGAGTAGATTAATTCTAAAGTGTTGCTACGTGGCTAATAAGTGATGTGCATAATCATATATATCGTGTAGGTTGCGTGAAGTGCAGAATTATATAAGCTGGTTATGGTAATTGATAATCTACAAATCAGGCAAGTCTTTCAGTTCCTATTTGTTATGTGAATTAATTGATTAACTGTTTTTATCATATGATGTAAAAACATGATGTATTTCATATATGTTACAAGTGTGAAACGACAAAGTCAAAATATGGCTACGTGCGTTGAGTAAAGAATGCTGATTGAGTTATGGAGCTCAATCTCTAATTGTTATGTGTTGATCGTTATGCATGATATGTTTAGTCAAATGATTATGACTTAGATGTTGAGCATGTTATCTATATGTTATGTGACGTATGCAAACTGTTAGATTTTACTGAGCTGTCGAGCTCATTCTTGCAAATAACCATTTTTGCAGGTGAAAGTTACCAGGTAAAGTTAATTGCCGCTTGAATGGCATGATTCAGATGTAAAGCATGTAGATTAATTATTTTAGCTTAAATTATGTTTTTGAGCCATGATTAAGGTTCGGTATGATGTATTTGAAAATGTATTAATTGTAACAGATGTAGAGTTGTTAAATTTGTATTGAGTTGTATTTTAATTTTATCCGTTGTATAAAAGGTATAGAATCTAGAAGTTTTATTTCTATTATAGCTTTGATGAAGCGAATCAATTGTGATTATAGAATATGTAATTGATTAAAGGTTTTGATTCAGGGAAAGCAAAGAAAGAAAACTGAAAAGTTTAAATTATTCCGCATTTTGATCTAGTTTAACATTGAATAATGTTGTAAGGTTAGTATGTCAACGTATTGTTAACGACCGAAGTCGAGAGTTGGATTGTTCAGAATTTGGGGTCGTTACAGTTGGTATCAAAGAAGAATCTTGAAGAGTTATGAAAGATGAGAACCAGGAGTTACCTGACTCCAATAATAAAGATGGTGTTATTAAGTAGACGATATCTATAAGATGAGAATGATATAATGATAAGAATGAACTCAATTAGAGATTAGAGAATTCATGTGAGATAAGATTATAATAAAATGATTAGGTTCAAAGAAGAACCTGAAGAGCTAAAAGAACAGGGAACACCTGAGATGATTAATCATAAGATAACATGATTAAAGAGAAGAATAAAGAAGATCGTAGGATGAGACGAGCATAAGATAAGAAAGAATCGTAAGAAGAGAGATGATAGAAGGAGATCACGACGTGATCTGCTAAAGTTATAAAATGTCAGAAGATCTTAAATGATTGAATAGTAATAGCATGACGCTATAAAGAGATGGTACTATCAAATAGTACGAGATAAACTCACAAGGAGTTATGGATGATGAGGTACGAGAAATTCATATCAAGCAAAAAGTTAAGTTAAGAGCAAGATGAAATTAGGTGGGATTTCAATCGAGGACTCATGTTAGTGGCTGAGTTGTACGATTCCTGGTATAGGACGGGAATTTGTGCTTGGTTTGAAAACTACTTAGCTTCCTATATTAATATAGTGGTTGAGTTAAACAAATCCTGGTATGGGACGGGATTTGTCCATGGTTTAACAACCGCTTAGTTTCCTATATTGATTAGTGGTCGAGTTGGTTCGACAACCACTTAGCTTCCTATATTGATAATCATTGAAATATTGGTGTCGCACTATTGATATACATATGACGAGAAGGTGATTCTTTTATCATATTTATATTTGATAGATAAAGAATATTAAGATTAGGTACGGTTATTAAAACTCATACTTTTGGTAGGTTCGTGACTCATAATCGTATGATGGAACCCCTCAGCGAATGAACGATTTTGGTCTGACTAGGATAAGTTCCTGAACCCATACGATTGTGGTAAGTTCCTGAACTTCCAAAGTGTGGTAAGTTTGATGAACTGTATTGGGTATAGAAAAGCTATGTCATAGAGAGCATTGATAGTATAGAAGATTGATAGAATGAGTAAGTTAAACAACTATAATTAATCCAAGAAAGAAATGAAGTTCCAGAAAGGGAAGAGAGAATGATGAGATATTTTTTTTTTAGAAGAAGAAGATGTGAAGAATGTGATGACCTTAGAAAGGTCTCTAGAGAAAGAATTTGGTTGTAGAACCCAATGAATAAGTAGAGATTAACGTAAAGTTCATTTTTATAGCTGAAAGAAACGAGTATTAGTAAGTCAAAATTTCGAGGACGAAATTCTTAGAAGAAGGGGTGAATGTGATATCCCGAATACTTATGCGATGTTAAATCAGGATGTTAAATGATTACAGTGAGTATGTTATGCAATGATCCTTGGAGAAAAGAAGTGAATGCATTAAAGGATTAAAGAATATATAATACTCGAAGTGTTTCAAGTTTAAGTGAAGGTGATGAAATAAAACCTACACTTAGGGAATGCACTAAGTTATTCAGCGATAGTTGTGAAAGAGATATAGTGAAAACCGAGTAAAGGATGTTTCATTGATTCCGAGGACGAAATCCTTATAAGGAGGGAAGGATGTGATAACCCAGATTTTCAGAAATTATTAAATAAGAATTTAATAAATAAAATTCTTACTATGTGACGTTTTGAGTTTGAGTATGTGTATATATGTGTTATAAATATTGTGAAATATGTGATTTGATGTGAAAAGAATTATATATTCGTGTATTTGGGAAACGAGGTTTAATAGTTAATTAAACCATTGAATAGATTAAATGAAAATTATTATGAATTAAGTTTTATAAATAATGTGAGTAATTCACTTAATTAAAATAGTGAATTGATGTGAGTATATTTGTGTGTGAAGTGTTGGTGCGTATTTTAGTACGCTAATGTGGTGAGAATATTATAATTTAATTAAATAATTAAATTAGAGGAATAATGATTTATTAAATGAAATTATAATTTATAATTGTCTAATTTGACATTATAAATTTTGTTAGTAAGTTTAATTAGACTTATTAATATAATAAGTTTAATTAAATTGAAGTTGTGACAATTAAACTATATAGTATAATGGGTGATTAAAATAAATGGAAAGGATTAATTTTAGCTAAACCAAACAGGGCCTTGTGACCCTTGGTAGGTAAAAATGGATTATTTTGTTTTGAGTTTGCCAAACAAGGCCTTGTGGCCTTTGGTTTTCTTAACTGATGAAACAAAGAGTCATGTAACTTTCATCAGTTGGTTTTTGTAAGCCTAAACTAAAGAGCAGAGGAGAGGAAGAGAGAAATTGAGAGGGTTCTTGAGGAATTGGAGAAGAAGCTTTGGAAATCAAGGCGGGAGAAACTTTCTTCATCATCTAATTAAGATTAGGAAGATCAAAAAGGTAAGAAGATCAAATTTAAAATCATTGAATTTTGTTCTTTGAGTTTTTTTGAAAAATTGGGTTTTGATGAAGAATTAATGAAGAAATTAGTTGTTTATATTATTGAGTTTATTCAATCTAGTTTGTGTTGTTAGTTGATGATTTTTGAAGTATCAAATTCATGGAAAAATGTTAAATAAGAAGAATTTAGTTTTTGGGTTGAATATGTATATTTTGGCTTACTTTGGAGTCAAAATTGATTGTCAATGTGTACATGAAATTGTAAATTGATAATGGTTTATTGTTATGCGTTAAAAAACGAAAACAACGGAAGTTGAACGGACCAATTTGGTTGAGTAACGAATCCGAAGCGGTTGATTACGCTAAAAGTTGTAAAGTTTGTAAAAACTAGAATGAATTGTGATTTTAAGCCTTTAAATTGGTTGTTTAAGATGTTTAAGATGTTAGAATTATTATAAACATGTTGGGTATTGATTCTGTAGAGATTATAATATTTGGGTATGTCTAAATTGTAGTTAAAATGAAGAAATTGGGAAAATTTTGGTCTGAAATTACACTGAATCGCAAACTGTAGGAACGTTCAGTCGAGTCTACCACCGCCCCCGGCGGTAGAAATGAACTGAGTTCACCGCCCCGGCGGTACCGTCGCCCCGCCGACAAAAGTGAACTAGAAACCACTGCCCCGGCGGTGGAACAGGAATTAAAAAAAAAATTCTTTTTCTTTGTGGCTATGCTATGTTACCATATGCATGTTCAAAGTTGGATTAATGTATTTAACGAATACTAAGATATTGTGATGAACGTTAGAATATATCCATTTATTTTCAGATGACAATTAGAATATTAAAATGAGATTGGATATGAGTGAATCATGAAGTGTTGTAGCAAGCCAAAAATTAGCTTAAGTAGTGTTAATAGACATTATACGTCTAATTTAAAGAAGAGTTTAAGACTTAATTAAATATTAAGTGTCGATTAAGGTGAGATGCAATAAAATGAAGGTTTATAAGGAGAACTTAATTTCTAAGTTGAGAATTGTATTGAGAATAAAAATGAAGGATTATGAAATGTAGAGTACATTAATTCTAAAGTGTTTCTACGTGGCTAATAAGTGATGTGCATAATCATATATATCGTGTAGGTTGCGTGAAGTGCAGAATTATATAAGCTGGTTATGGTAATTGACAATCTACAAACCAGGCAAGTCTTTCAGTTCCTATTTGTTATGTGAATTAATTGATTAACTGTTTTTATCATATGATGTAAAAACATGATGTATTTCATATATGTTACAAGTGTGAAACGACAAAGTCAAAATATGGCTACGTGCGTTGAGTAAAGAATGCTGATTGAGTTATGGAGCTCAATCTCTAATTGTTATGTGTTGATCGTTATGCATGATATGTTTAGTCAAATGATTATGACTTAGATGTTGAGCATGTTATCTATATGTTATGTGACGTATGCAAACTGTTAGATTTTGCTGAGCTGTCGAGCTCATTCTTGCAAATAACCATTTTTGCAGGTGAAAGTTACCAGGTAAAGTTAATTGCCGCTTGAATGGCATGATTCAGATGTAAAGCATGTAGATTAATTATTTTAGCTTAAATTATGTTTTTGAGCCATGATTAAGGTTCGGTATGATGTATTTGAAAATGTATTAATTGTAACAGATGTAGAGTTGTTAAATTTGTATTGAGTTGTATTTTAATTTTATCCGTTGTATAAAAGGTATAGAATCTGGAAGTTTTATTTCTATTATAGCTTTGATGAAGCGAATCAATTGTGATTATAGAATATGTAATTGATTAAAGGTTTTGATTCAGGGAAAGCAAAGAAAGAAAACTGAAAAGTTTAAATTATTCCGCATTTTGATCTAGTTTAACATTGAATAATGTTGTAAGGTTAGTATGTCAACGTATTGTTAACGACCGAAGTCGAGAGTTGGATTGTTCAGAATTTGGGGTCGTTACAGTTGGTATCAAAGAAGAATCTTGAAGAGTTATGAAAGATGAGAACCAGGAGTTACCTGACTCCAATAATAAAGATGGTGTTAATAAGTAGACGATATCTATAAGATGAGAATGATATAATGATAAGAATGAACTCAATTAGAGATTAGAGAATTCATGTGAGATAAGATTATAATAAAATGATTAGGTTCAAAGAAGAACCTGAAGAGCTAAAAGAACAGGGAACACCTGAGATGATTAATCATAAGATAACATGATTAAAGAGAAGAATAAAGAAGATCGTAGGATGAGACGAGCATAAGATAAGAAAGAATCGTAAGAAGAGAGATGATAGAAAGAGATCACGACGTGATCTGCTAAAGTTATAAAATGTCAGAAGATCTTAAATGATTGAATAGTAATAGCATGACGCTATAAAGAGATGGTACTATCAAATAGTACGAGATAAACTCACAAGGAGTTATGGATGATGAGGTACGAGAAATTCATATCAAGCAAAAAGTTAAGTTAAGAGCAAGATGAAATTAGGTGGGATTTCAATCGAGGACTCATGTTAGTGGCTGAGTTGTACGATTCCTGGTATAGGACGAGAATTTGTGCTTGGTTTGAAAACTACTTAGCTTCCTATATTAATATAGTGGTTGAGTTAAACAAATCCTGGTATGGGACAGGATTTGTCCATGGTTTAACAACCGCTTAGTTTCCTATATTGATTAGTGGTCGAGTTGGTTCGACAACCACTTAGCTTCCTATATTGATAATCATTGAAATATTGGTGTCGCACTATTGATATACATATGACGAGAAGGTGATTCTTTTATCATATTTATATTTGATAGATAAAGAATATTAAGATTAGGTACGGTTATTAAAACTCATACTTTTGGTAGGTTCGTGACTCATAATCGTATGATGGAACCCCTCAGCGAATGAACGATTTTGGTCTGACTAGGATAAGTTCCTGAACCCATACGATTGTGGTAAGTTCCTGAACTTCCAAAGTGTGGTAAGTTTGATGAACTGTATTGGGTATAGAAAAGCTATGTCATAGAGAGCATTGATAGTATAGAAGATTGATAGAATGAGTAAGTTAAACAACTATAATTAATCCAAGAAAGAAATGAAGTTCCAGAAAGGGAAGAGAGAATGATGAGATATTTTTTTAGAAGAAGAAGATGTGAAGAATGTGATGACCTTAGAAAGGTCTCTAGAGAAAGAATTTGGTTGTAGAACCCAATGAATAAGTAGAGATTAACGTAAAGTTCATTTTTATAGCTGAAAGAAACGAGTATTAGTAAGTCAAAATTTCGAGGACGAAATTCTTAGAAGAAGGGGTGAATGTGATATCCCGAATACTTATGCGATGTTAAATCAGGATGTTAAATGATTACAATGAGTATGTTATGCAATGATCCTTGGAGAAAGGAAGTGAATGCATTAAAGGATTAAAGAATATATAATACTCGAAGTGTTTCAAGTTTAAGTGAAGGTGATGAAATAAAACCTACACTTAGGGAATGCACTAAGTTATTCAGCGATAGTTGTGAAAGAGATATAGTGAAAACCGAGTAAAGGATGTTTCATTGATTCCGAGGACGAAATCCTTATAAGGAGGGAAGGATGTGATAACCCAGATTTTCAGAAATTATTAAATAAGAATTTAATAAATAAAATTCTTACTATGTGACGTTTTGAGTTTGAGTATGTGTATATATGTGTTATAAATATTGTGAAATATGTGATTTGATGTGAAAAGAATTATATATTCGTGTATTTGGGAAACGAGGTTTAATAGTTAATTAAACCATTGAATAGATAAAATGAAAATTATTATGAATTAAGTTTTATAAATAATGAGAGTAATTCACTTAATTAAAATAGTGAATTGATGTGAGTATATTTGTGTGTGAAGTGTTGGTGCGTATTTTAGTACGCTAATGTGGTGAGAATATTATAATTTAATTAAATAATTAAATTAGAGGAATAATGATTTATTAAATAAAATTATAATTTATAATTGTCTAATTTGACATTATAAATTTTGTTAGTAAGTTTAATTAGACTTATTAATATAATAAGTTTAATTAAATTGAAGTTGTGACAATTAAACTATATAGTATAATGGGTGATTAAAATAAATGGAAAGGATTAATTTTAGCTAAACCAAACAGGGCCTTGTGACCCTTGGTAGGTAAAAATGGATTATTTTGTTTTGAGTTTGCCAAACAAGGCCTTGTGGCCTTTAGTTTTCTTAACTGATGAAACAAAGAGTCATGTAACTTTCATCAGTTGGTTTTTGTAAGCCTAAACTAAAGAGCAGAGGAGAGGAAGAGAGAAATTGAGAGGGTTCTTGAGGAATTGGAGAAGAAGCTTTGGAAATCAAGGCGGGAGAAACTTTCTTCATCATCTAATTAAGATTAGGAAGATCAAAAAGGTAAGAAGATCAAATTTAAAATCATTGAATTTTGTTCTTTGAGTTTTTTTGAAAAATTGGGTTTTGATGAAGAATTGATGAAGAAATTAGTTGTTTATATTATTGAGTTTATTCAATCTAGTTTGTGTTGTTAGTTGATGATTTTTGAAGTATCAAATTCATGGAAAAATGTTAAATAAGAAGAATTTAGTTTTTGGGTTGAATATGTATATTTTGGCTTACTTTGGAGTCAAAATTGATTGTCAATGTGTACATGAAATTGTAAATTGATAATGGTTTATTGTTATGCGTTAAAAAACGAAAACAACGGAAGTTGAACGGACCAATTTGGTTGAGTAACGAATCCGAAGCGGTTGATTACGCTAAAAGTTGTAAAGTTTGTAAAAACTAGAATGAATTGTGATTTTAAGCCTTTAAATTGGTTGTTTAAGATGTTTAAGATGTTAGAATTATTATAAACATGTTGGGTATTGATTCTGTAGAGATTATAATATTTGGGTATGTCTAAATTGTAGTTAAAATGAAGAAATTGGGAAAATTTTGGTCTGAAATTACACTGAATCGCAAACTGTAGGAACGGTCAGTCGAGTCTACCGCCCCGGCGGTAGAAATGAACTGAGTTCACCGCCCCGGCGGTACCGTCGCCCCGCCGACAAAAGTGAACTAGAAACCACTGCCCCGGCGGTGGAACAGGAATTAAAAAAAAAATTCTTTTTCTTTGTGGCTATGCTATGTTACCATATGCATGTTCAAAGTTGGATTAATGTATTTAACGAATACTAAGATATTGTGATGAACGTTAGAATATATCCATTTATTTTCAGATGACAATTAGAATATTAAAATGAGATTGGATATGAGTGAATCATGAAGTGTTGTAGCAAGCCAAAAATTAGCTTAAGTAGTGTTAATAAACATTATACGTCTAATTTAAAGAAGAGTTTAAGACTTAATTAAATATTAAGTGTCGATTAAGGTGAGATGCAATAAAATGAAGGTTTATAAGGAGAACTTAATTTCTAAGTTGAGAATTGTATTGAGAATAAAAATGAAGGATTATGAAATGTAGAGTACATTAATTCTAAAGTGTTTCTACGTGGCTAATAAGTGATGTGCATAATCATATATATCGTGTAGGTTGCGTGAAGTGCAGAATTATATAAGCTGGTTATGGTAATTGACAATCTACAAACCAGGCAAGTCTTTCAGTTCCTATTTGTTATGTGAATTAATTGATTAACTGTTTTTATCATATGATGTAAAAACATGATGTATTTCATATATGTTACAAGTGTGAAACGACAAAGTCAAAATATGGCTACGTGCGTTGAGTAAAGAATGCTGATTGAGTTATGGAGCTCAATCTCTAATTGTTATGTGTTGATCGTTATGCATGATATGTTTAGTCAAATGATTATGACTTAGATGTTGAGCATGTTATCTATATGTTATGTGACGTATGCAAACTGTTAGATTTTGCTGAGCTGTCGAGCTCATTCTTGCAAATAACCATTTTTGCAGGTGAAAGTTACCAGGTAAAGTTAATTGCCGCTTGAATGGCATGATTCAGATGTAAAACATGCAGATTAATTATTTTAGCTTAAATTATGTTTTTGAGCCATGATTAAGGTTCGGTATGATGTATTTGAAAATGTATTAATTGTAACAGATGTAGAGTTGTTAAATTTGTATTGAGTTGTATTTTAATTTTATCCGTTGTATAAAAGGTATAGAATCTAGAAGTTTTATTTCTATTATAGCTTTGATGAAGCGAATCAATTGTGATTATAGAATATGTAATTGATTAAAGGTTTTGATTCAGGGAAAGCAAAGAAAGAAAACTGAAAAGTTTAAATTATTCCGCATTTTGATCTAGTTTAACATTAAATAATGTTGTAAGGTTAGTATGTCGACGTATTGTTAACGACCGAAGTCGAGAGTTGGATTGTTCAGAATTTGGGGTCGTTACACTTAATCTAGTGGGACGTCACTCAAGTCACGTGGTAGGGTGGAACGTTGTAGCTGTGAGAAAGGCGTTGTCAGTTCTGTATTCCTTTTGTAAATCATTGACAAACGTGCTAGAAAGAGATTAGTCTTATAGAATATATGGGAGTCTGATGTTTAGAACGTTAGGCATTGGCCCTAGTACCTCTAGTGCTAGGAAAGATAAGAAGACGAAAGATAATGTTAAAAACATATCTGAAATTACTTATAGCAATCTATAAGAACATTTAAAAAATTGGTCTTTACCTAAGGTTAAACCTAGTCATGTCTATCAAATTGGACTGTTTGATCTTGAATCAAAGACTGTTATTAAAACAATTGAAAGAACAATTCCCATTTCTGATGCTAATGAAGTAATCAGATTATTAAACAAAGATATTAAAGACTACCAGGAAGATTATAGTTTTCTACATCTTGGATGTGTCTCTATTAGTTTAAAACCTTTAACAAGAAAAGGACTTGATACTAGTCTTTGCCTTACTTTGCGAGATGTTAGGCATAATCGGTTCACGGATTCCTTATTTGGAGTTGTACAAATTAGTTTATGTAACAACCCAATTTATTTTAACTATTATCCAAATTTTGAAGTGTCATAAATTGATAAATATCTTCTAGATGTCTTAACCCTAAATGTTGAAACTAAGGGTTATGATATGAAATTAGGTGTTGAAAATGTTGCTCTCATCTATAGAGTCTGTTTTAAAGTGTTAAACACTCTTGCTCCCAAAGTTAAAAGATTTGATATCAAGGGTAAAACTACTCTTTTTGAGACTAATATGTCTAACTGAAAATTAACTATTCCCAAAACCTTTACCTAGTTTGATATCCAGTTACTACAAAAATGGACAATAATTGGTGCAACTCTGCCTGAACCAGAAGAACATAGTAATCGGGATGTTGAATAAATTGTTGAAACTCCTGATGGTAATGTTAAAATTTATTTTGGTCAGTATAATAAAGTGACAAAGTTTCATATAACTAATTATGAGAAAAATAATTCTCTAGCCTCTACTTCTTCAGTTATTCCTCCAAGTAGAGCTTCAACCTCGTCTATTCCTCTCTATATTCCTGATAAGAATTTCTCCCAGGAAGGAGTAGATACTAAAAGTGACAGTGTAATTGGAACTTATGAGTCTCCTCATCAGATCCTTTATGGGATTTATAAATCAAAATCTGTTAGGATTGGATCACCTTCTCCTTCAGAAATTGATTTTTCAATCAATGGGATTGAATTTGTTAATAACAATGAACCTGAATTCATCATTGATAGAAAAGCTATAAATGATGAATTTCATGCAGAGAAAAATAAAATTTTTCGAAATTGGTATTTTAAAACATATTCTAAAGAAGAATTGGCTTTATTCAAGGAAGAATTTTATACTTATTTGGAAACGAATAAGGTTATTATTCCTTTTATAGATTGATTTTTCACTAATAAAAGTCTTAAAGACAAAGAGATTGGTATGATTGAAAGTTTTTATAAAACTTGGGAGACAGTTGATGGAAAGAAAATCAAATCACTTCATCCTCCTACTGAAACTCCTTTTATTTTAAAAAATTCTACAGAAAATATAATTACTGCAAATGCTTTTGCAGATCCTATTTCGATTGATGATAGGACTGATCTTAATAAGGTCATGAGGCAAAATAATTATTTAAATGTTTGTTTTCAAACGGTATTGACTAGAATTGAAGATAAAGTTGATAACATCAATGACAACAGAGATTTTGTTAAAAGGAATTGATCTGGTTATTATTAAACCCCCTCTTGCTAACATTAAGTTCAATTTAACCCCTTAAAGGGATGAAGAATTTCTTCAGAAATTGGTTGCTCAATTATTTGATTTGGAGATAAAGGATGGTCCTTTTTTTTCAAAACAACTTTCTGTCATTAATAAAGACATCTCTGATTTTGAGTCTGAATATGGTCATTTAGACAAAATTTCTGATCACTTTACTAAGCTTGGTGAAGAAATTAATCTTTTACCTTCAGATAATATCTTACAAAATTCCTTTGGTCTTAATAAGATCGATTTTGATACTAAAAGTTCTAAAAATAGAGTTCCTTATCGTAAGTACTATTACCCTATGTCTATTCCTATGGATCTTCTGTTTGAAGAAAATTTATACATGTTGATAGAGCTTATTATACTGTTGATAGCATTTATGAATGGAATATAGATAGTCTTTCTGAACATGCTATATTCACTGTCATGCATAAAATGCTTATGTATGCTACTGACTGTAAGGCTAATAGAATTTTGATAGGCAAGTAACTACGTTTATCACATATGGTTTTACTGGTCAATTAAAAGGATGGTGGGATAATATCCTTACACCTGCTCAAAGAAATGATATTGAAAATGCTATAAAAACTGTTAATATGACAGACCCTCATACATCCATGATTAAACAAGAGATAACTGAAGATAGTGTTTATACACTTATTCAAACGATTGCAAAACATTTTGTTGGTCATGCTCTTACTAATATGGATAGGAGCAAAGAATTATTAATAAATTTAAAGTATCCTACACTTACCCACTTTAGGTGGTATAAAGATGTATTCTTATCTAAAGTTGTGCTAAGATCAGATGGTAATTCTACCTTCTAGAAAGAGAAATTTATCTCTAGATTACCTGCTTTATTTGCAAAAAAAGTCAGCACTAGACTTAGAAATAAGAATGGTGGATTAGCTATACCATATGAAAATTACACCTATGGTGAATTAATAAGTGAAAGTATTACTGAAGGCTTAGCCTTATGTAATGACTTGAATCTCAAAGTTCAGCTTAAAAAGCAAGGATTTTCTGATAGAAAGGAAATTGGTGAATTTTATCATCAATTTAGTTAACCTCTTATCACATTTCCTCAAAGGAAAAATCCTCATAGGAAAAAAGCTTATAACAAAAAATCTAAGCATAAAAGAAAAAAGACCTCATGAAGAATATCATAATTATAAGAAAAAGTCTTTCAGATCCTTTAAAAAAAGACAAAAGAAAAGTTTAAAAGACATTAAATGTCATAAATGCGGCTAAATGGGTCATTACGCTAATAAGTGTAAAACAAAAAAGAAGATTGATGCTCTTGAATTAGATGATAATATCAAGAAACAAATTTATAATTTGTTAATTGATTCTGATAATTCAGATATGTTTGATAATTCTGCTTATAGCTCTGCAAATGATGTGTTTGCTATACATGATTCTGATATTAGTTCATCCTCTGATTCTGATAGTTCTGTTAGATGTGCGGATCATTGTAAAACAGAAAAAGATTTTTATAAATCTATCATTCAAATGAATGGCTTAAGCTTAAATATTTTAACCAAACATGAAACTTTTATTCTGGACATAATAGACTAGATAAAAGACCTTGTTGAAAAGAGAAATCTAATAGAAAAATATTTGAATCAAACAAAAGAACAAGTTGAAGATGTTAAAAAACCTAAAATTTATACATCTTATATTTTACAAGAAGTATTTAATAGAATTGCTTCTGAACCTGAGAAAGAAATTACTCTCAAAGATTTAAAAGAAGAGGTTAATAACCAAAAGAAATAAATTAGTAATCTTAAAGATAGACTTGAATTTGTTGAAAGTCTAACCTTAGCAAGATTTACTAAAGAAAAAGACAAAGAAATTCATGTTGATTCTCCTCCAGCCCAAGAAAATAATCTTGATTATCTAATGCTAATGGAGCAAATCACATTTCAAAAATGGTTTGTTCAAATTACTTTAGTCATTGATGAAGGCTTTATTGTCAACACTATTGTTCTTGTTGATAGTGGTGCTGATATGAATTGTATCAAAGAAGGGTTAATACCCACTAAGTATTTTGAAAAAACTAAACAAAGTTTAAGTACTGCTGATGGTTCTAAAATGAACATCAAATATAAACTTAATAATGTTCATATTTGTAATCAAGAATAAATGTTCAAAAACATCCTCTATACTAGTGAAAAACTTATCTCAATTTGTCATATTAGGAACACGTTTCCTAAATATGATTCAACCCATAGAAATAATTGATTCTGAGGGAATAAAAATAACCTTAAATGTACAATCTATAATATTTAAGTTCATTTCTTCCCCCGTTACTAAAGATTTGGATGAGTTAAAAACTCATTTAATTTTTAAAGAAAAACAATTGAATTTCTTGAAGCAAGAAGTTTCTTCTTGTACTATTGAAGAAAAACTTAAAGCTCTTGTAATATAGGAAAAAATTCAAAAAATTCAAAAAGAAATTACAGATAATATCTGTAATGAATTTCCTAATGCTTTTTGGGACAGAAAAAAGCATATGGTAAAACTTCCTTATATGGATAACTTCTCTCTGGATAAAATTCCTACTAAAGCTAGACCTTCTCAGATGGATCGAGAAACTCTTGAGTATTGTAAAACAAAAAATTGATTCTTTACTACAAAATGGATTAATACAAAAGAGTTCTTGCCCATGGAGTTGTTATGCTTTTTATGTTAATAAACATTCTGAAATTAAGAGAGGCACACCAAGAATGGTGATAAATTATAAGCCCCTAAATAAGGTCCTTAAATGGATTAGGTATTATATTCCTAATAAAAAGGATTTGTTAAAAAGATTATTTGAGGCAAAAATATTCTCAAAATTTGATTTAAAATCAGGATATTAACAGATTCAAATTTATCCAAAGGAGAAATATAAAACTGTTTTTACTGTTCTTTTAGCCAATATGAATGGACTTATCATGGCATTTGGTTTAAAAAACGCTCCTTCTGAATTTTAGAAAATTGTGAATAATATTTTCTACCCCTATTCAACTTTTATCATGGTTTATATTGATGATATTTTAGTCCTTTCTAAAGACATTGATTAATATTTTAAGCATTTACATACTTTCATAAATGTTGTGAAAAGAAATGGATTGGCATTATCAGCCAAAAAAATAAATTTGTTTTAAACAAATATTCGATTTTTGGGACATAATATTTCCCAAGGAACTGTTATTCCTATTAATAGATTTATTACTTTTGCTGAAAATTTCTTGGATACAATCAAAGACACAAATATGCTTCAAAGATTTTTAGAAAATTTACAGTATATTGCAGACTTTTATAAAGATCTTGCAAAAGATGCTCAGATCTTATATGGTTGTCTTCGTAAACAACCTCCTCTGTGGAGTGATAAACACACTGAAGTTACTAAAAAAATTAAACTTAAAGTTAAATCAATTCTTTGCTTATGTTTAACAAATCCAAATTGGTTAAAAATTGTTGAGACAGATACTTCTAATCTTGGATATGGTGGAATTCTAAAGCAATTGAATCCCTATACAGGAAAAGAATAATTAGTAAGTTATACTTCAGGGCATTGGAATGTTACTCAAAGTAAGTATTCCATTATAAAAAAAAATGCTTTATGTCATTAAATGTATATTTAAATTTCAAGATGATTTATTAAATCAAGAATTTATTCCCCGCATAGATTGTTCTGCCATTAAAGAAGTTTTGAAAAAAGATATTAAAAATATCGTGGCAAAACAACAATTTGCCAGATGGCAATCTCTTTTGGCCATCTTTGATTTCAAAATTGAATATATTAAAGGAAAAATTAAATTCTCTTCCTGATTACCTAACTCGTGAATTCTTGCAGGGCAAACCATCTCTAAAAGAGGTGGATCTTCATCTCAAGGGAGAGGTAAATACACCCAACGTCTGGGTTCCTATAAAGGAAATCCCTCAAAGGAAACAGGTAATACCTCAGTTTTCATAAAAGATATTTTGCAAAAGGAAGATGTGGATAATATCCATGAAAAAGAATTTTTTGACTTAATTATGACTGTTAAAAACTGTGACATTAAGTGGTAAAAAGACCCTGATTATTTGGCATCAAGATATCTTATTCCATTAGTCTTTTAACCTTTAAAAGGATATAACAATTATAGAGGTTATTATGAACAGATTCTAATAGAAACTGGTTCAGTTGATTTTGAACATTTTCGAAGAGGAGAAAAAGATAAACATTCTCTATTCTCATTTTTCGAAGCATATTTAAAAAAGTTGCTTAACCCTACTGATTGGGGATTGGATCCTAATAGGTCCAGAAAAATGACGGGATATCCTAAAATAGATTTTAATTATTGGGATTATAAAGATGCTTGGTATTTTTGCTTCTATTATGAGAATCCTCAAAAGAAGCATACCTGGTTCTTTAGAATTTCCCCTAAGTTTGCTAAAAGTGAACTACCAAATTGGTCTATCAATTGGTGCCTTAGATTTGGCCCGAATGCGGTAATACTGCCAACAGAAATTTATGATCTTTATCTGGAATATAAAAGTATTCATCCACATCTTAAAGATGTTAAGGTCTCAAATGGCCTTCCCGTGTTCAAATTCTTTATGAATTATAGCTTACCATGGATCTGGACATGGAAATTTGGTTCAATCATGTAAGAAGATTATAATTGTGGTCTTCCCTCCCTCACAAGGAAATACCTTTGCAAATGGTGGATAAAATGGTCCACAGAAGATACTATTAAAGTTGTGAAAAAAGATTTATTAATTTTCACTAAGATCCTTAAAAAGGCTCAAAAAGAACAAGAAAAACAAGAAAAGCTCAAAAACCCTTTCCAGCATTTAAAAAATCAGTTAGGGAAAAATTATCCTACAGCCAATAAAGCAAAGATAAAGCAATTAATGCTAAAAGCATTGAAAAATCAATGAACTTCTGACAATGAAGGAGATGATATCTCTATAATTTTAGCTAAAAGCAGCAAAAACAGCCATCATTATTCAGTCTCTTCAGATACAGAAGAAACAGACAATGAGATGGCAGAAAAATTTGATGCTCAAATGTAAAAGATTATCAATGGTGAAGATTCAGATGATCCAGACTTGGATACTCAGCCAGACATACATGCACATGTCGATCTCTGTCTTAAAGAAAAAGAGAAAGCTAAAAAGCTAAAAGCAAGAAGAAAGTCCTAGGCACATCATCCACGGGAGAAAAAGACTAAAAGGACAAAATTCCTTTATTAAAGTTACTTTATTAAAGTGACTTTAACTTTAGCTAAAAGCTAGATTCCTCCATTATTGAGGTTTTGTTTGTTATAGCTAATAGCCTTGTATAAATAGAGGCTCGATCCTCAGTTGTAAGTAAGCTCTTTAAGCTCCAGGGAAGCTTTTTAGATTCTCTCTAAAGATCCTTTCTTTTTTCTCTTTAGTTTTCTTACTTTGAAATCTTGTAACCGATCTTCGCTTGTACATATTGTGTGGCGATAAAAGAAAGGCTTCCATGGAGTCTCCATGTAAGTCTTCTTAATTCTATCTTTTAATTTGTTTAATTATCTTGTTTATTTAACTTAGCTTATAGCTTCTTTATATATGTTCTTATAGCCTAAATTATTAGTCGTCAAGATACCGACAAAGGAATGGAGCATAGACCTTCTGAACGATTAGTCCTGGCTGTACAACCATAAACATAAGCCGAACCCATTTTCTTTATATGTGAAATATACAAACTATTATTATCTTACTAACTTTCCTCTATCTACAGTGACCCTGCTCAAATTGACACCAACCATCGAGGTCAGACAATCCTCTATTGCTACACCACTTCTGGAAACAACAGCTGACCCTACCCAAGAGACGACCCCCTAAACTAACCAGCCAATCGACTCCCCCCTCTTGATAAATCCCATCTCTGCTATTCCAATGCCACAACCTTTCCCCAACAAATCAAAACCAACCTCCGACATCCCCACACCATCCTTCACCGAAAAAAGTCCCCTAGATATGTCAGTTGAAGAAATAAATACTATAATTATAAGGAAACGAAGGCTAGTGAAGGCATCATATTGAACCCATCCACACCACCAGATCCGAACCCATCCAAACCACCAAATCCGAACCCATCTAGGCTACCGAACCTGAACCCAACCAACAGAAAAGAAAAGAACATGAAGAATCGACTTCCGAACCACCCACCAAAAGACACCAAACTGAAGCAACTTTCGAACCTCCTCCCCAATAAACAACAACTCCCCTACCAAGTAGATCACTTTCTGTCTCCGCTCAGGCATGAGAAGTCATTACCTCGATGACGTTATGGCCAAAAGATCTAGAGGATTATTCGTTCAAACCTTTGAAAATTTTGCCTTTCCTCAAGACGACGACAGATTTGACGACATCACCCTTTAACAACTCATCTACGCCAACGCCATACACCAGGGTCGAGTAAATGCAACAACTCATTGCTCCTTATAAATACATTTCATCTTCCTTGATTCTGAATTTAACACTTCTTATTTTAGTCCGTGCTTGCCCGAACCTTGTGCCGATTGTCAAAACTGACAGCTAAAGATGAAGAACTAGAGGCTGAAATCGCCCAACTTTAACTCAGAGTTCAAGCCTTGATGTTTGACCTGGAAAAGGAACGAAGCCTACATGCGAACACACCTTCCACTACTAAGAGCTAATGGGCGAGCTGAAGAAAGTCAAATAGAAACTCTCCGAGTTAATCGAAAAAAAGAAACAACTCCTAGTAGTCCAAGGCGAACTGAAGGATAGTAACGAGAAGTTGGAGAAGGCAATGACTGGCCACCAAAAATAAGGTTGAACCTTGCACTCTCAAATGATGGACTTGATGAAAGTCAACAAGTCATTGAAGAAGGACTACACAGAACTCAAAGCCCAAGGTCCTCTAATGACCGAAGCTACTAAGCATTAATTCATCTCCGAATACAAAATATCTCACAAACTGATCGAGGAAGTTATGAAGCAATTTGGTGACAGATACCTGAGTGCTCGAGCAAAGGATAAATTAAAAATGCTAGCGGCCGTTCTCGACCCCTCACTCCTGGATTCTTCGGATGAAGAGTACAAGGCCGAAGACGACCCTCCTCCTAACCAATAAACATTTGTAATCTTTTTTTTTCTTTTTTCTTAATGTAAGAAACTCCCCATGTACATACAATCGAAATGAATGAAATTATCCTTTACGAATGTGCAAGTACTTTAACAAAACTGGATTTATCTTTAATAAATTGATGAAGTTATAAAACTGTAAGAATGAAATGACATAACTTATTGAAAGTATTTTCAAAGTCTTCCAGCATGCTAAGTGTTCTTTATTTCTGTTCTATCCATAACCCGAAGCCGATAAGTACTGGGCTTCGGGACTTCAATAACTTCATAAGGTCCCTCCCAGTTAGGCATAAGTTTTCTTGTGTTCTGGGGAGTAGATGCCTCGGCCTCCCGAAGCACGAAATCACCGACCTCGAACCTTCTGAGCTTAATAATTTGATTGTGCGTTGGTAGATTGCCAACCATACCAATGCTGACTCCCGAACCTCCTCTAACAGATCTAGATTGATCCGGAGCCCTTCGTCATTGTATAGTTCCTTGTATTAACTGACCCGAAGAGATGGAGACCCGATCTCCATTGGGATAAGGGCATCGGTCCCTTAAGTTAACATGAACGGCGAATCTCCAGTCGTCGTCCGAGGGGTAGTTCGATAAGCCCAAAGAGTACTAAGCATTTCTTCTAGTCAGCGACCCTTAGCTTCGTCCAACCTTCTTTTGATACCATTAAGAAGTGTTCGATTGTTCGATTCGTCACTTCCACTTAACCATTCGATTGAGGATGCGCCACCGATGTCTTCCGATGTTGGATATTCAAATCTGCCAGGAACTCTTAAAACTTAGACCCCACAAACTGACGTCCATTGTCCGATACCAGAACCCTAGGGATGCCAAACTGAAACACCACCGACTCCTTGAAAGATTTAAGACATTCCTACTCAATGATCGATCGAAGGGGTTTGGCCTCCACCCACTTGGTCATATAGTCGATAGCTACTTTCACAAAGCTCATCTGACCTTTAGCCTTCGACAACGGGCCCAAAATATCGATCCCCCAAACTGCATATGGGATCGAGGACAAAATCGAAGACAGTTCCTCTGGCGGCTGATGCATAATATGGCTGTTTAACTGACACTTGGGACATTTCTTCACATAGTCCTTAACTTCCTGGAACATGGTCACCCAGTAATATCCCTGCCTCAATACCTTATATGTCAATACCTTAGCTCCCATATATGATCACCGTAAATCTCTTCATGTACCTCCCGAAGGACATAGGTCGCTTCAGATGGTACCAAACACTTCAGTAATGGAGAAGAAAAGGCCCGTCGATATAGATCCCCATCGATTAAGATAAAATATGAACTCCTATGCTTTATCTTCTTTATCAATATCCAATCTGATGGAAAGATCCCATCATTAAGGTAATCTAAGTATGGCGTGAGCCAACAGTTCGATCTTTCTATCACGAACACTTCTACCTTCTGAATACTCGGAGTGTCAAGTACTTCCAGATACACTAATCCAGTAAAGGAACATGCCTCCGTAGTGGCCAATTTAGACAAAGCTTCGACCACGGTGTTATCAGACCGATCCACCCATTGAAAATAGTGTAAACCGAAGTAGTGGAGCTGATCCTTGACTTCGGCTAGATAATTAGTCATCTTTGCTCCCCGAGCTTCATATTCTCCCGAAATTTATTTAACCACAACCTGATAATCATTGAAGATAACTAAACATTAGACTTCCAAGCTCTGGGTCAATTACAATCTGTTTAAGATCGCTTCATATTCTGCCTCATTGTTAGTTGCCTTAAATCAGAAGTGAATAGCCTGCTGGACTTTGAACCTTTCGGGACTTGTTAGTATCACTCCAGCTCCGCTAACATCTGATGTTGAGGACCCATCAACATAGAGAGTCCACGAGGTCTATACTGGCTGAACATCAGTGGTCAAGCCCACAACTGCATTTGGTTGGTCTGGGGAGTCTAGTTCGAAGAACAAACATTCTACTACAAAGTCGGCCAATGCCTGAACTTTTAATAGTCGTCCGTGGATGATATTCTAGAACAAACTGAGTTAATTTCATGCCCCACGCAGTAAGCTGACCCGAGACTTCCGGTTTATGTGACACTTTTTTAAAAGGTTGATCGGTATACACCACTATTAGCCGACCTTAGAAATAGTGTCGAAGCTTTCGACTAGCCACTATCAACGTATAAGCAAACTTTTCCAGGTTCGGGTACCGAGTCTCTACATCCTGGAGTGCACGACTGATATAACAAATGGGGAACTGCTTGTCGCCCGCTTCCTGCACCAGAACTGTTCGCCTCAACTGCCAATGAATTTGCTGCCAGATAAAGGTAAAGTGGTTCCAAAGGGATCGGCTTTATCAACAACGGTGCCGAGGACAAATATTTCTTGATCCCTTGGAATGCGTCTTCACACTCCGAAGTCCACTAGAAGGTCTTCTTATTTTTTGGTCCCTTAAGAGTGTCAAAGAAAAGGAGGCATCGTTCGGCCGATTTTGACATAAACCTCCTTAATGTTGTAATTCGACCCGTCAAATTCTACACATCCTTGAAGGTTTGTGGAGACTTCATATATATCTAGTATAGCCTTAATCTTCTTCAGATTAGCTTTAATCCCCCGTTTACTTACCAGATACCCAAGGAACTTCCCCGAACCGAGACTAAAGGTACACTTGGTCAGGTTCAAGCGTATGTTATAATCCTGGATAGTCTAGAAGCAATCCTCTAAATCATACAGATGATCCCGAACAGATGCACTTTTGACGATCATATCGTCGACACTAACCTCCATGCTGCATCCTAACTGTTTCCTAAACACATTGTTCATCATCCGTTGATAAGTAGCCTTGGCATTAAGTAACCCAAATGTCATCTTCTTGTAGGCGTAGATAGCCCGATGAGTGATGAAAGTTGTCTTCGAGATATCCTCCTTACACATCGAGATCTGGTTATATCCCGAAAATGCATCTAAAAAACTCAATAATGCGAACCCCGAAGTAGCATCAATCAGCCGGTCAATATTTAGAAGGGGATATAAATCCTTTGGGCAAGCCTTGTTCATATCTGTATAGTCGATGTAAATACTCCACTTTCCATTCTGTTTTCGGACTAACACCACGTTCGCCAGCCACTCCGGATAATCGATCTCAAAAATAAAATCGGTTGTTAGCAGTTTAACAACTTCATCGTCGATGATCTTCTTCCGCTCCGGGCCAAAGATCCTTCTCTTCTGCCAAATAGGTTTTCGGGTAAGATCTATGCACAGTCTATGTATAGCCACTGACTTGTCTATCCCAGGTATGTCACTGGTACCCAAGAAAACATATCTCTGTATATATCCGTAGGAGCTCTATCAGCCCTGTTCGAAAGGGTTCTTGTAACCCCGATCTGATCTTGACCATTCTCTCTCTATTCCCCGGGATCAACTCTATATCATCTGTTTCCTCTACTGGCAAAGCGAGGGGTTCGGTCCTACCTTCGGTGAACGGTTCCATCTCGATTGCCATCGTCTATCTTTGTTTGTTAACCCCGACTCCCGATGAGATCAGGGTACTCCAATAACACCTTCAGGAAATGTCTAGATCCCCTTTAACTTCGCCGACCCCATTCGGTGTAAGAAACTTGAGCTTGAAGTGGGGTATGGAAGTTACCGCTTGTAAAGCCACCAACGTTAGACGACCCAAGATCGAATTGTAAGCTGAATCAACTTGAACCAAAAAAACCTGACATTCACTTTACTCTGCTGAGGGGCTATACCGAAAGTAACAGGTAGCTTAATAGTCCATACCACGTGTACTGCATCCTTACTGAACCAGTATAGAGGAGCTTCTTGGCCCACCTTCATCTTCCGACCTCCTAAGTCCACTCTACATTTTTCCAAGAACACTCAAAGCCAAATAAATAGAGACGTAGAGCAGAACTCTACGACACAACAAGTGTTTAAAGCTGCTAAGTACAGAAAGATGCAGAGCTTAATTGAATAGCTTAACTACAGATCAACATTGATCAGGCGAAGTGATGAGTAGGTTTAATACCTACTTATTGGGTACTAACTTGCTTCAATTGTTGCTAAACTCTTAGCTCCAAAGTGTGATTTCATACATTTTCTGTCTTATTTTAGGTAATACATCTAATTTCACATTCTATGGCATTTGCGCATTCAAAGAGTGATTTGACAGAGTTACGAGGCATATGTTGTTAGGGAAATAAATGAATAAAAGATGCTAGCACAGTGCGCGAGAATCGAGAAGACAACTTGAAGGAAGTTGTGCAGCAACCTAACAAAGGGCGCAGCTGCGCCCAACTTGGCTTGGAAGCCAGCGCAGCTGCGCCCATGCCCTGCACCCAGAAGCTGCCCAGTGCAGTTACGCCTAGCGCAGCTGTGCCCAGCATGGCCTTGAGGCCGGCGCAGTTGCACCCATTTCAAGCAGTACCCAAGCGCAGCTCCGCTAACCTTGCCGCTTGAAACTTCTAGCACGCAGCTGCGCCCATTTCAAGCAGTACCCAAGCGCAGCTGCGCCCATCGCCAGCCAGCCATGCAAACTGTTGATCGATTTCATAACCGATAAAACACACGCAAGTATACGCGGTCAACAAGTAATAAAGAATAAGTAAAGTATCGATCCCATGAGGAATTGTTTCTAATGTTTACCAAGTATTAACCTTTTATCATTTCAATCTTATTTAAACAATGAAAACTTGAGTTGTTTGATTAACTAATTGACAAGCTTTTAAGATAATAAAAATCTAGTATTAACAAGTCTAAGATTACAATTTCCCCCAACACTTCATTTAAATCTCTTAACTCTCTCTTTTTCAACTAGTTAATATACAAGAATTGTTAACCGAGAATTTCACCTTATTCATAAGCCTTGGTGTATGGTCATATGAAAATCACCCATACACAACACATAGGTATATGTTTATCCTACATGCCAACAATCCATTCAATTTCATGAATAATCAACAAGACACATGCCACATAATCTTAGTCAATCTACCCATCAAACGAATGAACCTTCGTGTAGGGAGTCATTAAGTTTGTAATCTCATAATGGTTACACACGACATTTAGATATATCTCTATCCCAAATACTAGCAAGTGATTCATTCTTGAGGACAATGAATAAGACACATGCCACATAATCTTATACACCACCCACAAGAATCTCGAACTTTCGTATGATATCAAAACTAAATCTCAACACTATAATCCACTTTTCAATTTCATATAGGTGATCAATCAATTAAACTTTCATTATAAATCATGTTAGACATTCAATTCGCAATTTATTACATTAGAATGTTGGTCGAGAACACGAATGTAAAATATGGCCACCTCTCGATGCACCATATTCGTATAACACTAAATTCACAATTGATAGAATGAATGTGAACACCTTAGATGACTAACACACTATATCTCTATGTGAATTACAATCAAAAGGGTTGAAGCATAAGTTCTCAATTGGCCACATATAGTGCTTCGGTATATCTTTATCCTAGGCACGAAACTTAAATTCCATCACATGCAGAATTCATGAACACATGCTAGCATAATCATATCTCAATCTATATTTCCTTTCTCAATTTCATATAGATTATCGCATTAATTGATGATCAAGGTAATTAATACATGAAGCGCAAATTATGATATCTAATTCTAAAATGATAACTAATATCAAAGAGAGATAATTTGATTCAAACTAGGTGTTGGGTTCCATTGAAATCTTAGAATAAAAATCTAGTTCATGGTAGCTACAAACAACATCATATTCAATTTATACATCATGTTGGATTATAAATTAGAAGGAAAATTAGAGATAAAACCATTTTTTGATGGATGTTCAGATGTTTCTTGTTGGATTGATGATGATCTCTAGCTTTTCCTCCTTGATTTTGCAATCCTTGATGCTTTAGCTCCTTCGCCTTTGCTTGATATAGCTTGATTTGTAGCACTTTGGCCCTCCTTGGTGATGATTTTGGTAGCTCCCCCCTCTCTTGAATCTGATTTCTGGGGTCTAGATCTCTCTAAAATGGAGGCTACATATTGTATTTATAGTTCCCCTAGCAAAGACCTAGCTTAACCCACGAATTTAGACCAAAAATAAGCTGAAATCGCGAAATCAGGCGAATCGGGCGCAGCTACGCGCAAGGATGCGCTGAATACTGAACTCCCTGGATGCCGGGTGTAGCTGCGCTGACTTTGGCTTGCGTTCGGGCGCAGCTGCACTGCCCAAATCTGTTGATTCTGCAGATTGGGCGCGGCTGCGCCGAAATTGTACTAGGAATGGGCGCAGCAGCGCCAGGCAGTACTTCTGCTGCATTTTTCAGCTTTGACGTCCGTTGGGAAAATGACCATAACTTCTTCGTCCGAACTCGGATTAAGGCGATTAAGGAGGCTATGGAAAGCTAAGAAGTAGCTCTACAACTTCCATAACTGGAGCTTAACGAGATACAGTACGTAGAAAGGCTCAAATTGAGCCCGAAGCAACTGATGCGTAAAATCTATGTCAAATCCGACGGTAAAATGACCATAACTCTCTCATACGAACTTCAAATTGGATGATTCAATGTTATGGAAAGCTAAGATCAAAATATACAACTTTTGTGCTTTGAGTTTTGAGAGATTCGAATTGGATGATGGGTGAAATTGAGAAACAAGTGGCTGAAATGCCAAATTCACGCCGAAAACGCATTGATCTCAAGGGCTTTTATTTCAATACCTACAAAACAACCTAAAAACAAATAAAAGCACACAAATACATATAAAAGTAATACAAAACTATATTACACAACAATAAGATGAAAACACATAAAACCAAACGAAATAGCTAAAGACTTACAAATTATCAAGGCTAAAAGTACCCAACTTGTGTATATAAAACACACTCATCACAGACCACGTTTCAGACAGCTATGCAGACTTGCCAAAAACATGTGGAATCAATGCCAGGTTTTCAAGAAATTGGTGGAGTGATATTTTATCAGTTGAGAATCAAAATAAGTCTACAAAAGACAAAAGAGAAGAATGAATATAATCATGTAGAGAACTAATTAACACGAACCTCTTCCACGAAAAATCATCATTACTGCATTCTATCTCCAAAAATGGAACATGGCTATTGATCATCAAAATCACTTGGGAACTGAAGAATGTAGCTACATGGATGTTGAATTGAAGATTGGGAGCAAAGAATCAAGGATTCACAACTTGGAAAATCAACGAATTTGTAGAAACGGAAAAACTGAAGCAGGGAGTTTTATTATTTTCTGTCTTTGATTTATTTCCTTATTCTGTAAATACAATGATGAACCATTTATGTATGATGACTTCTATTATTGTTAGTATGAACTAAACTTAATTTTTGGGATTATAATGAATCTTTTACATTAACTGAAAATTGACATGCTTCCTCATTATTACTGTTGGTTATGAATTGAATGACTGGCATAATTAATACTGAAAGTTTAATTGCTTGATCACCAATTACTGTGATAATTTATATGGAATTGAGAAAGGAAATATAAATTAAGATCTGATTATGTTAGCATATGTTCATTATTTCTGCATTCCTCGTGGAGTTATGTTTCGTGGTTAGGATAGAGATATACCGAAGCACTATATGTGGCCAATTGAGAACTTATACCTCAACCCTCTTGATTGTAATTCACATAGAGATATAGTATGTTAGTCATCTAGGGTGTTTACATTCATTCTATCAATTGTGGATTTATTGTGATACGAATATGGTGCATCGAGAGGTGGCCATATTTTACATTCGTGTTCTCGACCAACATTCTATAATAACCAATTAGAAGCAATAGGAAGCATGGAAATCTAAGTTTTGTAATAAGTGAAATTATAATCCCAAAACCCATAAATCTGTATTTATACAATTGTAATTTGATTTATCTATCTTTCTAGTAATCATTAGACAAATTCATCACATTACTCATCTGTTTAAAGAAACCGAAATAATTATAAAATCGGTGTTTGTCAGTTGTGATTGCAATTCTATTCTCTGTGGGATCGATATCTTACTTACTTTATATTACTTGTGGATCACGTGCACTTGCTTGTATGAGTCATATTTGTTATACATACAAATATCCCAAGAAGTTTTTGGCGCCGTTGCCGGGGAATTGTAATTGCGTTTATAACTTTCATCATCAGTTTAAATTAGATTGGTTTTAGTTAAACAAAATCTGTTCTTATCCTAATTCTGTTTTATATTCTTTTACATTATTATAGGTACTCTTGAGTAGTGTATGCATACTCGATCTAAGAATCCCGACCTATTGCCTTTCGAGGATAATATTGAGAAAAGGCTTCAACAGTCAAGAAAGTGTGCTGAGAATACTCTGGAGAATCTAGACTAACCACAAGCAATGGCGGGTGAAGCGCAAAAAGCATTAAGAGATTATGCTACGCCAAGGATCAATGAATTACAATCAAGTATCACAAGGCCAACCATAACAGCCAATTCCTTTGAAATCAAACCAGGAACTATCCATATGATCCAAAATTCTGTCCAATTTGGGGGAATGGTGGCTGACGATCCAAATGAGCACCTGATGAGCTTTCTAGAGATCTGTGATACATTTAAATTCAGTGGAATTTTAGAAGATGCAGTGAGATTGCGATTATTTCCATTCACATTGAGGGATAAAGCAAAAAGTTGGCTACACTCACTACCACCGGGATCTATTACAACTTGGCAAGATTTGGCGCAGAAATTCTTAGCAAAATTCTTCCCACCAGCCAAAACTGCTAAGTTGAGAAATGACATCTCCTCATATGAACAACATCATGGAGAATCCTTGTATGAGACATGGGAGCGGTACAAGGAATTATTGAGAAAGTGTCTGCATCACGGTTTGCCACAATGGATGCAGCTTAACACATTTTACAATGGGTTAAATATCCACACACGAGCATGCATTGATGTAGCTTCGGGAGGAACATTCATGGCTAAAAACTATGACGAAGCTCATGACCTTTTGGAGACCATGACTGTAAATAACTATCAATGGCCAACTTCTAGATCCAGTCAACCAAAAATAGCAGGGATATTAGATGTTGACACAGCCACATCACTTCAAGCCCAGATATCTGCTATAGCCAAAAGGTTTGACAACCTATACGAATGAAAGGGGCAACAAGTTCCCATGATTTATGAGCTTTGTGTAGGTTCACACTCTTCTGACCAATGTGCTATCAATTCCGAATCTGTGCATTTTGTGAGCAACTATCAGTGGCCAGCAAATCAATATCAGAACAATTATAATCCGGGGAATATGAATCATCCTAATTTCTCATGGAGCAACCATCAAGACTATCTACAAGCTCCAAAACCGCACGACCCTCCAGGGTTCCACAATTAGCAACAACCCACAGCTACTGATAAGAAGGTTGATGATTTAAACGAAAAGATGGATAGATACATGGCCAAAACTGAAAAGTTGGAGCAAGGCCAAGCATTAGGCTTCAAGAGCTTGGGGAACCAAATGAGTCAATTGTTCAGTTTGTTATCAAATAGACCTCAGGGAGCTCTTCCTAGTGACACAAAAATCAATCCAAGGAGAAATGGAAAGGAGCAATGTCAGGCTGTCACCCTCAGAAGTGGAAAGCAAACTCTGCCAACTGGCGCAGCTGCGCCCAATTTGCAAGAGGAAACAACACAGCTGCACCCTCCCCTAGAAGCTGATTCTGCTGGATTTTTTGGAGAGAAAGAAAACATAGAGAAACCTGAGCCTACACCAAGAGAAAACACAGAAAAGACTCAAACCCCTCCAACCAGATATTATCCACCAGTTCTGTACCCTCAGAGGCAGCAAAAACAGAAAATGGACAAGCAATTCTCCAAGTTTCTTGAGGTATTTAAAAGGCTACAAATTAACATACCATTTGTAGAAGCCTTGGAGCAAATGTCGAGCTATGCCAAATTCATGAAGGGGATTCTGTCAAAAAAGAAGAAATTGCAAGATTTTGAAATTGTAGCTTTGACAGAAGAATGCAGTGCGGTGTTACACAGAAAGCTACCACCAAAGTTGAAGGATCCTGGTAGTTTCACCATTCCTTGCACCATTGGCAACCTGTCGTTTAAGAAATGCTTATGTGATCTTGGTGCAAGCATTAATCTCATGCCACTGTCCGTCTATACTCAGTTGGGTTTACCAACACCCAAACCAACAAATGTCTCTCTTCAGCTATCTGATCGTTCGGTCACCTATCTGAGAGGAATTGTTGAAGATGTTCTTGTCAAGGCTGATAAGTTCATATTCCCAGCTGACTTGATAATCCTAGACTTCGAGGAAGACAAGGATATTCCCATCTGTTGCCTCTTTTTAAGTCTTAAATAAAAGAGCTCTAACTCACGCAAGTATACGTGGTCAACAAGTAATACAGAGGAAGTAAAGTATCGTCCCACAGAGACAGGATTAAATTAATTCACTATGCATCAGTTCTATCACTATACTTATTTGCCTAAACTATTGCCTTACTTTTGGTGACAAAATTATCTATATATCAATTAATAACTAAATATGCAAATACTAACGAAATATATCAAGCTTGGAATTAATGGGATCCTAACTTCATTTAATAGTTCATCTAATTACCACTATCATGCTAGTAAGTTCACATATCACAGAAAAGTAGCCAAGGACACAAAAATAGACATAACCATTTGTCAATGCATTATGACCTACTTACATAATATCCATACTTGATAGACACCATGTAATCACCACTATAACCCAAAATCACTATATTTCTATGTGAAATTGCAATTATATTGATTTTAAGCGCAAGTCCTTATTTTGACTCTTACGGTGAATCAGTATATTTCTATCTGATTCACAAAATATTAAGCTATCCAATTAAGCCTCATATTCGCAAGCTATCATGATTATAATCCATACTTATATGTTATTTTTCAATTCCAAATAAGTACTGAAATCGAATGGTGATCAAGCATTCATACAAGCAAAACAATCATGATAGAAGTTCCTTATGATATGCAAAACAAGCTAACAATCAAGACTGTAATTAAACTATATATTAAAGTCCGTTAGAATCCCATAATGGAGATTAGTTCATGTCTGAACCAAAAGCCATTATGGGATCAAAACTAAACATGGGAAATAAACAATCAATTAAAAATAAGAAGAATTAGATTGATCAAACCCAATTGAAGAATAAAATCCAAAGTAAAGCTTAAACCCACATCAAAATCCAATGCTTGAACAAAAGTAATACACTCACAAAAAATCTCCTCTCTAGAAAAAGTAGAAAAAAATATTACTAAAAGTCTCCAAGTTTTTATTCTTAGGGTTTCCTTCTCACTATCTGATCAATATTAGCTAGAATCCTCTTCAGAATTGGCTTCTTTTTCCTCCTTCAGCTGGACAAATAGTGCAAAAGCGTGAACTAGCGCTGCTAGCGCTAGCCCTAGCGCTGCTGGCGCTATGCCTGACCCAGAAATTTACAAAAATGCCACTAGGTCTATTTTGAGCTCCAAATTTACCCTTTTGCCCCTCCAGCTCCAACCTACAATAAATAAACACAAAAACAAGTAAAATAATACTAAAAACACTTAAAGACCACAATAATTAAACCTAACAATACCCGATTCGTAGGTATAAAACCCACTCATCACCATCATACTTGGGAGGCCATTTCTAGCTACCGGGAGGACTCTCATTGATGCACAAAAGGGAGAATTGACAATGAGGGTTCAAGACCAAGAAGTCACTTTTAATGTCTTTAAAGCTATGAAATTCCCGATCGAGGAGGAAGACTGTTTCCGAGTAGATATCATTGAAAGTGCAGTGACTGAAGAGTTTATGAAAGCCATATGTAATGACCTACTTGAGATGACACTGATAGGAGACATCGACTTGGATGAGCCCGAGAACTGTGAGTATGTCCATTCACTAGATGCATTACCAAGGATGGCAAAGTTCAAAGTACCATTTGAGTCCTTGAAGAGCTCAAGAGAATCCTCACCTCATTTGAAACCATCTAGGGAGGTACCTCTTAAACTTGAGTTTAAGCCATTGCCTAATCACCTCAGGTATGCATATCTAGGCACTTCAGATACTTTACCTGTCATTATTTCTTCTGCACTAACCTCTTTACAAGAAGGCAAGCTGATAAGAATCCTTCGAGAATTCCAAGGAGCTATTGGATGGACCATCACTGATATAAAAGGAATCAGCCCCTCGCTGTGCATGCACAAAATTCTGATGGAAGATGACAGCAAGCCTACCATAGAGCATCAAAGAAGGCTGAATCCCATCATGAAAGAGGTGGTAAAAGAGGAAATTCTGAAATGGCTAGACGCTGGGATCATTTACCCCATCTCTGACAGTCCGTGGGTAAGCCCTATACAATGTGTACCAAAGAAAGGGGGAATAACTGTGGTAAGAAATGAGAACAACGAGTTGATACCAACTCGAACGGTCACAGGATGGAGAGTCTGTATGGACTACTGGAAGCTCAACAAAGCCACGAGGAAAGATCACTTCTCACTTCCATTCATTGATCAAATATTGGACAGACTGGCAGGTCATGACTACTACTGTCTGCTTGACGGATATTCTGGATATAATCAAATTGCCATCGCTCTAGAGGATCAAGAGAAGACAACTTTTACTTATCCATATGGAACTTTTGCATTCAGGCGGATGTCCTTCGGTCTATGTAATGCTCCAGCCACATTTCAACGGTGTATGATGGAGATATTTTCTGATATGGTAGAAATCAACATGGAAGTTTTCATGGATGATTTTTCCGTGTTCAGAAATTCCTTTGACAGCTGTCTAGAGAATTTGATCATGGTATTGAAGAGATGCGCGGAAACAAACCTTGTGCTTAATTGGGAGAAATGTCATTTCATGGTTCAAGAAGGAATAATATTGGGACACAAAGTCTCAGCAAAAGGTTGGGAAGTGGATAAAGCAAAATTAGAAACCATCAAAAAATTACCTCCACCATCTTCAGTAAAGGGAATTCGGAGTTTCTTGGGACATGTTGGGTTCTACCGCAGATTTATCAAAGACTTTTCCAAAATCACGAAACCCCTGTGCAGTTTATTGGAAAAGGATGTCTCATTCGTATTCGATGAAAATTGCTTAGCAGCCTTTGAGTTATTAAAGAAGAAATTGACAACAGCACCTGTGATAGTGGCGTCGGACTGGTCTTTACCATTTGAGCTTATGTGCGATACTAGTGATTACGCTGTGGGCGTGGTATTGGGACAGCGCAGAGAAAAGGTTCTACATGCGATCTACTATGCCAGCAAAACTCTCTCAGACGCCCAAATGAATTACACCACCACCGAGAAGGAACTACTCGCTGTTGTTTATGCATTCGACAAGTTCCGGTCCTATCTCATTGGAACAAAAGTAGTGGTATACACTGACCATGCAGCAAATCGGTATTTGATATCGAAGAAAGATGCCAAACCAAGATTAATCAGGTGGATCCTTTTGCTCTAAGAATTTGACTTGGAAATAAAGGACAAGAAAGGCACGGAGAACCTAGTAGCTGATCATCTTTCCAGATTGGACAATTTGGAGCGGGAAAGCAAAGATAAGGCTTAAATAAATAATTATTTCCCCGATGAACAGCTATTTGTAGTAACCTCTGAGATCCCTTGGTTTGCTGATATTGTCAACTACCTGGTGAGTCATGTACTCCCACCGGATGTAACTCATCAACAGAAGAAGAAATTTCTGCATGATACAAAGAGATACATGTGGGACGAGCCTTACTTGTTCAAACAATGTACGGATCTTGTGATCCGAAGGTGCATTCCCGAGGTCGAGACTGCCAGTATATTGCATGCATGTCATTCTTCTCTGTATGGAGGCCATTATGGAACGCAAAGAACCGCAGCCAAAGTACTCCAAGCCGGGTTCTATTGGCCCACTTTGTTCAAAGATGCCCACCAATTCATAAAGAATTGTGATCGATGCCATAGGTGGGCAACATCTCCAACCGTAATGAAATGCCACTAAATGTAATCTTGGAGGTGGAAATCTTTGACGTATGGGGAATAAACTTCATGGGACCATTCCCGTCATCCTATAACAATCTCTATATCCTTCTTGCGGTTGATTATGTGTCCAAATGGATGGAGGCTACTGCATTACCAACCAATGATGCTAAGGTGGTTCTTAGGTTCCTACAAAAGAGCATTTTCACTAGATTTGGCACTCCGCGAGCTATCATCAGTGATGAGGGGAAGACATTTCTGCAATAAACATTTCACATCCCTCCTAGCTAAATACAAAGTGAGGCACAGAATCGCCACGGCATACCACCCGCAAACAAATGGCCAAGCCGAAGTGTCAAATAGAGAGGTGAAGAGAATTCTGGAGAAGATTGTTAATCCTTCCAGAAAAGACTGGTCATTGAAGCTAGATGAAGCATTATGGGCGTATAGAACCGTCTATAAGACACCCCTCGGCATGCCTCCATACCATGTGGTTTACGGCAAAGCTTGCCATCTCCCGGTTGAACTAGAGCACAAAACTTATTGGGCAATCAAGAAGTTAAACTTCGATCCATCTCCAGTGGGAGAAAGGAGACTTCTACAGCTAAATGAACTTGATGAGTTCCGCTTACAAGCCTATGAGAATTCCAAACTCTACAAAGAAAAAGTAAAGAGATGGCACGACCGAAAAATCATCGAAAAAAATTTGAACCTGGCCAAGCGGTCTTGCTATTCAACTCCAGGCTCAAATTTTTTCCGGGAAAGCTTAAATCCCGATGGTCGGGTCCCTTTACCATAACAACTGTATTTCCACACGGAGCCGTTGAAATAGTTGGAAATGACAGTGAGCAACCATTCAAGGTAAATGGATAACGACTGAAACACTATTGGGGAGGCGAAGTCGATCGCCAAGAGTCCTCAGTTGTCCTAGCCTTGGATTGAGCACCAATGGATAGTCGAGCTAACCGACTTTAAACCAAGCGCTTCTCGGGAGGCAACCCGAATTTGATGTTTTGCTTTTTATTCTTGTGTGATTATAATTGAGTGTGTAATTTCATTTTAACATCTTTGTTTGCCTTACAGGTATCCAATCGCGCCCTCACCCGTGCTACTTAAACAGACGCTATCAATGGCGGATGACTTATTCTCAGGGAAGTGCTTGAGTTTTAAATTTTTCCATCTTAACCATTGAGAATACTGTCGATTTTAAGTTTGGGGGTACAAATTTTTCACTACTTTAATTATGCACGTTATGTAAGTTTATACTATACAAGTTTGAAATAAAATGTTCGTTTCCTTTTTAGGTATGTTAGATGATTTCAAGACTTGTGTTTTTAACCTAATACTCTAATGTGTGCCAAGTGTGTTCCATTTTGCAAAAAAAAAAAAAAAATCATCCAGGGAGTTGATAGGAAGGCGCAGCTGCGCCGTTCCTCAAGCCAAACATCGTGTAGCTGCGCCGGGTCAGAATGCAGCAACAGGCTCACCAGCGTAGCTGCGCCCAAACAACAAAGCAAGTAGCGTGCAGCTGCGCCCATCGGCAGAATTTTTTTTTTTAAAAGGGGTCCGTACTCATCAGTTTAATCCACCTGCAAACATAATACCCTAGCTCTCTATTCTCTCCCTAGCATAGAAGCAAATCCCTTTCCTCTCATCTTTGCCATCTTCCACCCAAAACCTAGATACATCCAAACATGCCTAAGCGAGCAAGAACACCCCAACCCTCATCATCCAGCAGCGATGCCGACTCCATGGGGCATGGCGTCAATACTCTCGACGCCTCCAAGTTCGTTAATCTCTTCGCCCAACACTACTATTGGGAAGTTTTGAGTGTGAAATCCTTCATACTTGAGAGGGGTTTGAAACCCAGTGCACATGATGGGAGGATTTTGGAGCAAATCCAGCGGCTGGGATGGCTACTATTCATTGAGACGCCATTGGCCACCCCGATGGCTATTGTGCGGGAGTTCTATGCCAATGCTCGTGAAACCCAAAATGGCATTTCCTTTGTACGAGGCAAGCAAGTCCCCTACACAAAGCAGACAATCAGCGAGCTATTCCGATTGCCATCTTCATTTGCTGAAACCACCAAATGGGTGGAAACTAAGTAATTCGAGACTGATCTCGATGAATTGGTTCGGGAAATATGCCAACCTGGCACTCAATGGAAGACACAAGTTGGCACCACTCAGAAAGTCCATTTTCCTCAGACCGCGCTGAACAGATTCACCAAGGCTTCGTATACCTTCATTTGTGCGAGTCTATTGCCTACCACCCACCACCAGGATGTGACTCGTGACCGGGCGGTAATTTTACACCGCATTCTAAAGGGAGGGAGCATTGATGTGGGTTACATCATTCACCACTCTATGCTTCGTTTTATGAGGGCGGTCACCTCCGGTGCAATTCCACACGCCTCGATTGTCACACGCCTATGTCTTGCGGCGAAGGTGGAATGGGGAGAGGAAACTCTCTAACTACCCATGCGGGATATTGACAACGCCACCATCAGGAAGTACAATGTATGGCACGGAGGAAAATCCCGTCCTAGTGGTTTGGGCTTCATTGTTGCAGACGAGGAGGAGGACAGTGAGGAGGAGGAGTCCTCACAGCCAGTACAACCACTTGCGGCACAACGGAGAGTGGTTGGGGGATATGAGCGCGAGATGCGCCGTTTACAGTGCCGCATGAATGCCTTGCACACTAGTTTCAGGGACTACAACACTAACTTCGCGGACGCGCTATCTCAGGCCTTCAGTCAGCAGGGGGTCCATGTCCAGTTTCCCACCTACGGTGCCAACATCCCATATCCACCGCCTGACACCGCCTGGTAGTGGCGAGGATGACGCGCAAGGGAGTTTTCTTTACCCTATATCTCCAATGAGAACATTGCATATTTTAAGTTTGGGGGTATTAGGAGTTATTTTAATTGTTTTATTTCTTGTTAGTATTTGCATCTTAATTTTAGGAAATAGTTCATTCTAGTTGCATATTAGTTAATTTGCAATACATTCAATTTGCATATCATTGTTCACTGCATAGTAGTATAAATATTGTTCATTTCATTTGCATGTTAGGATAAATTGCATCATAGTTAATTCTATATAAAAAATTGCATTATTTTCATATATATCATATCATGTAGCTTAGATTGCACAATCCTGACATCTAAATTAGTAAACATCCTCAATTGCATCTTATGTGATTATTGCCCATAAATACTAAATGCTAAGGCTTGGGTTGAGTGCCATAATACATTGCCAATCTTGGCTTGTTTTGAATTTGATATAATTGGTTAGCACTCATTTAGTAGTTATCTTACTAAATGACCTAAAGATTCACATAATTGAGTTCTGGAGGGAAATTGAAGTTTTAATAAAAGATAAGTGAATGAGGGTAGTGAGAGCAGAGACAACGCTAACATTTACGTTTGGGGGAAAACTTGTTGGAGCATTTGAACGACGAGACGGAGCGTAAAACGCACTCGTTAAAAAAATGGTGTATAAATAAATGCTTGTTGGCCTAGTTTTGTGGCCTTTGATACTCGAGTAAGTATGCCCTAGGGGATTCTCTACAACTAGCGCCCTAAAACCAATTGGTTTGGGAGTCATTGGTCGAAAGCTCGCTACATGAGTATCATTGAAAAATCTAAGGGAACTAAGCATTGCACAACCAAGTATCATAGTCCAATAACCTCTAAGTCGGTCCCTAATTTAGACAAAGCAGTATCTCAGCTCTAACTTACCCCATTTGTTGTGTTTGCAAGTTTGATTATAAAAAAATTTCCCCCTAAGAAACATATTATGAGAACCATTTGGGTCGCTATAAGTTTGATGATTACTAAACACACACGCACTGTATCAATCATTACAGGGTTTGATTTGCATGATTATCATGGCACATGAACTAAGTCTTGGTTAGATGCTATGTGTGTTTATTATTGTGATTCTTCTAAGGCAAATCACACTTGGATTGTTTACTAATTGATGAGGATTCATTATACATTTAGAGAATATTGCACTACATTCATGTTTTGCATTCACTTTATTTTTAGTTGCTCGAGGATAAGCAACAACTCAAGTTTGGGGGTATTTGATGAGTAGGTTTCATACCTACTTATTGGGTACTAACTTGCTTCAATTGTTGCTAAACTCTTAGCTCCAAAGTGTGATTTCATACATTTTGTCTTATTTTAGGTAATACATCTAATTTCGCATTCTATGGCATTTGCGCATTCAAAGAGTGATTTGATACGAGTTACGAGGCATATGTTGTTGGGGAAATAAATGAATAAAAGATGCTAGCACAGTGCGCGAGAATCGAGAAGACAGCTTGAAGGAAGCTGTGCAACAACCTGACAGAGGGCACAACTGCGCCCAACTTGGCTTGGAAGCCAGCGCAGCTGCGCCCATGCCGTGCACCCAGAAGCTGCCCAGCGCAGCTGCCCCCAGCATGGCCTTGAGGCCGGCGCAACTGTGCCTAACCTTGCCCCTTAAAACTTCTAGCACATAGCTGCGCCCATTTCAAGCAGTACCCAAGCGCAGCTGAGCCCATCGCCAACCAGCCATGCAGACCACGTTTTAGACAGCTATGCAGACTTGCCAAAAACATGTGGAATCAATGCCAGGTGTAGACACCCAAATTTTGCACTTCGTATACTAACCCTGACAGGAGGGCTAATTCGGCAAATGAACCGGCCTGCGAGAGCAAGGGATGGACAAGTACGAACACTCGACGCCACCACGATGATTTGCAAACCAAAACCGACGTGACAACAAGGCCGTCCGAAATGAGCATTCCCGAATGATGTGGCACGTCTCCCAGTGATTCCCGGACTGCAAAATACAAGCCTGTCGGCGAAAACTGACGTCACGACACGAGAATCGAGGTGCGGCCTAAAAATCGAGAAAATCAGCCCACCCAGCCGCGGATTGATTTGCGGCCAATGATTAAAATAATTGAAGTGCGCGGCGGGCGGCTGAGCGGCTGAAGTGCGCGGCGGGCGCGGGGAAACCAAGGCCAGCCGCAGATCAATCTGCGGCCAGCCGCAGATCAATCTGCAGCTGCCCTTAGCCAGCCTATTTCAAATCATTTCTTCATTGCATACAGAAGAGAAAAGAGAAGGTTGAGCAGGCGGAGAGAGAAGGAGAATAACAGCAGCAGCAGCTCGGAAAAAGGGGAAGAAATAGCAAGAATTTGCAAGGAAAATAGAGAGAAAAGAGAGAAAAGAAGTGAGGAATTATATCTTTTATGTAAGATTATATATCATATATCTTCTATTCTACTCAATACATAAATTCGTACCTATTGTGAGGATTATTTGCAAGGTGAAAAGATTATTTCCATAGCAATTTTTGTATATCATTTTGTTAATTTTCTTGTCAATTGGGTTATGTGAAATGTAGTTTTTCTTGTATATTGTTGTGGATCCATGGATTGAGAACTATTAGTGAGGGTTCCAAATGGAAAGAAATTCTTTCTAATGGCCCGATGATATCCATTTGGCTATTTTAGCTTGTTTAATTTTTGTAGTATCCATTGCGTGGGTGTGTATAAATTGTGGATGTGAGCCTAGGAACGTGACCCCGTGGTCCAAATCCGATGATGGACATCTTTTGATGTAGATAGTAGGAATGATGTAATCTTCATTGTAAATATGTAATCGTTGGGCCTTAAAACGACGCCAAGGCGAGAATCGTGTTTAAGGCCCCGTCATAGTGAAAGTATGCGATTGTGGGCGTTTGGGGTTATTTTGATGGCTTACATGCCCATGAATAGCCCCAACGCATTTTAATGTTTGGTTTGACTTATGACACGAAATTGATTTCAAAGCTAAAATGATAAGATTTCCATAAAATCAATCAAATTAGGTTATTAGACTCACGAGGCTAAAAGTTGGGAGTGCTAATGAATGTCGATTCTTTTTAACGAGAAGGCCAAATAAAGATCGTTTTCAAACATCACAAAAATGATTTTATAAAAATAAGTAACGTTTTATTAAATCTTTGTGCATAGGGTTAAAGAGATCCTAGAGGTTGCCCATCATTTGAATTATGAAAGCAACGTATAGATCTCGATTCCTATTTTGACAAAGGTTTAGAAAATTCTGTTTTGCCAAAACGACACCTAATAAAAACTCATAGTTTTGACAATAAAAATCAAACCTTTTCTCATAAAGCTTTCTCGTATAAGCCGAAGGACATTCTAAAGCATTCTCAAAAGAAAGCACGACTTTTCATCAAAACCCAAATGGTTTCTTCATACAAATTCACCACGACATTCACATAAGCACACACACACACGCGCACATACACACACATTCAAGAATTAAAGGATAGGAAAAGCATCAAGATTGCGGTAACCGTGTTTCACGGAAGTCTGGGGGTGCCTAACACCTTCCCCTCGCTTAAGCAAGCCCCCGAACTCTATGAATCTCGATTTGCAGACCAATTAATTCGGAGTCATATATGAGCCAGCGACTTATAAAAAACGAAAACTCGGATGAGTTGGTACATCCATTTCAAATATACCAACTGGCGACTCTGGTTAATTGGCTCATCATAAAAAACGATCTTTCAGAACCCCGTCGACATTTCGTGCCGACCTTTTCCAAAAATCATCTAATCTAAAAGGAAAAAATCGGAAGGACGAAAAAACTTGCGTCGACAGCTGGCGACTCTGCTGGGGATATTAGAGGGCTTAAGCTGCGTTCAAGTCTTGATGCTATCCTATCCTTTAAAATTCCTGAATGTGTTTGCGCGTGCGATATTTTGACCTGTTGTTGTGTGAATATGTTTTACCAATGAATGAATGGTTGAATGGGATTGCTTTACTTTAAAGTAAATCATTTGCATACGGTGAGGACGATGAATGTGAATGTATGTTGAGAGAGTACCTCCTCCTGAGGCGAACCTGTCGGTTGCTTATTACTGGACTCGAAGGGGCTACTCCCCGGAGATGGCTCAGGAAACGCACCACCCAAATCCGCTCCAATCGAAAGGATTCAGACGCGTAGATTGCGAAGATTTGGGGACCTTCATGCCGAAAAGCCCGCGAGAGTAACCCTAGGGTAGGTCAGCCTCTGATAAACCTAACGAAAGGGAAGCTTCTTCATGCCTTTTTATCGTTCAATCAAATAAATAAATGTCATGTAAATGGCATACAACTGTACCGTCATCATCATAATAAATATGTCCTGTATCATGTGATTGCGTCACCTGCACATAAAGAGGATACTAACATGGTTTTTGCAGGAGGGCAATCCGTGCCACGTAGCAAGGTTTTCTAAAACTTCTAAATACTATCCTGTCATCAAACAGTGACCTTGTGTTGCAGGATAAGATTAGAGAACCGTGAAAGCGTGGCATAGCGATCACAAGGAACCCGGAGTAGGGGCATATTCGACCACCAAAAAAATAAAAATAAAAAATAAAAAAATAATAATAATCATGCATCAGTGTTGACATGCATCTGCCAACTTGTAACTGGCACAGTACTAAGAGGCCGTAAAGTCCATACTCCATCCATCCAAATGGCAGAAGCCGGTAGCCATGAAATTACAGTTCTGCCAATCCAACAATACGGCCGAATACGAGGGAGGCATCCTAGGATTGAGATTAGCCCTGGGAATGGGAATCAAAAGGATGATAGTAGTTGGAGACTCCGAATTGGTCATCCGGCAAGCCATGGGAATATACAGCACCAAAGGGTTTCAGCTATTGCCCCACCATCGCCTCATCATCAAACTTGCCAAAGATATTGCCTTTCGACACGTTCCCAGAAATCAAAATTACTTCGCGGATACTCTAGCCACACTGGCTTCCCTGATGCACACATCACGGTACGAGGCGAGCTTTAAGGGGGAAATTGCGGTACAGACTTGTCCGGACTATGAGGATCAGATCGGAGAGATCTCCCATAGTGACGCCCCTCCTAAATGGGCTTGGTATCAAAACATTAAAGAGTTCCTTCGAGACAGCTCCTCTCCCGAAAATGCAGATCTGACCGAGGAAAGAGAATCCAAAGATGGGCAGTGAAATTCTTCCTAAGAGGAGACGATTTGCATAAATAGGACCTAGCTACGGGACTGCTGAGATATCTGGAAGCCGAAGAAGCCCACAAATTAATGAACGAAGTACATGGTGATGTGTGCGGAGCCCATATGAGCAGAACATTTTTGGCAAAGAAAATCATGTGAACGGGTCACTACTGGCTAACCACGAAAACTGACTGCGATACTCATGTCAGGAAATGCCATCAATGCCAGATCCATGCCAATGCGATCCATGCACCTCCTAATGAGCTCCATTGCTTGACCTCACCGTGGCAGTGAATCCCGGCCAGTAGAAGATCAATGGGTTTTAAAATTCTGAGTTTTATTTCAAATCCCTGCACGCTCATGTCATTTTTTCATGTTATCCAAAAAGAAGATCATGTGTTGAAATGTTTTTTATATATGACAAGCATTTTTGTTTTATGTCTGGTACCCCGATTTGAGGCATTCTAGCCTGACAAGCAATAGGCCAAATTTGAAGGAGGATCACGATTTTAGTATAGAGCTAGATTCTGATCTGATGGGGATTGAGCAGGACGAGACAGATATCGACAATACGCCTGACGAGATCAAAGGATGGGTCGAAAGATAAACCCAAACCCGACTTAGGCCAAACCACCGCCATCAAACATCAGAACCCCTAACGATCACAAAGAACCCGGAGTAGGGGCAAATTCGACCACAAAAAAAAACAAAAAAAAAACTCAAAAATCAAAAATCAAAAATCCCCCAAACCTTTCAACAAGTCAAAGGACCGGATCTTTTGTCAGCCCAGCAAGATACCGATGCAACCAGTACGAGGGAGATCACAAGAAAAACAACTTAACACTGGGGCATTTGTCAACTACCCAAGAAATGATGACGTGCAAATTGGCACCCATGCAACAATCCCATCAACATGCACCATCATCATCAAATGCTACCTCATGTCAATTCAATCTTTAACGGTACGATCATCTGGCATATTGTCAAGCATAGTTTTCCTGGGATACGATGATCCGCGTGAAAGGGGATTTTATTTGGCTTGATAGGAATCAGATTAATTCTGACAAACAACCGTGGAGCACGATCGTGAGTATGATTAGATGAAGAAGGCTATTCAACCTTTTGATCGGGTACAAAGCCTTAATTCAAAGCAACGTTTGCGACAGAATCGACCTCATGTGACAGCCTTCACTTTGCATTTGCACAAGCTTTCAGTTGTGGGGAATAAAACTATGACGACGTTGTTGGAAATTAACACGTAGTCAGACAGTCAATAATTATCAAGCTAAAATTCAGAAGGCAGACGATAAATGATCGTCAAGCTAATGTCTCGAATCGTGGCCTGGGTTATTCGAGTAATTAAGCCCAAGGGGTGTCTCTACACCTGGTGCCCTAAAGCCATCTGGTTTGGGAGTCGCTGGCCCAACACTCGTTACATGGGTGACTCAGAGCCTAAGAAAACGAGCATTACAATAGAGGAGGCCCGAGCAGATTCGAATCGTGGCATGGGCTACTCGAGTAATTAAGCCTAAGGGGTGTCTCTGCATCTGATGCTCTAAAGCCGTCTGGTTTGGGAGTCACCGGCCTAACACTCGCTACATGGGTAACTCAAGCCTAAGAAAACGAATCTTGCGCAAGGTCAAGCAAAGAATGAATAGTGCAGACCACCAGCTTGTCTCGAACCGTGACCTTTGTTACTCGAGTAAATAAACCCGAAGGGGTATCTGTACACCTAATTCCCCAAAAATGTCTGGTTTGGGAGTCATTGCTCCAAAACTCGTTAAATGGGTAACTTTGAATAGCGTAAGAAAACGAGACAAGTGAAGTGGGCTAATAAAGAGAAAAGATAATACGAAAAAAACTCTCGGCCTTAAACAAGAGGTCATGAAAGAGAAACCCCTACTGAATGCTGCATCGCACAGTGCATTTGTCATATGACGTCAATCCTGCTAAGCACGTTGTCGAGAATGGAGGCAGAATATCTTTGACGAGGGAAGGTAGTTCTTTTGAATTCGACCTTACTCACGTACAATGACCATGAATGCTTGAAGGTCTTCTTACGATTTCATAACTCGTTAAATAGAAAATCATCAACTCACGAAGGATCGAAAATAACTTCCAATCTAGTACATTCACGGTTCACAACTTGCTAGATTGTGCGATCAACAGATATTCAATTTCATGTGCTTTAACTGCATTTACTCTTTTGTCAAGATTATAATATTTTTGTGTTGAACTAACACTAACGGCCCGAGCCTTCAAGTTTTGGCATTTGTTAGTCATCTGATATGCAGGATCTTGCAGAGCTGTGGATAACTCAGCACGGTCAACATCGCGAGTTTTCGATAGAAATTCTTGGTAGCGACATGCGCCGAGGTAGGGGCAGTTAAGAATCGTGAAATGGAAGGAAGCTGAGGTTATACAGAACTTCTCATCATTGGGCCTCTCCCCAATCCTGACTATCACTGCCTCGACATCCAAATGATCCACGTGCATGAACGTATACAAGGATGATATAATGCGGGACAACAGCATATCGGCCATCAGAAATGATCAAAAGGCCAAGGGGCCCAACATAGCTGTCAATCATCACAGAGAGCGAAACCGACCGCCTCAACTAGATGAAATGTAGACGACCAAGAACAGGCAGAGTACCAAACCAATGTTGAAGTCCAGAAACTACACTTCACGACGAGGCGTGATCCAGTCAAATGTGGGCAAACAACGACGATTGTCGAAACGTATCATTTGACTGAACAGGGGTCATTTCTATCTAAAACATATGTTGTGCACATGCATCTGTCCATAGCATATCAGCCAGATCATGCATAACATCTTTTTCATGCATGCAGGTACGATCAAAATGAAAATCTTCAGGAAAGTACAAGCACGTCGCTTTCAACCTCACAAATGATCAGACTGTGATGGCTTTTGCGGCATGGTACGTGGACGATGTTGGTGGGAGATCCAGGACATGAAGCCAATCACACATCACATTTCAAAAAAAATCACTCAAATCCAATCAACGACCCCTGGGAAGGGCTGGTATCTAACCAATCAACGACCCCTGGGAAGGGCTGGTATCCAACCAATCAACGACCCCTGGGAAGGGCTGGTCTCCAAGCAATCAACGACCCTGGGAAGGGCTGGTATACAACCAATCAACGACCCCTGGGAAGGGCTGGTATCCAAGACAATCAATGACCCTGGGAAGGGCTGGTATCCAAACAAGGAGCAAACCTGGGAAGGCATCCAAGCAAATCACAACAAGGTGGGGAGCAAACCTGGGAAGGCATCCAAGCAAACCACAACAAGGTGGCAAGCAAACCTGGGAAGGCATCCAAGCAAACCACAACAAGGTGGTGAGCAAACCTGGGAAGGCATCCAAGCAAACCACAACAAGGTGGTGAGCAAACCTGGGAAGGCATCCAAGCAAACCACAACAAGGTGGTGAGCAAACCTGGGAAGGCATCCAAGCAAACCACAACAAGGTGGTGAGCAACCCTGGGAAGGGCTGAGATCCAAACAACTAACACCCTGGGAAGGGCTGAGATCCAAACAACTAACACCCTTGGAAGGGCTGAGATCCAAACAACTAACACCTTAGGAAGGGCTGAGATCCAAACACTAACACCCTGGGAAGGGCTGAGATCCAAACACTAACACCCTGGGAAGGGCTGAGATCCAAACACTAACACTCTGGGAAGGGCTGAGATCCAAACAACCAAAACCCTGGGAAGGGCTGAGATCCAAACAATCAACCGGCGACGATAACCGGCGATTACGAGATGGGTGACCGGCGACGAAACCCGGCCCCGACAAGACGATCGACCGGCGACGATAACCAGCGATTACGAGATGGGTGACCGGCGACGAAACCCGGCCCCGACAAAACGATCGACCGGCGACGATAACCAGCGATTACGAGATGGGTGACCGGCGACAAAACCCGGCCCCGACAAGACGATCGACCGGCGATTACGAGATGGGTGACCGGCGACGAAACCCGGCCCCGACAAGACGATCGACCGGCGACGATAACCGGCGATTACGAGATGGGTGACCGGCGACGAAACCCGGCCCCGACAAGACGATCGACCGGCGATGATAACCGGCGATTACAAGATGGGTGACCGGCGATGAAACCGGGCCCCGACAAGACGATCGACCGGCGACAATAACCGGCGATTACGAGATGGGTGACCGGCGACGAAACCCGACCCCGACAAGACGATCGACCGGCGACGATAACCGGCGATTACAAGATGGGTGACCGGCGATGAAACCGGGCCCCGACAAGACGATCGACCGGCGACAATAACCGGCGATTACGAGATGGGTGACCGGCGACGATAACCGGCGATTACGAGATGGGTGACCAGCGACGAAACCCGGCCCCGACAAGACGATCGACCGGCGACGATAACCGGCGATTACGAGATGGGTGATCGGCGACGAAACCCGGCCCCGACAAGACGATCGACCGGCGACGATAACTGGCGATTACGAGATGGGTGACCGGCGACGTAACCCGTCCCCGACAAGACGATCGACCGACGACGATAACCGGCGATTACGAGATGGGTGACCGGATACGAGACCCGGCCCCGACGAGACGATCATCCGCATTGACACCCTTTTATGAATATTTTGCATGCCTTACATCTTACGTTGCATCATAAGCTACATGTGTTGCATCATATATGTATTGTCATTCTTGTGCACTGTTATTCATGCATCGGACGTCTATTTCTTTATCCTGTTCATTTCATTTAACATTTCATAAACATGATAAAGAGGGGCAGCTGTAGACACCTAAATTTTGCACTTCGTATACTAACCCTGACAGGAGGGCAAATTCGGCAAATGAACCGGCCTGCGAGAGCAAGGGATGGACAAGTACGAACACTCGACGCCACCGCGACGATTTGCAAATCAAAACCGACGTGACAACAAGGTCGTCCGAAATGAGCATTCCCGAATGATGTGGCACGTCTCCCAGTGATTCCCGGACTGCAAAATACAAGCCTGTCGACGAAAATCGATGTCATGACACGAGAATCGAGGTGCGGCCCAAAAATCGAGAAAATCAGCCCACCCAGCCGCGGATTGATCTGCGGCCAATGATTAAAATAATTAAAGTGCGTGGCGGGCGGCTGAGCGGCTGAATTGCGCGGCGGGCGCGGGGAAACCAAGGCCAGCCTATTTCAAGTCATTTCTTCATTGCATACAGAAGAGAAGAGAGAAGGTTGAGCAGGCGGAGAGAGAAGGAGAATAACAGCAGCAGCAGCTCGGAAAAAGGGGAAGAAATAACAAGAATTTGCAAGGAAAATAGAGAGAAAAAAGAGAAAAGAAGTGAGGAATTATATCTTATATGTAAGATTATATATCATATATCTTCTATTCTACTCAATACATAAATTCATACCTATTGTGAGGATTATTTGCAAGGTGAAAAGATTATTTCCATAGCAATTTTTGTATATCATTTTGTTAATTTTCTTGTCAATTGGGTTATGTGAAATGTAGTTTTTCTTGTATATTGTTGTGGATCCATGGATTGAGGTCTATTAGTGAGGGTTCCAAATGGAACGAAATTCTTCCTAATGGCCCGATGATATCCATTTGGCGATTTTAGCTTGTTTAATTTTTGTAGTATCCATTGCGTGGGTGTGTATAAATTATGGATGTGAGCCTAGGAACGTGACCCCGTGGTCCAAATCCGATGATGGACATCTTTTGATGTAGATAGTAGGAATGATGTAATCTTCATTGTAAATATGTAATCGTTGGGCCTTAAAATGACGCCAAGGCGAGAATCGTGTTTAAGGCCCCGTCATAGTGAAAGTATGCGATTGTGGGCGTTTGGGGTTATTTTGATGGCTTACATGCCCATGAATAGCCCCAACGCATTTTAATGTTTGGTTTGACTTATGACACGAAATTGATTTCAAAGCTAAAATGATAAGATTTCCATAAAATCAATCAAATTAGGTTATTAGACTCACGAGGCTAAAAGTTGGGAGTGCTAATGAATGTCGATTCTTTTTAACGAGAAGGCCAAATAAAGATCGTTTTCAAACATCACAAAAATGATTTTATAAAAATAAGTAACATTTTATTAAATATTTGTGCATAGGGTTAAAGAGATCCTAGAGGTTGCCCATCATTTGAATTATGAAAGCAATGTATAGATCTCGATTCCTATGTTGACAAAGGTTTAGAAAATTCTGTTTTGCCAAAACGACACCTAATAAAAACTCATAGTTTTGACAATAAAAATTAAACCTTTTCTCATAAAGCTTTCTCGTATAAGCCGAAAGACATTCTAAAGCATTCTCAAAAGAAAGCACGACTTTTCATCAAAACCCAAATGGTTTCTTCATGCAAATTCACCACGACATTCACATAGGCACACACACACACGCGGGCACATACACACACACATTCAAGAATTAAAGGATAGGAAAAGCATCAAGATTGCGATAACCGTGTTTCACGGAAGTCTGGGGGTTCCTAACACCTTTCCCTCGCTTAAGCAAGCCCCCGAACTCTATGAATCTCGATTTGCAGACCAATTAATTCGGAGTCATATATGAGCCAGCGACTTATAAAAAACGAAAACTCGGATGAGTTAGTACATCCATTTCAAATATACCAACTGGCGACTCTGGTTAATTGGCTCATCATAAAAAACGATCTTTCAGAACCCCGTCGACATTTCGTGCCGACCTTTTCCAAAAATCATCTAATCTAAAAGGAAAAAATCGGAAGGACGAAATAACCGGCGTCGACACCAGGTTTTCAAGAAATTGGTGGAGTGATATTTTATCAGTTGGGAATCAAAATAAGTCAACAAAAGATAAAAGAGAAGAATGAATATAATCATGCAGAGAACTAATTAACAGGAACCTCTTCCACGAAAAATCATCATTACTGCATTCTATCTCCAAAAATGGAACACGGCTATTGATCATCAAAATCACTTGGGAACTGAAGAATGGAGCTGCATGGATGTTGAATTAAAGATTGGGAGCAAAGAATCAAGGATCATCATAAATTGGAAAATCAACGAATTTGCAGAAACGGAAAAACTGAAGCAGGGAGTTTTATTATTTTTTGTCTTTGATTTATTTCCTTATTCTGTAAATACAATGATGAACCATTTATGTATGATGACTTCTATTATTGTTGGTATGAACTAAACTTAATTTTTGGGATTATAATGAATATTTTTGCATTAACTGAAAATTGACATGCTTCCTCATTGTTACTGTTGGTTATGAATTGAATGACTGGCATAATTAATACTGAAAGTTTAATTGCTTGATAACCAATTACTGTGATAATTTATATGGAATTGATAAAGGAAATATAAATTAAGATCTGATTATGCTGGCATATGTTCATTATTTCTGCATTCCTCGTGGAGTTATGTTTTGTACTAGGATAGAGATATACCGAAGCACCATATGTGGCCAATTGAGAACTTATACCTCAACCCTTTTGATTGTAATTCACATAGAGATATAGTGTGTTAGTCATCTAGGGTGTTCACATTCATTCTATCAATTGTGGATTTAGTGTGATACGAATATGGTGCATTGAGAGGTGGCCATATTTTACATTCGTGTTCTCGACCAACATTCTATAATAACCAATTAGAAGCAATAGGAAGCATGGAAACCTAAGTTTTGTAATAAGTGAAATTATAATCCCAAAACCCATAAATCTGTATTTATATAATTGTAATTTGATTTATCTATTTTTCTAGTAATCATTAGACAAATTCATCACATTACTCATCTGTTTAAAGAAACCGAAATAATTATAAAATCGGTGTTTGTCAGTTGTGATTGCAATTCTATTCTCTGTGGGATCGATATCTTACTTACTTTATATTACTTGTGGATCACGTGCACTTGCGTGTATGAGTCATATTTGTTATACATACAAATATCCCAACACGAAGCTGTTAACAATCAGAAGAGATCGAGCTTCAATAATAGAGTTTAGCAAGCATCAAAAGAAGATCAAGGCATAGCTGCTAAGTACACACAAGATAAAGAGCTGCAACGCTAACTTAGCAACACCTACAACAAACATCAACAAATAGGAATTAGGTTCAGTGGATCCTGGTCTTAAGTGACCAAATTGGGATCAGTGGATCCTAGTCTAAAGTGACCAAATTGGGATTGGTGGATCCTGGTCTTAAGTGACCAAATTGGGAACAATGTATCTTGGTCTTAGTGACCGAATTGGTGAAAGTAGTATGCACACAAGCCAATCATATTTTATATGATGTAGCATATACTTTGTAATCTTATTCGGTTATTAAAGGCATTTTACATTATCTACATGATGCTGTTATATTAAATGTGATAAACCCATAGTTTTGAGCAATGCTTTTAGAATCATGATAGGGATCATGCTAATGAGATCTAAATTCTAGATAGCTCACAAACTAAAATCGTTCCTAATCGTTGGATTACTAAAAAGGGGATTAGTGAATTCGGATAGATTAGTACATACGTTGCTTGCTCTTATGAAGAGGATGATTGATCTCATAATTATTTGTGTAGAGACACTAAAGAAAGTATGTAGGTGCTTATTAGAGAATAAGTTCACTGAACGTGGCTCGCTAAGGAATACCTAATGGAGTTTTACTCGCCTGTCAAAAGGAATTCCTCTAGTGATAGTAGTACAAGTCATCCTTGGACTTGAGATCATCATAGTATCTTGTGTGTGATAAGTTATACTTTGACATGTCCCTTAAGACCCTTAGGGTATATCAAAGGGTATGATTGGGTATAATAAGTTGCACATGGAGATAGGTGAATGGTCAACAAAGAATCTACCACTTCTAGTAAAATGAGTGAGTGTCCTATGTGATTCGATAAATGACGACTCAGAAGTCTTTGGCCAAATCAGAATGAAATTAGAAAGGAGTTTCTAATTTGTATTATGAGAGTTGTTCATTGGAGAATCGAAATAAATATAATTAAATAAAATAAGACTTGACAGTAATTCCATGTCTTATATTTAATTGGGACAATGTATGGTAGAAGGATTGAATTGTACGGTAACTATGCACTGAAAGGTTCTTTTGTGATTAATGTTGAAATCTATATTATCTGGAAAGTCGTTGATCGCTAAGGGGGCTTACCCTTATTGTAGAATAAATATTATTTATTTAAATAAATTAAATGGTTTAATTTATTTATTTAAATAAGATTAGAATTGTTCTAATTGATTTATTCACAACCAGTTTAATATGGAGAACCTAAAGGGTCACACTGTGACGCCCCCAAATCTCTACACTCCCCTGTAGCAGATTTGGTGCTCACGTGAAGCTAAACAACTATAAATATTCAATAAAATATGACTTCCATCTATCCAAGGTTCACAGTATCCCATAACAGGTACTAGTTCCGGCCAGAACGTTGTCTGTGTTTGGATACCCTCACTTGGATGTATAGATTCATATCTAATGAATACCTCTTTCATATTTATATTCCCTATCTATCTGACATTCACAGTATTAATGATAAGATTGTCCATTGAACTGAGGGGCGCATTCCGGTAAAGATGGAACTTTACCGGCGCTCATTAAGTGTAACCTCAGAGCTTATAGGACTTTCAACATCATTTAAATACCCCTCATTCAGATGTATAGTTCGTATAGATACTGTATTTCCCTAGTACAACTATGCTAAAGAAAATTAAGATCAGAGTATAACGCATTCGATGAAATAAAGGATCATAATATATTACATATCATTTGGTTCGATTACACTGTTCTCAGTACTAAGTTATTACAACAAAAGCCTTTAAAAGACTTAAAGTATTTCAAAACAGAAATTTAAACTAATAAACATGGCTTTCCCCCTTATCAGTCCCAGACGTGCCGGGATTACCATTTTCAACTGCAAAAGAAGATATGCGCAAGAATGAGCTACAAATGCTCAGCAAGTTCAATTAAAAATGTAAACACAGTGTGTTTGATTTGAAAGATGTCAGATGATGTATAACTGATACTGAGGGTTCTGTACTTGAACCATATATTTCAATTTGTTCTGTCAGTCTTCAATGACTTAGAACCTTTTGAGTTCGGATATCTGGTAGGAGATCAGCCTAACCAATATCCTAGGAGTATGCATATCATCCTACCATTTTGGCCAATTCATTTAATTGACAATTTAAACCTTATTTGAAGGTTTGTCGGACCACCTTCCATCCACGGTGTCCCTTATTACTCAGTATAGATGTCGTACCAAAACAATTTGGTTTGACACAATAATTTTAAGCTCAAACAATCAATAAATGATTCATTTCTTAAGTTATGCTGAACAAATAGCAATAACTTCATAATAATTGATAGCAAGACATAAAAGAATTGCTTAAAGGTAACAAGGTTCGGAGACTTGTCTTATCGTAGTTTCGTTAAAATTTAAGACAGTTGGTCAACGTACGTAGTCTACGTATACCAATAATAAGCGTTAGCATGTATATAAACATGTATTACGCTAATCTAGACAAGTTTCATTAAGGTTCGACGTTGATTCGGTATCTTTGTTACGTCCTTAATGGCTAAACACATAGATTGTTCGATAAAACTTCATTTGGAAGCTTAATTATTAGTCTAAATAATTTAATTATTATTTATAATACTTTTATAAGCTTAATATTATTTTTTAATAATTTTTATAAGCTTGGAAGTATTTTTAAATAATTTTACAAGCTTGAGAATAATTTTAAATGATTTAATTATCACTTAAAATAATTTCTAAAACATTAATATGTTATTTAAATAATTTATTTGTCATTTAGAATATTTTTAAATATCTAAAATATTATTGAAATGATTTATTTATCATTTATAATATTTTTAGAAAGGTAGAATATTATTTAAATGATTTATTTTATCATTAATAATATTTTTAGAATTTATTTTATCATTAAAATAATTTATTTATTACTTATAATAATTTCCAAAACTTAAATTAATATTTAAATGATTTAATTATCATTTATAACATTTTTAAATACTTAATATATTATTTAAATGATTTATTTATCATTTATAATATTTAAATATTTAATATTTTATTTAATTATTATATATAATAATTTTATTTACCTTAATATTATTTTTAAATAATTAATATAATTATTAAATAATTTAGTATCATTTTTAAATAATTAAGATAATTATTAAATGATTTATTATAATTATTATTATTATTTAATGAAATTAAATAATAATTCAGAAACATATAAAAATATTAAAAATAAATTTTTATAATTAAAAATAAATTTTTGAATATAATTATTAATTATTTATAATTATTTAATATTTATTTATTATTTTATAATTTATTTAATTAATTTTTATTTTATTTTTATTGAAAACCGTCGCTAAAAGGCTTTAGCGACAGTCTGCCACCATTCATAGCTTTCTGGGTTTGGCTATGAATTTCGTCGCTAAAGTTGTTCTTCATGAAGAACACTTGGTCAACGTCCAACACTGACATTTGACCTCAAATTAATCTCAGCTCGTTCATTGTTTGTGTTTGATTTTTGTTTGTTATTATAGCCAACAATATGGCAGTGTACAACGACATGTTAAATTTCATCTCAAACAACATCAATTGATGCTCTAAAAATCATGGTCAAACTACCAGGTTTGTAACTGTTCTTGAGTTTCTGGGTAACCTAGAAACTCATACAGTCATATCAGTCAACATGGTTTGACCGGTATTAACTTTGATTCTGTGTTTTCTTAATGTGTTTTGATGCTTCAAGTTTGTAGTTTACATACCAAAGAACATGTTTAAAACAAGAAACAACATATTAAATATCATATAGGCATGATCTAGGCACTTTGAAAGATTGTCAGAACACTGTCAAAGTGTTCTTCAAGTTTCTGGGTAACCCAAAAACAGGTTTTCATGGTCGGTCAATGGGTTTTGACCATTAATAACTTTCATTCTAGAGATAATTTATCCATTCTACAAGTCGGATCTTAAAGTTAACATGGCATACTACTGATTCATACTTTAAAACACATCAAACAAACATTTTAAGCCGATCAAAAGCTCTGACAAAATAGCTTGTCAGACTGTTCTTGACTGCCAAGAATAGTTTGGGTTTTTGATTAAATTCGACCCTTTAAACATTATGGTTACTTGTTTAACCAACCCAGATCATCATATAACATGTTTATACATAATCCTAAACATCTAAAACACAAAATTTTTGCAGGCTTGAAGATCAAACTTAAAATTAGGGTTTATGCACCTTTTTCTTCAAATTTTGATTTCTAGCTTTTGATTCTGTCCTTTGGTTTGCAGAGGCTTGTTTAGGCTGGTAATATAAGTGTTTAGGTTTCAAATTTCGTAGGTCTAATGGTCAGCATCTCATTCTATTTATAGCAACTCCAATTTAGGGTTTCTTATGTCATTTTCCAAATCTTGCCTCCAAAAATATCCTAGCTTGTGAACTTGTGCTACTTGGTATCTGATCCTAATGTCCTACTTGAGCTAGAAATTTATAAATATCTAATTTTAATGTTCTTATCCTATTTTGATTGGTTTAAACTTTTATTTTTGATTTATTTACTTACTAATTAAACCTAGATTTTTACTAATCATGATTAGGGTGTTTAATCATGTTTAGTAATAACTTAATTAAGATAATATATCATAATTAAGGGTTATCATTTCATAATTTAATGTTATGGAATCAAATTAGGGTTTTTGGGTTTCAAATTAGGGTTTAGGATTTTCAATTTCACAATTAGAGTTTTAATCTTTCGTTTAGGTTTTAATTTAATCTTAATGATTCATAATTAATATTATGATTCATCATTTAGAATCTAATTATATCAATTAAGATTCTAATATTGCAATTAGGGTTTTAATTAATCAATTCGGACATCGGTTATCAATTAGGGCTTTCAAATTAGGGTTTCTGTTTCAGTTTAACATTTTAACCCTAATTAACTTATTTTAGAATTTTATCAGTTAATATAATATTATATTAATGTCGAAGCACGACAAAGCACTTCGTCATTTCCAAGCACGACACAACAACTTACAAAAATAATTTGTCGAGACGCTTCTCGGTGAATTCGCCAGAAGCACGACAAATCATTTTTGTCCGATTAAGCACGACACAGCTGTTTGGCGAAAATTTTTTATTTGACCTAATTGTTTAATAAAATACACAATCACATAATACAAAGTCAGAACATGAAATTTATTTATTAAACACATAATTTACATATACAGATCTTATTAGGGTTCGGAATATTACATTCACCCCCACTAATAAGAATTTCGTCCTCGAAATTACAGTACAGGTTATACAAATAAGTGTGGGTAACTATCTCACATTTTACTCTCAAGCTCCCACGTAGCTTCCTCTATATTTTGATTCCTCCAAATAACTTTGACTGAAGGGATCACTTTATTTCGTAGATGTTGTTCTTTCCTATCTATGATTTCGATAGGAACTTCCTCATAAGATAAATCTTTCTCGATCTGGATGGGTTCGTAATCGATAACGTGTTTATAGTCAGGTTTGTATGGTCGTAGTACGGACACATGAAACACATTATGAATATTTTCTAACTCGGGAGGCAAGGCTACCTCATAAGCTACTTCACCTATCTTTCTCAATATCTGAAATGGTCCAATAAATCTCGGACTCAATTTTCCCTTCTTGCCGAAACGTATTTTGCCTTTCCACGGAGAAACTTTTAAAAACATATGACTACCGATATCGAAATCTTGTAGCTTCCTGTGTTGATCCGTATACTTCTTCTGTCGATCTTGAGACGCTTGTAATCTTCCTCGTATAATTCGAACTACCTCAGCGGTTTGTTGAACTATTTCGGGTCCTAGCATTTGCCGTTCCCCAACCTCGTCCCAACATAAAGGCGTCCTACATTTTCTTCCATACAAAGCTTCAAAAGGTGGCATTCCTATGCTGGCATGGTAACTATTGTTGTAGGCAAATTCTACCAAAGGTAATTGATCTTCCCAACTTCCCTTGAAATTCATGATGCAAGAGCGCAACATGTCTTCCAATGTTTGAATGGTTCTCTCACTCTGACCGTCAGTTTATGGATGATATGTTGTGCTTAGTTTCAGCTGAGTTCCTAAATTTTTCTGGAGACTCGTCCAAAAATTTGAAGTAAATCGTGGATCTCGGTCTGATACTATAGAAACAGGGACTCCATGTCTAGAAATAATTTCTTTGTTGTAAAGTTTGGCCAATTGATCAAGACTGAAGTTAATTTTGATGGGTAGAAAATGAGCTGATTTGGTAAGACGATCTACAATTATCCAAATGACATTGTGACCTTTCTGTGTATTAGGGAGACCAACTACGAAATCCATGGTAATATGCTCCCATTTCCACTCAGGAATTTCTAAGGGCTGTAATAATCCACTTGGTTTATGATGTTCAGCTTTAACCCTTTGACACGTTAAACATTTACTGACCCACTCCGCTATCTCTCTTTTCATGTTAGACCACCAAAAATGTTGGCTCAAGTCTTTATACATTTTTGTACTCCCTGGATGTACAGCGAATTTAGAACTGTGGGCTTCATTCAGTATTTCTTCTTTTAGTTCTTGTACTGAAGGTACCCAAATTCTATTTTCGTATCTCAGTACTCCATCCTTATCCACTCTAAACTTAACATTCGTTTTATGAGTCATTTCTACCTTATACTTCTGACATTCTGCATCAGTCTCCTGTAGTTCTTTGACTCTATCCAATAAAGTCGAACTACCTTCCATTACAAATAACTTCTGGGTAGAGTTAACTGGAACTCCCACCTTGATCTCAAGTTTGTCAAACTCTTTTATCAATACTTCGTTATTGGTTATTACATTTAACTTCTCTTGGTTCTTCCGACTCAATGCGTCTGCTACGACGTTGGCTTTTCCGGGATGATATAAAATTTCACAGTCGAAATCTTTTATCAATTCTAGGCATCTCATCTGCCTCATGTTTAACTACTTCTGTGTGAAAATATATTTTCAGACTCATATGAGCTGTATATATTTCACATTTCTCCCCGTACAAATAATGCCTCCAAATTTTCAAGGCAAATATTACAGCGGCTAACTCAAGATCATGCGTAGGATACCTCTTCTCATAATCTTTGAGTTGTCGTGAGGCATACGCAATCATCTTCCCATGTTGCATTAACACACAACCCAATCCCTTGTGTGATGCATCACTATAAATGACAAGACCTCCAGTATCATCTGGTAAAGATAACACGGGTGCCATGCTCAATCGTTTCTTCAACTCTCGGAAGCTTTCTTCACATTTTTCTGTCCAGACGTACTTTACCGTCTTTCGAGTCAAATTGGTTAGCGGGGTTGCTATCTTTGAAAAATCTTATATAAAACACCGATAATACCCTTCTAAACCGAGAAAACTTCTTACTTCTGTTGGAGTTGTTGGTTGTTCCCAATTTACAACCGCTTCTATCTTTGCTGGATCTACTGTAATCCCATTCTTGTCAATCACATGACCCAAAAACTGGACTCGTTCCAACCAGAATTCACACTTGGAAAACTTTGCATAAAGTTGTTCCTTGCGTAATATCTCCAATACGCTCCTTAAGTGTTCAGCATGCTCCTCTTTTGTTCTCGAGTATACTAAAATATCATCGATGAACACTACGACATATTTATCTAAGCATGGTTTAAACATTCGGTTCATCAAGTCCATGAATGCTGCCGATGCATTCGTTAATCCAAAGGACATCACAAGAAACTCATAATGTCCGTAGCGTGTCCTAAACGCTGTCTTTGGCACATCTTCTTTTCTTACCTTTAATTGATGATACCCTGATCGTAGATCGATCTTGGAAAAATGTTCGGCCCCTTTTAACTGGTTAAACAGATCATCAATTCTTGGTAAAGGATATTTATTCTTTATGGTTAACTTATTTAACTCTCTATAGTCAATACATAACCTTAACGTTCCATCTTTCTTTTTTACAAACAACACCGGTGCTCCCCAAGGTGAAACACTGGCTTGTATGTATTTCTTGTCTAAGAGTTCTTGTAACTGCACAAGTAACTCCTTCAACTCCACCGGTGCCATTCTGTACGGTGCTTTAGAAACTGGCGCCGTACCCGGCGCAAGATCAATAACAAATTCGATCTCCCTATCCGGAGGTAGACCGGGTAAGTCATCTGGAAACACATCCGAAAATTCTCTAACTACAGGTATTTGCTCTAGCTTTACTCCTTCTTTTCGAGTATTTACTATGTATGCCAAATAGCCTGTACAACCCTTCCTAAGCAACTTCTCTGCTTGCATTACTGTCAAACAGTGAGATCGTTTAGGTGAACAACCACCGTTGAACACTACTTTTGACTCTGAAGCAGTCACTAGATTTACCCGCTTTCGCTGGCAGTCAATTATTGCATTATAATTTACCAGCCAATCCATTCCTAAGATTATATCAAATTCCCCTAGTTGTATAGGAATGAGGTTCACAAGAAACTTGTGTCCCTTAATCTCTACGGCACAATTCTTATATATAGTTTTGACGGGAATTATCTCATTGTTTGCGATTTCCACATTAAAAGGTATGTCTAAATCTTCGCATTGCATTTTCAAGTTTTTAGCAAAGTTATTAGACACAAATGAACAAGTAGCACCAGAGTCGAACAACACATATGCATTTAAAGTGTCGATAGGGATGATACCTGTCACCACGTCTTGCGAAGCAACAACATCCCTCCCCGTCATATTAAATGTCCTGGCGGTCGGACGACTCTGTCCCCCAGCTCCTGCTACTGTCGGTTTGGGGTTATTGTTTGGGACTTGATTTCCTCCCCCAAGTTGGTTTCTATTTCTCGGGCAATTCCTAGACACATGCCCAGTTGCACCACAAGTATAACAGGTAACATTCGGGTTACCCTGACGAGTATTATCATTACTCTTTTTGGGACAGTTAGAGGAATAATGTCCCTCTTGTCCACAATGGTAACAAGTAATCACTCTCTGGCGACATACTCCCAGGTGATTCTTTCTACATATAACACAACGTACCATCTTATTATTATTGTTCTGGTTTCTGTTGTTGTTGTTATTGTTGTAATTGTTACCCCTCCTTACAAAGTTTGTAGGAACAGTGGCATCCCACTTCCTCTTGTTATTATTAGTACCCCCTATACTAACTTCTCCTTTAAACTTTCCTCCTTCATTCAGACTCCTTTTCTCCTTATGAAATTTTATCAAAGCTTCATTCTCATTTTCAGCTATGATAGCTTTCTCGAGTATTTTAGGAAAAGTTTTTACTTGAAACACTGATAATTTACTACGAATTTGGGATTTCAATCCCTCTTCGTACCTTCTGGTCTTCCTTACCTCTGTGTTAACCTGATGTGTGGCAAACCTAGCTAATTCATTGAACTTAGCCGTATACTGGGATACAGTAAGCTCCCCTTGTTTCAATTCTAGGAATCGTACCTCCATACGATCCTGCATTGATTGGGGAAAGTAATTTTCGAAGAATAGCTCCTTAAATCTAGTCCAAGGAATTATACCTTCACCTGCACGAATTCTAGTATTTTCCCACCAATGGTTCGCCTTACCCTTGAGGAAAAAGGTGGCAAAGACCATCTTTTGATCTTCGCCGACATTAGTTACCACAAAGACCTTCTCCATTTTGGTAACCCAAGTTTGTGCCTCAATAGGTTCTGCGGCTCCCTTAAATTCAGGCGGTCCTACCAGTTTAAAGTCTTTGAACATAGTACTTTGTGGATTAACTGTGGTAGGTTGATGTGGTGGATGATTTTGTAAAGCTCCTAAGAGTATATCTACCAATTGTTGTGTGGAGTTTGTTTCGTTAGGCTCATTTCTAGTTTGGGTTCTCCTTCCTGATGCCATGATTCTATAAATAAAGAAAAACAAGTATAAAAATAAAGATATGATACACATAAAACTAACAATTTGATTGTACAAACAGAATTTGTATATAACATGCAAAACGGTTACATATTCGACTAGTGGTTTATACTACCACTAGTTAGTACAAAGAACTTACTATTTTACAACCTCAAAATTTGTATATTACAAACTACGAAACATAAACTAAGTACTATACTAATCTGATCGATCACGTTATCCCTTATAAGCATCCCGTATCATATAACCAACCACCGCTCTATCGATCATATAATCATCCGTTTCCTCCTCTACAGGATACCTAAACACCCTTCGTTCTAGGCCCTCAAATGCAGTCTACACTTCTTGTCAGCTCTGTACACCTACATTTGTGCATCCTGCCTCTTCCTCTGAGTGTTCTGAAGAAGTGTCCTCAGACGACGAGTCGTATCTCTCTCACTCTGCAGTAAACCTGCAGTTATGCCTGTCCGAGAGTTAGCAGCCTCTAACTCTTCCGTTAACTACTGAACTAACCCAGTCACTATCCCTTCGTGTCTGTCGACACGCATTATATAACTCGCTCCAATTACCTCATCTGGATCCGGGTCTACTAGCTGTCCATCTATGGGATGATCAGCCTCCTCTGCGTCTAATATCTCCTGATCGTGCAGAAGTTCCTCCTCCTCTGGTTCTTCCTCTGGGTCTGACTCAGGAGTAGCTGGCTCATAATCTGGAACCTCATCTGGCTCACTATCTAATAGCCATCCTACCATGTGTTGATCTACAACTGGAAGATCTGACATCCTACAAAAGAATTTTAGTTTGTTTAGTATTAACGCGAAACAAATTTACACATAAGATAAAGCTTTTAAGATTATTTTATGTATAATTAAATATTTTACGGACTCAAAGACTATATCCTAAGGTATTTCCTAACTACCTTAGAGCTATAATCGACAGCTCTGATACCAACCTGTGACGCCCCCAAATCTCTACACTCCCCTATAGCAGATCTGGTGCTCACGTGAAGCTAAAAAACTATAAATATTCAATAAAATATGACTTCCATCTATCCAAGGTTCACAGTATCCCATAATAGGTACTAGTTCCGGCCAGAACGTTGTCTGTGTTTGGATACCCTCACTTGGATGTATAGATTCATATATAATGAATACCTCTTTCATATTTATATTCCCTATCTATCTGACATTCACAGTATTAATGATAAGATTGTCCATAGAACTGGGGCGCATTCCGGTAAAGATGGCACCTTACCGGCGCTCATTAAGTGTAACCTCAGAGCTTATAGGACTTTCAACATCATTTAAATACCCTTATTCAGATGTATAGTTCGTATAGATACTGTATTTCCCTAGTACAACTATGCTAAAGAAAATAAAGATCAGAGTATAACGCATTCGATGAAATAAAGGATCATAATATATTACATATCATTTGGTTCGATTACACTGTTCTCAGTACTAAGTTATTACAACAAAAGCCTTTAAAAGACTTAAAGTATTTCAAAACAGAAATTTAAACTAATAAACATGGATTTTCCCTTATCAGTCCTAGACGTGCCGGGATTACCATTTTCAATTGCAAAAGAAGATATGAGCAAAAATGAGCTACAAATGCTCAACAAGTTCAATTAAAAATGTAAACACAATGTGTTTGATTTGAAAGATGTCAGATGATGTATAACTGATACTGAGGGTTCTGTACTTGAACCATATATTTCAATTTGTTTTGTCAGTCTTCAATGACTTAGAACCTTTTGAGTTCGGATATCTGGTAGGGGATCAGCCTAACCAATATCCTAGGAGTATGCATATCATCCTACCATTTTGGTCAATTCATTTAATTGACAATTTAAACCTTATTTGAAGGTTTGTCGAACCACCTTCCATCCACGGTGTCCCTTATTACTCAGTATAGATGTCGTACCAAAACAATTTGGTTTGACACAATAATTTTAAGCTCAAACAATCAATAAATGATTCATTTCTTAAGTTATGCTGAACAAATAGCAATAACTTCATAATAATTGATAACAAGACATAAAAGAATTGCTTAAAGGTAACAAGGTTCGAAGACTTGCCTTAGCGTAGTTTCGTTAAAATTTAAGACAGTTAGTCAACGTACGTAGTCTATGTATACCAATAATAAGCGTTAGCACGTATATAAACATGTATTACGCTAATCTAGACAAGTTTCATTAAGGTTTGACGTTGATTCGGTATCTCTGTCGCGTCCTTAATGGCTAAACACATAGATTGTTCGATAAAACTTCATTTAGAAGCTTAATTATTAGTCTAAATAATTTAATTATTATTTATAATACTTTTAGAAGCTTAATATTATTTTTTAATAATTTTTATAAGCTTGGAAGTATTTTTAAATAATCTTACAAGATTGGGAATAATTTTAAATGATTTAATTATCACTTAAAATAATTTTTAAAACATTAATATGTTATTTAAATAATTTATTTGTCATTTAGAATATTTTTAAATATTTAAAATATTATTTAAATGATTTTTTTATCATTTATAATATTTTTATAAAGGTAGAATATTATTTAAATAATTTATTTTATCATTAATAATATTTTTAGAATTTATTTTTTCATTAAAATAATTTATTTATTACTTATAATAATTTCCAAAACTTAAATTAATATTTAAATGATTTAATTATCATTTATAACATTTTTAAATACTTAATATATTATTTAAATAATTTATTTATCATTTATAATATTTAAATATTTAATATTTTATTTAATTATTATATATAATAATTTTATTTACCTTAATATCATTTTTAAATAATTAATATAATTATTAAATGATTTAATATCATTTTTAAATAATTAAGCTAATTATTAAATGATTTATTATAATTATTATTACTATTTAATTAAATTAAATAATAATTCAGAAATATATAAAAATATTAAAAATAAATTTTTATAATTAAAAATGAATTTTTGAATATAATTATTAATTATTTAATATTTATTTATTATTTTATAATTTATTTAATTAATTTTTATTTTATTTTTATTGAAAACCGTCGCTAAAAGGCTTTAGCTGTGACACCCCCAAATCCGGGTTACCTCAAACCACACAGATTTGGTGCTCACTATCCATACACAACCACTGTCTACCCATAAACAAAAGGTTTTAAGTAAAGTAAACTGAATAATAAAGAAATATCTCCCATAAGAGGGTTACATAGTTTCTCAAAATAAGTCCCAGGTTCTCTATCCTTTATTACATCTCTTAAAATGCGGAAAAATAAATAAATAGCTAATAAGTCTTGATTACACAACCATAAAAGTAAACTAGTCTTCCTATAACCGCAAGTCACAGTCATTTGTTCATTTTTCCTTTTCCTTTGCTAGTAGACGGCTCACTTGGTATTTCAACTTTAGCTGTTAGGGTTTAGTATGCAAGGGTGAGCAAAACAAGTGCCCACCAAAATAACAATGAACACTTTAATAATTAAGAATGGAAACATCTGAAAGCTTGATAGAAAATAAATAGAACATCAAGATATTCCGAAAGTGATATACTGAGGGTCACTAGACCACGAACCATGTCCTAGGTTAACAGATAAGTTTGTTGTAACCTTTAACAGTTTAATAAACTATAACTGGACTATCCATCTCGTACTCAGGGTGATCAGCCCATTGTACAATGTATTGTGCACAACCATTCAACGCTTTTGCATAAATATTCCCCTATACTAGGGTTGTTCTTCTCAGTTTTGTCATCCAAGAATTCAGTTCAACAAAATAGAATTTTAACAACTTAGATTATGATCAAAGATCAACAACAGTGATATACAATGATATGGATTTTGTATGTCCAAGACATTAGAATAACGACTTCAATTAACTTGAGCTTTGAACAACAAGAATCCAAAAAAAATCAGAAGTCTATGACATGCAATGATAACTTGCTAGATGAGAAAGTAGGATTTAGAAGCTTGCATAAACTGGAGTCTATCTTTGAAAAATGAGTAGCTCCCTTCAGTTGATCGAACAGATCGTCTATTCTCGGTAACAGGTATTTATTCTTGATTGTAACCTTGTTCAATTCACGATAATCTATGCAAAGACGCATCGAACCATCTTTCTTCTTAACAAACAACACTGGCGCTCCCCACGGCAAAACACTCGGTTGAATGTACTTCTTGTCTAGTAGCTCCTACAATTGCACCATCAACTCCTTCATCTCCACCGGAGCCATTCGATACAGAGCTTTTGATATAGGCCCAGTCCTGGGCACTAAATCAATAACAAATTCAATCTCTCTATCTGGAGGTAATCCCGGTAAATCATCTGGAAAAACATCCACAAAATCTCTCACCACCGGTATTTCTTCCAATTTTGTACCGGTCTTCCGAGTATCTACCACATGAGCTAAATACCCTACACATCCTTGCTTTAGTAACTTCTTGGCTTGCATAATCGTTAGACAAGTTGTTTACCTTAGCGATTTGCTACCATAAAATACCACCTTAGACGGAGTCTTAAGGTTGACACACTTCTTTTGGCAATCAATAATCGCTCCATAACTATACAACCAATCCATCCCTAGAATAACATCGAATTCCCCAAGTTTAATCGGAATAAGATTTACTGTCATTATATGACCATGAATATCTATCTCACAATTTTTGTACACATACCTAATAGGTATCACTTCCCTATTGGCAATCTCTATGTTTAAGGGAAAGTCTAACTCTTCTCGGAGTATCTCTAGTTTTTCAGCAAAATAATCAGAAATGAAAGAACAAGTTGCACCCGAATCAAAAAGTACATATGTATTCAAGTTATTTACTGGTAGGATACCTGCCACCACCTCCTTGGATCGAACCGCATCCTGGACCGTCATATTAAAAGTGCGTGCAGTCGGGCGATTTGCTGTAGTTGGTCCAGAAATAGTTAGTGCACCTCCACTATTGCTTCCTTTGCCTCCATTTCCCCCACTAGCTACTTTCCTTGGACAATCACGAGCAAGATGGTCTTTTGACCCGCACGTGAAACATGCACCCTTCTTTGGGGCAGTGCAGCTTGGAGCAATGTGGCCCTCTTGTCCACAGTTGTAACAGACTCTCTTTTCTTTCAAGCACACACCTGCATGATTCTTACCACAGGTTGCACAAGCTTTAGTTTTCTTCCTCTGGTTACTCTGCTGACTTCCAGTAGAACCACCATCATTCCATTTTTGTTTTTGGTTTCCTCCCCCATTGCTACCACTCGGCCTATTTTCGGTCTCATTCCTTTTCTTTTTATGCTCCTGGTTGTATTTGGTTAATGCATCACTTCCTCCTTCTGTTATTATTGCTTTCTCTAACACCGCCGTAAATGTGTTGAGTTGAAACATAGAAACCCTACTGTAAAGCCATGGTTTCAATCCCTGCTCGAATCGTCTAGCCTTTCTCTCATCCGTGTTAACTTGGTATGGGGCAAACCTCGCTAGTTCATTGAACCTTGCCGCGTATTCTGGCACTGTCATTGTTCCTTGCTTAAGTTCGAGAAACTGAACCTCCATCTGGTTCTGAGCACTAGCCGGGAAATACATTTCGAAGAACATTTCTTTAAACCGATCCCACGGTATAACACCTTCTCCTGCTCTCGTCTTGTTGGCTTGCCACCAGTAACTGGCTTCCGACTTTAACATGAAAGTCGCAAAGGCAATCTTCTAATCATTCCCAACCCTAGCGACTTCAAAAACTTTTTCCATTTCCATTACCCAGGTTTGGGCTTCTATCGGATCCATTGTTCCTTTAAACTCAGGGGGACCAACGGCTTTAAAATCCTTAAAGGTCGTAGCATGAGCTTGTGGTTGATTTGCAAAAACTCCAGTCAAAAGGTTCACTAGTTGCTGAACTGGGTTAGCATCGGGTGGATTATTGTTATTGTTGTTAGTAGACCCCTCTGGGGGTGGTTGTTGATGGGGTCGTCCAACTCTTCTTGGCGGCATAATTCTGTTGAAGACAACGCTTTTTAGACAATTGCTAAATTTTTATTTTTTATTTTTTAATTATTATTTTTTTGTACTTATAACTTAATTAAAACATACTTAAATATTCAAAAGTAGAAACTTAACACATAACATTTTTCAAAAAAACTTCTTTATTCATTCATTCTCAAACTCAAAAGATAGCATTTTACTATTTACATCATCATTTAAGAAGACAACTTCGGCATTTCACCATTAACATCTTATCCCATTATTTATATAAAATGGGATTTACATTCAAAATACTTGTTATAATATTATTTCTCTAATAACTTAGGAAGACAACCCTCTGTGACACCCCCAAATCCAGGTTTCCAAACCTCGAATTCGGTGTTCACGATAATTCGACGACAAACATACTATCTAACTAAATGCGGAATAATAAACATACATTGTTTATCAAATGGAAATAAAGTCTTACAATTCTGGTCCCAAGGTTCTTTAACCTTAACACAAAACGTACTCTTAATACAAATAAGGGTTCACTTAATCAAACCACATTCGGAAATAGCTAGTACATAGGCACTAACGGGCATCTACTCTTGCACCTTCCCTTTTCCTTTGTCTCCCCTAGACGTTTCTGCCTTAGCTGAAATAAAGATCATGATATAGCAAGGGTAAGCAACTAGTTTGCTTAGCAAGTTTATACACAAGGGAGATATATCATGAATAGAAGAAAATTTTGCTTTCAATGTTCAACAACAGGATAAAATAGTGAAGAAACGTGAATTAATAGTCAACGCTTGAATATTCGAATAATTGAAATTCAATTACTGAGTGGTTTGAAATAACCAGGGACATTTGCCAAGGTTCTCAGCACTTAGACTGGACCTCTTAAAAAAGTTTTGGTAATCAAGGGGATCAGCCTTTCATACCCCGTGATTTATGCATAGACACTTAATAACCGACATTGATATCATGCCTTAAATCAAATTTATCCTTTGCTCAGCCAAGAGTTCTTACATGACAATATAATAAGAACAGCTTTTAAAATACCTTTGATTTAACAAATTAGACATGCTTGATCTAGCTGATACAAATAGCATAGATCTATCTTATAAATAATTCATGTCTGAAAGAACTTCAATTGAATATACAGTTCAATAATAATAGGGCACGAAAATAATTGCACAAGGTGCGAGTCTCAATAACCAGTATAGATGTGAATAATCAACAATAATTATTCACTAACATGCTTCGAAAATAATAACTCGAGTTTGAGTTAGGGAACTTGCCTGTCTGCTCCGCTACAACAATTCTAGCTTTAACTAATTGGCCTTGAAGAACCTAACATTGATAATGTTGATCTATGATCAATTAGTACTGCGTAGTTGTATATCGTTACGCTTACTTATGCTACTTATTCAATCAATTAAACAAATCACATAGCACACATAAGTTAATAAACTATAGTAACTCCTATAAGACACTTAATTGATCTTTAGGTTGATGGTTTAATTAATTAACAATGTTTTCCCTTAAGTGATAAACACTTATTAAACCCTTAAACAATTAATAATAATTGTTCAATTAATTAACATTACCTTTTCCCAAGTGATATTCATTTATTAAACCCTTTAACAATTAATTATAACCGGGTAATTAATGAGTTATTTAAACTCTCTCTATTTTATTAATTCTATCTTTATTTAATTACTATTAAATAGTAATTAATTAATTATCTTTAGTTATTAATAATAGTAATTAATAACTAATTATATTCACTTATTATTTAATTTATTAATTAAATAATAGTTGAATTATAAATTTTAATTGTCTTTAATTATTATTTAAGATTAAATAATAATTAATTAGGTTTATTTATTATTTAAAGTTAATCAAATAATAAATAATTAATTAGTGCGTAACAATTATCTTTAGTCATTATTTAATAATAAATAATAGCTAATTAGATTTATTTATTATTTAAAGTTAATTAAATAATAAATAATTAATTAATTAGTAAATATGAATTATCTTTAGTTATTATTTAATAATAAATAATAACTAATTAGATTTATTTATTATTTAAGGTTAATCAAGTAATAAATAATTACTTAGTGAATAAGAATTATCCTTAGTTATTATTAATAGTATTTAATAACTAATTATATTCATTTATTATTTAATTATTAATTAAATAATAATTAAGTTATGAATTTTAATTGTCTTTAATTATTATTTAAGATTAAATAATAATTAATTAAGTTTATTTATTATTTAAAGTAAATCAAATAATAAATAATTAATTAGTAAGTAAGTATGAATTATCTTTAGTTATTATCTAATAGTAAATAATAACTAATTAGATTTATTTATTATTTAATTTAATCAAATAATAGTTAATTAGTGAGTAATAATTATCTTTAGTTATTATTTAATAATAAATAATAACCAATTAAGTTTATTTATTATTTAAGTTAATCAAATAATAAATAATTAATTTATAATTTTTTTTAATTATCCTTAATCATTATTTAATAATAATTAAACAATAATTAATTTAGTATATATGGAAAATATAATAGCACATCCCAGAAATTAAATTTTATATGACTATTATTTTATTATTATTATTTTATAAAAATAATAATAATAGTAAGGGTTTTAAGTATTTAATATTTATAAAAACAAGTCTCGATGGCAATTTGGTAAATAAGACGAAATTCGGACGGAGGGGCACAACCGTACTTTCCCCCGCCTGATCGCCCGCCCGCGCATTGCGCGTGAGCCTTCCCTGTCTGGCCAAAACGGCGCCGTTTGGCTGCCGCTGGTTGAAGGAATACGCTGGCGCGCCATGCGCGACCAGCCCCCTTTTCTAAGACGCGCGCCATGCGCGGCCTGTCTTAGCCCTTATCAAGCAGCAGCCTTCCAGGGGGTTGTTTTTTACCTTCAATTAATTCTAATACCATCAAGAAAGTTTTAAATCTCCATTATAAATTCTAAAAAAAATCCCCATGGCTAAGAAAAATATTTCTAATATTACAACAAAATATTTATGACTTAAATCAATATTTTTCGTCAATAAGTTTTGTACTCCAATAAATCATTGTATACATGTTTTAGCCCATCAAACCACCTAAACTTGCTACAAATATTTTTAAACTTCAACATATTATTAATAAAACATACTAAACCATTATTTATCATCACCTAGGTTTTAAGATCATGAGTTAAGCATTCTTTTAGAAAAAAATATAGATCTAACAAAATAAAACGTAGATCTAGTAAAATAAAACATAGATCTAGCAAAATAAAACATAGATCTAGCAAAATAAAACATAGATCTAGCAAAATAAAACATAGATCTAGCAAAATAAAACATAGATCTAGCAAAATAAAACCTAGATCTATAAATATTTCATTTCTTCCACAACCTCCAACCAATAAGCCATAGAAACCCCAACACAAATAAATGACTACCACTAATAAATGTTAGCCATTTAATATCAACAAGAAAACTAGGGTTTGAGAGAATGAAGATGTATACCTAGAGTTAGTGGCTATTCTCCTCTTCCTTCCAAGTATGATCCGAAAAAGGATATGAACTAGCTAGGTCTCCTTCACTCCTTGATGACTCAATATATTTTCTTTTGCTCTCAAATGCTTTCCAATGCTCTCAATGCTCTCAACTCTCTTAGGAGATGAACAATAAGGGAGTCAACCCCTATTATCTTTGGTGAGGGCCCTATTTATAGGAAAAATAAAGACCATGGGCAACATAGTCATTAACCATGACTAGGCAAGGGCAATTCGGTCAATTCGTCAATAATAGGAAGTTTCCTAGCAACTTCCTCAAGGGTAATTTAGTCATTTTCCAACCTCCTTCAAGGTTAAAATAGTCTTTTCTCAAAATCTTAATTATCCATTAGTTATTAGCCATTTTCCATTGGTTATTAAACATTGGTTATTATCTTGCCATCATTACATTGGTTAAACACAATGGTTATTATCCCGCCATCATTTCATTGGTTATTAACCACTGGGATATACAGTGGTTATTGCCCCTTCATGATTACCTTGGTTATTAACCACTCTTGGCCATTTTAGTCATTACACACAAATTCCTACACTTGACTCACCTATGGTTATTTCTTAACCATAATTATATCATACCTGCCAACACAAGTATAGACACATCTTATACATCTCCCACCAATTAACCCAAGTTGGTTTAAATAGAACACAACATTAACTCATTAAATTAAATTAGATTTAATTAATAAGGACGTTCAAAATTCACGGGCATTACATCCCTCCCCCCTTATAAAAATTCCGTCCTCGGAATTGCAAAAATAAGGTTACTCAAATAAGAACGGATAATTCGCCTTCATTTTCTCTTCGAGTTCCCACGTAGCTTCTTCGACTGCGTGATTCCTCCAGAGAACTTTGACGGAAAGTATGGTCTTGTTTCTCAGCTTCTGTTCCTTCCTATCGAGAATCTGGACGGGAACCTCCTCGTACGATAAGTCCCTCTCGACTTGAATTGGCTCATAGGAAATAACATGCTTGTAGTCTTGCTTATATGGACGTAACACTGATACATGAAATACGTTATGAATGTGCTCAAGTTCAGGAGGTAATGCTACCTCGTACGCCACTTCGCCTATTTTCCTTAATATTTCAAAAGGTCCTATGAACCTAGGGCTCAGCTTGCCTTTCTTCCCAAAGCGGATCTTCCCTTTCCAGGGAGATACCTTCAAAAATACATAGCTGCCAACTTCAAAGTCTCGCTTCTGACGATGTAAGTCGGCATACTTCTTCTGACGATCCTGGGCCGCTACTAACCGCTGCCTTATTACTTTAATGATTTCCACGGTTTGTTGTACCAATTCTGGTCCCAACAATCTCCGTTCACCAACTTCATCCCAACACAACGGCGTTCGACACTTCCTTCCATATAACGCTTCGTACGGTGGCATACCGATGCTAGCATGATAACTATTGTTGTAAGCGAACTCTACCAGGGGCAAGTGATCGTCCCAGCTGCCACCTAAGTCCATCACAACTGCCCGGAGCATATCCTCTAAGGTTTGAATTGTTCGCTCACTCTGACCATCAGTCTGAGGATGATACGCCGTACTCATTCTCAACTGTGTTCCCATTCTTTCCTACAGACTTCTCCAAAAATTTGACGTGAAGCGCGGATCTCTGTCAGACACAATAGATACTGGCACCCCATGTCGCGATACTATCTCCTTCACATAAAGTTTCGCCAACTGTTCCAATTTGTACCTGATCTTGATCGGTAGAAAGTGGGCAGACTTGGTCAAATGATCTACGATCACCCAGATGGCGTCTAGACCCTTTTGTGTTGTCGGGAGTCCTACCACAAAATCCATAGTGATGTGCTCCCACTTCCATTCAGGAATCTCTAAGGGTTGCAACAATCCGCTCGGCCGTTGGTGCTCTGCCTTGACCCTCTGACAAGTTAAACACCGGCTGACGAATTCCGCAACTTCCCCTTTCAAATGCGGCCACCAATAATGTTGACGAAGATCTTGATACATCTTGGTGCTACCCGGATGTACCGAAAATCTCGTATTATGGGCCTCCTGCAATATTTCTTCCCTTAAGTCTGGTACATAGGGTATCCAGATCCTTCTCTCGAACCTCAGCAGACCTGTGCTGTCAACCTTGAACTTCAACGTTTTTCCTTCCGACAGTTGCTTTTTAATGCCAATGCATTCTTCATCAAATTCTTGGGCCTCCATTATCTTATCCAGTAGAGTCGGACCTACTGTCACGGTGAACAATTTTTCGTCCGTCTCTATCGGATACTTAACCTCCAGTTCCAGGCGTCCAAAGTCCTTTATCAGCTCTGCCTGAGTTGTAAGCCTCATCAATTTCTCTCTGCCTTTCCTACTCAGGGCATCCGCTACTACATTTGCTTTGCCTGGATGGTACAGAATCTCACAATCGTAATCCTTGATTAATTCTAACCATCGGCGCTGCCTCATATTCAGCTCCTTCTGAGTGAAGATATATTTCAGACTTTTGTGATCTGTATATATCTCGCACCTCTCTCCATATAAGTAGTGCCTCCAAATCTTCAAGGCGAACACTACTGCTGCTAACTCCAGATCATGAGTCGGGTATCCTTTCTCATAGTCCTTCAGCTGGCGTGAAGCGTACGCCATGACCCTGCCGTGCTGCATTAGTACACAACCAAGGCCCTTGTGTGACGCATCACTGTATACTACAAAACCCCCAGTGTCGTCTGGTAATGCCAACACTGGTGCTTGGCTAAGTCTCTTCTTCAGTTCCAAGAAACTCTCCTCGCACTTCTCTGTCCAACCAAACTTTACCGTCTTTCTGGTTAGATTGGTCAACGGTGATGCTATCTTCGAAAAATCTTGGATGAATCTCCGATAGTATCCTGCTAACCCAAGGAAACTTCTTATCTCCGTTGGTGTCTTTGGCTGCTCCCAGTTGATAATGGCTTCCACCTTTGCTGGGTCTACCGAAACACCACTACTGTCAATGACGTGTCCAAGAAACTGCACCCTCTGCAACCAAAATTCACACTTCGAAAACTTTGCGTACAGTTTCTCCCTTCTTAATGCCTCTAGAGCAATCCTTAGATGTTCAGCATGTTCTTCCTCTGACACTGAATACACCAAGATATCATCGATGAATACTACCACGAACTTGTCCAAATACTGCTTGAACGCTCTGTTCATCATATCCATGAATGCCGCTGGTGCATTTGTCAGGCCAAATGACATAACCAGAAACTCGAAATGTCCATAACGAGTTCTGAATGCCGTCTTCGGAATATCCTCCTGTCTCACCCTTAGTTGATGATAGCCCGTCCTTAAATCGATCTTCGAAAAGTATTTCGCTCCCTTGAGTTGATCAAACAGATCGTCTATTCTGGGTAGCGGATACCTATTCTTAATCGTAACTTTGTTCAACTCACGGTAGTCGATACAAAGCCTCATCGAGCCATCCTTCTTCTTTACGAACAGAACTGGCGCTCCCCATGGTGACACGCTTGGCCTGATATAACCCCTGTCTAACAGTTCCTGCAGTTGAACCATCAGTTCTTTCATCTCTACTGGTGCCATTCGGTAAGGCGCCTTAGATATCGGTGCCGTCCCGGGTACCAAGTCGATTGCAAATTCTATCTCCCTATCCGGTGGCAGTCCCGGAAGTTCATCTAGGAAGACATCAGCGAATTCCCTTACAACGGGTATCTGACTCAGTTCACCCTCGACCCGTCGAGTATCTACCACGTGAGCCAAATAACCTATACAACCCTTCTTAAGTAATCTCTTCGCTTGCATCATCGTCAGACAACAAGATTGCCTCGGCGATTTACTACCGTAGAACACCACCTTCGACTTACCTGGAGTCTGTAGGTGTATGCACTTTTTCTTACAGTCAATGACCGCCCCGTGGCTCACTAACCAATCCATCCCCAGGATTACATCGAATTCTCCAAGACGAATCGGCAACAAGTCCACGTTAAGCTTAAACCCTCTCACATCAGCACAACAATTCTTATAAATGTAGTTTACGGGGATAATCTCTTTGTTCGCTACTTCTACATTCATTGGGTGTTCTAACAGTTCACTAGGCAAATTAAATCTTTGAGCAAATTCATCAGAAACAAAAGAACATGAAGCACCCGAATCAAATAGCACATAGGCATCTATGTTGTTGATTGGAATAATACCTGACACCACCTCTCTGGATGCCACAGCATCTTGTACTGTCATGTTGAAGGTCCTTGCTGTTAGCTTATTTGGCTGGGCTGGTCCTCCACTGGTTGTCCTCGAGTTGTTGCCCCTATTGCCGTTTCCGCCATCCATATTCCTCTTTCGGGGGCATTCCTTGCTCCGATGCCCTATCTCTCCACAATTGAAACAACCTCCCTTCTTCGCCTTAGGACAATTGGGCGAGATATGCCCTTCTTGCCCACAGGTATAACATACCATCTTCCCTTTCATACACTCTCCCGAGTGACCCTTTCCGCAATTCCCACATACCGGCCTTTTCTGTTGTATGCTCCCTTGCTGGATTTCAGAATTGCTACCCCCACTGCTCCATTGACGCTTCCTACTGTTGCTACCACCACCGCTAACATTTACATTTTCTCCTTCTACCTTCTTCTTGTTCCTTTCCCGATTATATTTCGAAACCGCTTCACTCCCACCTTCAGCAATGAGAGCTTTCTCCAACAAGGTTGAGAACGATGTAATTTGCAAAACCGCTACCTTGCTGTAGATCCACGGCTTTAATCCATTCTCGAATCTCCTGGCCTTCCTCACCTCAGTATCCACCTGATGTGGGGCGAATCTAGCCAATTCATTGAATTTTGCAGCGTACTCCGACACTGACAAATTTTCTTGCTTCAATTCTAGAAACTTGATCTCCATTTTTGCCTGCGTACTCTCAGGGAAGTAATTCTCGAAAAACAATGTCTTGAAAGCTTCCCACGCCACGACTCCAGTTCCAGCTTTGTTCTGATTGGCTTCCCACCAGAAGTTAGCCTCACCTTTCATTAAGTAAGTATTAAAAACTGTCTTCTGCTCCTCAGCGACTCTAGCGATGACAAAGGCCTTTTCAATCTCCTTTATCCATGACTGGGCCTCTATCGGGTTCGCTGTTCCTCTAAACTCCGGAGGCCCTACTGCCTTGAAGTCTTTAAAATTGGCTAAGTGGTTGCCCGTCTGGTTTCCTGCGGTAGTCGTTTGATTCCGCAGAGCTTCTGCCATCATGTTCACAAAGTCTTGCATTGGGTTTGGTGGAGTTTCCTCTACATTGTTAACTGACTCTTCGATCCCATGATTTCGTAGGATTCGTCTGGGCGGCATTATCTGTTTAAGCAAACCCTAACACGTTACTCGGGCTTCCTTAAAACATAAGTATTTAGCATGTATATAATAATCACATGACTCTTGTGTGGGAGTTTTAGATTACCCAACCTCGGAAATTCTGCTTTCCCGATTAGTGATTTAAGTTACTAAGATACCGATTCAGTCTCACTGAATTAACATAATCATTGCATAAATGGTATATCAAGTAAAATTCTCAAGCACATACCATAATAATGCATCTATATTCATATACCGACTTAAGCGTCTTACACGTTTATCACAGGCATATTGTCATAATTGCTACCATCCCATTTAATATAACAAAAGGTGGGATTCACTTAAACCATTCTTTCCTACCTACATAATTGGGAAGTACATCCTACATACGAACTACCTCGCACCTTGCTGAGGTTAATACAACTCTAGTAAATCAAATGGTAGTACCAATAACACTGATCAAGGCATAACCACCCACTTCCAACTATCCTCTACATTCTCTCAGGTTATAGCCTAAGAACTCTTTCTCCTAAGGGTTATAACCTATAGCTCTGATACCAACCTGTGACACCCTCAAATCCAGGTTTCCAAACCTCGAATTCGGTGCTCACGATAATTCGACGACAAACATACTATCTAACTAAATGCGGAATAATAAACATACATTGTTTATCAAATGGAAATAAAGTCTTACAATTCTGGTCCCAAGGTTCTTTAACCTTAACACAAAACGTACTCTTAATACAAATAAGGGTTCACTTAATCAAACCACATTCGGAAATAGCTAGTACATAGGCACTAACGGGCATCTACTCTTGCACCTTCCCTTTTCCTTTGTCTCCCCTAGACGTTTCTGCCTTAGCTGAAATAAAGATCATGATATAGCAAGGGTAAGCAACTAGTTTGCTTAGCAAGTTTATACACAAGGGAGATATATCATGAATAGAAGAAAATTTTGCTTTCAATGTTCAACAACAGGATAAAATAGTGAAGAAACGTGAATTAATAGTCAACGCTTGAATATTCGAATAATTGAAATTCAATTACTGAGTGGTTTGAAATAACCAGGGACATTTGCCAAGGTTCTCAGCACTTAGACTGGACCTCTTAAAAAAGTTTTGGTAATCAAGGGGATCAGCCTTTCATACCCCGTGATTTATGCATAGACACTTAATAACCGACATTGATATCATGCCTTAAATCAAATTTATCCTTTGCTCAGCCAAGAGTTCTTACATGACAATATAATAAGAACAGCTTTTAAAATACCTTTGATTTAACAAATTAGACATGCTTGATCTAGCTGATACAAATAGCATAGATCTATCTTATAAATAATTCATGTCTGAAAGAACTTCAATTGAATATACAGTTCAATAATAATAGGGCACGAAAATAATTGCACAAGGTGCGAGTCTCAATAACCAGTATAGATGTGAATAATCAACAATAATTATTCACTAACATGCTTCGAAAATAATAACTCGAGTTTGAGTTAGGGAACTTGCCTGTCTGCTCCGCTACAACAATTCTAGCTTTAACTAATTGGCCTTGAAGAACCTAACATTGATAATGTTGATCTATGATCAATTAGTACTGCGTAGTTGTATATCGTTACGCTTACTTATGCTACTTATTCAATCAATTAAACAAATCACATAGCACACATAAGTTAATAAACTATAGTAACTCCTATAAGACACTTAATTGATCTTTAGGTTGATGGTTTAATTAATTAACAATGTTTTCCCTTAAGTGATAAACACTTATTAAACCCTTAAACAATTAATAATAATTGTTCAATTAATTAACATTACCTTTTCCCAAGTGATATTCATTTATTAAACCCTTTAACAATTAATTATAACCGGGTAATTAATGAGTTATTTAAACTCTCTCTATTTTATTAATTCTATCTTTATTTAATTACTATTAAATAGTAATTAATTAATTATCTTTAGTTATTAATAATAGTAATTAATAACTAATTATATTCACTTATTATTTAATTTATTAATTAAATAATAGTCGAATTATAAATTTTAATTGTCTTTAATTATTATTTAAGATTAAATAATAATTAATTAGGTTTGTTTATTATTTAAAGTTAATCAAATAATAAATAATTAATTAGTGCGTAACAATTATCTTTAGTCATTATTTAATAATAAATAATAGCTAATTAGATTTATTTATTATTTAAAGTTAATTAAATAATAAATAATTAATTAATTAGTAAATATGAATTATCTTTAGTTATTATTTAATAATAAATAATAACTAATTAGATTTATTTATTCTTTAAGGTTAATCAAGTAATAAATAATTACTTAGTGAATAAGAATTATCCTTAGTTATTATTAATAGTATTTAATAACTAATTATATTCATTTATTATTTAATTATTAATTAAATAATAATTAAGTTATGAATTTTAATTGTCTTTAATTATTATTTAAGATTAAATAATAATTAATTAAGTTTATTTATTATTTAAAGTAAATCAAATAATAAATAATTAATTAGTAAGTAAGTATGAATTATCTTTAGTTATTATCTAATAGTAAATAATAACTAATTAGATTTATTTATTATTTAATTTAATCAAATAATAGTTAATTAGTGAGTAATAATTATCTTTAGTTATTATTTAATAATAAATAATAACCAATTAAGTTTATTTATTATTTAAGTTAATCAAATAATAAATAATTAATTTACAATTTTTTTTAATTATCCTTAATCATTATTTAATAATAATTAAACAATAATTAATTTAGTATATATGGAAAATATAATAGCACATCCCAGAAATTAAATTTTATATGACTATTATTTTATTATTATTATTTTATAAAAATAATAATAATAGTAAGGGTTTTAAGTATTTAATATTTATAAAAACAAGTCTCGATGGCAATTTGGTAAATAAGACGAAATTCGGACGGAGGGGCACAACCGTACTTTCCCCCGCCTGATCGCCCGCCCGCGCATTGCGCGTGAGCCTTCCCTGTCTGGCCAAAACGGCGCCGTTTGGCTGCCGCTGGTTGAAGGAATACGCTGGCGCGCCATGCGCGACCAGCCCCCTTTTCTAAGACGCGCGCCATGCGCGGCCTGTCTTAGCCCTTATCAAGCAGCAGCCTTCCAGGGGGTTGTTTTTACCTTCAATTAATTCTAATACCATCAAGAAAGTTTTAAATCTCCATTATAAATTCTAAAAAAAATCCCCATGGCTAAGAAAAATATTTCTAATATTACAACAAAATATTTATGACTTAAATCAATATTTTTCGTCAATAAGTTTTGTACTCCAATAAATCATTGTATACATGTTTTAGCCCATCAAACCACCTAAACTTGCTACAAATATTTTTAAACTTCAACATATTATTAATAAAACATACTAAACCATTATTTATCATCACCTAGGTTTTAAGATCATGAGTTAAGCATTCTTTTAGAAAAAAATATAGATCTAACAAAATAAAACGTAGATCTAGCAAAATAAAACATAGATCTAGCAAAATAAAACATAGATCTAGCAAAATAAAACATAGATCTAGCAAAATAAAACATAGATCTAGCAAAATAAAACATAGATCTAGCAAAATAAAACATAGATCTAGCAAAATAAAACCTAGATCTATAAATATTTCATTTCTTCCACAACCTCCAACCAATAAGCCATAGAAACCCCAACACAAATAAATGACTACCACTAATAAATGTTAGCCATTTAATATCAACAAGAAAACTAGGGTTTGAGAGAATGAAGATGTATACCTAGAGTTAGTGGCTATTCTCCTCTTCCTTCCAAGTATGATCCGAAAAAGGATATGAACTAGCTAGGTCTCCTTCACTCCTTGGTGACTCAATATATTTTCTTTTGCTCTCAAATGCTTTCCAATGCTCTCAATGCTCTCAACTCTCTTAGGAGATGAACAATAAGGGAGCCAACCCCTATTATCTTTGGTGAGGGCCCTATTTATAGAAAAAATAAAGACCATGGGCAACATAGTCATTAACCATGACTAGGCAAGGGCAATTCGGTCAATTCGTCAATAATAGGAAGTTTCCTAGCAACTTCCTCAAGGGTAATTTAGTCATTTTCCAACCTCCTTCAAGGTTAAAATAGTTTTTTCTCAAAATCTTAATTATCCATTAGTTATTAGCCATTTTCCATTGGTTATTAAACATTGGTTATTATCTTGCCATCATTACATTGGTTAAACACAATGGTTATTATCCCGCCATCATTTCATTGGTTATTAACCACTGGGATATACAGTGGTTATTGCCCCTTCATGATTACCTTGGTTATTAACCACTCTTGGCCATTTTAGTCATTACACACAAATTCCTACACTTGACTCACCTATGGTTATTTCTTAACCATAATTATATCATACCTGCCAACACAAGTATAGACACATCTTATACATCTCCCACCAATTAACCCAAGTTGGTTTAAATAGAACACAACATTAACTCATTAAATTAAATTAGATTTAATTAATAAGGACGTTCAAAATTCACGGGCATTACACCCTCGGCGCACAGCCTCCTCACGTTCTTGCTCCATGATGCGAACCATAGTCCGACGATCCACAAACCTCGGATGATCCTCTAACTGTGTTGGGTAATGGCGAACCCGGTCTTGAGCCCTATCTATTGTCGTGTGGTAAATATACTCCATGTCATCGATCTTGAACTTCTTCGCACGAATCTCTCCTTCAGCACGATCTAATCGTTGAGAAACCCTAATGTGAGCGTCTTCAACCCTATTTCGCATAACAGTTTCCTCCTTCAAAGCTTCTTTTAACTCCTCCATCGCAATCTTCAATTGGCCGATCTCAGACTTTAATTCATCATTCTCAGTTTTTAGTTCACCATTTTCAGCCTTCACCATCTCATTCTCTGACTTCACCTTTTCATTTTCATCTAACAGTTGCTCCTACTGACCCTCTGCGTGAACTAATTTCCATTCTACATCACCCAACCGTACTTCTAAATCATAGATCTCTCCGTCCTTCTCCTCGATAGTAATTCGGCGCGTCTCTGACACTTCCTCCAAAACTCTGAGTTGCTCCCGAAGTTCGACATTTTCATCATATAACTGCTCGTACATCAGCTCCTCGGGATCCTCCTCCTCTTCCTCCTCCTCTTGAACAGTGACCAGCCTCTGCCCGGGTGCTTCCACAGTCACCAACCGTTCGCTGACCACATGAACATCTCTGGCCTCCTCGTCTCCAGGCACTGGGATATCCTCCCTCAGCACTGGGATCTGCTCAACTCGAATCTGACTAGTTTGTCCAACCTCCGACATCCTGACAATAAAATATTTTAATTATTTAATCGATACCACTCGCGAGCACATTGGTTATTAAACACATAAGCACATAGAATGTTTTATTATCTTCAATGAATTCCGTAATTCATCCCTTAATACTCGATAAGAGTTTAGCACCACTATCTTTGTAATTTCCTAAAAGGTTAATTCCTAAGGTTTTTCCCCACCTAAGGTTCCTAAACCTACGACTTTGATACCAACCTGTGACACCCCCAAATTCGGGTTACCTCAAACCACTCAGATTTGGTGCTCACTATCCATACACAACCACTGTCTACCCATAAACAAAAGGTTTTAAGTAAAGTAAACTGAATAATAAAGAAATATCTCCCATAAGAGGGTTACATAGTTTCTTAAAATAAGTCCTAGGTTCTCTATCCTTTATTACATCTCTTAAAATGCGGAAAAATAAATAAATAACTAATAAGTCTTGATTACACAACCATAAAAGTGAACCAGTCTTCCTATAACAGCAAGTCACAGTCATTTGTTCATTTTTCCTTTTCCTTTGCTAGTAGACGGCTCACTTAGTATTTCAACTTTAGCTATTAGGGTTTAGTATGCAAGGGTGAGCAAAACAAGTGCCCACCAAAATGACAATGAACACTTTAATAATTAAGAATGGAAACATCTGAAAGCTTGATAGAAAATAAATAGAACATCAAGATATTCTGAAAGTGATATACTGAGGGTCACTAGACCACGAACCATGTCCTAGGTTAACAGATAAGTTTGCTGTAAACTTTAACAGTTTAATAAACTATAACTGGACTATCCATCTCGTACTCAGGGTGATCAACCCGTTGTACAATGTATTGTGCACAACCATTCAACGCTTTCGCATAAATATTCCCCTATACTAGGGTTGTTCTTCTCAGTTTTGTCATCCAAGAATTCAGTTCAGCAAAATAGAATTTTAACAACTTAGATTATGATCAAAGATCAACAACAGTGATATACAATGATATGGATTTTGTATGTCCAAGACATTAGAATAACGACTTCAATTAACTTGAGCTTTGAACAACAAGAATCCAAAAAAAATCAGAAGTCTATGACATGCAATGATAACTTGCTAGATGAGAAAGTAGGATTTAGAAGCTTGTATAAACTGGAATCGAGGTAGGATAAGGACACTTGCGTCAAGTAAATTTAAGATTGAAAACATATTTAATGTGAAAGAGTTGAGAATAGGAAACTTGCCTCGTGCGTAGTTTTCCTAATTACAAACCACGTACAATAAACAACCTACATATTCCGTTTGTATAGCAACAAAAATAATTAGTTACAATATTCACATACATTAACACTCCAATCCTCATCTCAATTTCCAATTAATCACTGATTATCAATCCTATTTCAGAAGCTACAAGCTTAGCTACAACAATATAACACTTTAAGAATCACCAAAACTTATCTTTAAGTTAAGGTATAACAACTTTATGTTTAATCATCATTAAATATTCACTTAGAATCCATCTTAACATCTTGGTATTCATTTATTATATTAATTTAAGTTTTAATCCTGCATAGAGTGAGACATCGCAGTTACCCAAAAAATAAAAAAAAACAAAAAAAATAACTTTTCCAGCAATGATCTCGCGGGGGCGAGAATTTGCTTTACAATTTTCTCGTCGGGGCGAGCTTTCGCCGGGGCGAGAGTTTGCTTTACAATTTTCTCGCCGGGGCGAGATCCCGCTGGGGCGAGGATTTTCTATACAATTTTCTCGCCGGGGCGAGAAACTCAACTGCAACCTCCCACAGTTCGCGAACCAGCGAAACACAGACCAAAATTTCCAAATTCTATCATCCAACTCACAAATCAAACACACCCAGACATCAAACATGTTGTAAAACAGCTACCCAACATGTTTCTAACAATTCTAACTATTATAAAACACATAATCAACCAATTAAAGTCCAAAAATTCACTGCCAAAACAAAATATTCATATTTTGGCCTATTTGATAAAATTAAACACTGTGAATTCATCTCTAAACCATTTTAATCCATTCCACTTGCATTCTTTTTGTTTTTCATCATATTAACACAATCAAAAGTCAATTTACCGATTAATATCCGAATTGAACATGAAATTTTATACATATAAACCATACATGAAAGTGAAACTCTGTAAAAACCAAAAACTCTATTTTAAAGCATGTTTTCATGGATTGATACCCACAAATTGGTTTATAACATCATATAATTACTATTACATGTTTACTATCAATTACAACCAAGTAATTCATACATTTAGCAAATAAATTCACATATAGAGAAATAAAAATACATACAGAGAAGAAATAGTTTTACAGTAAAGTGTTTTGAGAAAATTATAACTAGGATTTAGAATTCACCTTCTATTGTTTTGTTAATCCTCCTTACTAGAATTCTTGCTCCCAATTTCCAAACTTCTCCCTCAATTTCTCTCTTCTTCTCTGAATTTTGTTTTTGTTTAGCTTATGGAAGTAAACTAACTTCACGTGGTTTTTTATCAGTTCACCAGTTACAAACCCAAAAGCCTTGTCAGTTAAAAAAACTAAAGGGACACAAAGCCTTGTTTTTTTTTTTTGATAATGTGGGTTTCCCAACCCGCGGGTCGGACTAATCCCCCACCCCGGACCAGGCTTTGCGCATAGGCTCTGCCTAAGACATGGCGTCACCCTGAATAATGCGATCCGTGGCCACTTCAAATGTTGCTAGTGGGAGTCGATCCTGAGTCGTCCGGGTTTACGGTTCGTTCCCAGGGCGGCTTGCACCACTACGCCAAGTGTTGTGGTTTACAAAGCCTTGTTTGGCTAGACCCTATATATAAAATCCATTTTTACCAACCAAGGGTCACAAGGCCTTGTTTGGTTTAACTAAAATAAAACTCTTTTCTATTTATTTTAATAACTTATTATACTATATAGTTTAATTGTCACACTACCAATTTAATTAAACCTATTATTAACTAAATTGAATTAAATCTTACTAATTTTAATTATAACTTTTATTTGACCAATAACACTATTACCAAATAAATTATTTTATTCAAATAAATTATTTACTCAAATAAATCAGTTAATCATCTAATTTAATTATTAAATTAAATTAGAATAAACACATCAAATCACATTCAAATAACATCTAACACAATTACTCTTAACATGAATTATTCCATAATAACCTTTATAAATTATTTATTTTACTCAATAAATAAATTAACAAAAATATTTATATAACACAATAAATATTTTTATTTACTCACAAAAATCGCATTCGTTACATCCTTCCCTCCTTAAAAGGATTCTGTCTCCAGAATCACAATGCAATTAATTCGCCCGTTACATTCTCCCCTCCTTACAAGGATTCTGTCCTCAGAATCATAGAACTAGGACTAAACAAACAACTCAGGATAATTCTTCATCATTTAAGCTTCTAGTTCCCACGTAGCTTCATCAGCATTGTGGTTCCTCCATAGAACATTAACAGAACGTATCACTTTATTCCTGAGAACCTGTTCCTTCTTGTCTACTATCTGAAGTGGAACTTCCTCGTAAGTTAGGTCTTTCTCGAACTGTATAGGTTCATATTTTATCACATGTTTATAATCTGGCTTATAAGGCCTTAAAACAGATATATGGAACACATTGTGGATATGTACCAGCTCTGGAGGTAGAGCTACTTCATAAGCTACCTCACCAACTCGCCGTAGAACTTCAAAAGGTCCAATAAATCTTGGACTAAGCTTACCCTTCTTGCCAAAACGAATTTTCTCTTTCCAGGGTGACACTTTTAGAAATACGAAGCTTCCTACCTCAAATTCTCGTTTCTGACGATGTTGATCCGCATACTTCTTCTGCCTGTCTTGAGCAGCTAATAGTCGCGCTCTTATAACTTTCACGATCACCGCTGTTTGGTGTACCAATTCCGGTCCTAGAAGTTGCCGTTCACCAACCTCGTCCCAACATAGTGGAGTCCGACATTTTCGTCCGTACAACGCTTCGTATGGTAGCATGCCAATACTTGCGTGGTAACTGTTGTTGTAAGCAAACACGACCAATGGTAGATGGTCATCCCAGTTTCCCTTAAAATCCATGACACAGGCGCGTAACATATCCTCCAAAGTTTCGAAGTCTGCTACGCGGCGCGGCCGCGCCACTTCTAGTTCATTCTGGAACGCAGATGCGCCCGAACCCAGAAATCGTTTCTGGGGTGCAGCGCAGCCGCGCCGTTCCTAGTTCATTTTGGAGCGCGGCCGCGCCGGTCTGCAGATTTTGAAATTTTTTTATTTTGATTTTATTTATTTTCAATTAAGATAAAAAGTTTATTTTGAATTGGAATATAATTAAAATTAAAAGTTTTATTTCAACTTGGAATTGGATTCTACGTTAACTAGAATAAATGAGTTTATTCACATATGGAATAGGATTGTATTTTTCCTAGAATAAAGGAGTTTATTCATATATAGAATGGGATTCCATGTTTCCTTAAAAATAAAAATGTTTATTTTGATAAGGAATAGGATTTAACATATTTTATTTTTCCAAGCAATTTTAAGTTAAAATAAAGGAGTTTATTTTGAACTTGAAATTGGTTTCCATGTTAATTAAAATAAAGAAGTTTATTTTGATCTGAAATTTGATTAAAAATAAAGGAGTTTATTTTTATTCAAAAAAATTGGATAAATTAAAATAAAAGAGTTTATTTTGATTTGGAATATGATTAAAATAAAGAAGTTTATTTTAATTAAAATTGGATTTCATGATAACTAATTAGAGTTGGAATTGGATTCCATGATAACTAATTGGAGTTGAAATTGAATTTTATACTAACTAATATTGCCCATTAAATGATATCAATGCATATATGGAATGATTTATTATTCATGGGATGAATGTTATTTATTGATACATATAGAGATATGTATGATAATAAATAGGGATTGATTATGGACTATTGACCAATGTGTGATTGGATTTATTTTAGTGGATGCTTGAATGAATGAGTTTTATAAATGGGGTATGCGTACCTCGTCTTCTCTAGTTTTTCCTTGATGTAAATTCTATCTTCCTCCTATGTACCTCCCCTTGACTGCTGATCAAGGTTTTTATTTATTGTAAATAGTTTATGTAATAGGTTTAGTTAGAATTACTTGAAGAATTGGAGACAAAGGAGCAAGGAGCGCTTGAAGACCCGTTTGTAATGGAGCCCGGGTTTAAATGTAATAGTTATATTTAAATTTAATTCTTGCACCCTAGGTTTGACCTTTTGGTTCACTTGGTGGCTCGAGTGAACCAAACTAGAATAAAAGTCCATAATCAATCCGGGTAGAATATAGTATTTTATATGTGCATGCTTACTATGTATATATTATATATTATACAACATGCTTCGCATGTTAAATAATATGACGCGTATTTTATATATATGTGCATGCGCGCTAAACAAGATGAGACAAATAATAACAAACCCCTCAAAGAAATTATATTAAGTCCTAAGCGTTCAAAGATATTTGGAATATCGAACGTCGCCTTCTAGCATGGTAAAATGATAGAGTATTAAACATTTAATATGAGTTTGTTGTGTCACACAAGACAAGTATTAAATATTTAAGATGTTGCTTTATCACATTCGATGCTTATAAATAGACTGAATGATGTTGTTTTGTTGTGTCACACAAGGGCAGTGTTTTTCTTTCGAATATATGGAAGTGCTAGGTTGGACTTAACTTGGATAATTTTGATTCGGATGTGTCACACTTGATCAAAATAATCTAAGAGGCAAAATACAAGGAGTTACATAGTGATGTAATTGACAATAGTTGTCTACCTATTTATTTATATATAGTTTATTATGTCACACAAGACTATATACATTTGAAATGGGATCCTTATTCTCACTAGCAAATCTTTAATTAGATATGCTGAACTATATAGGGAGGGTAATATAGTTTGATGAAAATAGTGGGAGATACCAATTTAAAATAAAGACCTAATTTATTTTGGTAATTAATTAAAATGAATGTATGCTAAAATATTGTTAAATTATAAATTCATTTATAAAATTTTACGATGTCTAATTCACTATCACTGCATAGCATATTAGATGCTAATTAATTGGACCGTATTAAACGGACTGGTTAAGAAATTTGAGAATAGTTCTCAAGGCTGAAAAGCTATCTTATGTCCTTAATATGTCTATCCCTACAATGGTTGCAGACAATGCCTCTGAGGAAGAGATTGCTACTTTTAGAAAGTAGTAAGATGATGCACAATTGGCTCAATGCATCATGCTCGCATCCATGAGTAACGAGCTTCAGCGTCAGCATGAAACTATGGATGCTCCTACTATATTCCTGCACCTTCAAGGAGTTGAATGGTGAGGAAAGTAGGACTATTAGATATCAGATATCTAAGGAGCTTTTCCGATCTAGAATGACCAATGGCACTACAGTACAGACATATGTCCTAAAATGATCAATCTGATTGAACAATTGGGATAACTGGGTTTTAAAGGATGGAGAGTTGATCCAAGATTTGATCTTGCAATCACTTCCAGACTCTTTCTCACAAATTGTTGTGAATTTCCACATGAACAAGCTATATGTCCACATAAATTGTTCTAATTGATTTATTCATAACCGGTTTAATATGGACAACTTAAAGGGTCACACCGCAAAAGGAAAATATTTGTTTAAGAAGTAAATGGCATAATTATAATAATAAGTTAAGTGTATTTAATTTAATCTATGGAGATAGAATAAATTAAATAGCTTAATATTTATTATTTAATATTTTGGAAATATTAAATATAAATTAATAAGAGGAGTCTTATTATTATTAATACTATTATTATTATTTAGTTCCTAAAAGGGTTTGTGAATTAATTAATAAAAGTACTCTCATAAATTCCTAATTGGATTAGGAGTTTAATTAATTAAAGGAGTTTAATTAAAATAAAAACCATAATCCTACATAGTTTAGGAGGGTTCCCTATATCTATAAATAAGAGGAGTCTTATCATGATTTAGGGTTAGACAGTTACACATTCTTTCATAAGAATTGGAGAGAGAGAGAGAGTACCTGCAATTCTATAGAGATAGAAACTAGGGTTTTGCCAACACCCATCTTCTTGAACAACTATTATTCCTTGGTGGATCACCTCTAGAGGCCAAACACTTGGGTGGCTAACGTTGATCAAAGGAAGGAATTTAATCGGTGGGATTCAAGGAGAACGCGAAGGAATTGGAGGTGAACTTATACCTGAGGAAGCTTTGATTCACGAGGGTATAATTCTATATCTCCATCTCTTTGTTTAATTGATAATTGATCACAAGGATGATCATGGTGATACTTTGTATGAAGAATTTTAAAATCCGTTTTATTGCGCTTCCGCACTATTTATGTAATTTGATTGCATGTTTGCGCTATATACAAACCTAACAATTGGGACCAGTGTGTCCTTGCTTTGAGACTAAATTTTCAAGTCTATTGAACTTGAAAAGGTCTTAATGTCCTTGTCTTAGTGACTAAAATAGCCAAGTCTGCTTTGTTTGAAGAGGGCAAAGGTGTCCTGATTTGTGTAACCAAATTTATAGTGGATTCCCTCCTTGTTGAAGTAGAAGAGTGGAGTAGGAGTTGTTTAGTCTTCGAACCACTTTAAACTCTCATGTGTCATTTAATTTATGTCTTTCACATTCTATCAATTATTTAATGTATCTAATGCATAAGATGAATGGTTAACTTCAATATGAAGTAAACTCAGAACTAAACTCAGAACTAAGATCTTAACAAATCTTTAAAGGGAGTTTTACAAGCTTATATTCCGCTGTACAAAGATCAATCGTAATTAAATGATCTACTTGGTAATAATTTTTAATAAACTGAAAAGTTTTAAAAGATCTATTCAACCCCCCCCCTCGAGAGCTCTTTTGTGCCTTTGGAAAATAACAATCACTAACGCACCCTCATATGGTTCAACCGTCGGGTGAATAATCGATCTTCATCTGTGAATGAAATAACTGTACTGGGATAAGCTCGATCCCTCCTAAGAGGCTATTCAGATACTGTTAATATTTAGTCTAATAGGCCTCGGCATTTTTTCCCGGTCACGCGTCTAACCGAGCCTCCGATGATGACATCTACAACCTGACGGGTGGGAGCGAACTGATTTTGATCGTACTGTCGATCCTTTGGTTGTTCCCTACTCGAATCCTCCCTTATTTTTTTTGAACCCTCCCGACCAGAGACATAATGAATCAATTCCCTGTTCTGGACATTCTTCTCAATTAAATTTTTTAAGTGCCTACAATCTTCGATGGGGTATCTTGTGTTCTGGTGGTAATTGTAAAACTGACTTTTATCTCCTCTCTTCGGGTGGCTATTGGTAGGACACGGTTCAAAGTATGGTTTATCCTTGATCTCCTCCAGTATCCTAGCATGATTCGTGTTGAGGGGGTGTAGACCTTATTAACACTCCAACTCGGGAAGGGCGGATGACCGCTTCCCGAATTTCCACCATTGAATTGCCTCCTTGGTTGCACTTCGGACCTGGGATTGTTGCTCCTATCCCGATCCTTAGGCTTATTCGGTGTATGTGCTTACGACTTCAGACTTCCCATAGCCTCTTTAATAGCATTAAAATTCTTTGCCCTGTTGTATGCCTCCGACAAATCCTTCTGAGGATTAAACAAAATATCTTTCACCAACCTTTTAGATTTTGCTACATCCAACCCTGTAGTGAAGAATCCGAGGGCTTGTGGGCCATCAAGCTCAGCCTTAGTGCCAATTGTCTCTCTGAACCTCTTCACATAATGGCTCAGACTCTCATTTGTTTGTTTCTTGATTTGTATAAGAGAAATTGTCACCTTTCCCCTTCTCTTGTTGCTCCCGAACTGGTAATGAAACTTATCGCATAGTTCTTTCCACGATCCGATGGAGTTTGGTGGTAACGAAGTCAACCTTAGTTGGGAACCCTTCTTTAATGTTGTGATTAACATCTGGCACTTGGCAACATCGGAGTGGTCATAGTAACGCATCAGACGGCCATACGCATGCGTATGATCGTAAGGATCGTCGGTGTCGTCGTAACTCTCCATGGGCGGCATCTTCTTGGTCGTATCAGCCCGAACCCGGTCAATCTCAGGGGTGAAGGGCGATGTAGGGTTAACAAATAACTCTTTCGCCTGAGTAACAGCCGCAAACTTTTGTTCTAATTCTATTACTTTTTGCGTAAGGTGGTCAGATCTCTCCTTCGGGGGGATGACTTGCGCCTGTCCTTTGTGTGTTCCAGAGAGGCTATTCATTGTCGTCGTCCAGACCTTGATCGCCCTTCACCGTTGTCCTTAGAACGTGATCTATGTCGACTCCTGTCTTGCCGAGAACCTTTCGAACGATGTGTCCTGGATTGGTTTTACGACGTGACCTCCCGATGGCAGGGCCAACTCAAGGAGGCCTCTCTTTCGCCTTCCAACTCAGCCAACTGATCATCTAACTCCCTTTGTTGGAGATGCAGGGCTTCCATGGCATCCTTGGCCTGTTGAATCTTACAAATCCGAATCAACTCGCATTTATCTTGACTGTTATGCCCCCGATTTCACTCCTAATGAGTGTGCATCCGGGACTAACTATTCGTGGTGCGATTATGGGAGCCGGGAGTCCTCTGACTTGCCGAGAATAATTGTCGTTAGGCCGGAGCTGACTGAGCCTTTGTTAGACCCACCGAGTGGTTATCAGATCCAAGCCTATCTTTATCACTTTTGATGGGTCCGAGTCTATCTTTGACTGAACCTCTGACTTGTGCTGTGGGATTGACCAAAGTTCTCTCCTGGTTAGATACTGTATTCGCCTTACTCGCCATTACTTTCGTTGAATAAGTAGGTGATTTGGAAAAGAGTAACACTAAAGGGCCCTCCTTCTAGCGCCAATGTTAATACCAAAATCCGTCTACGCGCTGACTCACCAAATAACGCGTTGAATCCTGCACAGAAATGAAATCACACTAAAGAGGTTGACGCCCTGGCTGCTGGGGAATAACTCCGATGTGAGAATAAGTACAGGCTAGAGAATAGGGTAATAATGGATGCACAAATATCTTTAGTGCTTATGTTATGCAAAAAGTCATTACCTATGAACTAGGGTATAACCATGTATTTATAGCCAATCACACCTCCTTATCGCCCTATCCTCGAGTTAGAATAGGACTCCGTATCATGGTAGTTACCATACTAGGATAGCAGTCAATCTCCTTAAAGAAGGGAAGTCGAAACCAATTCGGACTGTTTCCTTAGGAGTTGGAAGTCAAATAAAATCAGGACTGAAGACCCCTTAAAAGTCGAGTCTTCCACTGGAATATACATCCACGTGAGAAAATTTCTCCATGTAGGATAAGGCCCATCAAACTAACCAGGCCCACGAAATCATGCCCCAACAATTATTATAGCTATAGCGTTGATAATTTAATTGGCTTGTATGAATGAATATGCGGAATAAGAGAGAAAAAGTAAAAGAGGAAAAAGTTTTACATAAAAATTTTAGGGGTTTGAAATTTTATTATTTATAATGTAGGGTATTAAAGTGTTCTACAAAATTTTGGGTTGAAGGGGTATTTTGTACTACTAAATATTTGTACATATTTAAAGTTGTTTTATGTTAATAATTATTATTGTTACATATTACTCTTGAAATATTATTATAATTTAAATCAGCGACACACTTGTTCATCTCATCTCGAATTGACCATCCCTCTCTCAAATAAGCAAAGAATACGGTAAGTTTTTCATCTTATCTCACCTCTATCTTCCACTCAGTTCGCAAGACTCCACCTCATCCTCCACTCTTTCATCTCCTCTCGACGTTATGTGTGTAGTGTGTTAAGTGTGCATATATTTATATCTCATCTCCTCTCCTCCCTTCCCATCTCCTGCTTGCGTGTGACCGTATGTACGTACATTTTTTTAATTGATAATAATGGATTGAATTGTTAATGGTGCATTATATTTGAAGTACATCCTTATGGGAGAAAAATATTTGTTTCAGTTATCTTTCATTTAAACAAAATTATAATATATATATATATATATTTTGCTTGAGATAAATTATTAGGTGGATAATTGGATATTACGTACTAATTGGTTTTGTTTCAGTAGGTAGTAGTAGCATCAAAATGGTCAACAATGGTGGTGACAATGCCAAGAAAGATCCTACATGAAAATATATTTGTCAATTTGATCACACAAACAAATATACATTTAGGAGTAATTTTTGTCAAAAAATAACAACGAGATGGGTGTTCCAAGTCATGGAATATCAATAAGAAGGCGAATGCACAAAAGTTTCTAGTGATGTCAAGAAGATTGAAGAATTCATTACCAATAAAAAATAATTAAAGGAGCTAATTGATATGATCCCATGTTATGAGAATTTTAGTGACAGAGAGAAAGATGAGGATGAAAATAATGTGTTAAGTCTTAAAAATGAGAAAACCTTACTCGTTTTAGTCTGCATCCACAAGTTATATTTCAAATGAAATTTCTTTAAAGAAGTTAAAACAGACAAAGCAAAAGGGTCATTTGGATGTGGTTTTTACTTTTGATCTAGAAATTATGGTGCAAAATCGAAAGGCGATGTGACACCCCCAAATCCGGGTACTTCAACTCCACATATTTGGTGTTCACTATAGCATACATTCATTACTAACTACCCATGATCAAGATAATATAATTAAACTGAATAAAACATCTTCCCACAAAAGGGGGTTACATCTCAAATCTCTTAAATAACAAATCCCAGGTTATCAAACCTCTATTACATCAGTGCGAAAATAAAACATAATTTTAAAATAAGTCTTTTTACAAATAAACATCAAATGTGTAGCAGATCTCTCGCTACTTCGGCATCTTGCCCTTGCCTTTACTTGTGGACGGCTCGTCCGATTTCTCTGTCTTAGCTGCAATGTTTTAGCGCAAGAGTGAGAAAACAAATGCAAATTCATTCATTAAATAATGATCATAAGCGTATATTACAAAGCCATGCAAAATTCGCGGTCGTTACAGGTACTATAAGATAGTATAAGAATAAAACTCAGAAAGAGTTATAGATGATGGAATACGAATTAAAGAAAAGAAAGAAAAAATTTGTATTGAACAAAGAGCAAGATAAGAGGAAATAAGAATTTTGGTGGGATTTCAATTAAGGACTCATGTGATAACTGAGTTGTACAAACCTTTGTATGGACAGAGGTTTTGTGCTTGGTTTAACGACCACTTAGTGATCATATTGATAACTATTGAAATGTTGGTATTGCGCTATCAATATACATAAGGTGAGAAGGTGATTCTTTTCTCATGTGTATATTTGATAATTAGAAGATATTAAGACTAAGTACGAGCTCTTAAAACTCATACTTATGACAAGTTTATGACTCATAATTATATGGTATGTTTTTGACCCCCTAAGCGTATGGACAGTCCCTGATTGGTTCTTGGACTACGTATTGGTAGGACAAGTTCTTAAACTCATATCTTTATGGAAAGTTCTTGAACACATAAAGTGTGGTAAGTTTGATGAACTATACCAGGTATAGGGTATAAAGTATACCAGGGTATAGGGTATAGGGAAAGTTGAAGCTGACGAAGGAAGAAATGGATATTCTCAAATCTTCTAGCTATGCTAGATTTCGAAGTTTATTGAAATCGTGTTGGTGGTTGCACTATTGTGTTTTTTGAAAAATATATTGGGTCAAATCATTGAACCAATAGGTTTTAAAAAGTTCAGTTGTTTCTTATGTCTATGCTAATTATTTCGGCAAGACAAAGTTGAAAATATCAAAATGTATTTTAAATGATGGAGTCATCAATGCAGTCTAACCTAGTGTTGGATGTGATCTAAGGATCGTCAGCCCACTATGGTATGATGTAGTATGACAAAGTCATCAAATGACGGCATCCTCAACGTATTGTTGAGATAGTGCAGTATTATGATTTTATAAAATGATTTTCAGTATTTGAATAGTTAAAGAGTTGTCAAATGCCATTTGAATCGGCTAGACATAGATATTACATTGCTTATATTAAGCTCTTGAACTATCCAGGTAAATTAATTTGGTATGGACTCCGGAACATCCCTGAATTGGGAAGAAAAAAAAATTAATTGCGCCAACAGGCGGTGATGACAGATACAAATAGTGTTGATCAATACGGAACAACCCTGAATTGGATATTGATTTTTGAGGCTTGAAATTGGTTGTTAAAGTTGCTTAACATGTTAGGATCGTGCTAGAAGGTTTGGGTAACGATTATATATGAATTACAGTAATTGGGTATGTGTAATGTGATGTATGAATAAGAAATTTGGAATTTTTGGCTTTGAATATTCTGCAGTTCGCGAACTGCAGAAGTAGAGTTTCAGGTTCACCGCCCCGGCGGTGAAATTGTACTAGGAATGTCGCCCCGGCGGTCTATTTGTACTAGACTTGTCGCCCTGGCGGTAGTCTCGCCCCGACACTATTTTATGAAGGAAATCACCGCCCCGGCGGTGGAATAGGAATTAAAAAATAATAATTTCTTTTCTTTGTGGCTATGCTATGTTACCATATGCATGTTCAAAGTTTGGATTAATGTATTTAACGAATGCTAAGATATTGTGATGAACGTTAGAATATACCCATTTATTTTCAAATGACAATTAGAATTTTAAAATGAGATTGGATATGAGTGAATCCTGAAGCGTTGTAGCAAGCCAAAGATTAGCTTAAGTAGTGTTAATAAACATTATACGTCTAATGTAAAGAAGAGTTTAAGATTTAATTAAATGTTAAGTGTTGATTAAAGTGAGATGCAATAAAATGAAGGTTTATAAGGAGAACTTAAGGAGAACTTAATTTCTAAGTTGAGAATTGTATAGAGAATAAATATGAAGGATTATGAAATGTAAAGTAGAGTTAATACTAAATGTTGCTATGTGACTAATAAATGTAGTGCATGATTATTGTTGCCTAATTTCTAAATAGCACTTAACACGCAAGTATACGCGTTCGTTTGTAATATTCGACAAGCAAGGATATCATTCCCACGAGGAAATAACTTAATATCTATCAATTACCAAAAACAATTTAATTAATCCTATTTAAATTCCAATTCTTGATTTTAAATTAAATTATGAGAAATTACTAAAATTAACTAATAGATAACGTTAACAAGAGTAAATCACAGATTTAGTGAGCTAAGATTACAACTTCCCTTGGTATTTCATTTAAATCAATTTATTAACTATTTAATACAGATAGTTAACATGAATCAATAACCTAGAACCCTACCCAGATTTCACGCACTTCTTCCGAATGATACGTAAACAAATCCTTATAAATCTAGCAACCAAGCAATAGAATTATAAAGAACACCCTAGTTAATTAACTCACTATATTCCTAGGTGAATCAAATTAATTAGGGTTTTAAGCTCAAGTTCTTCCGATGGCTACAAAAGATATGTAGGTATATTCCTATCCTCCATGCTAATCATATTAATCCTATTCAGATTATATGAATAGATGTTATTATATCCAGATCTAAATCTATATTCAATTTTTCAATTTTATATAGATTATCCCAATAACTGCTGGCCAAACAATTATTCAACAAGCACAAGATATAATAATTGATTCAATAAAAACTAACTTATATTAGATAAGTAACTTCAATCTAAAATTCATACCAAGTTCCGTTGCAATCTTAATTTGAATTTAGTTCATGACAATGAAAGAAAACGTCATTCTAATCATAAAACTAAACATCCCAATTAATTACAAGAATTAAAAGATTTAAAAGGGAATAGAAGAAACTGTATGGTTGCTTCTAAACTTCTTCTTGATCTCCAGCTCTTGCAATTTTTCTTCGTGTTCTCCTCCTTAAGTCTCTGCAAAAACTCTTGTTCTTTTCTCCATTCTAAAGTCTTTTCCTTTTATATCAGTCAAAAACCCTTGTTCCTATTCCTGATTGGCTTCAAAATTCCATCACAGCCGCACAATAAGCCACAAATAACGAACTAGCGCCTAAAGCGCTCATCGTAGCGCCTAAAGCGCTCATCGTAGCGCCTAAAGCGCTCATCGTAGCGCCTAAAGCGCTCATCATAGCGCCTAAAGCGCTAGGTCTGGACCTAGTAATTACAAAAATGCCATCCAGTTCAATTTTTAATCCTTTTTTTAATTCTTTCATCCACCAAAATGACTCTTATACCCCTCCAGCTCCATCCTACAATAAACAAACATAAAAACAAATAAAATAATACTAAAAATACTTAAAAATAGCAATAATTAGGTTTAACAATACCTGATTCGTAGGTATAAAACCCACTCATCAAATACCCCTAAACTTAACTAATTGCTTGTCCTCAAGCAATGCCATGATGCAAAATGCAACCTAACTACAATGCCTACGAATCAATTAACCAAAACAACATAGCACTCAACAACAAGCCTCAAATATCCATGTAACAAACATTAACCACGTAAAGTCACCAACTCAAACCGATTAGCCAAACTACACTTGTCCTCATCCATGTTGTGTGTGTGTGTGAATCAACTATAATAATCAATCACAACCCAAATCACTTATATAATCAACTTCTTAGAAAGATAACCATTTGTACTCTACTACTCAACCAGCTAACCAACTAATCCAACTCATGTAAGCAATTACTAAGCACAGGGGGTATTACCACATACTTCATTATTTGGCGAGTGCGTTTTACGCTCCATCTCGCTTTTAAACTCGACATGTGCAATGCCTGGTTTCCTTAGACTTTTCAAAGCTACCCCTGTATCGATCTTTTAATCAGTGACTTGAAAGTAGTATGCACACAAGCCAATCATATTTGATATGATGTAGCATATACTTTATAATCTTATTCGGTTGTTAAAAGGCATTTTACATTATCTACATAGTGTTGTTATATTAAATGTGATAAACCCATAGTTTTGAGCAATGTTTTTAGAATCATGATGGTGATCATGCTAATGAGATCTAAATTCTAGATAGCTCACAAACTTAAATTGTTCCTAATCGATGGATTACTAAAAAGGGGATTAGTGAATCTGGATAGATTAGTACATACGTTGCTTGCTCTTATGAAGAGAATGATTGATCTCATAATCATTTATGTGGAGACACTAAAGCAAGTATGTAGGTGCTTATTAGAGAATAAGTTCACTGAACGTGGCTCGCTAAGGAATACCTAATGGAGTTTTACTCGCTTGTCAATAGGAATTCCTCTAGTGATAGTAGTACAAGTGATCCTTGGACTTGAGATCATCATAGTATCTTGTGTATGATGAGTTATACTTTGACATGTCCCTTAAGACCTTTAGGGTATATCAAAGGGTATGATTGGGTATAATAAGTTGTACATGGAAATAGGTGAATGATCAACAAAGAATCTACCACTTCTAGTAAAAGGAGAGAATGTCTTATGTGATTCGATAAATGACGACTCAGAAGTCTTTGGCCAAAGCAGAATGAAATTAGAAAGGAGTTTCTAATTTGCATTAATCAGAGTTGTGCATTTCAGAATCGAAATACATATAATTAAATAAAATAAGACTTGACAGTAATTCCATGTCTTATATTTAATTGGGACATTGTATGGTAGAAGGATTGAATTGTACGATAACTATGCACTGAAAGGTTCTTTTATGATTAATGTTGAAATCTATATTATCTGGAAAGTCGTTGATCGCTAAGGGGGCTTGCCCTTATTGTAGAATAAATAATATTTACTTAAATGAATTAAATAGTTTAATTTATTTATTTAAATAAGATTAGAATTGTTCTAATTGATTTATTCACAACCGGTTTAATATGGAGAACCTAAAGGGTCACACCGCAAAAGAAAAATATTTATTTAAGAAGTAAATGGCATAATTGTAATAATAAGTTAAGTGTATTTAATTTAGTCTATGGAGATAGAATAAATTAAATAGCTTAATATTTATTATTTAATATTTTAGAAATATTAAATATAAATTAATAAGAGGAGTCTTATTATTATTATTATTACTATTACTATTATTTAATTCCTAATAGGGATTGAGAATTAATTAATAGAAGTACTCTCACATTAATTCCTAATTGGATTAGGAGTTTAATTTACTTGAAGGAGTTTAATTAGAATAGAAACCCTAATCCTAAATAGTTTAGGGAAGGGTTTTCCTACATCTATAAATAAGAGAAGTCTTATCATAGATTAGGGTTACACACTCTTGCATAAGAATTGTAGAGAGTACTTACAATTTCTATAGAGATAGCAACTAGGGTTTTGTCAACACCCATCTTCTTGAACAAGTATTATTCCTTGGTGGATCACCTCTAGAGGCCAAACACTTGGGTGGCTAACGTTGATCAAAGGAAGGAATTTAATCGGTGGAATTCAAGGAGAACGCGAAGGAATTGGAGGTGAACTTGTACCTGAGGAAGCTAGAATTCTACAAGGGTATAATTCTTATTCTTCATCTCTTTCGTTTAATTAATAATTGTGCATAAAGAAAGATCATGGTGATGGTTTGTATAAAATTTTTAAATATGATTTTATCGCGCTTCCGCTTTATTAATGTAATTTGATTGCATGTTCGCGTTATACAAACCTAACAGTGGTATCAAGAGCCAAATTTTATGCGAATTATTAATTGTTTTGATTCTGTATATACATTGATATGTGTTTAGAACAATTTAATTGGGCATAATTGTTTGTGTAAAATTATTTTATTTTTTTTATTTTGATTTTATTTATTTTCAATTAAGATAAAAGGTTTATTTTGAATCGGAATATAATTAAAATTAAAAGTTTTATTTGAACTTGGAATTGGATTCTACGTTAACTAGAATAAAGGAGTTTATTCATGTATGGAATATGATTCCATGTTTCCTAGAATAAAAGAGTTTATTCACATATGGAATAGGATTCCATGTTTCCTTAAAAAATAAAGATGTTTATTTTGATAAGGAATAGGATTCAACATATTTTATTTTCCAACAATTTTAAGTTAAAAATAAAGGTGTTTATTTTAAACTTGAAATTGGTTTCCATATTAATTAAAATAAAGGTGTTTTATTTTGATTTGGAATTTGATTAAAAATAAAGGAGTTTATTTTTATTCAAAATTGGATAAAATAAAATAAATAAGTTTATTATAATTTAAATTTTGATCAAAATAAAGGAGTTTATTTTTTGTTTCAAAATTGGATTTCTAGTAAACTTTTAATTGCCCATTAAATGATATCAATGCATATATGGAATGGTTTTATTATTCATGAGATGAATGTTATTTATTGATACATATGGAGATATGTATGATAATAAATAGGGATTGATTATGGACTACTGACCAATGTGTTATTGGATTTATTTTAGTGGATGCTTGAATGAATGGGTTTTTATAAATGGGGTCTGCGTACCTCGTCTTTTCTAGTTTTGCTTGATGTAAATTCTATCTCCCTCCTATGTACTTCCCCTTGACTGCTGATCAAGGTTTCTATTTATTGTAAATAGTTTATGTAATAGGTTTAGTTAGAATTACTTGCAGAATTGGAGACAAAGGAGCAAGGAGCGCTTGGAGACCCGTTTGTAATGGAGCCCGGGTTTAAATGTAATAGTTATATTTAAATTTAATTCTTGCACCCTAGGTTTGACCTTTTGGTTCACTTGGTGGCTCTAGTGAACCAAACTAGAATAAAAGTCCATAATCAATCCGGGTAGAATATAGTATTCTATATGTGCATGCTTACTATATATATTATATATTATCCAACATGCTTCGCATGTAAAAATAATATGACGCGTATTTTATATATATATGTGCATGCGCGCTAAACAAGATGAGACTAATAATAACAAACCCCTCAAAGTAATTATATTAAGTCCTAAGCGTTCAAAGATATTTGGAATATCGAACGTCGCCTTTCTAGCATGGTAAAGCGATAGAGTATTAAATATTTAATATGAGTTTGTTGTGTCACACAAGGCAAGTATTAAATATTTAAGATGTTGCTTTATCACATTTGATGCTTATACATAGACTGAACGATACTGTTTTGTTGTGTCACACAAGGACAGTGTTTTGTTTCGAATATATGGAAGTGCTAGGTTGGACTTAACTTAGATAATTTTGATTCGGATGTGTCACACTTGATCAAAATAATCTAAGAGGCAAAATACAAGGAGTTACATAGTGATGTAATTGACAATAGTTGTCTACCTATTTATTTATATATAGTTTGTTGTGTCACACAAGGCTATATACATTTGAAATGGGATCCTTATTCTCACTAGCAAATCTTTAATTAGATTTGCCGAACTATATAATGAGGGTAATATGGTTTGATGAAAATAGTGGGAGATACCAATTTAAAATAAAGACCTAATTTATTTTGGTAATTAATTAAATGAATGTATGCTAAAATGTTGTTAAATTACAAATTCATTTACAGAATTTTACAATGTCTAATTTACTATCACTGCGGAGTATATTAATGCTAATACCAGACCAAATTAAACGGACTAGTTAAGAAATTTGAGAATAGTTCTCAAAGCTGAAAAGCTATCTTATGTCCTTAATACGCTTATGCCTGCAATGGTTGCAGACAATGCCTCTGAGGAAGAGATTGCTACTTTTAGAAAGTAGTAAAATGATGCACAGTTGGCTCAAATGTATCATACTCGCATCCGTGAGTAACGAGCTTCAGCATCAGCATGAAACTGTGGATGCTCCTACTATACTTTTGTACCTTCAAGGAGTTAAAGGGTGAGGAAAGTAGGACTATTAGATATCAGATATCTAAGGAGCTCTTCCGATCTAGAATGACCGATGTCACTACAGTATAGACAAATGTCCTAAAATGATCAATATGATTGAACAATTGGGACAACTGGGTTTTAATGGATGGAGAGTTGATCTAAGATTTGATCTTGCAATCACTTCCGGACTCTTTCTCATAAATTGTTGTGAATTTCCACATGAACAAGCTATATGTCAGCCTGCCTGAGTTGCTTAAACATGTTGAAAACTGTAAAGAGTCACTTTCCAACCAAAAAAGACCAAGTCTTACTGGTAGATGATTCTTCCACGAAGCGGAAGAGGGCCAAAGGATCTTCTTAAAAGAAGAACAATTCAAAGAAGGTAAATGGAAAGGCAAAAATAAAGGACAATAAGAACAAGACTGATGCAGATAGCAAAGGAGTTTGCTTCCACTGCAATAAGCCTGGACACTGGAAAGGAAACTGTAAGGAGCATCTTGCAGAGGCTAACCAGAAGAAGCTTAGTGAAGCTTCGGTTACAGATATAGGTTTGTTCATGATTGAAATAAATTTTTCTGTAAGTCAAGGTTCTACTTAGGTATTGGATACCGGCTATAGTTCTCACATATGCAATCCAATGCAGAGACTAAGTAGAAATAGAAAGCTAAACAAAGAGTAAGTAATCTTACGCGTGGAGAATGGACCAATGGTTGCTACATTAGCCGTAGGAACTTATAGTTTAGCATTGCCTACGGGCAAGTCTATTAAGTTAATAAAGTTGTTATTATATTCCAGTTCTCTTTAGAAACATTATTACTTCCGTTGTTGGACAAGGAAGTTTTTAGTATTGTATTTAAGAACAATTATTGTCCTATTTATAATGATAATGTTTTGTATGAAACTGAAATATCACTTGATAGATTTTGTAAACTTGACTTACATGAAAAATAATTTTGTAAATTGAACAAACTAGTAAAAGAAAAAGGAGATGATCATTCAAAGAGTTGAATATGTGTATTTGATGAAATACAAGTCTGAATCATTTGAAAGGTTCAAAGAATTTAGAAGTGAAACAAATTGACAAAGTATTAAGATTCTTTGATCAGATCGAGGAAAGAATACTTGTGCAATGAGTTTCTAGATCATCTCAAAATGGTATTTTCTCATAATGGACACCTCCTGATACGCAATAATTGATTGGTGTATCTAAAAGGAGAAATGTACCTTGTTGGACATGGTGCAGTCCATAATGATTTTTACTGACATTCTAGTATCCATCTAAGGTTATGCCCTAGAAACGGCTGCATATCCACTAAATAAGGTAACCTCAAAAATCTGGCCCCAAGACTCCATAAAGGTTATGGATAGGGAGGATTCCTAGTCTTAAGTATATTAAGATAAGGGGTTGTCCAGCTTATGTGAAAAAGGTTTCAAAGATAGGTTTGGGACAAAATCTGACAAGTGCAGATTTGTGGGATATCCTAAAGAAAGTTTAGGGTATTATTACTATAATCCTACACGCTGCCTTCTTAGATAAAGGTGTTTATCATTGAAGGAGCTAGTGGGAGGGTAATAGATCTTGAAGGAGTTCAAGAACCACAAAGCACTTTATGTCGAACCGAGGAACCTGTAGATAGACCTATTGTACCACAACCGAATCGTAAATCTGGAAGAGTACCGAAGATACCTGAGAGGTATGGATTCATCATAGAGGATGATGATGAGGTACGCATCATAGAGGATGATGATCCAGTTATATACGATGAGGCTATGAGTAGAAGACACTCAGAGAAATGGCAGATGACCATGAAATTCGAAATGGACTCCATGTATGAGAACCAAGTATAGACTCTGGTTACTCCACAAAAGGGCATAGTGCCTAGAGTGTGAATATGGGTCTTTAAGAGAAAGACTGGGGCAAATGGCTGTTAGGTTTGTACATAGCGCGAATATGCAATCAAATTACATAAATAGTGTGGAAGCGCGATAAAATCGGATTTTAAAATTTTTCATACAAACCATCACCGTGATCATCCATGTGCTCAATTATCAATTAAACGAAAGAGATAAAGTATGAGAATCATACCATTGTAGAACCATGCTTCCACAGGTACGAGTTCACCTCTAAATCCTTCGCGTTCTCCTTGAATTCCACCGATTAAATTCCTTCCTTTGATCAACGTTAGCCACTCAAGTGTTTGACCTCTAGAGGTGATCCACCAAGGAATAATAGTTGTTCAAGAAGATGGGTGTTGGAAAAACCCTAGTTTCTATCTCTATAGAAATTGCAAGTACTCTCTCTCTCCAATTCTCATGGAAGAGTGTGTAAATTATCTAACCCAAAATCATGATAGGACTCCTCTTATTTATAGATATAGGGAACCCTCCTAAACTATTTAGGATTAGGGTTTTTATTTTAATTAAACTCCTTTAATTAATTAAACTCCTAATCTAATTAGGAATTTATGAGAGAGTACTTCTATTAATTAATTCCCAATCCCTATTAGGAATTAAATAACAGTAATAGTAATAATAATAATAAGACTCCTCTTATTAATTTATATTTAATATTTCCAAAATATTAAATAATAAATATTAAGCTATTTAATTTATTCTATCTCCATAGATTAAATTAAATACACTTAACTTATTATTACGATTATGCCATTTACTTCTTAAATAAATATTTTCCTTTTGCGGTGTGACCCTTTAGGTTCTCCATATTAAATCGGTTGTGAATAAATCAATTAGAACAATTTTAATTTTATTTAAATAAATAAATTAAACTATTTAATTTATTTAAATAAATAATATTTATTCTACAATAAGGGTAAGCCCCATAGCGATCAACGACTTTCCCAGATAATATAGATTTCAACATTAATCATAAAAGAACCTTTCAGTGCATAGTTACCGTACAATTCAATCCTTCTACCATACAATGTCCCAATTAAATATAAGACATGGAATTACTGTCAAGTCTTATTTTATTTAATTATATGTATTTCGATTCTCAAATGCACAACTCTAATTAATGCAAATTAGAAACTCATTTCTAATTTCATTCTGCTTTGGCCAAAGACTTCTGAGTCGTCATTTATCGAATCACATAGGACATTCTCTCCTTTTACTAGAAGTGGTAGATTCTTTATTGATCATTCACATATCTCCATGTATAACTTATTATACCCAATCATACCCTTTGATATACCCTAAAGGTCTTAAGGGACATGTCAAAGTATAACTCATCATACACAAGATACTATGATGATCTCAAGTCCAAGGATCACTTGTACTACTATCACTAGAGGAATTCCTATTGACAGGCGAGTAAAACTCCATTAGGTATTCCTTAGCGAGCCACGTTCAGTGAACTTATTCTCTAATAAGCACCTACATACTTGCTTTAGTGTCTCCACACAAATAATTATGAGATCAATCATCCTCTTCATAAGAGCAAGCAACGTATGTACTAATCTTTTCGGATTCACTAATCCCCTTTTTAGTAATCCAATGATTAGGAACAATTTTAGTTTGTGAGCTATCTAGAATTTAGATCTCATTAGCATGATCACCATCATGATTCTAAAAACATTGCTCAAAACTATGGGTTTATCACATTTAATATAACAGCACCATGTAGATAAAATAAAATGCCTTTAACAAACGAATAAGATTACAAAGTATATGCTACATCATATCAAATATGATTGGCTTGTGTGCATACTACTTTCAATCTCCCACTTGCACTAAATATACTATCATGCATGCAATAAATATACTATCATCCAGAATATGACTGATCAACATCAACAACAAGTATGTAGGTGCTTATTAGAGAATAAGTTCACTGAACGTGGCTCGCTAAGGAATACCTAATGGAGTTTTACTCGCCTGTCAATAGGAATTCCTCTAGTGATAGTAGTACAAGTGATCCTTGGACTTGAGATCATCATAGTATCTTGTATATGATGAGTTATACTTTGACATGTCCCTTAAGACCTTTAGGGTATATCAAAAGGGTATGATTGGGTATAATAAGTTATACATGGAGATAGGTGAATGATCAATAAAGAATCTACCACTTCTAGTAAAAGGAGAGAATGTCCTATGTGATTCGATAAATGACGACTCAGAAGTCTTTGGCCAAAGCAGAATGAAATTAGAAAGGAGTTTCTAATTTGCATTAATCAGAGTTGTGCATTTCAGAATCGAAATGGATATAATTAAATAAAATAAGACTATACAGTAATTCCATGTCTTATATTTAATTGGGACATTGTATTGTAGAAGGATTGAATTGTACGGTAACTATGCACTGAAAGGTTCTTTTATGATTAATGTTGAAATCTATATTATCTGGAAAGTCGTTGATCGCTATGGGGCTTACCCTTATTGTAGAATAAATAATATTTATTTAAATGAATTAAATAGTTTAATTTATTTATTTAAATAAGATTAGAATTGTTCTAATTGATTTATTCACAACCGGTTTAATATGGAGAACCTAAAGGGTCACACCGCAAAAGGAAAATATTTATTTAAGAAGTAAATGACATAATTGTAATAATAAGTTAAGTGTATTTAATTTAGTCTATGGAGATAGAATAAATTAAATAGCTTAATATTTATTATTTAATATTTTAGAAATATTAAATATAAATTAATAAGAGGAGTCTTATTATTATTATTACTATTACTACTATTTAATTCCTAATAGGGATTGAGAATTAATTAATAGAAGTACTCTCACATGAATTCCTAATTGGATTAGGAGTTTAATTTAATTAAAGGAGTTTAATTAGAATAGAAACCCTAATCCTAAATAGTTTAGGGAAGGGTTTTCCTACATCTATAAATAAGAGAAGTCTTATCATAGATTAGGGTTACACACTCTTGCATAAGAATTGTAGAGAGTACTTACAATTTCTATAGAGATAGAAACTAGGGTTTTGCCAACACCCATCTTCTTGAACAAGTAGTTTTCCTTGGTGGATCACCTCTAGAGGCCAAACACTTGGGTGGCTAACGTTGATCAAAGGAAGGAATTTAATCGGTGGAATTCAAGGAGAACGCGAAGGAATTGGAGGTGAACTTGTACCTGAGGAAGCTAGAATTCTACAAGGGTATAATTCTTATTCTTCATCTCTTTAGTTTAATTAATAATTGTGCATAAAGAAAGATCATGGTGATGGTTTGTATAAAATTTTAAAATATGATTTTATCGCGCTTCCGCTTTATTAATGTAATTTGATTGCATGTTCGCGTTATACAAACCTAACATGACTCTCAAGCCAGTTGGCTTTAGGGCACTAGGTGTTAAGACACCCCTACGGATCTAATAACCCAAGTAGCAAAGGCCACGAAACCAAACTAGTCAAGTTAGATACATATACACTTTTTTTTTCTTTCTTTTGTTTAACTTTTTTTTTCTTTTTTTCTTTTTTTTAACTCCCTCCAAACTTATTTTCTTGCTTATTATGGATCTTCATAGATGGTTTACTGATTTTATTACTTATTGTTAAGAAGTTCTCACCAGAAGCAGATTATAAAAGGATTTAAGTTAAATTGATCAAGTAGTCAACTATGTGCTTCCCTTATGACATAAATTTTAGACAAGCATAACTGAGCTCACCGTTTAAATCAGTACTCTACAATAGCTTTCAATCCTTTTCAAGTTCTTATCATTGGCCAAAATGAGATAACCATGTCATTCATAATTGATTCATGCAACTATATGCTTAACACATCCTAAAAACATGCATGAATTAACACTATCATGCATATGAACACTAAAGAACACCATGCCTAATTAGCATAAGTAAACACAACGATGCTAAACACTGTATATGCACAAAAATAATGCCACTATAAGCACAAAAATAATTACCACCCCCCAAACTGAATTAAACAATGTCCTCATTGGAAAAGAATAGAAGATTAAAAACAGAGGACTTCCTTGACTATAGTGTTACTCGTCATCTTCAGCATCGTCATCGTCGTCATCATTATCATTGTCAAGAGGTAAGTCTGGAGGTGGATAAATAGAGAGAGGAGGAGGTGGAGGAAATTGATATGGCCCTGCTGTTGGATTCATCCTTCCAAACATATCTGCCAACGCTATAGTACAGTTGATGTTGTACGCATAAATTTCTGCTTGACGTTGAGCAAGACTACTCTGCTGACGGGTCATGCGATCAAATCCCTGCTGTATCTGTGCGGCCACCAAGTCAATCCGTCTAGTATGATGCCTTAGGTCTTGACGGATAGTCTCGACTAAATTGGGTGTCTGAACCGGATCTTCAGCATGAATAGGTTGTTCAATAGGCTAATCCTGCGGCTGCTCTTGTGGAATAATAAATCCTAAGCCCCTTGGGTGTGATTTTCCCCCACCCCATACCTTATACCGCACCATCAAAAAATGATCAATCGGGGTTAATGGGGCCTGCATTGCTTCATCCTTATCCCACTGTACCCCAGCCTGGCGACATAACTCTGTAATCAACGATGGGTGAGGCAACCCACCTGTAGTGCTCCCCTCAAGTCCACGCACAATAGATTCATGTATGACTTCCCCAACGTCTACCGTTTTTCCTTTGGCTATGCAAAACAGTAGAGCAGCCCCGCTGATTAATCACATCACTCATATGCCAGCACGACATCAATTTAGCACAAATGAATGCATGCCAAGCTTTTCCATATCTGCTCAGTTTAGACGAAAGGAAGTGTACTGCCTCCTGTTGGTCTGTCAATTTCCATTCAGTCCCAGGTTCACAAAGTGCTTCAATTATTTCACTGTAATCCAAGTCCTGTTTCATATAGCTTGTAAACCCGTCATCATGGATCTTTTGCAAGCCGTAGTACGCATTGATTGCTTTTCGCCCAACATTTACTGCTTTACCACGAACTATCACAGATTTCCATCAGCCTCTTTAGCATTTGCATAAAATTCCCGTACAATATTAATCGCTGCTGGCTCTGGTTGTGCTGTAAAAGCCATCCAGTTACGACTTCGTATCATGTAAGCTAATTCCCCATCTGCCCGCTCATCCGATAGCAATCCTCGTTCAGGAATTAAAGATTTCCCTGATGACCAATTTTGATATCGATAGAATGCTTGAGGACTCACAAATTTCTTTTTGTCATACTTGCCGGAGGTTCCTGAACTTTCCCCTCTGTGTCGTTTGGACGCCATAAGTAACTAAGCTTGTAATCTGCTACCCTCAACTTAGAAAGGAAAAGACCCAAAAACAACTGCAAAATTTCTTTGGGGCAATATATCGAACACGTGATATGCGACAATTCAAAAGCCCTTTGTGTATACTTCCCCCAAACTTAAAGCATCAAAATTGTGCCCCAATATAGTCCACAATAATTCTCAAATACAAGATAACAAATTAAGTATTAACCCAACCCCAATTGAGCCAACACAAACTCAATTGGGTCCACATTCACAATAAAGAAATTTCTTTAGATATTAACAATTCAGTACATAGCAAAACAATTCCCAAGTGTTCAATGGCTCACAATGTTATACTTACCGGTAATTAGAGTTTGTATCACAGATCCTTACCCCAATGTAAGTGAAGCTTCAACTCGTTTTGGCTATGCAGAGAGAAATCGTGATGGACTATGGTGCTTGCCGGCAATTGATCGGAGATTGGATTGAGATTGAATCAAAAATTCGTATTTGATGTTAGGTTTTGTGGACAAATTTCAATCGGCAAGAATGGGGGAAGAAGTGGCAGTTTGAGCAACATAAAAGAAAGAGAAAGAGGTTAATTTGGATTGTGAGTGAATGATGCCCGACTAGGGTTTTAATTTTAATTTTTTCAAAAGTGCAGTGCGAGCGCTGTAGGCGCTGGGTTTTTAGAAGGGAGGAGCACTCTAGGCGCTAGGTGACAGTGGCTGAATCGTGGTGTAGTGCCTAAGGCGCTGGACATTTGTGTAGCATTGAGCGATGTAGGCACTGAGTTGCAGAAGCTGGACAATGGTGTAGCGCTTAAGGCGCTGGACCTATATAGTGAGGAGCGCCTAAAGCGCTGCGTTGCAGTGGTTGGGCATTAGTGTAGCGCCTAAGGTGCTTGACTTGTCTATATTGGAGCGCGGTAGGCGCTGAGCTTGCCTTAGCCAATTTTTCAGACACTTCATGCTAATACCTGCAAACAAGTCAACCCAGAGTCCAAAATTAGTTGCAGAAATTCATCATTTTTCATTTTTTTTAATAATAATAACTAGATTAAAATGACCTAGAGGCTTACAGTGGTGATTAAACAAAAGATAAAATAGGAATTGAAACTCTGGGTTGCCTCCTAGTTAGCGCTTGGTTTTACGTCCTCAGTCCGACTTTGTTTCTCCATTCTAATCGGCAAAGCTCACAGATGTCTTTTCACGGTCAAGGTGACCTCCATAGTAGTGTTTCAACCTCTGGCCGTTGACTTTGAAGATACGTTTCGACTCCGGCTCTTCAACTTCCACAGCTCCATGAGGAAAAACCTTGATAATGGTGAATGGGCCGGACCACCGTGATTTCAGTTTTCCTGGGAAGAGTTTTAGCCTCGAGTTGTATAGCAACACCGTTTGCCCCGGTTCAAACTTCATATCTATGATTTTCCCATCATGCCATTTCTTGACCTTCTCCTTGTACAACTTGGCATTCTCGTACGATTGAAGTCTGAATTCGTCAATTTGGTTTAATTGCAAGAGGCGCTTTTCTCCCGCTGCAGCCATATCAAAATTTAACTTACGGATAGCCCAGTAAACATTATGTTCCAATTCTACTGGAAGATGGCATGCTTTCCCATATACCAACCTGTATGGTGACATCCCTATCGGTGTTTTATAAGCTGTTCGATATGCCCATAATGCATCGTCCAGCTTGGTCGCCCAATCCTTCCGGCTAGGGTTCACTACCTTCTCAAGAATTCGTTTAACTTCACGATTCGATACCTCGGCCTGGCCGCTAGTCTGTGGATGGTAAGCAGTTGCTATCTTATGAGTGACTCCGTATTTAGCAAGAATAGCTGAAAACTGCTTATTACAAAAGTGCGTGCCCTCGTCACTAATGATTGCACGAGGAGTTCCGAATCTAGAGAAGATATACTTGCGAATGAATTTCACCACCACTTTGGCATCGTTAGTAGGTGATGCTACAGCTTCGACCCACTTTGAGACATAATCCACTGCCAGTAGTGTAGACACCCAAATTTTGCACTTCGTATACTAACCCTGACAGGAGGGCAAATTCGGGAAATGAACCGGCCTGCGAGAGCAAAGGATGGACAAGTACGAACATTCGACGCCACTGCGACGATTTAACAAGGCTATCCGAAATGAGCATTCCCGAATGATGTGGCACGTCTCCCAGTAATTCCCGGACTGCAAAATATAAGCCTGTCGGTGAAAACTGAGGTCACGACACAAGAATCGAGGTGCGGCCCAAAAATCGAGAAATTCAGCCCACCCAGCCGCGGATTGATCTGCGACTAATGATTAAAATAAATGGAGTGCGCGGCAGGCGGCTGAGCGACTGAAGTGCGCGACGGGCGCGGGGAAACCAAGGCCAGCCACAGATCAATCTGCGACTGCCCTTGGCCAGCCTTTATCAGCTCATTTCTTCATCTGCATCCAGGGGGTGGATAGTAGCATTTGGGAAGAAAAAGAAGGGAAAAATAGCAGCAAAAGAGCTCGGGAAAGGAGAGAAAAGAGGGAAAAAAGAGAGGAATTAAACTCTTTTGATTAGATTGTATAACATACAACTCCTACACTATTCAATATACGAATTTTATACGCATCGTGGTGTCATATGCAAGGTGAAAAACCTTCTTTTATAGCATTTTTGTTATATCATTTTGTTAATCTTCTTGTCAATTGGGTTATGTGAAATGTAATTTTTATTGTATATTGTTGTGGATCCATGGATTGAGGACTATTAGTGAGGGTTCCAAATGGAACAAAATTCTTCCTAATGGCCCGATGATATCCATTTGATGATTTTTAGCTCGTTATAGCGATGTAGCCATTTTGGATGTGAGCCTAGGAACGCGACCCCGTGGTCCAAATCCGATGATAGACATTTTTGGGTGTATGTAATAGAGCCGATCTACCCTTTATTGTAAATATGTAATTGTCGGGCCTTAAAACGATATCAAGTCGAAGATCGGGTTTAAGGCCCCGTAATAGTAAAATATGTGATTGTGGGCGTTGAGGTTATTCGGATGGCTTACATGCCCATGAATAGCCCCCACGCATTTTAATGTTTGATTTGATTTATGACACGAAATTGATTTCAAAAGCTAAAACGATAAGATTTTCATAAAATCAATCAAACTAGGTTATTAGAATCACGAAGCTAAAATTTGGAAATGCTAATGAACGTCGATTCCTATTTAACGAGAAGGCTAAAGAAAAAATCGTTTTCAAACATCACAAAAATGATTTTATAAAAATAAGTAACGTTTTATTAAATCTCTGTGCATAGGGTTAAAGAGATCCTAGAAGTTGCCCATCATGCTATTTACGAAAGCAACGTATAGATCTCGATTCCTATTTTGACGAAGGTTTAGAAAACTCTTGTTTTTGCCAAAACGACACCTAATGAAAATCTCATAAGTTTTTGACAATTAAAATCAAACCTTTCTCATAAAGCTTTCTCGTATAAGCCGAATGACATTCTAAAGCATTCTCAAAAGAAAGCACGACTTTTCATCAAAACCCAAATGGTTTCTTCATGCAAACTCACCACGACATTCACATAGGCACACACATACACGCGCGCACATACACACACACACATTCAAGAATTAAAGGATAGGAAAAGCATCAAGATTGCGGTAACCGTGTTTCACGGAAGTCGGGGGGTGCCTAACACCTTCCCCTCGCTTAAGCAAGCCCCCGAACTCTATGAATCTCGGTTTGCAGACCAATTAATTCGGAGTCACATATGAGTCAGCAATTTACGAAAATGAAACTCGGATGAGTTGGTACATCCATTTCAAATATACCAACTGGCGACTCTGGTTAATTGGCTCATCATAAAAAACGATCTTTCAAAACCCCGTCGACATTAGTGCCGACCTTTTCCAAAGAATCATCTAATGAAAAGGCTAAAATCGGAAAGGGTAACAATCACCACAGAGGCGATTCCAACCGGCGTCGACAGCTGGCGACTCTGCTGGGGATATTAGAGGGCTTAAGCCACGTTCAAATCTTGATGCTATCCTATCCTTTAAAATTCATAAATGTGTATGTGCGTGCGACATTTTGACTTTTTTATTTATTGTTGTGTGAATGTGCTTTTGTCCAATGAATGATTGCTTGAATGGAATGACTTTACTTTGAAGAAATCATTTGCATACGGTAAGGACGATGAATGTATGTTGAGAGAGTACCTCCTCCTGAGGCGAACCTGTCGGTTGCTTATTACTGGACTCGAAGGGGCTGCTCCCCGGAGATGGCTTAGGAAACGCACTACCCAAATCCGCTCCAATCGAAAGGATTCAGACGAGTAGATTGCGAAGATTTGGGGACCTTCATGCCGAAAAGCCCGCGAGAGTAACCCTAGGGTAAGTCAGCCTCTGATAAACCTAACGAAAGGGAAGCTTCTTCATGCCTTTTTATCGTTCAATCAAATAAATAAGTGTCATGTAAATGGCATACAACTGTCATACCGTCATCATCATAATAAATATGTCCTGTATCATGTGATTGCATCACCTGCACATATAAAGAGAATACTGACATGGTTTTTACAGGAGGGCAATCCGTGCCACGTACCAAGGTTTTCTAAAACTTCTAAATACTATCCTGTCATCAAACAATGACCTTGTTTTGCAGGATAAAATTAGAGAACCGTGACAGCGTGGCATAACGATCACAAAGAACCTGGAGTAGGGGCATAATTCGACCACCAAAAAAAAAAAAAAGAAGACAAAGAATAATAATCATGCATCAGTGTTGACATGCATCTGCCAACTTGTAACTGGCACAGTACTAAACTACGGCTCTTGTTTGTTTTGCGAGATTGCCCCTACGACCCAACTAAGAGGCCGTAAAATCCATACTCCATCCATCCAAATGGCAGAGGCCGATAGCCATGAAATTACAGTTTTGCCACTCCAACAATACGGCCGAATACGAGGGATTCATCCTAGGACTGAGATTAGCCCTGGGAATGGGAATCAAAAGGATGATAGTAGTTGGAGACTCCGAATTGGTCATCCGGCAGACCATGGGAATATACAGCACCAAAGGGCATAAACGGGACCTAGCTATGGGATTGCTGAGATATCTGGAAGCCGAAGAAGCCCACAGACAAATGAACGAAGTACATGGCGATGTGTGCGGAGCCCATATGAGCAGAACATTTTTGGCAAAGAAAATCATGTGAACGGGTCACTACTGGCTAACCATGAAAACTGACTGCGATGCTCTGTCAGGAAATGCCATCAATGCCAGATCCATGCCAATGCGATCCATGCACCTCCTAATGAGCTCCATTGCTTGACCTCACCGTGGCCAGTTGGACCGTGCAGCAGGTGATATCCAAGAAGGGGTAAATCCAGGAGTGTGGCAGTGAATCCCGACCAGTAGAAGATCAATGGGTTTTAAAATTCTGAGTTTTATTTCAAATCTCTGCACGCTCATGTCATTTTGTCATGTTATCCAAAAGGAAGATCATGTGCTGAAATGTTTTATATATATGACAAGCATTTTTGTTTAATGTCAGGTACCCCGATTTGAGGCATTCTAGCCTGACAAGCGATAGGCCAAATTTGAAGGAGGATCACGATTTTGGTATAGAGCTACATTCCGATCTGATGGGGATTGAGCAGGACGAGACAGATATCGACAATACGCCTGACGAGATCAAAGGATGGGTCGAAGATAAACCCAAAACCGACTTAGACCAAACCATCGCCATCAAACATCAGAACCCCTAACGATCACAAAGAACCCGGAGTAGGGGCAAATTCGATCTCAAAAAAAAAAAAAATAGCCGAGTTGTTGAGCCTGTATGGAGATATGTTCGCTTGGTCCCGTGGCGACGTGATTGGATTGTCCACAGACGTTATAGGACATCGACTGCCCATCAAGGAGGGTTTCGACCAATTAAGCAAAAGTTGAGAACGTTGAAGCCTGAACGGAGGTTAAAAATAAAGGACGAGATTGTCAAGCGGTTTAAAGCAGGAATCATCACGGTGTCTATTTACCCTGAATGGCTTTCCGACAGAATCCCAGTACCACAGCCTGGAGGAGAAGTAAGGGGCCGCATCGACTATAAAAACCTGAACGATGCCCTCAAGGAGGAGATATACGACAAATGAAAGATCAAACATTTTGATTCAGTCATTTACCGGCCCAAAATGAATGGGGCAGTGGGGGCTGCAAATAAAGCACAAAGACGATCATGGGAAGAATGTCCGCCAATCATCGGGGATTGCCGAATTTATTGTCGCTCACCCTGTTTGCCTATCGAACCTCAGTTTGCACATTTGCAGGGGCAGCCCCTTACGCATCTCCTGGGCATACGACAAGAGGGTACGATCCCGGAAATTCAAAATAAAAGATTTAGTCCTCAAAAGGATCGCGCCCTGCCAAGACGAAGCTATGGGGAATTTCGCTCTAAATTAAAAGGAGCCGTCACGATAAAAAAAATCCTCTCTGGGGGAGCCCTCATCTTACTAGGAATGGACGGAAAGGCATTCCCCAGCCCGTTAATTCTGACTCTGTGAAACAACTCTGTGATTTAAAAAAAAAAAAAATCAAAAATCCCCCAAACCTTTCAACAAGTCAAAGGACCAGATCTTTTGTCAGCCCAGCAAGATACCTGTCGACGCTGGGAGGGATCGTCTTTTTCCGATTTTAGCCTTTTAGATTAGATGATGTTTCGGAAAAGATCGGTACTTAATGTCGACGGGGTTTTGAAAGATCGTGTTTTATAATGAGCCAATTAACAAGAGTCGCCAGTTGGTATATTTGAAATGGATGTACCAACTCATCCGAATTTCGTTTTTTGTAAATCGCTGGCTCATGTGTGACTCCGAATTAATTGGTCTGCGAACCGAGATTCATAGAGTTCGGGGGCTTGCTTAAGCGAGGGGAAGGTGGCAGGCACCTCCCGACTTCCGTGAAACACGGTTACCGCAATCTTGATGCTTTTCTATCCTTTGATTCATGAAATGTATGTGTGTGGGCGTGTGTGTGTGTGTGTGTGTGCTTATGTGAATGTTGTGGTGAGTTTTTTTTTAATGAGAGATGAAACATTTGGCTTTTTATTAGAAATCGTGTTTTATTTTGGGAATGTTTTAGAACGTCGTTTCCGTTTGTACGAGAGAGCTCCTTTATTTATCAGAAAGGTTTGATTTTATTTGTCAAAGCTATGAGATTTTTATTAGGGGTCGTTTTGGCAAAACAAGAGTCTTTTAAACCTTCGTCAAAATAGGAATCGAAATCTATACATTGCTTTCATAAAATGATGGGCAACTTCTAGGATATCTTTCACCCTACGCACCAAGATTTAATAAAAACGTTGTTTTATTTTATAAAACCATTTTTGTGACATTTGAAAACGACCTTCTTTAGCCTTCTCGTTTAATAGGAATCGACATTCATTAACACTTCCAATTTTTTAGCTACGTGATGCTAACCCCCTAGTTTGCTTGATTTTAATGAAAAACCTTCATCGTTTAATCTTTGAAATCATTTTTTCTGTGTCACAAAATCCAATCAAGCATAAACACGCGTCGGGGCTATTCATGGGCATGTAAGCCATCAAAATAACCCCAAACGCCTACAATCACAAGTTTCACTATTTCGGGGCCTTAAACCCGACCTCCGACTTGGTATCGTTTTAAGGCCCGACGATTACATATTTACAATGACGAATGCATCTACCCGATTACATACATCCAAAAATGTCCATCATCGGATTTGGACCACGGGATCGCGTTCCTAGGCTCACATCCGAACTTGTTGCACCACCGCAAAATGGATACAACATAAATAAACAACCGTGGGATGCCTAATGCTCTAGGATATCTAACAATAACAATTGAAATACACTACGAATGACACATTATCGTAATAGCTAAAATTTGCACGAAACGGACATCATCGGGCTATTAGGGGGAATTTCATTCCGATGAAACCCTCACTAGTAGTCCCTAATCCATGGTTTCACAATAACATGTAAGAAAGCTACATTCAAGATAATTCGGATGACAAAAGCTTGGCAAAAATGGTATAACAAAATGCTAAAACAAATGATTTTTCACCTTGCCAATAATCCCCACAATATGTATGAATTTGTGTATTGAGTAGAGTAGAAAATATGAGGTGTAATCTCACAAAATGGGTACAATTTCTCACTATTTCTCACTCTTTTCTCTCTTAATTTTTGCTGTTTTCTTGCTGTTTTTTCTCCTTCTCCCGAACTGCTCCTACTGCTGGATTTTTCTCCTGTTTCTGTATTCAAAATGGCCTGATAAGGCACTGCCAAGGGCAGCCGCAGATCAATCTACGGCTGGCCGCAGATTGATCTGCGGCTGGCCCTTGGTTCTCGCCCCAGCCGTGCTCGAGTCCCGTGCGCTCGAGTCCCGTGTCGTCTCGAGTTCCGTCCTTGGCCGCGGATTGATCTGCGGCTGATTGTGCTAATTTTCTCGTTTTCCGTACCTCGTCTCGATTTTCATGCCGTACTGTTGGTTTACGCTGAAGGGCTTGCATTCTGCAGTCCGGGAACCGCCGGGGAACGTGCCATGACATCCGGGTAAGCGCAGTGATCATTAACCGACTCCCGACATTCGCTTGTTGTCGTGTCGGCTTCGATCTCGTCCCGTAGTGGTGGCTTTGATTGTTTGTCTTTATGTCCACCTTTTATTCTCGTGCGCTGGGTCAATTTGACGATTTTGCCCTCCTGTCAGGGTTAGTATAGGAAGTGCAAAATTTGGGTGTCTACAGCTGCCCCTCTTTATCATGTTTATGAAATGATAAATGAAATGAACATGATAAAGAAATAGACACGCGATGCATGAATAACAGTGCACAAGAATGACCGTACATACATGACGCAACACATATAGCTTATGATGCAACACAAGATGCAAAGCATGCAAAACATTTGTAAGGGTGTCAATGCCTCACGCAATCGTCTTGTCCGCGCCGGGTTTCGTATCCGGTCGCTCGTCTCGTAATCACCGGATATCGTCGCCGGTTAATTGTCTTGTCGGGGCCGGGTATCGTCGCCGGTCACCCATCTCGTAATCGCCGGTTATCGTCGCCGGTCGATCGTCTTGTCGGGGCCGGGTTTCGTCGCCGGTCACCCATCTCGTAATCGCCGGTTATCGTCGCTGGTCGATCGTTTTGTCGGGGCCGGGTTTCGTCGCCGGTCATCCATCTCCTAATCGCCGGTTATCGTCGCCGGTTATCGTCGCCGGTCAATCGTCTTGTCGGGGCCGGGTTTCGTCGCCGGTCACCCATCTCGTAATCGCCGGTTATCGTCGCCGGTCGATCGTCTTGTCGGGGCCGGGTTTCGTCGCCGGTCACCCATCTCGTAATCGCCGGTTATCGTCGCCGGTCGATCGTCTTGTCAGGGCCGGGTTTCGTCGCCGGTCACCCATCTCGTAACCGTCGGTTATCGTCGCCGGTCGATCGTCTTGTCGGGGCCGGGTTTCGTCGCCGGTCACACATCTCATAATTACCGGTTATCGTCACCGGTCGATCGTCTTGTCGGGGCCAGGTTTCGTCGCCGGTCACCCATCTCGCAATCGCCGGTTATCGTCGCCGGTCGATCGTCTTGTCGGGGCCGGGTTTCGTCGCTGGTCACCCATCTCGTAATCGCCGATTATCGTCGCCGGACAATCGTCTTGTCGGGGCCGGGTTTCGTCGCCGGTCACCCATCTCATAATCGCCGGTTATCGTCGCCGGTCGATCGTCTTGTCGGGGTCGGGTTTCGTCGCCGGTCACCCATCTCGTAATCGCCGGTTATCGTCGCCGGTCGATTATTTGGATCTCAGCCCTTCCCAGGGGTTTGGTTGTTTGGATCTCAGCCCTTCCCAGGGTGCTCACCATCTTGTTGTGGTTTGCTTGGATGCCTTCCCAGGTTTGCTCACCACCTTGTTTTGGTTTGCTTGGATGCCTTCCCAGGTTTGCTAACCACCTTGTTGTGGTTTGCTTGGATGCCTTCCCAGGTTTGCTCACCACCTTGTTGTGGTTTGCTTGGATGCCTTCCCAGGTTCACTCCTTGTTCGGATACCAGCCCTTCCCAGGGTCATTGATTGTCTTGGATACCAGCCCTTCCCAAGGGTCGTTGATTGGTTGCATACCAGCCCTTCCTAGAGGTCGTTGGTTGGTTGCATACCAGCCCTTCCCAGGGGTTATTGATTGGTTGGATACCAGCCCTTCCCAGGGGTCATTGATTGGTTGGATACTAGCCCTTCCCATTGAAAGTAGTATGCACACAAGCCAATCATATTTGATATGATGTAGCATATACTTTGTAATCTTATTCGGTTATTAAAGGCATTTTATATTATCTACATGGTGCTGTTATATTAAATGTGATAAACCCATAGTTTTGAGCAATGCTTTTAGAATCATGATGGGGATCATGCTAATGAGATCTAAATTCTAGATATCTCACAAACTTAAAGTGTTCCTAATCGATGGATTACTAAAAAGGGGATTAGTGAATCCGGATAGATTAGTACATACGTTGCTTGCTCTTATGAAGAGAATGATTGATCTCATAATCATTTGTGTGGAGACACTAAAGCAAGTATGTAGGTGCTTATTAGAGAATAAGTTCACTGAACGTGGCTCGCTAAGGAATACCTAATGGAGTTTTACTCGCCTGTCAATAGGAATTCCTCTAGTGATAGTAGTACAAGTGATCCTTGGACTTGAGATCATCATAGTATCTTATGTATGATGAGTTATACTTTGACATGTCCCTTAAGACCCTGAGGGTATATTAAAGGGTATGATTGGGTATAATAAGTTATACATGGAGATAGGTGAATGATCAACAAAGAATCTACCACTTCTAGTAAAAGGAGAGAATGTCCTATGTGATTCGATAAATGATGACTCAGAAGTCTTTGGCCAAAGCAGAATGAAATTAGAAAGGAGTTTCTAATTTGCATTAATTAGAGTTGTGCATTTCAGAATCGAAATACATATAATTAAATAAAATAAGACTTGACAGTAATTCCATGTCTTATATTTAATTGGGACATTGTATGGTAGAAGGATTGAATTGTACGGTAACTATACACTGAAAAGGTTCTTTTGTGATTAATGTTGAAATCTATATTATCTGGAAAGTCGTTGATCGCTAAGGGGGCTTACCCTTATTGTAGAATAAATATTATTTATTTAAAATGAATTAAATAGTTTTAATTTATTTATTTAAATAAAATTAGAATTGTTCTAATTGATTTATTCACAACCGGTTTAATATGGAGAACCTAAAGGGTCACACCGCAAAAGGAAAATATTTATTTAAGAAGTAAATGGCATAATCGTAATAATAAGTTAAGTGTATTTAATTTAATCTATGGAGATAGAATAAATTAAATAGCTTAATATTTATTATTTAATATTTTGGAAATATTAAATATAAATTAATAAGAGGAGTCTTATTATTATTATTACTATTACTATTATTTAATTCCTAATAGGGATTGGGAATTAATTAATAGAAGTACTCTCTCATGAATTCCTAATTGGATTAGGAGTTCAATTAATTAAAGGAGTTTAATTAAAATAAAAAATCCTAATCCTAAATAGTTTAGGAGGGTTCCCTATATCTATAAATAAGAGGAGTCTTATCATGATTTGGGGTTAGACAATTTACGCACTCTTGCATAAGAATTGTAGAGAGTACTTACAATTTCTATAGAGATAGAAACTAGGGTTTTGCCAACAACCCATCTTCTTGAACAAGTATTATTCCTTGGTGGATCACCTCTAGAGGCCAAAACACTTGGGTGGCTAACGTTGATCAAAGGAAGGAATTTAATCGGTGGAATTCAAGGAGAACGCGAAGCAATTGGAGGTGAACTTGTACCTGAGGAAGCTAGAATTCTACAAGGGTATAATTCTTATTCTCCATCTCTTTCGTTTAATTAATAATTGTGCATAAAGAAAGATCATGGTGATGGTTTGTATAAAATTTTAAAATCTGATTTTATCGCGCTTCCGCTTTATTAATGTAATTTGATTGCATGTTCGCGTTATACAAACCTAACAGTGGTATCAAGAGCCAAACTTTATGCGAATTATTAATTGTTTTGATTCTGTATATACATTGATATATGTTAAGAACAATTTAATTGGGCATAATTGTTTGTGTAAAATTATTTTATTTATTTTATTTATTTTTTTATTTATTTTGATTTTATTTATTTTCAATTAAGATAAAAGGTTTATTTTGAATTGGAATATGATTAAAATTAAAAGTTTTATTTGAACTTGGAATTGGATTCTACGTTAATTAGAATAAAAGAGTTTATTCACATATGGAATAGGATTCCATGTTTCCTAGAATAAATGAGTTTATTCACATATGGAATAGGATTCCATGTTTCCTAGAATAAAGAAGTTTATTCACATATGGAATAGGATTCCATGTTTCCTTAAAAAATAAAGATGTTTATTTTGATAAGGAATAGGATTCAACATATTTTATTTTCCAACAATTTTAAGTTAAAAATAAAGGTGTTTATTTTAAACTTGAAATTGGTTTCCATATTAATTAAAATAAAGGAGTTTATTTTGATTTGGAATTTGATTAAAAATAAAGGAGTTTATTTTTATTCAAAAAAAAAAATTGGATAAATTAAAATAAAAGAGTTTATTTTGATTTGGAATATGATTAAAATAAAGAAGTTTATTTTAATTGAAATTGGATTTCATGATAACTAATTAGAGTTGGAATTGGATTCCATGATAACTAATTGGAGTTGAAATTGAATTTTATACTAACTAATATTGCCCATTAAATGATATCAATGCATATATGGAATGATTTTATTATTCATGGGATGAATGTTATTTATTGATACATATAGAGATATGTATGATAATAAATAGGGATTGATTATGGACTATTGACCAATGTGTGATTGGATTTATTTTAGTGGATGCTTCAATGTATGGGTTTTTATAAATGGGGTCTGCGTACCTCGTCTTCTCTAATTTTTTCTTAATGTAAATTCTATCTCCCTCCTATGTACTTCCCCTTGACTGCTGATCAAGGTTTCTATTTATTGTAAATAGTTTTTTGTAATAGGACTAGTTAGAATTAATTTTGAAGAATTGAAGACAAATGAGCAAGGAGCGCTTGAAGACCCGTTTGTAATGGAGCCCGGGTTTAAATGTAATAGTTATATTTAAATTTAATTCTTGCACCCTAGGTTTGACCTTTTGGTTCACTTGGTGGCTCTAGTGAACCAAACTAGAATAAAAGTCCATAATCAATCCAGGTAGAATATAGTATTCTATATGTGCATGCTTACTATGTATATATTATATATTATACAACATGCTTCGCATGTTTAATAATATGACGCGTATTTTATATATATATGTGCATGCGCGCTAAACAAGATGAGACAAATAATAACAAACCCCTCAAAGAAATTATATTAAGTCCTAAGCGTTCAAAGATATTTGGAATATCGAATGTCGCCTTCTAGCATGGTAAAGCGATAGAGTATTAAATATTTAATATAAGTTTGTTGTGTCACACAAGGCAAGTATTAAATATTTAAGATGTTGCTTTATCACATTTGATGCTTATACATAGACTGAACGATGCTGTTTTGTTGTGTCACACAAGGACAGTGTTTTTCTTTCGAATATATGGAAGTGCTAGGTTGGACTTAACTTGGATAATTTTGATTCGGATGTGTCACACTTGATCAAAATAATCTAAGAGGCAAATTGAAAGGAGTTACATAGTGATGTAATTGACAATAGTTGTCTACCTATTTATTTATATATCGTTTGTTGTGTCACACAAGGCTATATACATTTGAAATGGGATCCTTATTCTCACTAGCAAATCTTTAATTAGATTTGCCGAACTGTATATTGAGGGTAATATAGTTTGATGAAAATAGTGGGAGATACCAATTTAAAATAAAGACCTAATTTATTTTGGTAATTAATTAATTAATGAATGTATGCTGAAATGTTGTTAAACTACAAATTCATTTATAGAATTTTACAATGTCTAATTCACTATCACTGCGGAGCATATTAGATGCTAATTAACCGGACCAAATTACACGGATTGGTTAAAGAATTTGAGAATAGTTCTCAAGGCTGAAAAGCTATCTTATGTCTTTAATATGCCTATCTCTGCAATGGTTGCAGACAATTCCTCAGAGGAAAAGATTGCTACTTTTAGAAAGTGGCAAGATGATGCACAGTTGGCTCAATGCACCATGCTCGCATCCATGAGTAACGAGCTTCAGCGTCAGCATGAAACTATGGATGCTCCAACTATACTCTTGCACCTTCAAGGAGTTGAAGGGTGAGGAAAGTAGGACAATTAGATATCAGATATCTAAGGAGCTCTTCCGATCTAGAATAACCGATGGCACTATAGTATAGACAAATGTCCTCAAAATGATCAATCTGATTGAAAAATTGGGACAACTGGGTTTTAATGGATGGAGAGTTGATCCAAGATTTGATCTTGCAATCACTTTTGGACTCTTTCTCACAAATTGTTGTGAATTTCCACATGAACAAGCTATATGTCAGCCTGCCTGAGTTGCTTAAACATGTTGAAAACCGTAAAGAGTCACTTTCCAACCAAGAAAGACCAAGTCTTACTGGTAGATGATTCTTCCAGGAAGCGGAAGAGGGCCAAAGGATCTTCTTAAAAGAAGAACAATTCAAAGAAGGTAAATGGAAAGGCAAAAACAAAGGACAATAAGAACAAAACTGATGCAAATAGTAAAAGGAGTTTGCTTCCATTGCAATAAGCCTGGATACTAGAATTAAAACTAGAGGGTAACCAAAAGAAGCTTAGTGAAGCTTCGGTTACAAATATGGGTTTGTTCATGATTGAAATAAATTTTTCTATAAGTCAAGGTTCTACTTGGGTATTGGATACCGGCTGTAGTTCTCACGTATGCAATCCAATGCAGAGACTAAGCAGAAGTAGAAAGCTAAACAAAGAATAAGTAATCTTACGCGTGGAGAATGAAGCAATGGTTGCTGCATTAACCGTAAGAACTTATAGTTTAGCATTGCCTACGGGCAAGTCTATTAAGTTAATAAGTTGTTATTATGTTCCAGTTCTCTTTAGAAACATTATTACTTCCGTTGTTGGACAAGGAAGGTTCTCGTATTATATTTAAGAACAATTGTTGTTCTATTTATAATGATAATGTTTTGTTTGAAACTGGAAGATTACTTGATAGACTTTGTATACTTGACTTACATGAAAATTATTTTGCAAATTGAACAAACTAGTAAAAAAAAAGGGGGTGGTCATTCAAAGAGTTGAATGTGTGTATTTGATGAAATACAAGTCTGAATCATTTGAAATGTTCAAAGAATTCAGAAGTGAAACATATTGACAGAGTATTAAGATTCTTTGATCAGATCGAGGAAAGAATACTTGTACAATGAGTTTCTAGATCATCTCAAAATGGTATTTTCTCATAATGGACACTTCCTGATACGCAATAATTGATTGGTGTATCTAAAAGGAGAAATTGTACCTTGTTGGACATGGTGCAGTCCATAATGATTTTTACCGACATTCTAGTATCCATCTGGGGTCAAACCCTAGAAACGGCTGCATATCTACAAAATAAGGTAACCTCAAAAATTCGAGCCCAAGACTCCATAAAGGTTATGGATAGGAAGGATTCCTACTCTTAAGTATGTTAAGATAAGGGGTTGTCCAGCTTATGTGAAAAGGTTTCAAAGATAAGTTTAGGACAAAATCTGACAAGTGCAGATTTGTGGGATATCCTAAAGAAGTTTAGGGTACTATAATCCTACATGCTACCTTCTTAGATAAAGGTGTTTATCATTGAAGGAGCTAGTGGGAGGGTAATAGATCTTGAAGGAGTTCAAGAACCACAAAGCACTTTAAGTCGAACCGAGGAACCTTTAGATAGACCTATTGTACCACAACCAAATCGTAAATCTGGAAGAGTATCGAAGATACCTGGGAGGTATGGATTCATCATAGAGGATGATGATGAGGTACGCATCATAGAGGATGATGATCCAGTTATATACGATGAGGCTATGAGTATAAGATACTCAGAGAAATGGTAGATGGCTATGAAATCCGAAATGGACTCCATGTATGAGAACCAAGTATAGACTCTGGTTACTCCACATAAGGGCTTAGTGCTTAGAGTGTGAATATGGGTCTTTAAGAGAAAGACTAGGGCAAATGGCAAGGTAGACACCTATAAGACCAGACCTGTTTAAAAGGTTTTTCAAGTCAAGGAGTTGACTGTGATAAAACCTTACTATCGGGTAATGCTCAAGTCCATTTGGATTTTGCTTGTGATTGCAGCTTATTACGAAATCTGACAAAATGGATGTGGAGACGTCCTTCCTCAATAAAGGCTTGAGGAGAATGTATGTATGATACAGCCAGAGGAATTTGTTTCAAAGGTTGAAGCAAATCGTGTTTTAAGCTACAATGATCCATTTATAGATTGAAGCAAGCTTCTCAAAGATGGAACATTCATTTTGATGAGACAATCAAAAGAGTTTGATTTTATCAAAACTGGGAATGAACCTAGTATGTACAAAAGAGTCAGTGGGAGCGCTGTGACATTCTTGGTATTATATGTTGATATACTACTGACAAGGAATAACACACTAATGCTACAATCAGTAAAGATAAAATTGTCTAAACATTCCTCCATGAATGCCTTGGGAGGAGTATCCTATAAATTGGGGATATAAATCTATATAGATAGATTTAAAAGGATGTTCGGCTTGACCCAAGGAACGTATATTCATTTGATGCTAAAGGCGTTTAGCATGGCAAACTCCAAAAGAAGTCTCATGATGATGAGTCATGGAGTGTATCTCTCTAAAATTGTCTCCAATTAAAAGAGAGATCGCATGAGTTACTATCATGTATGCCGTGAATATACAAGGCCTGATGTTGATCAGTCATATTCTGGAGATGATCACTATAAGACGGTGATAAACATCTTTAGGTACTTAACCGGTACTGAAGATGTGATTATGATTCATGGTAGGTCTGAATTAAAACTAGAGGGCTAAACAGACTCAAGTTTTTCAGACTGACCAAGACGTTAACAAATCCACTTTAAGGTAAATAGTTACTTTGAAAGGTGGTGCAGTGAATTGGAAAGGTTCAAAACAGGAAAGAGTTACTTGTTTAGTGAAAAAGACAAAGTATATAGCTATAAATGAAGCTGCAAGTTGATTGTTTGGATAAAAAGTTCATCACAGAACTAGGAATAGTTCCTAAGTCTCATCTTGGATTCAAACATGTGTTGCGGCACTTTCATTTGATTAATAGAATCATTGAAAGAGGATAAGTCACTATAGAGATAATGGACTCTCAATAACAACATTGCATATCCATTTACTGAAGCTTTATCCAAACAGCAGGATGATCGTCACTTAGAGAAGAAGGGTATTAGATACCATGACGATTGGCTTTAGTGCAAGTGGGAGATTGAAAGTAGTATGCACACAAGCCAATCATATTTGATATGATGTAGCATATACTTTGTAATCTTATTCGGTTATTAAAGGCATTTTATATTATCTACATGGTGCTGTTATATTAAATGTGATAAACCCATAGTTTTGAGCAATGCTTTTAGAATCATGATGGGGATCATGCTAATGAGATCTAAATTCTAGATATCTCACAAACTTAAAGTGTTTCCTAATCGATGGATTACTAAAAAGGGGATTAGTGAATCCGGATAGATTAGTACATACGTTGCTTGCTCTTATGAAGAGAATGATTGATCTCATAATCATTTGTGTGGAGACACTAAAGCAAGTATTGTAGGTGCTTATTAGAGAATAAGTTCACTGAACGTGGCTCGCTAAGGAATACCTAATGGAGTTTTACTCGCCTGTCAATAGGAATTCCTCTAGTGATAGTAGTACAAGTGATCCTTGGACTTGAGATCATCATAGTATCTTGTGTATGATGAGTTATACTTTGACATGTCCCTTAAGACCCTGAGGGTATATTAAAGGGTATGATTGGGTATAATAAGTTATACATGGAGATAGGTGAATGATCAACAAAGAATCTACCACTTCTAGTAAAAGGAGAGAATGTCCTATGTGATTCGATAAATGATGACTCAGAAGTCTTTGGCCAAAGCAGAATGAAATTAGAAAGGAGTTTCTAATTTGCATTAATTAGAGTTGTGCATTTCAGAATCTGAAATACATATAATTAAATAAAATAAGACTTGACAGTAATTCCATGTCTTATATTTAATTGGGACATTGTATGGTAGAAGGATTGAATTGTACGGTAACTATTCACTGAAAGGTTCTTTTGTGATTAATGTTGAAATCTATATTATCTGGAAAGTCGTTGATCGCTAAGGGGGCTTACCCTTATTGTAGAATAAATATTATTTATTTAAATGAATTAAATAGTTTAATTTATTTATTTAAATAAAATTTAGAATTGTTCTAATTGATTTATTCACAACCGGTTTTTAATATGGAGAACCTAAAGGGTCACACCGCAAAAGAAAAATATTTATTTAAGAAGTAAATGGCATAAATCGTAATAATAAGTTAAGTGTATTTAATTTAATCTATGGAGATAGAATAAATTAAATAGCTTAATATTTATTATTTAATATTTTGGAAATATTAAATATAAATTAATAAGAGGAGTCTTATTATTATTATTACTATTACTATTATTTAATTCCTAATAGGGATTGGGAATTTAATTAATAGAAGTACTCTCTCATGAATTCCTAATTGGATTAGGAGTTCAATTAATTAAAGGAGTTTAATTAAAATAAAAACCCTAATCCTAAATAGTTTAGGAGGGTTCCCTATATCTATAAATAAGAGGAGTCTTATTATGATTTGGGGTTAGACAATTTACACACTCTTGCATAAGAATTGTAGAGAGTACTTACAATTTCTATAGAGATAGAAACTAGGGTTTTGCCAACACCCATCTTCTTGAACAAGTATTATTCCTTGGTGGATCACCTCTAGAGGCCAAACACTTGGGTGGCTAACGTTGATCAAAGGAAGGAATTTAATCGGTGGAATTCAAGGAGAACGCGAAGCAATTGGAGGTGAACTTGTACCTGAGGAAGCTAGAATTCTACAAGGGTATAATTCTTATTCTCCATCTCTTTCGTTTAATTAATAATTGTGCATAAAGAAAGATCATGGTGATGGTTTGTATAAAATTTTAAAATCTGATTTTATCGCGCTTCCGCTTTATTAATGTAATTTGATTGCATGTTCGCGTTATACAAACCTAACACCCAGGGGTCATTGATTGGTTGGATACCAGCCCTTCCCAGGGGTCATTGATTGGTTGGATACCAGCCCTTCCCAGGGGTCATTGATTTGATTTGAGTGATTTTTTGGAAATGGGATGTGTGATCGGCTTCTGTCCTGGATCTTCCACCAACATCGTCTACGTACCATGCCGCAAAAGCCATCACAGTCTGATCATTTGTGAGGTTGAAAGCGACGTGCTTGTACTTTCCCCTAGAGATTTTCATTTTGATCGTACCTGTATGCATGAAAAAGATGTTATGCATGATCTGGCAGATATGTTATGGACAGATGCATGTGCACAACATATGTTTTAGATAGAAATGACCCCTGTTCAGTCAAATGATACGTTTCGACAGTCGTCGTTGTTTGCCCACATTTGACTGGATCACGCCTCGTCGTGAAGTGTAGTTTCTGGACCTCAACATTGGTTTGGTACTCTGCCTATTTTTGGTCGTCTACATTTCATCTAGTTGAGGCGGTCGATTTCGCTCTCTGTGATGATCGACAGCTATGTTGGGCCCCTTGGCCTTTTGATTATTTCTGATGGCCGATATGCTGTTGTCCCGCATTATATCATCCTTGTATACGTTCATGCACGTGGATCATTTGGATGTCGAGGCAATGATAGTCAGGATTGGGGAGAGGCCCAATGACGAGAAGTTCTGTACAGCCTCAGCTTCCTTCCATTTCACGATTCTTAACTGCCCCTGCCTCGGCGCGTGTCGCTACCAAGAATTTCTATCGAAAACTCGCGATGTTGACCGTGCTGAGTTATCCACAGCTCTACAAGATCCTGCATATCAAATGACTAACAAATGCCAAAACTTGAAGGCTCGGGCTGTTAGTGTTAGTTCAACATAAAGATATTATAATCTCGACAAAAGAGTAAATGCAGTCAAAGCACATGAAATTGAATATCTGTTGATCGCACAATCTAGCGAGTTGTGAACCGTGAAGGTACTAGATTGGAAGTTATTTTCAATCCCTCGTGAGTTGATGATTTTCTATTTAACGAGTTATGAAATCGTAAGAACACCTTCAAGCATTCATGGTCATTGTACGTGAGTAAGGTCGAATTCAAAAGAACTACCTTCTCTCGTCAAAAGTATTCTGTCTCCATTCTCGACAACATTCTTAGCAGGATTGACGTCATATGACAAATGCACTATGCGATGCAGCATTCAGTAGGGGTTTCTTTTCCATGACTCATTGTTTAAGGCCGAGAGTTTTTCGCATTATCTTTTCTCTTTATTAGTCCACTTCACTTGTCTCGTTTTCTTAGGCTTTTAAAAGTTACCCATTTAACGAGTTTTGGACCAATGACTCCCGAACCAGACGGTTTTGGGGCATTAGGTGTACAGACACCCCTTCGGATTTATTTACTCGAGTAACAAAGGCCACGGTTCGAGACAAGCTGGTGGTCTGCACCATTCATTCTTTGCTTGACCTTGCGCAAGATTCGTTTTCTTAGGCTTGAGTTACCCATGTAGCGAGTGTTAGGCCGGTGACTCCCAAACTAGACGACTTTAGGGCACCAGATGCAGAGACACCCCTTACGCTTAATTACTCGAGTAGCCCATGCCACGATTCGAATCTGCTCGGGCCTTCTCTACTGTAACGCTCGTTTTGTTAGGCTCTGAGTCACCCATGTAACGAATGTTGGGCCGGCGACTCCCAAACCAGATGGCTTTAGGGCACCAGGTGTAGAGACACCCCTCGGGCTTAATTACTCGAATAACCCAGGCCACGATTCGAGACATTAGCTTGACGGTCATTTATCGTCTGCCTTCTGGATTTTAGCTTGATAATTATTGACTATCTGATTACGTGTTAATTTCCAACAACGTTGTCATAGTTGTATACCCCACAACTGAAAGCTTGTGCAAATGCAAAGTGAAGGCTGTCACATGAGGTCGATTCTATCGCAAACGTTGCTTTGAATTAAGGCTTGGTACCCGATCAAAAGGTTGAATAGCCTTCTTCATCTAATCATACTCACGATCGTGCTCCACAGTTGTTTGTCAGAATTAATCCGATTCCTATCAAGCCAAAAAAAATCCCCTTTCACGCGGATCATCGTATCCCCGGAAAACTATGCTTGACAATATGCCAGATGATCGTACCATTAAAGATTGAATTGACATGAGGTAGCATTTGATGATGATGGTGCATGTTGATGGGATTGTTGCATGGGTGCCAATTTGCACGTCATCATTTCTTGGGTAGTTGACAAATGCCCCAGTGTTAAGTTGCTTTTCTTGTGATCTCCCTCGTACTGGTTGCATCGGTATCTTGCTGGGCTGACAAAAGATCCGGTCCTTTGACTTGTTGAAAGGTTTGGGGGATTTTTGATTTTTTTTGAGTTGTTTCACAGAGTCAGAATTAACGGGCTGGGGAACGCCTTCCCGTCCATTCCTTGTAAGATGAGGGCTCCCCCAGAGAGGATTTTTTTATCATGACGGCTCCTTTTAATTTAGAGCGAAATTCCCCATAGCTTCGTCTTGGCAGGGCGCGATCCTTTTGAGGACTAAATCGTTTATTTTGAATTTCTGGGATCGTACCCTCTTGTCGTATGCCCGGGAGATGCGTAAGGGGCTGCCCCTGCAAATGTGTGAACTGAGGTTCGATAGGCAAACAGGGTGAGCGACAATAAATCCGGCCATCCCCGATGATTGGCGGACATTCTTCCCATGATCGTCTTTGTGTTTTATTTGCAGCCCCCACTGTCCCACTCATTTTTTGGGCCGGTAAATGACTGAATCAAAATGTTTGATCTTGAACTTGTCGTATATCTCCTCCTTGAGGGCATCGTTCAGATTTCTATAGTCGATGTGGCCCCTTACTCCTCCTCTAGACTGTGATACTAGGATTCTGTCGGAAAGCCATTCAGGGTAAATAGACACCGTGATGATTCCTGCTTGATAATCTCGTCCTTTACTTTCAACCTCCATTCAGGCTTCAACGTTCTCAACTTTTGCTTAATTGGTCGGAAACCTCCCTGATGGGCAGTCGATGTCCTATAACGTCTGTGGACAATCCAATCACGTCGCCACGGGACCAAGCGAACATATCTCCATACAGGCTCAATAACTCGGCTATTTTTTTATTTTTATTTTTTTTAATGTCGAATTTGCCCCTACTCCGGGTTCTTTGTGATTGTTAGGGGTTCTGATGTTTGATGGCGATGGTTTGGTCTAAGTCGGTTTTGGGTTTATCTTCGACCCCTCATTTGATCTCGTCAGGCGTATTGTCGATATCTGTCTCGTCCTGCTCAATCCCGATCAGATCGGAATCTAGCTCTATACCAAAATCGTGATCCTCCTTCAAATTTGGCCTATCGCTTGTCAGGCTAGAATGCCTCAAATCGGGGTACCTGATATAAAACAAAAATGTTTGTCATATATATAAAACATTTCAGCACATGATCTTCTTTTTTGGATAACATGACAAAATGACATGAGCGTGCAGGGATTTGAAATAAAACTCAGAATTCTAAAACCCATTGATCTTCTACTGGCTGGGATTCACTGCCATACTCCTGGATTTACCCCTTCCTAGATATCACCTGCTGCACGGTCCAACTGGCCACGGCGAGGTCAAGCAATGGAGCTCATTAGGAGGTGCATGGATCGCATTGGCATGGATCTGGCATTGATGGCATTTTCTGACATGAGCATCGTAGTCAGTTTTCATGGTTAGCCAGTAGTGACCTGTTCACATGATTTTCTTTGCCGAAAATGCTCTGCTCATATGGGCTCCGCACACATCGCCATGTACTTCGTTCATTTGTCTGTGGGCTTCTTCGGCTTCCAGATATCTCAGCAGTCCTGTAGCTAGGTCCCATTTATGCCCTTTGGTCCTGTATATTCCTATGGCCTGCCGGATGACCAATTCGAGTCTCCAACTACTATCATCTTTTTGATTCCTATTCCCAGGGCTAATCTCAGTCCTAGGATGAATCCCTCGTATTCGGCCGTATTGTTGGAGTGGCAGAACTATAATTTCATGGCTATCGACCTCTGCCATTTCAATGGATGGAGTATGGACTTTACGGCCTCTTAGTTGGGTCGTAGGGTAATCTCGCAAAATAAACAAGGGTCGTAGTTTAGTACTGTGCCAGTTACAAGTTGGCAGATGCATGTCAACACTGATATGCATGATTATTATTATTATTTTTTTTTTGGTGGTCGAATATGCCCCTACTCTGGGTTCTTTGTGATCGTTATGCCACGCTTTCATGGTTCTCTAATCTTATCCTGCAAAACAAGGTCACTGTTTGATGACAGGATATTATTTAGAAGTTTTAGAAAACCTTGGTACGTGGCACGGATTGCCTTCCTGCAAAACCATGTCAGTATTCTCTTTATATGTGCAGGTGATGTAATCACATGATACATGACATATTTATTACGATGATGATGGTATGACAGTTGTATGCCATTTGCATGACATTTAGTTATTTGACTGAACGATAAAAGGGCATGAAGAAGCTTCCCTTTCGTTAGGTTTATCAGAGGCTGACCTACCCTAGGGTTACTCTCGCGGGCTTTTCGGCATGAAGGTCCCCAAATCTTCGCAATCTACTCGTCTGAATCCTTTCGATTGGAGCGGATTTGGGTGGTGCGTTTCCTGAGCCATCTCCGGGGAGCAGCCCCTTCGAGTCCAGTAATAAGCAACCGACAGGTTCGCCTCAAGAGGAGGTACTCTCTCAACATACATTCACATTCATCGTCCTCACCGTATGCAAATGATTACTTTGAAGTAAAGCAAACCCATTCAATCATTCATTCATTGGACAACATCACACATTCACACAACAATAAATAAAAAATGTCGCACGCACATACACATTCATAAATTTTAAAGGATAGGATAGCATCAAGATTTGAACGCGGCTTAAGCCCTCTAATGTTCCCCAGCAGAGTCACCAGCTGTCGACGCCGGGAGGGATCGTCTGTTTCCGATTTTAGCCTTTTAGATTAGATGATGTTTCGAAAAAGATTGGCACTTAATGTCGACGGGGTTTTGAAAGATCGTTTTTATGATGAGCCAATTAACCAGAGTCGCCAGTTGGTATATTTGAAATGGATGTACCAACTCATCCGAATTTCGTTTTTTGTAAATCGCTGGCTCATGTGTGACTCCGAATTAATTGGTCTGCAAACCGAGATTCATAGAGTTCGGGGGCTTGCTTAAGCGAGGGGAAGGTGTTAGGCACCCCCCGACTTCCGTGAAACACGGTTACCGCAATCTTGATACTTTCCTATCCTTTGATTCATGAAATGTGTGTGTGTGGGCGTGTGTGTGTGTGTGTGTGCTTATGTGAATGTTGTGGTGAGTTTTTTTTTCATGAGAGATGAAACATTTGGCTTTTTATGAGAAATCATGTTTTATTTTGGGAATGTTTTAGAACGTCGTTTCCGTTTGTACGAGAGAGCTCCTTTATTTATGAGAAAGGTTTGATTTTATTTGTCAAAGTTATGAGATTTTTATTAGGTGTCGTTTTGGCAAAACATGAGTCTTTTAAACCTTCGTCAAAATAGGAATCGAAATCTATACATTGCTTTCATAAAATGATGGGCAACTTCTAGGATATCTTTCACCCTACGCACCAATATTTAATAAAAACGTTGTTTTATTTTATAAAACCATTTTTGTGACATTTGAAAACGACCTTCTTTGGCCTTCTCGTTTAATAGGAATCGACATTCATTAACACTTCCAATTTTTTAGCTACGTGATGCTAACCCCCTAGTTTGCTTGATTTTAATGAAAAACCTTCATCGTTTAATCTTTGAAATCATTTTTTCCGTGTCACAAAATCCAATCAAGCATAAACACGCGTCGGGGCTATTCATGGGCATGTAAGCCATCAAAATAACCCCAAACGCCTACAATCACAAGTTTCACTATTTCGGGGCCTTAAACCCGACCTCCGACTTGGTATCGTTTTAAGGCCCGACGATTACATATTTACAATGACGAATGCATCTACCCGATTACATACATCCAAAAATGTCCATCATCGGATTTGTACCACGGGATCGCATTCCTAGGCTCACATCCGAACTTGTTGCACCACCACAAAATGGATACAACATAAATAAACAACCGTGGGATGCCTAATGCTCTAGGATATCTTACAATAACTATTGAAATACACTACGAATGACACATTACCGTAATAGCTAAAATTTGCATGAAACGGACATCATCGGGCTATTAGGGGGAATTTCATTCCGATGAAACCCTCACTAATAGTCCCTAATTCATGGTTTCACAATAACATGTACGAAAGCTACATTCAAGATAATTCGGATGACAAAAGCTTGGCAAAAATGGTATAACAAAATGCCTAAACAAAGGATTTTTCACCTTGCCAATAATCCCCACAATATGTATGAATTTGTGTATTGAGTAGAGTAGAAAATATGAGGTGTAATCTCACAAAATGGGTACAATTTCTCACTATTTCTCACTCTTTTCTCTCTTAATTTTTGCTGTTTTCTTGCTGTTTTTTCTCCTTCTCCCGAACTACTCCTACTGCTGGATTCTTCTCCTGTTTCTGTATGCAAAATGGCCTGATAAGGCACTGCCAAGGGCAGCCGCAGATTGATCTGCGGCTGGCCCTTGGTTCTCCCCCCAGCCGTGCTCGAGTCCCGTGCGCTCGAGTCCCGTGTCGTCTCGAGTTCCGTCCTTGGCCGCGGATTGATCTGCGGCTGATTGTGCTGATTTTCTCGTTTTCCTTACCTCGTCTCAATTTTCGTGTTGTACCGTTGGTTTTCGCTGAAGGGCTTGCATTCTGCAGTCCGGGAACGCCGGGGAACATGCCATGACATCCGGGTAAGCGCAGTGATCATTAACCGACTCCCGACATTCGCTTGTTGTCGTGTCGGCTTCGATCTCGTCCCGCAGTGGTGGCTTTGATTGTTCGTCTTTATGTCCACCTTTTATTCTCGTGTGCTGGGTCAATTTGACTATTTTGCCCTCCTGTCAGGGTTAGTATAGGAAGTGCAAAATTTGGGTGTCTACAATACCGATGCAACCAGTACGAGGGAGATCACAAGAAAAGCAACTTAACACTGGGGCATTTATCAACTACCCAAGAAATGATGACGTGCAAATTGGCACCCATGCAACAATCCCATCAACATGCACCATCATCATCAAATGCTACCTCATTTCAATTCAATCTTCAACGGTACGATCATCTGGCATATTGTCAAGCATAGTTTTCCCGGGATATGATGATCCGCGTGAAGGGGGGATTTTATTTGGCTTGATAGGAATCGGATTAATTTTGACAAGCAACCGTGGAGCATGATCATGAGTATGATTAGATGAAGAAGGCTATTCAACCTTTTGATCGGGTACAAAGCCTTAATTCAAAGCAACGTTTGCGACAGAATCGACCTCATGTGACAGCCTTCACTTTGCATTTGCACAAGCTTTCAGTTGTGGGGTATAAAACTATGACAACGTTGATGGCGATTAACACGTAGTCAGACAGTCAATAATTATCACGCTAAAATCAAAAAGTCAGACGATAAATGATCATCAAGCTAATGTCTCGAATCGTGGCCTGGGTTATTCGAGTAATTAAGCCCGAGGGGTGTCTCTACACTGGTGCCCTAAAGCCATCTGGTTTGGGAGTCGCTGGCCCAACACTCGTTACATGGGTAACTTATAGCCTAAGAAAATGAGCATTACAGTAGAGGAGGCCTGAGCAGATTCGAATCATGGCATGGGCTATTCGAGTAATTAAGCCTAAGGGATGTCTCTGCATCTGGTGCCCTAAAGCCGTCTGGTTTGGGAGTCACCGGCCTAACACTCGCTACATGGGTAACTCAAGCCTAAAAAAACGAATCTTGCGTAAGGCCAAGCAAAGAATGAATGGTGCAAACCACCAGCTTGTCTCGAACCGTGGCCTTTGTTACTCGAGTAAATAAATCCGAAGGGGTGTCTGCACACCTAATGCCCCAAAACCGTCTGGTTTGGGAGTCATTGGTCCAAAACTCGTTAAATGGGTAACTTTGAATAGCCTAAGGAAACGAGACAAGTGAAGTGGGCTAATAAAGAGAAAAGATAATATGGAAAAAACTCTCGGCCTTAAACAAGAAGTCATGAAAGAGAAACCCCTACTGAATGCTGCATCGCATAGTGCATTTGTCATATGACGTCAATCCTGCTAAGGACGTTGTCGAGAATGGAGACAGGATACCTTTGACGAGGGAAGGTAGTTCTTTTGAATTCGACCTTACTCACGTACAATGACCATGAATGCTTGAAGGTTTTCTTACGATTTCATAACTCGTTAAATAGAAAATCATCAACTCACGAAGGATCGAAAATAACTTCCAATCTAGTACATGCACGGTTCACAACTTGCTAGATTGTGCGATCAACAGATATTCAATTTCATGTGCTTTAACTGCATTTACTCTTTTGTCGAGATTATAATATCTTTGTGTTGAACTAACACTAACGGCCCGAGCCTTCAAGTTTTGGCAATTGTTAGTCATCTGATATGCAGGATCTTGTAGAGCTGTGGATAACTTAGCACGGTCAACATCGCGAGTTTTCGATAGAAATTCTTGGTAGCGACACGCGTCAAGGCAGGGGCAGTTAAGAATCGTGAAATGGAAGGAAGCTGAGGCTGTACAGAACTTCTCGTCATTGGGCCTCTCCCCAATCCTGACTATCACTGCATTGACATCCAAACGGTCCACGTGCATGAGCATATACAAGGACGATATAATGCGGGACAACAGCATATCGGCCATCAGAAATGATCAAAAGGCCAAGGGGCCCAACATAGCTGTCGATTATCACAAAGAGCGAAACCGACTGCCTCAACTTGATGAAATGTAGACGACCAAGAACAGGCAGAGTACCAAACCAATGTTGAAGTCCAGAAACTACACTTCACGACGAGGCGTGATCCAGTCAAATGTGGGCAGACAACGACGATTGTCGAATCGTATCATTTGACTGAACAGGGGTCATTTCTATCTAAACATATATAGTGCACATGCATCTGTCCATAACATATCTGCCAGATCATGCGTAACATCTTTTTTCATGCATGCAGGTACGATCAAAATGAAAATCTTCAGGAAAGTACAAGCACGTCGCTTTCAACCTCACAAATGATCAGACTGTGATGGCTTTTGCGGCATGGTACGTGGACGATGTTGGTGGGAGATCCAGGACAGAAGCCGATCACACATCCCATTCCCAAAAAATCACTCAAATCAATGACCTCTGGGAAGGGCTGGTATCCAACCGATCAATGACCCTTGGGAAGGGCTGGTATCCAACCAATCAATGACCCCTGGGAAGGGTTGGTATCCAACTGATCAATGACCCCTGGGAAGGGCTGGTATTCAACCAATCAATGACCCCTGGGAAGGGCTGGTATCCAACCGATCAATGACCCCTGGGAAGGGCTGGTATCCAACCAATCAATGACCCCTGGGAAGGGCTGGTATCCAACCAATCAATGACCCCTGGGAAGGGCTGGTATCCAACCAATCAATGACCCCTGGGAAGGGCTGGTATCCAACCAATCAACGACTCCTGGGAAGGGCTGGTCTCCAAGCAATCAACGACCCCTTGGAAGGGCTGGTATCCAACCAATCAATGACCCCTGGGAAGGGCTGGTATCCAACCAATCAATGACCCCTGGGAAGGGCTGGTATCCAACCAATCAACGACCCCTAGGAAGGGCTGGTCTCCAAGCAATCAACGACCCTGGGAAGGGCTGATATCCAACCAATCAATGACCCCTGCGAAGGGCTGGTATACAACCAATCAACGACCCCTGGGAAGGGCTGGTATCCAAGACAATCAATGACCCTGGGAAGGGCTGGTATCCAAACAAGGAGCAAACCTGGGAAGGCATTCAAGCAAACCACAACAAGGTGGTGAGCAAACTTGGGAAGACATCCAAGCAAACCACAACAAGGTGGTGAGCAAACCGGGGAAGGCATCCAAGCAAACCACAACAAGGTGGGGAGCAAACCTGGGAAGGCATCCAAGCAAACCACAACAAGGTGGGGAGCAAACCTGGGAAGGCATCCAAGCAAACCACAACAAGGTGGCGAGCAAACCTGGGAAGGCATCCAAACAAACCACAACAAGGTGGTGAGCAAACCTGGGAAGGCATCCAAGCAAACCACAACAAGGTCGTGAGCAAACCTGAGAAGGCATCCAAGCAAACCACAACAAGGTGGTGAGCAAACCTGGGAAGGCATCCAAGCAAACCACAACAAGGTGGTGAGCAACCCTGGGAAGGGCTGAGATCCAAACAACTAACACCCTGGGAAGGGCTGAGATCCAAACACTAACACCCTGGGAAGGGCTGAGATCCAAACAACTAACACCCTGGGAAGGGCTGAGATCCAAACAACTAACACCTTGGGAAGGGCTGAGATCCAAACAACTAACACCCTGGGAAGGGCTGAGATCCAAACAACTAACACCCTGGGAAGGGCTGAAATCCAAACAACTAACACCCTGGGAAGGGCTGAGATCCAAACAACCAAACCCCTGGGAAGGGCTGAGATCCAAATAATCGACCGGCGACGATAACCAGCGATTACGAGATGGGTGACCGGCGGCGAAACCCGGCCTCGACAAGACGATCGACCGGCGACGATAACCGGCGATTACGAGATGGGTGACCGGCGACGAAACCCGGCCCCGACAAGACGATCGACCGGCGATTACGAGATGGGTGACCGGCGACGAAACCCGGCCCCAACAAGACGATCGACCGGCGACGATAACCGGCGATTACGAGATGGGTGACCGGCGACGAAACCCGGCCCCGACAAGACGATCGACCGGCGACGATAACCGGCGATTACGAGATGGGTGACCGGCGACGAAACCCAGCCCCGACAAGACGATCGACCGACGACGATAACCGGCGATTACGAGATGGGTGACCGGCGACGAAACCAGGCTCCGACAAGACGATCGACCGGCGACGATAACCGGCGATTACGAGATGGGTGACCGGCGACGAAACCCGGCCCCGACAAGACGATCGACCGGCGACGATAACCGGAGATTACGAGATGGGTGACCGGCGACGAAACCCGGCCCCGACAAGACGATCGACCGGCGACGATAACCGGCGATTACGAGATGGGTGACCTGCGACGAAACCCGGCCCCGACAAGACGATCGACCGGCGACGATAACCGGCGATTACGAGATGGGTGACCGGCGACGAAACCCGGCCCCGACAAGACGATCGACCGGCGACGATAACCGGCGATTACGAGATGGGTGACCGGCGACGAAACCCGGCCCCGACAAGACGATCGACCGGCGACGATAGCCGGTGATTACGAGATGGGTGACCAGCGACGAAACCCAGCCCCGACAAGACGATTGACCGGCGACGATAACCGGCGATTACGAGATGGGTGACCGGCGACGAAACCCGGCCCCGACAAGACGATCGACCGGCGACGATAACCGGCGATTACGAGATGGGTGACCGACGACGAAACCCGGCCCCGACAAGACGATCGACCGGCGACGAAACCCGACGATTACGAGATGGGTGACCAGATACGAGACCCGGCCCCGACGAGATGATCGACCGGCGACGAGACCCGGCGATTACGAGATGGGTGACCGGATACGAGACCCGGCCCCGACGAGACGATCATCCGCATTGACACCTTTACGAATGTTTTGCATGCCTTACATCTTGCGTTACATCATAAAGTTGTATGTGTTGCATCACGTATGTATTGTCATTCTTCTGCACTGTCATTCATGTATCGGGTGTCTATTTCTTTATCCTGTTCATTTCATTTAACATTTCATAAAAATGATAAAGAGGGGCAGCTGTAGACACCCAAATTTTGCACTTCGTATACTAACCCTGACAGGAGGGAAAATTCGGGAAATGAATCGGCCTGCGAGAGCAAAGGATGGACAAGTACCAACATTCGACGCCACCGCGACGATTTAACAAGGCTGTCCGAAATGAGCATTCCCGAATGATGTGGCACGTCTCCCAGTAATTCCCGGACTGCAAATTACAAGCCTGTCGGCGAAAACTGAGGTCACGACACAAGAATCGAGGTGCGGCCTGAAAATCGAGAAATTCAGCCCACCCAGCCGCGGATTGATTTGCGGCCAATGATTAAAATAAATGGAGTGCGCGACGAGCGGCTGAGCGACTGAAGTGCGCGGCGGGCGCGGGGAAACCAAGGCCAGCCGCAGATCAATTTGCGGCCAGCCGCAGATCAATCTGCGGCTGCCCTTGGCCAGCCTTTATCAGCTCATTTCTTCATCTGCATCTAGGGGGTGGACAGTAGCATTTGGGAAGAAAAAGAAGGGAAAAACAACAGCAAAAGAGCTCGGGAAAGGAGAGAAAAGAGGGAAAAAAGAGAGGAATTAAACTCTTTTGATTAGATTGTATAACATACAACTTCTACACTATTCAATATACGAATTTTATACGCATCGTGGTGTCATTTGCAAGGTGAAAAACCTTCTTTTATAGCATTTTTGTTATATCATTTTGTTAATCTTCTTGTCAATTGGGTTGTGTGAAATGTAATTTTTCTTGTATATTATTGTGGATCCATGGATTGAGGACTATTAGTGAGGGTTCCAAATGGAACGAAATTCTTCCTAATGGCCCGATGATATCCATTTGATGATTTTTAGCTCGTTATAGCGATGTAGCCATTTTGGATGTGAGCCTAGGAACGCGACCCCGTGGTCCAAATCCGATGATGGACATTTTTGGGTGTATGTAATAGAGCCGATCTACCCTTTATTGTAAATATGTATTTGTCGGGCCTTAAAACGATATCAAGTCGAAGATCGGGTTTAAGGCCCCGTAATAGTAAAATATGTGATTGTGGGCGTTGAGGTTATTCGGATGGCTTACATGCCCATGAATAGCCCCCACGCATTTTAATGTTTGATTTGATTTATGACACGAAATTGATTTCAAAAGCTAAAACGATAAGATTTTCATAAAATCAATCAAACTAGGTTATTAGAATCACGAAGCTAAAATTTGGAAATGCTAATGAACGTCGATTCCTATTTAACGAGAAGGCTAAAGAAAAAATCGTTTTCAAACATCACAAAAATGATTTTATAAAAATAAGTAACGTTTTATTAAATCTTTGTGCATAGGGTTAAAGAAATCCTAGAAGTTGCCCATCATGCTATTTACGAAAGCAACATATAGATCTTGATTCCTATTTTGACGAAGGTTTAGAAAACTCTTGTTTTTGCCAAAAAGACACCTAATGAAAATCTCATAAGTTTTTGACAATTAAAATCAAACCTTTCTCATAAAGCTTTCTCGTATAAGCCGAATGACATTCTAAAGCATTCTTAAAAGAAAGCACGACTTTTCATCAAAACTCAAATGGTTTCTTCATGCAAACTCACCACGATATTCACATAGGCACACACACACACGCGCGCACATACACACACACATTCAAGAATTTAAGGATAGGAAAAGCATCAAGATTACGGTAACCGTGTTTCACGGAAGTCGGGGGGTGCCTAACACCTTCCCCTCGCTTAAGCAAGCCCCCAAACTCTATGAATCTCGGTTTGCAGACCAATTAATTCGGAGTCACATATGAGCCAGCGATTTACGAAAACGAAACTCGGATGAGTTGGTACATCCATTTTAAATATACCAACTGGCGACTCTGGTTAATTGGGTCATCATAAAAAATGATCTTTCAAAACCCCGTCGACATTAGTGCCGACCTTTTCCAAAGAATCATCTAATGAAAAGGCTAAAATCGGAAAGGGTAACAATCACCACATAGGCGATTCCAACCGGCGTCGACAAGTAGTATGTAATAATTGCTAAAAGATGGGGGAAAGGGCCCCGTGAAGTCGATGCCCCACACGTCAAATACTTCAACATCTAGAATCGTGTTAAGTGGTATTTCGTGTCTCTTTGATATGTTGCCAACTCTTTGGCATCTGTCACATTTTAACACGAACACATGGGCATCCTTAAAAAGTGTCGGCCAGTAGAATCCACATTGTAATACCTTGGCTGCTGTTCTTTCTCCCCCGAAATGTCCACCATAGTCAGATGCATGACAATGCTGTAAGATACTCTCCATTTCATCTTCGGGAACACACTTTCTTATTAATTGATCTCCACACTACTTGAACAAGAACGGCTCATCCTATAGGTAGTGCTTTACATCATGTAGAAATTTCTTTTTCTACTGACTTGTCAAATCCGGCGGAAACACCTTACCCACGATGAAATTTACAAAATTTGCATACCATGATTTCTTCAACTGTACAACAAACAATTGCTCATCTGGAAAAAACTCGTTGATCACTGTTTTATCATCCTTATACAACTCCGAATTCTCTAATCGTGATAAGTGATCGACAAGCTGATTTTCAGAACCTTTCCAATCCCGGATTTCCAAATCAAACTCTTGCAACAATAGTATCCAGCGAATCAATCTCGGCTTGGCGTCCTTCTTAGCTATCAAATATTTAATAGCCGAGTGATCTGTGAACACAATCACCTTGGTCCCAATCAGATACGAACGGAATTTATCAAAAGTATAAACCACTGTCAATAGCTCCTTCTCCGTGGTTGTATAGTTTAGCTGAGAATCTGATAATGTCTTGCTAGCATAATAAATGGCATGAAAAATCTTATCTTTACGTTGACCGAGAACCGCGCCAATCGCAAAGTCGCTAGCGTCGCACATTAATTCAAACGGACTACTCCAATCTGGTGCTACTATGACTGATGCAGTAATTAGCTTTTGCTTCAACATTTCAAAGGCTTCATGGCATGCCTTATCAAAATTTAACGGAACATCCTTCTCCAAAAGGCTACAAAGTGGCTTTGTGATTTTGGAGAAGTCTTTTATAAATCTTTTATAAAACCCTGCATGTCCCAAAAAACTCCGAATACCCTTGACTGAAGATGGTGGCGGTAGGTTCTCAATGGTTTCAAGCTTCGCCCTATCTACCTCGATTCCTTTTGCAGAAACTTTATGACCCAAAATTATCCCTTCTTGGACCATAAAATGGCATTTTTCCCAATTCAAGATCAAGTTTGTTTCCATACACCTTTTGAGCACAAGAGAGAGATTATCCAAACAATGATCGAATGAATCTCCAAAAATTGAGAAATCATCCATAAATACCTCGAGGTTATGTTCTACCATATCAGAAAAGATAGCCATCATACACCGCTGAAACATTGTAGGAGCATTGCATAACCCAAAAGACATTCTTCGAAAAGCAAATGTACCATAAGGACATGTAAATGTCGTTTTTTCCTGATCTTTTGATTGTAACCTGAGTAACCATCCAAAAGGCAATAATACCCGTGTCCTGTAAGCCTGTCCAACATCTGATCAATAAATGGCAAAGGAAAATGGTCCTTCCGTGTGGCTTTGTTCAACTTCCTATAATCCATACAGACTCGCCAACCCGTAACTGTTCGAGTAGGGATCAATTCATTATTCTCATTCGCCACTACTGTCATTCCCCCTTTCTTTGGCACGCATTGAACGGGACTCACCCATGAGCTATCAGATATGGGATAAATAATCCCTGCATCCAACCACTTTAGGATTTCCTTTTTAACTACCTCCTTCATAATGGGGTTAAGTCTTCTTTGCTGCTCAACAATTGGTTTTGCTTCCTCTTCCAGCAGGATCTTATGCATACAAATTGATGGGCTTATTCTTTTGATATCTGCAAGAGTCCACCCAATAGCTGTTTTGTATTTCCTCAATACCCTTAACAGTTTTTGCTCCTGAACTGCATCCAATGAAGCAGAAATTATGACTGGCAAAGTAGAAGACGAACCCAGATATGCATACCGAAGATGGTTAGGCAGTGGCTTGAGTTCTAAGACCGGTGGTTCTTCTAATGACGGTTTGACCTTATCTGCTAACCTTCCCAAGTGTTCCAAGGGTTCAAACTTTTGGCCTGACTTGTGTAAACTTTGGAGCTGAATCTAACATCTGGGCCAATTCTAACACTGCTAAGTCTTCAGACAAGTTTTCATTCACCAGTGTCGCTTCTAGAGGATCCTTGTTCACTGCTTTGATAAATGCTTCCTTACCCGCACCATTAATCAAGTCAACCCTGAAGCATTCTTCCTCTTCCTTCGAAAATTTCATAGCCTTGAACACGTTGAAAGTTATTTCTTCATCTTGGACCCTTATCGTTAACTCTCCTTTCTGTACATCAATTATTGTTCTCCCAGTAGCTAAAATTGGGCGCCCAAGAATAATTGGTATGTTACTATCTTCCTCAAAATCAAGGACTATGAAATCCACGGGGAATATAAATTTATCTACCTTTACTAGTACATCTTCCACTATTCCCCTTGGATAGGTAAGCGATCGATCGGCAAGCTGCAGAGTGACATTTGTTGGTGTAGCTTCTTTCAACCCAAGCTGTTGATAAACCGATAGTGGCATAAGGTTGATACTAGCCCCCAAATCGCACAGACATCGGCTAAACAATTGGGTTCCAATTGTGCATGGAATGGTGAAGCTACCTGGATCCTTTAACTTTGGTGGCAACTTTCTTTGTAGAATGACACTACATTCCGCTGTCAATGCTACCATCTCAAATTCCCCTAACTTCCTCTTTCTTGCCAGAATATCTTTCATGAACTTAGCGTAGCTGGGCATTTGTTCGAGAGCATCTGCGAATGGGATGTTAATCTGCAGCTTTTTGAATACTTCTAAAATTTTTGAAAACTGTCTATCTATCTTCTACTTTTGAAATCTCTGTGGAAATGGCAACGGTGGTGTAACTGGAATCTGCTTTTCTTCCTTTTGTTTTTTCTCAACTTTTCCCTCGGATTTGTCTGCTGAATTTCCATCCACTGGTTCTTTTTCCTTCTCAACACTAGCTTTCTTATGTTCGTCAGAATTTGCAACCAATTCCTTTCCACTCCTTAGTGTAACTGCTTTGCACTGTTCATTCCCATCTTTCCTTGGATTCTTCTCAGTATCACTTGGTAACGACCCTTGAGGTCGGTTGTTCAAAGTACTAGCTATCTGCCCAATATAATTTTCAAGATTCTTTATAGCTGCTGATTGGTTCTTTGTTGTTACTTCAAACTGAGTCCCCATTCTTGCTAACAACTCTTCTATCTGAGATATTTTATCAGGTTAATGAGGTTGTTGAGCATGTTGCTGCGACTAAAATCCCGGTGGGTATGCTTGTCTTGGAGCTTGATGTTGTTGCTGATTGTTGCTCCAAGAAGGATTTGTGTTATTCCTCCATCCAGAATTGTAGTTATTTGGTTTGCTGCCCTGTTGTCGATTGTAATTGGACACAAATTGTGCTGATTCAGAATTTATCACACACTGGTCACTTGAGTGATTCCCTGCACATAACTCACACACCGTCTCCATTTTCTAAACACTCTGAATTCTAAGTGAATATATCTTCTTCGTAAGAGCAGAAATTTGAGATGTCACTTAGGCTGATAAAGCTGTCATTGCATCCACTTCATAAACTCCGGCTGGCTTTGGGTGATTCAATCTTGCAGTTGGCCACTGGTAGTTATTAGCCGCCATTGTCTCAAGCAACTGATATGCCTCATCACAATTCTTGGCCATAAGAGCTCCACCTACTGCAACATCAATACTTAACCTCATTGTACTATTTAACCCATTATAAAAGATCTACACTTGCAGCCAACTAGCTATACCATGGTGTGGGCATCGTCTCAACAAGTCCTTAAACCTTTCCCAGGCTTCACACAATGATTCTGAGTCATGCTGAACGAAAGAAGTGATATCAGTTTGCATTTTTACTGTCTTTTGCAGGCGGGAAAAACTTTACGAGTAACTTTTGAGCTAAGTCATTCCATGTGGTAATTGAACCTGGAGGAAGTGAATGAAGTCAACTCTTAGTTTTATCTCTAAGGGTGAATGGGAATAATCTGAGTCTTATAGCATCTTCTGTCACTCCTTAATATTTGAACGTATCACAAATCTCCATGAAACTAACCAAATGATAGTTTGGGTCATCATTTGGCAACCCTCCAAATTACACGGAATTCTGAATCATCTGTATTGTTCCAGGTTTTATCTTGAAACTCACAGCAGTAATAGCAGGCCTCATGATACTCGACTGAATTTCGGTAACTTGTGGCATAACATAATCCCGCAATAATGTTTGCTCCTGTTCAGCCCTTTGATCTTGGTTCTCCATTATTTCTCGTGTTTCTTTAACCCACTTACGCAACCGCTTTAACCGCTTTTCTATATCGTCCTCATAGGGTTCAAGCTCTGGCTGTTTCGATCGCGTTTGCATACACGAGAAAAAAAATGCGCCTGCAAATAACAGACAAATAACAGTTTAAATTAGGATTAACTCTATCGAATTTAATAATAACAGAATATTAAATCAATTTCCTCGATAACGGCGCCAAAAACTTGTTGCCTAATTTCTAAATAGCACTTAACACGTAAGTATACGCGTTCGTTTGTAATATTCGACAAGCAAGGATATCGTTCCCACGAGGAAATAACTTAATATCTATCAATTACCAAAAACAATTTAATTAATCCTATTTAAATTCCAATTCTTGATTTTAAATTGAATTATGAGAAATTACTAAAATTAACTAATAGATAACGTTAACAAGAGCAAATCACAGATTTAATGAGCTAAGATTACAACTTCCCTTAGTATTTCATTTAAATCAATTTATTAACTATTTAATACAGATAGTTAACATGAATTAATAACCTAGAACCCTACCCAGATTTCACGCACTTCTTCCGAATGATACGTAAACAAATCTTTATAAATCTAGCAACCAAGCAATAGAATTATAAAGAACACCTTAGTTAATTAACTTACTATATTCCTAGGTGAATCAAATTAATTAGGGTTTTAAGCTCAAGTTCTTCCGGTGGCTACAAAAGACATGTAGGTATATTCCTATCCTCCATGCTAATCATATTAATCATATTCAGATTATATGAATAGATGCTATTATATCCAGATCTAAATCTATATTCAATTTTCCAATTTTATATAGATTATCCTAATAACTACTGGCCAAACAATTATTCAACAAGCACAAGATATAATAATTGATTCAATGAAAACTAACTTATATTAGATAAGTAACTTCAATCTAAAATTCATACCAAGTTCCGTTGCAATCTTAATTTGAATTTAGTTCATGACAATGAAAGAAAACATCATTCTAATCATAAAACTAAACATCCCAATTAATTACAAGAATTAAAAGATTTAAAAGGGAATAGAAGAAACTGCATGGTTGCTTCTAAACTTCTTCTTGATCTTCAACTCTTGCAATTTTTCTTCGTGTTCTCCTCCTTAAGTCTCTGCAAAAACTCTTGTTCTTTTCTCCATTCTGAAGTCTTCTCCTTTTATATCAGTCAAAAACCCTTGTTCCTATTCCTGATTGGCTTCAAAATTCCATCACAGCCGCACAATAAGCCACAAATAACGAACTAGGACCTAAAGCGCTCATCCTAGCGCCTAAAGCGCTAGGTCTGGACCCAGTAATTACAAAAATGCCATCCAGTTCAATTTTTAATTCTTTTTTAATTCTTTCATCCACCAAAATGACTCTTATACCCCTTCAACTCCATCCTACAATAAACAAACACAAAAACAAATAAAATAATACTAAAAGCACTTAAAAATAGTAATAATTAAGTTTAACAATACCTGATTCGTAGGTATAAAATCCACTCATCAATTATATATCGTGTAGGGTACGTGAAATGCAGATAAGTATAAGCTGATTATGGTAATTGGTAATCTAAGAATTAGGCAAGTCTTTCAGTTCCTATTTGCTATGTGAACTTGTTATTGAATTGTGTTAAATTTATTTTGCAATCACATGATGAATTGCATGCATTGTCAGCATGAAATGTTATAGTCAACTTATGACTATTGATTGAATAAAGAATGTCGGTTGAGTAAAGAACTCAATCTTTATACTTGTTATATGAGTTGTCGAATGTATGTTAAACTAGTGTAATAATTTTGGAGATGTATGTTGAGCATGTTATTATATGCTACGTGATGCATGAAAACTATTAGATATGCTGAGCTGTCGAGCTCATTCTTGCAAATAACCATTTTTGCAGGGTAAGGATCCAAAGTAACGTTATGTGATGCTTGAAAGGCATAGATCAAAGTGAAGCATAAAGATTAAATAAATTTAGTTGATGAAGTTATGTTGAACCATGTTTAAGAGTTTGATAAATGTACTTGATGATTTTAAATGTGTAATTTACAATGAGTTGTAAGATTTTATTGTTTGATGTGAAGTTATATTATCCTACATGTAAGAATAACGATCTGAGATGTAAGGTCTTGTTTCGAAATAGTGATGAAGTGAATCATGGAATGAATATGACTCTAGAATATGTAATGCTAAAGGTTATGATTCAGGGAAAGATGAGAAAGAAAAATTTAAAAATTTAAAATTATTCCGTATTTTTTATAAGTTTAACGTTGAATAATGTTGTAAAGTCAGAATGAGGATGTATTAATAACGACCGATGTTGAGAGTTGAACTGTATGAATTTTTGGGCCGTTACAGTTGGTATCAGAGGTGATAGGTTGGAAACCTTAGGTACGAGTACCTTAAGCTGTAACCTTAGAGAAGAGAGGTGAAGATGATAGAGTTAAAAGAATAGTAAGTTAAGAATAATTATGGTGCAATCGTATTCTTTAATGGTTGATGTATGGTATCTAGGCTAAACAATTCCTTCAGAGAGCGAAGGTTGATACGAACTAGTAACCGATCTAACTCGTTGTGAAAGACAGTGTAGACGAGACGGGAACTAGTTTGTTAGTTGTTTGTGGGAAACCACTCAGGTGCTATACTGAACACTGTTAGAGACTCGAGGTGTACTGAGTATAGAATTATGGATGCGTATGATTAAGAAGTGATTCTCTTCGTATAGGTGAATATATGAGATGAGTTAAGTCCTAGAAACGTTACAAGGAGAAGATGCGAATAACGCGAAGTAAACTCGAATAAAATAGTGAATGATATGAATAAAGTTAGAGATTTTTAAAGGAAGAATTGATATATATATATATACATAAGAGGATTCAAAGAAGAATCTTGAAGAGTTATATAAGAACTAGGAGTTACCTGACTCCAGTAATAAAAATGGTGATAATAAATAGAAGATATCTATAAGATGAGAATGATATAATGATAAGGATGAACTCAAATGGAGTTTAGAAAATTCATGTGAGACAAGATTATGATAAAATGATTAGGTTCAAAGAAGGACCTGAAGAGCTAAAAGAGCAGGGAACACCTGAGTTGATTAATCATAAGATAACTTGATTAAAGAAAAGAATAAAGAAGATCGTAGGATGAGACGATCATAAGATAAGAAAGAATCGTAAGAAGAGTTGATGATAGAACGAGATCACGACGTGATCTGCTAAAGTTGTAAATGTCAGAGGATCTTAAATGATTGAATAGTTGTAGCATGATGCTATAAAGAGATGGTACTATGAAATAGTACGAGGTAAACTCTTGAGGAGTTATGGATGATGAGATATGAGGAATTCGTATCAAGCAAAGAGTAAGTTAAGAGCAAGATGGAATTACGTGGGATTTCAATGAAGGACTCATGTTAGTGGCTGAGTCGTACAATTCCTTGTATAGGCAGGGAATTTGTGCTTGGTTTGAGAACCACTTAGCTTCCTATATCGATGTAGTGGTTGAGTTAAATAATTCCTTGTATGGGCGGGGAATTTGTGCTTGGTGTAACAACCGCTTAGCTTCCTATATTGATTAGTAGCCGAGTGAACCAATTCCTTGTATGGGCAGGGGATTGTGTTTGGTTTGACAACCACTTAGCTTCCTATATTGACAATTCATTGCAATGTTGGTATCGCGCTATCACTATACGTATGACGAGAAGGTGATTCTTTTCTCATATTTATATTTGATAGTTAGAGAATATTAAGATTAGGGACGGTTTTTAAAACTCATACTTATGGTAAGTTCGTGACTCATAATCGTATGGTGGAACCCCTCAGCGAATGGACAATTTTGGTCTGACTAGGATAAGTTCCTAAAACCATATGATTGTGGTAAGTTCCTGAACTTCTAAGGTGTGGTAAGTTTGATGAACTATATTGGGTATAGAAAAGTTATGGTATAGAGAGCATTGATGATATTGAAGAATGAGAGAATGATTGAGTAATGAAGCAATGGAGTAAAGATTAAAATTGATGGGGAAAATGGATATTCCAAATCTTCTAACTATGCTAGATTTTAAAAATTTATTGACATCGTGCTGATATTCACAATTTTGAATTCTCGAAAATATATTGGGTCAATGTTTGAACCAATAAGTTTTAAAAAGGTGCTATTATTCATATGTCTATGCTAATTGTTTCAGCTAGATAAAAATGATTTGAAATTATCAAAATGTATTTTCAACGATAGAGTCATCAATGCAATTGAACCTAATGTTGGATGTGATAGAAAGATCGTCAGCCAACTATGGTATGATGTAGTATGATAAAGTCCTAAAATGACGGCATCCTCAACGTACTATTAAGACGGTACGGTATCATGACGTCATAAAAGAATTTTATTTTTTTTGTTAAGTTATGAAAAGATATGCCAATTAAGCTGGCTAAAAAAAATGTTTTGACTAATGTCCGAATTATTGTTCAAGGTCTATGCTAATTGATTCGGCTAGACAACTGTTGAAATGTGTTTATGAAGTTCAAGAGTTCTTTGAGATTTTGTGCCAAACCAGTTTATTCAGGTACGAAATTTGTATTAAGTCTGAGGTGAACCAACCCTATAATAGGGGGCTACGCAATAGCGTTAATATGTATGTGCACAATACATAGTATGAAAGGCTAATCACCTAGAGTACGAGAAGAGATGGTCCATAGTCTTTTGATTGTTAAAGGTTACAGTAGAAATATCTGTTAACCTAGGACAAGGTTCAAGTCTTTACAACTGCTCAGCAAGATATTGAAAGTTTTTGAATGTATCTTTAAATTCTTGAGTTATTCATACTGCTTCTCAATTATTGAACAATTATGGAAGATTCTTATTCTCTTGAAAGGAGGAAGTGGAAAGAAAATATTCCTTAAGAAGGGGTAAGTCGTAGAATGCAACATGTGGTGATGAGTAAGTTAAACAAATTATACTAAACCCAAGAAAGAAATGAAATTCTAGGATGATATGCATACTCCTAGGATATTCAATAGGTTGATCCCCTACGAGATATCTGAATCAAGCTTTTCTAAGTCATTAAAGACTGATAAAACTGATTGAAACACATGGTTCATGTACTGAACCCTTAGTTATACATCTTTGACATCTTTCAACTCAAACACATTGTGTTTACGTTTTTAAATAAACTTGCTGGGCATTTATAGCTCATTCTTGCATAAAACTTTCTTTGCAGTTTTAGATGGTAATCCCGGAACCTCAGGGACAGACAAGGAAAAAGGCCGTGTTAATTAGTTTTATCTTACTGTTTTGAATAATTTCGAGTCTTATAAGACTTTTGTTGTAATAAAGACATAGTACTTAGAATGTCGTAATCAAACTTAAGCTTATTAAATATATATCATCTTTTGTTACATCTCTTGCGTTGTATTTATATTCTTAGTTAAGTTAGAAAGTAGCATTTGATCTAGTACAGTATCCCTATGAACTATACATCTGAATGAGGGTATTTACATGATACTGGAAGTTCTGTAAGCGCTGAGTTTACAGTTAATGAGCACCGGTAAGGTGCCACCTTTACCGGAATGCGGGCAGTTCCAAGAACAATCTTATCGTTAATACTATGAATGTCAGATAGATAGGGAATATCGATATAAAAGAGATATTCATAAGATATGAATCTATACATCCAAGTGAGGGTATCCAAACACAGTTAACTTTCTGGCTAGAACTATTATCTGTTATGGGATACTGTGAACCTTGGATAGATAAATGTCATATATTACAGAATGTTTATAGTTGAATAGTTTCACGTGAACACTAAATCTGCTACAGGAAGTGTAGAGAATTTGGGGGGGTCACAGGAATCATGCCAAGATCCATTTTAAGGATCCCGACTCCAAGATTCCTAGGCTCACATCGTGATAAATAATACATTAAAATAAGAAAACAAGTAATAAAAGGAGATCTAGGAAAGGGCTCCCGTAAACCTATCCCGTAGATCACACAAGCCAACATCGTAAGGGACTATATGTATTGATGAGATCTATTAACGGGACTTAGATCCGTGGGAATAAATCCGTAGATCTAAGGTTCCCTAGATCTATACAATGACATAATTGGGATTTAAATCGAGATGTATCCCAAACTGGCTATCAAGTGATTCAATTGTTAGAATCCCTTAACAATGGGTAGGTGGGACTCCCTCACCACTAGATATGGATCTAGGATTGTACGGGGTAAACCAAAATCGATTGAAAACATTAAAAATGACTAGATCTAACCTAGATCCGAGCCAATCTAGCATAAAGTTTAACCTTGAAGATGGAAAAGGGGCAGCCGTAGTGCACCTGCTGCTGGCCACAGGTATAGCTGTGGATGGCTTGGGGTGGGTCCCGCTTGCTCGATTTTCGTGCCGCAAAGTTAGTTTTTCAGAATGAATTAGGAGACGTACTAACCAATTCAGAAAGCTCTTTTCAATATCTTCATAATGGTATATGATTCGTCCAATTTTGATTCAGGAAGGTAGAGAAAAAGGGGAAAAACCATCCATGGGTAGATGTCGACGAGTCGTTCGCTTTGCTTTGCACTGAAACGATTATAACTTTCAATCCGAGGATAGTTGGGAGACGTGTCATACCATTCCGAAAAGCTCTTTCTGAGCGCTACGCAATGACATAAGGTTTAGCCAATTCTGGATCCGAGAAGATAGAGCAAAATACAGAAATAGATCTTTCTGTCGATGTTAGTTAATCTATCGTCATGCCCTAAATAACTTGTTACTTCGTAGTCGTTGTGATGACTCCTTGTACTTTGGTCTGAGTCCCAAAATCCTCTGTTCGTTCATCTCTTTCTCTGGCTGAAATGACTCTTTGCCCTCCTGCCAAGGTTAGAAGATATATGCAAAAATTTCGGGTGTCTACAATTACCATGACAGTGACTTGAGAATTAACCATGCCAATTTCTTTAATTTACTTTTTAATTTATTGATTTTGATATAAACCCTAATAACTCCAAACTAGAGAGAGAGTGGAGTGTGTACCTGAGAAATTGATGTGGTAGACGGGGTTGTTTCAGTCATGAGTCGTGCAACAGTAATCTATTCTCGCTGTTGTCGTGCGCCGCCTCTAAGAGAGAGTAGTGGAGAGGATTAGACGTGCATGGTGGTAGGGGGAGTAGGATTTTGGACCGCCAAAAAGTGGTGGTAGCGCGAGGTGGGAGGCAGTGGGGGAAAAAGAAGAGAAAGAAAGAGTTTACAGTAGCAACAGCAGCAACATCGAGAGAGAGAGAGAGATAAAAGAATATGACAAGCGCGAGCGAGGAGGGGAGGAAATGATTTTAGGGCTAAAAAAGGTTATTTTCGATGGAACGTCCGTCGAAATTAAGTTCGTCGAAAATATTCCGTCGGCCTTAAGTTTTTTTCCATCGAAAGTTACTTTGGCACTGGCGGGAATTTTGGCGCCAACGGGTGGAGCTTATTACCGACGAAATTCCGTCGGGATTAAGTTATTCTCGATGGAATTATTCTAGACCAACTTATCCGTCCGAAATAAGCTATTTCCGAGGGAATTATTTCCATCGAAAATAATTCCATCAAAAATAGCTTATTTTCTTGTAGTGTGTATATCTTATCAAACATCGTTGGCAATATCATTCAAATAGTCGTTGGACATACTAAGTGATACTGCCTCTGTTTTTGAGTATACGCGTGACTCTCGATCATTCACTGACTCTACTTTAAGAACATGACTGAGTTAAATTATGATTTTGCAATGTGACTTAGCTATGTTAATTACACTTAATATGTTTTGTCAATAATCAAAATCTAGGTGAGTATAACATTATCATCATCAACCAATTATAGCACGCAAACAAGAAGACCCGCCACCTTAAGTGAAAACAACATCATTCTAAAATAAATGCATCAAAATAGTCTCCGCTAAACTATTACCAGTTGCCTCATTTTCCTATCTACTATTATAATTTTATGAAATAAACATCTTCCTCAAGTCTTTCTATTACTTATGGATGCTTGACAAAGTGATGAATGTTGTAGTAATTGAGTCTTTGACTGACGACCTTAAGGCAATTTCCTCTTTTACATTTTTGTAAATTCTTTCTTTAACATGTTCAAAACATTATCGCGGTGCGGAGTAAGCTATATTATGAATAGAATTCAATGAAAGCTTTGCAAATGTTCTCTTAACAGAAAGAATATTAAATTTCTCTAAGATCAAGCCCATATAATGAGCTGCACACAATGTCCAATATAAGTGTTCATATCATGCCGCATAAAAACTATCTTTTGAAGAGATAAAAATAGATAAGGAATGAGAAATTGCAAGTGTATAAAGTAAAGTTAGAAACAAAGTTAATCAAATATTTATGAAGCATCTTACTAGTTAACTTGTTACATGAAGCACTAGATAGTGACAATATGAATGACATTAGAAGGTTCAATCTTCTTCGCATATTATAAAGCAACTCATACATCTTCTCTCCGATCTTTGAATAAGTGAAAGCATCAATAGATTCAATAAACATACTAACCTTAGGTGTTAACTAAATTGTTAATGAAAGTCCTCTCTATTGTCTTTTCAACCATCATAGATAATTGAGCAAACATTTTTATTCCGTTCCACCTCATTGTCCTTCATCATCTTTATTATGTTTTTTACTTCTTTTTTAGATAAGGGATCTCTCAATTCATGATAACTAGGTGGTTCCATGCCCAGACCATACTAGCCAGTAGCCTCAATCATCACATCAAAATTATCTTAATTAACAACATTAAATTTGATCCCAACATTATACAACCATTTTGTTATTAGGTTATATGTAAGCTCTAGCTCTCAAAGTCTTTTCTTACAACATTAATCTTTATTTGTTTCCCTTTCGCCTGTAACGAATGCAATTTTTGTGATTAAATAAAAATATTTATTGAGTTATATAAATATTTTTATTAATTTATTTATTGAGTAAAATAAATAAATTTATAAAGATTTAATGGTTGAAAGAAATTTTTCTTGTTAAATGTTATTTGATTGTGATTTGATGTTGTTTATTTCCTAATTTATATCTTAATAATTTTATAATTAGATGATTAAATGATTTATTTGAATAAAAGAATTTTACCCCCCACCCTTTGAATAAGATTACATTTATTTGGTGGTTATTGTTATTGGTTAAATGGAATTATTAATTAAGTTAGTAAGGTTTAATTGAATTTATTTAATAATAAGTTCCAATTTTACAATTAAAAGTGTGACTATTAAACTATATGTTATAATGAGTTATTAAAATAAATAGATAAAGAGTTTTTATTTTTACCATCAAACCAAACAAGGCCTTATGACCGTTGGTTGGAAATAATGAGATATTTTAATTTTTGTATTGCCAAACAAGCCTTATGGCTTTTGAATTTTATAACTGATGGTTTAATTAGAAAATATACGTTCCATCAGTTTTTATTTGTTTTGCTTGTCAGTTGTTAAAAGAAAAGAAGACACAGAGTTTAAAAAAAAAGAGAAGGAAGAATATATACAGAGAAGAAGAGAGAATTAGAGAGAAAATTGAGAGAGGAGCTTGAGGATTTGAGAAAAAAATTCTTAATTCAAAGGAGCTTTCTAAGAAGTAGAAGGTATAATCCTTTTTAAAAGTTCTTCACTATATTCTTATTTTTTTTTATTATTTCTATGTATATGATTTCTATTTTACTGTATGTGAATTCATATGCTAAATACATGAATTATTTGATTATGATTGATTCTAAGCATGTATTAGAGATTATGTGATGATTATAAATTAATTTGAAGGAGTTAATTCATGAAATCATGTTTTAGAATGAAGTTTTTGGTTTTACAGAGTCTTATTTCATGTATGGCATATATGAATGAAAATTGATGTTTAAATTGGTTATTAATCGGTTAATTGATATTTGGTTGTGATAATATGATGAAAAATGAAAAGAATGCAAGTAGAATAGATTAAAATGGTTGAAAGATGAAGTCACAGTGTTTAATTTGATTAAAATGGCTAAAACATGAATATTTGATTTAAACAGGGAATTTTTGGTTCAATTTGGTTGGTTATGTGTATTATAATGGTTAGGATGTTTAGAAACATGTTGGGTGATTGTTTTATATTGTATTTGATATCTGGGTATGTTTAAACTATGTGTTAGATGGTAGAATTCAGAAAATTTTGGCCAAATTTGGTCTAAGTTTTCACTGGTTCGCGAACTGTAGAAGGTGTCAGTCGCGTCTACCGCCCCGGCGGTAGAAATAAGCTAGAAATATCGCCCCGACGGCCTTGTCTCCCCGGCGGCATATTTGAACTATGTTTGTCGCCCCGACGACAGCCTCGTCCCGGCGACGGTTTCGTTAAGAAATTCACCGCCCCGGCGGTGGAACAGTAATTAAAAAAAAATTAAAATTAAAATTTATTTATTTGTTTTGTGATATTGTTATGTTGCTATGTGCATGTTTAAAACCTATATTGAGGTATTAAATGACCAATGAGATACCACGAGGATTGTTAGCAAATATTTGTGGAATATCGAATGTCAATCGAGATGGTACAATAAAATAGGAGAAGAACGAGGCTTAAAATGTATATGAATTTGTAACTAATTATTGTTATCGTTTTGTAATAAAAAATGTATAGGGTGATTAAGGGACGTGCATTATTTAAATCTGCGCACGAGGCAAGTTCCTTATCTCAATTTATTACTTTTACGTTGAGCAAGTTTCCTTTCCTTAAACTTGTTATTTCATTTAAAGCAAGTTAATTTTCATTGAGCAAGATTATAAACCTTAGCTTATTGTTATTCAAGCGAGGTTGCTATCATGATTAAGAGCTAAAACTTTATTCCAGTTATTTATTGTTCGATCATTGATCATTATTCAAACTTTGAACAGAATTTCTATTGTACAAACTTTATCGATGAATCAAATGCTTTAGTGACTAGCAAACCCTAGTTGATTCAGCTAGTCCTTAGTTGATGAGCGTTCTAAAGACTTAGAATATTTTAGAATCTTTCCAAACCAAGTTCCTTTTGGTACGGATTCTGATGCTAAACTGAGATGAACAACCCTAATATAGAGGATTAATTACGCGACAGCGTTAAAATGTTTGTGCACAATACATTGTACAAAGGGCTGATCTCCCTGAGTACGAGATGGATGGTCCATAGTCTATACTTAGTTGGGTATTGAAAGCATGTTTTAAGTCATATTGACTTGTTGCATAATAGCTAAGGCACAAGGAGGATTAATGAATTGGCCTAACCTTGAGTTTCGTTGAAAACTAGTGTGAAATGTGGCCTTTGATTTAATTCTGGTAATGTTATGTTATGTGTGTAATTTTAAGCTTTTGGGGTAGTGTAATTCCCTGAGTTAGTAAGCCGTAGGCTTTGGAACGAACGCATTTCGACCTCGGATGAGGGAGTTATGGCGTTTGGGAGAAAAGGTGCCCAATCTGTCCAAAATAGTGAGAACATAGCCAAATGGCTAGTAAATGAGTCTGTAAAATTATGAATCCATGAGGGTTTTGTAGTCCATGTTGTAAGCTTTCCATAGCCTCTGGAACGGCCTAATTCCGATTTATAACGAAGAAGTTATGAAGGTTTGAAGTTTGTATGTTAAACTGCCAAAATTAGAAGGAAACCAAGCCTTGGGGGCCAGGCCATGGGCGCGGGCGCGATGGGGCACCGCGCGGGCGCGCTGGGGGCTGCTGGGCGCAGCTAGGCGCAGGTGGGGCGCGCGCGGGCGCGTGCTGGGCGCATGGGCTTGACAGCTCTGACATCCTTTACTAAAATGGGCGTAACTTTCTCATACAAACCCCAAATTGGATGATTCAAGATGATTCGGAAAGCTAAGAAGTAGGACTACAACTTCCAATATTTAGAACTGTAATTTAATGTCTTAACAAATTTCTAAATTGGCCATTTTTAGGACTATTGTGCATTAGGAAGCAAAAAGAGGGCGTCGTGCATGCACGTATGTAACGTGTAATGTTTCCAACGCTAAAAGTTATTGTTTTAAGTTCTAGAACTTGTACATTATGGTTTATAATGACCTTTAGCTTTAATCAATGATGAGCTAGAAAAGTGTATGAACATGCTAAGCTTATGCAAATGGGGCAAATCGAGTGTGCGTTGTGCAAACGCCGAAACATCGTATCATGTGTGTGTAACCTTATTTGATATTATGTTTCTAATTAGAATGAAACCTTATTGAGTAATGTAAACCAATATTTGACATTAATTATGTGGCTAATTGGTATGTGGATATGTACTTAAATGTGTAGGACTTTTGAAAGACGATTAACGTCGAGTTATTAGCAAACGCGTAAGGCAAGTTCTTCTTTAACCCTTGTCTAACCCTTGTGTTGGGCAAGTTCTCTAACTCCATTCATTTACTATATTGAATGCAAGTTCCTTATCTTGTACAATAGACGTATATTGTGCAGATTTTTTAATTCTTGTTTAAGTTTATATTGCACAAATATTCTATATTTTCCTAAATTACACCAATGTGGTGTATTGAGCAAGTTTTCTAATCCTTGTCTAGTCCTCGTTCTAGGCGAGCTTTATCAACTTCATTCGATTATATTCTTGCGCAATGCTATTTAATGTTCAAAGTTTCATATTTACGCAATACATACATTATTGTTGTGAATTCCATACTTATGCCAATCTTTCATATTTGCACAAGCGTTCAAGATATGTTATTGACATAAAACTGTTTTAAAGCTTTTAAGTTCACATTATGCATGAACTGTTTACGAAGAGTGTCAATGCCATTTGATTCGGCTAGAACTAAACGTCCATGATTTAGAAAGCTATCCAAACCAATTGTTTTGGTTACGGACTCTTTTACAGAGATGAACAACCCTCATAGTAGGGAAAAATATATTTTTAGTCGGGGAACCGACACGCGCGTAAGTAGAACGTTTGAGGCTTATGCATAACGCCGGGTATTTTAGGCTGATCACCTATTGTGCCTGTATTTGTTGTTTTGGAGTTAATAGTGTAATACTGTTAATTCTAATGAAAGGTAAGTGCCATGGTGGCCACTCAGTGATTCCTGCAATTGAAACAATTTGAAATCCTTGAATTCATTTGATATTCATCTAGTCCATAGTGACTCCTCAGTGATAGTAGAGATTTGTATTAAAACTTGGGAAATATTACTTTTGATTATGTATTATCCTTATTGTAATACTTGCTGGGCAAACTTGTTGCTCACCCTTGCTTTCCTTAAAACATTTCAGTAGTTACCCATAGAGGCGAGAGCTCGGGAAAGGATAAAGGCAAAGGCAAAGCTACGAATTAGCTTTGTCCTACTATGTTATGATTATGTTATGTTTTAAGACTCGTTTAGAAATTATGTATTAAGTTATGTCATGTATTCAGACTTATGTATTAGACATTGTGTATTATGTTATGTCAGGTATTTGTATTGGTATCGAGACTTGGGACGAGAGTATTTATGTTATATCAATGTAAATATTTCTATTATTCCGCAATTAGTTGTTAATAGTATGTGTTTGAGTTGCATAGTGATGCACCAGATTCGAGGTTAAGGCAACCCAGATTTGGGGGCGTCACAGGTTGGTATCAGAGCTATAGGTTATAAACCTTAGGAAATAGAGAGTCCTTAGGCTATAACCTTGGAGAACATAGAGAAATAGAAAGCAATAAAACTCATGTAGTGTTTACGTGATATAGACTTCGATTAGAAAGTTAGTAATGTCGTGAAATGTATTTTCATTCCATACAATGGATTTATATTTGTTTAGAGATACTGATAGGTTTTGTTTGATTTGTCTTGTGATTGTAGTATGCCAGAGATGGGCGAGCCAAGAAGAATCATGGAGGAAGAGCCACGTGACATCCATGTGGTGTTTGAGTCACCCCTTATAGTCGAGCCTATTACAGCAGTATCCCCAGCCGAAGAGGGATATGTGATGGAGTCTGATCCGGAGGAAGACCCGGAGGAGGACTTCGAGGAGAACCCCATAGGCAGTGATTCCTTAGATGAACCAGGAGAGGTGCCCCATGATGGTACCACATATGAAGATGATCTGTTAGGGGAGTATGCTGATCGCATCATCGAGCTAGAGGACACAGTCCGAGAGTTGGAGCAGGAAGCTCAGGGACGACATGAGGTCTCTGTGCAGTTAGGGGCTATGGTCTACCGTCTCATGGCAAGGAATGTAGAACTGGTAGGAAATCTAGAGCAGTCCGAGCAGCGGGTAGGAAGCCTATAGGTGGAGAAGGAGGCTTTGCGAGCCCAGCTAGAGGTAGAAGTAACTGACCGCATCCAAATTGAGGAACAGCGGGATGACGCCTTAGAGCGAGCTGATGACTTAGAAGGTGAAGTGAGAAGGAAGAGGAGGAAGATGAACCGGATGGGCTATGCATTCAGCACGGCTATCGGTAGGTGGATAGATGGTGGCTGGCATTATCCGGCCGAGGAGGGGCAGACTCGCCATACTCTGAGCCGAGATCTGATGGTCCGTATGGGACATTTGGAGTATAACCGCGCTGTGGAGCGCGGTATGCTTGGATAGACTAGTCAGTTATGTGTCTAGCAGTACATGATTTTGTTTATGTTATCCCGACCTTTTGTATTATGTATGGGATAAGTTTTGTATACCCCAAGTCTTTATGCTTGACAGAGGGTACTATGTTTATAAATCCCCATCTTTTGTGTATTAGGGGGTGAATGGTGACGTTCATAGCGGTGTGCTATAGGACAATCACGTATGATGTACTGGCTATTAACTTATCAATGAAACGTTCTTATTAAATGTGTTGTTTAATTGTTAAATTACTTGGTAAACATTTGCATGGTATGGTGAGATAGTAACAGTTAGTTTCATTCCATTAAACAGAAGATGCCACCGCGTAGAATACCCGTTCAACGAACCCCTCAAGGGTCAGTGAATAATGAAGGAGGCCAAGCAGACCCCATGCAACGACTAGCAGACCTACTTGAGGGAGTGTTCCAAGGCAGGAATGCAGGACCCGGAAACCCAATTCCCCCAGTTGTCCCGATAGCAAATTTTAAAGACTTCAAAAGTGTGGGACCCCCAGAGTTCAAAGGGACGCCTGACCCGATAGAGGCCCAGTCTTGGGTTAAAGAAACCGAGAAGGCTTTTACCATTGCACGCGTGGGAGAGGACCAGAAGACTGCATTCGCCACCTATATGATGAAGGGAGAGGCGAACTATTGGTGGGAAGCCAATCAACAACGGGCCGGAGAAGGTGTAGTACCGTGGGAAAAATTCAAGGAACTATTCTTCGAGAATTACTTCCCGAAGAGCATGAAGAGTCGGATGGAAGTCAAATTCCTGGAACTTAAGCAAGGGGATATGACAGTGGCACAATATGCCGCCAAATTTAATGAACTCGCACGCTTTGCTCCACACCAAGTGGATACGGAAGAACGGAAGGCACAACGGTTCGAACAAGGGCTAAAGCTATGGGTGTACAGTAAGGTGTCGGTGCTCGAAATCGAGACCTTTAATGCACTCCTAGAGAAGGCCATCATAGCTGAGGGTGGAAGTGAGGCCTTGAGTCAATATAACAGGGAAAGGAAGAATAAGAAAAATGGAGGCGACCATCGTGGAGGAAGTAGTAGCGGAGGAAGCAACCTGGGGAAGAGAAAGTGGGATAACAGCAACAATAGTTCCAGTAATAATCCGACCGGAAGCAATCAGGGAAGATTCAAAAAGAGAATCGAGGCATGTTCAAAATGTGGGAAAAATCACCTGGGAGAATGTTGGAAGGGACGCAGTGTCTGCTATAACTGCGGTCAGGAGGGACATATAGCACCAAAATGCCCAAATTCAAAGAAAATCCGTGGATGTTTCACTTGTGGATCGGCCGAGCACCAGATCAAGGACTGCCCCCAAAAAGGAAGCAGCGGGGGGAGTTGCTACAAAGGGGGAAGCAACAAGCTAGCGACTAGTGGGCCTGTTCTGCCTAGTCGACCAACCGCGAGGACATTCAACATGACGGCCCAGGATGCCATAGCTTCAAGGGACGTGGTGTCAGGTATTATCCCGATCAATGATATAAATGCTTACGTATTATTTGATTCGGGTGCTACCTATTCATTTGTATCTGAGGAATTTGCTAGTCGATTGAATTTACCCCAAGAACGACTAGATAATCCCTTGAGCGTAGAAATTGCTAACGAGGAGGTAATTCTCGTAGAATTCATATACCGTGATTGTGATGCTGTAATTAGGGGTCATAACCTAAAGGTAGATTTGATCCCGATTAAATTAGGAGAGTTTGCTGTAATACTGGGAATGGATTGGTTGTATAACCATGCAACAATAATTGACTATCAGAAGAAAAGTGTGAACCTTCGGACCTCGAACCGGTCGAGGGTAGTATTTAATGGTAGCACGTCGCTTAGACGATCGTTTTGTTTTACGATGATGCAGGCCAAGAAGTTACTAAGAAAAGGGTGTGTAGGCTATTTAGCCTATATTGTACACACAAAGAAGGAGGGAGTAGAAATAACAGATATACCGATAGTGAAGGACTTTCCAGACGTGTTTCCAAGCAATTTACCCGGTCTACCGCCAGACAGGGAAATTGAGTTTGCAATAGATTTAGCACCAGGGACGGCACCAATTTCGAAAGCCCCGTATCGCATGGCGCCAGTGGAAATGAAGGAATTATTGATCCAACTTCAAGAATTGCTGGACAATGGGTATATTCAACCGAGTGTGTCCCCTTGGGGGGCACCGATCTTGTTTGTCAAAAAGAAGGACGGAACGATGAGGCTTTGTATCGACTACCGAGAGTTGAACAAGGCAACGATCAAGAACAAGTATCCGTTGCCAAGAATCGACGATCTTTTCGATCAACTTCAAGGAGCAAGGCATTTCTCGAAGATAGATTTGAGGACTGGATATCACCAGTTAAAGGTGAGGAGGGAGGACGTGCCAAAGACCGTGTTTCGAACGAGGTATGGGCACTATGAATTTTTGGTGATGTCTTTCGGTCTGACGAACGCGCCAGCAGCATTTATGGATTTGATGAATCGAATTCTCAAGCCATACTTAGACAAGTTTGTGGTAGTTTTCATCAACGACATCCTAATCTATTCAAAGACCGAAGAGGAGCACGCCGACCATCTGAAGGCGATACTAGAAACGCTGAGGAAAGAGAAGTTGTACGCAAAATTTTCTAAATGTGAATTTTGGATGGAAAGGGTACAATTTCTGGGGCATGTGATAGACAAAGATGGGATCTCAGTGGATCTTGCGAAAGTGGAAGCAGTGAGTAACTGGGATCAACCGAGGACGCCAACGGAGGTGCGAAGTTTCTTAGGGTTAGCCGGGTACTATCGACGATTTATCCAGGACTTTTCTAAGATAGCGACCCCGTTAACTAATCTAACGAGGAAGACTGTGAAGTTTGTGTGGACGGAGAAGTGTGAGGAAAGCTTTACGGAGTTGAAGAAGAGATTGAGCGAGGCACCTGTGTTATCCCTACCGGATGATACAGGAGGTTTTGTAGTGTATAGTGATGCGTCACACCGAGGTCTTGGTTGTGTTCTAATGCAGCATGGCAAGGTCATTGCGTATGCGTCACGTCAATTGAAGGACTGTGAAAAGCGATACCCTACCCACGACTTAGAGTTAGCCGCGGTAGTTTTTGCCCTGAAAATTTGGAGGCACTATCTTTATGGGGAGAAATGTGAGATATATATGGACCACAAAAGTCTGAAGTATATCTTCACACAGAAAGAGCTCAATATGCGACAAAGGAGGTGGTTGGAATTAATCAAGGATTACGACTGCGAGATTCTTTATCACCCGGGGAAGGAAAACGTAGTAGCAGATGCGTTGAGTAGAAAGGGAAGGGAGAGCCTGTTCAGGCTGACAACACAGGAGGAGCTAGTGAAGGAAATGACGCGACTAGAGATAGAAGTGAAAAGCCCGAGAAGGGCAGCAGAGCGCTTATTCGTAATGGAAGCTCATCCGACGTTGCTAGATAAAGTAAAGGAGGCACAGAGAAATGATGAGGAATGTGAGAAGATAAAGGAAAGAGTAGCAGGAAACGATGAAGACAAGTTCAGATTGGATAAAGATGGTATCTTGCGATTTGAAGAACGTGTGTGGGTGCCAGCCGTGACCGAACTAAGAGAAGCAATCGTGCATGAGGCACATAACTCACCATATTCTGTTCACCCAGGAAGCACAAAAATGTACATGGATCTCCGTCAACATTTTTGGTGGCCAAATATGAAGCGAGAGGTGGCAGAGTGCGTCAGTAAGTGTCTTACCTGTCAACGGGTCAAGGCAGAGCATCAGAGACCGAGTGGACTACTTCAACCACTTAAGATACCAGAATGGAAATGGGAACACATTACGATAGATTTCGTAGTGGGGCTTCCAAGCACACAGAAGGGCTATGATGCAATTTCGGTTATTGTGGACCGATTGACGAAGTCAGCGCACTTTCTACCGATAAGGATACGATTCAATTTAAATCAGTTAGCAAAGTTGTATATAAAGGAAGTTGTTTCAAGACATGGAGTGCCGGTGTCAATCGTTTCTGATCGAGACCCGCGCTTCACGTCAAATTTTTGGAAGAGCTTGCAAGAAAGAATGGGAACACAGCTGAGGCTAAGTACTGCTTATCATCCTCAAACTGATGGACAGAGTGAGCGAACAATACAGACGTTGGAGGATATGCTTAGAGCTTGTGTGATGGATATTAAGGGGAACTGGGATGACCACTTACCCCTCGTGGAATTCGCTTATAATAATAGTTATCACGCAAGTATCGGTATGCCGCCGTACGAAGCTCTCTACGGAAGAAAGTGCAGAACACCGTTATGTTGGGATGAAGTTGGAGAGAGACGACTGTTGGGACCAGAACTAGTTCAGCAAATGGCAGATATTGTTGGGACAATAAGAACCAGATTGGTAGCAGCCCAAGATCGGCAGAAGAAATATGCAGATTTGCACCGTCAAAGCCGAGAGTTTGAAAGTGGTAGTTTTGTATTTTTGAAGGTATCTCCTTGGAAGGGGAAGATCCGATTCGGCAAGAAAGGAAAGTTGAGTTCGAGGTTCGTAGGACCGTTTGAGGTCTTGAGAAGGGTAGGCGAAGTGGCGTACGAGGTAGCTTTACCTCCCGAGCTGGAGCACATCCACAATGTGTTCCATGTTTCAGTGCTACGACCATATAAACCCGATTACAAGCACGTTATATCTTATGAGCCCGTCCAGATCGAGAAGGATCTCACGTAGGAGGAAATTCCTATTCAGATAACTGATAGGAAGGAGCAAGTGTTAAGGAATAAAGTCATACCTTCTGTGAAGGTAGTTTGGCGAAACCACGATGTCGAGGAGGCTACGTGGGAGTTAGAGGATAAAATGAAGAAGAATTACCCCCATCTTTTTGCTTAGTTGTAATTCTGGGGACATAATTCTTTTAAGGAGGGGAGGATGTAACGACCGCGAATTTTGCATGGCTTTGTAATATACGCTTATGATCATTATTTAATGAATGAATTTTTATTAATATTATTTTGTGTGATGTGCTTAAAGGTTATGTAATAATCTAGATTATGTATTTGCAATGATATTAAGTGTTGTTATTTGATAGGACTTATTAAAATGTTTTCGGAGAAATACCGCTAAAATTCTATTCGCGGGTTACTATTCGCGTGGGCACTATTCGCCCCAAAAACATCTTTTTCGTTTATTTTGACTTTTCTAATTTTGTCATGGTGTTAATGTAATTGATTAATAATCCAAGTGTTGGATTTTATTTTAGCCAAATTGGGAGTTAATTAGAAGCCCCAAATTGCTTAAGGGTGGCCCAAACCCATGATCCATGACCCACGACCCGACCCACGACCCAACCCATGACCCATGAGGGAAATGGGTTAAACCACCAGCTGAGCAATTGAATGAAGAAGAAGAACACGGATGAGAGGAGAAGGAACAAAGGAATGAGAACATTTTGGGTAGAGCAAATTCTTGCATTTGGGAGAGCAAAAGGGAGGAAGAACAATTGGGAGAATGGGAGGGGAGTTTCCCACACATGGGAGAGGCCAACTTCAGCTTCCCATACATGGGGAGCTGATCACACCAAGCATGCTTAACCATTCCCTCCTCCAAGTAAGCTCAGTTCATCCCTCTATATATACTACCCCTTGTTTGCCTTCCATTCCTTTGCTCATTGTTGCTAAGTTAGAATCCAGAAATTTAGAGAGAGTTGTGAGAGTTGGTGCACGGGTGGTTTGAAGGAAGAAGAAGAAGTGGGGTAGCAGCTGGTTATCAATCCTATTTTCATCCTAGAAGTTGCTTCAAGAGGTTAGTGTTTTGGAACCAAACTCATTTCCATGGTTGCTTCAGTTTTTAGTTTCATATTACTTGTTTATGAGAGTATATGTTGCTGAAATTGTTTGGTTAGTTCATGAGTTGATATGAATGTGGTTAACTCTTTAAAAGCCTTAATAATGATCAATGAAAGTGGCACAATGTTTGATAATCAAAACCTTTGCATAAGGAATCAAGAATGGACATTAATGGACTGTTGGACAATTATGGACTGATTTGGACAATTTATGTACTTTGTTGTAAATATAGCTTTTGGTTGGTTATTTTGGTTGTGTTAGATGGTAGAGAATTGTTGCCATGTTCTTAGAGGCATGTGGGTAATGATTTCATTTGGAAATCTAGACTAGAACATAATTAAACTCTACTCCAATATGAGTTTGTAAGCCATGCCCACCAACTTTTTGATTTATTGTCAAAGAGAATGATTTCTCTAAAGATCATGAGAATTAGTTTTGATTAATTGTCGAAATGGTGTTATATTGCTTAGTTGGGTATTGAAAGCATGTTTTAAGTCATATTGACTTGTTGCATAATAGCTAAGGCACAAGGAGGATTAATGAATTGGCCTAACCTTGAGTTTCGTTGAAAACTAGTGTGAACTGTGGCCTTTGATTTAATTCTGGTAATGTTATGTTATGTGTGTAATTTTAAGCTTTTGGGGTAGTGTAATGCCCTGAGTTAATAAGCCGTAGGCTTTGGAACGAACGCATTTCGACCTCGGATGAGGGAGTTATGGCGTTTGGGAGAAAAGGTGCCCAATCTGTCCAAAATAGTGAGAACTTAGCCTTGGAGGGACTTTCGGGACAATTTTATGGCTAGTAAATGAGTCTGTAAAATTATGAATCCATGAGGCTTTTGTAGTCCATGTTATAAGCTTTCCATAGCCTCCGGAACGGCCTAATTCCGATTTATAACGAAGAAGTTATGAAGGTTTGAAGTTTGTATGTTAAACTGCCAAAATTGGAAGGAAACCAAGCCTCGGGGGCCAGGCCATGGGCGCGGGCGCGGTGGGGCGCCGCGCGGGCGCGCTGGGGGCTGCTGGGCGCAGCTAGGCGCAGGTGGGGCGCGCGCGGGCGCGCGCTGGGCGCATGGGCTTGACAGCTCTGACATCCTTTACTAAAATGGGCGTAACTTTCTCATACGAACCCCAAATTGGATGATTCAAGATGATTCGGAAAGCTAAGAAGTAGGACTACAACTTCCAATATTTAGAACTGTAATTTAATGTCTTAACAAATTTCTAAATTGGCCATTTTTAGGACTATTGTGCATTAGGAAGCAAAAGGAGGGCGTCGTGCATGCACGTATGTAACGTGTAATGTTTCCAACGCTAAAAGTTATTGTTTTAAGTTCTAGAACTTGTACATTATGGTTTATAATGACCTTTAGCTTTAATCAATGATGAGCTAGACAAGTGTATGCGCATGCTAAGCTTATGCAAATGGGGAAATCGAGTGTGCGTTGTGCAAACGCCGAAACATCGTATCATGTGTGTGTAACCTTATTTGATATTATGTTTCTAATTAGAATGAAACCTTATTGAGTAATGTAAACCAATATTTGACATTAATTATGTGGCTAATTGGTATGTGGATATGTACTTAAATGTGTAGGACATTTGAAGGACGATTAACGTCGAGTTATTAGCAAACGCGTAAGGCAAGTTCTTCTTTAACCCTTGTCTAACCCTTGTGTTGGGCAAGTTCTCCAACTCCATTCATTTACTATATTGAATGCAAGTTCCTTATCTTGTACAATAGACGTATATTGTGCAGATTTTTTAATTCTTGTTTAAGTTTATATTGCACAAATATTCTATATTTTCCTAAATTACACCAATGTGGTGTATTGAGCAAGTTTTCTAATCCTTGTCTAGTCCTCGTTCTAGGCGAGCTTATCAACTTCATTCGATTATATTCTTGCGAATGCTATTTAATGTTCAAAGTTCATATTTACGCAATACATACATTATTGTGTGAATTCCATACTTATGCCAATCTTTCATATTTGCACAAGCGTTCAAGATATGTTATTGACATAAACTGTTAAAGCTTTTAAGTTCACATTATGCATGAACTGTTTACGAAGAGTGTCAATGCCATTTGATTCGGCTAGACTAACGTCCATGATTTAGAAAGCTATCCAAACCAATTGTTTTGGTACGGACTCTTTGCAGAGATGAACAACCCTCATAGTAGGGAAAAATATATTTTTAGTCGGGGAACCGACACGCGCGTAAGTAGAACGTTTGAGGCTTATGCATAACGCCGGGTATTTTAGGCTGATCACCTATTGTGCCTGTATTTGTTGTTTTGGAGTTAATAGTGTAATACTGTTAATTCTAATGAAAGGTAAGTGCCATGGTGGCCACTCAGTGATTCCTGCAATTGAAACAATTTGAAATCCTTGAATTCATTTGATATTCATCTAGTCCATAGTGACTCCTCAGTGATAGTAGAGATTTGTATTAAAACTTGGGAAATATTACTTTTGATTATGTATTATCCTTATTGTAATACTTGCTGGGCAAACTTGTTGCTCACCCTTGCTTTCCTTAAAACATTTCAGTGGTTACCCATAGAGGCGAGAGCTCGGGAAAGGATAAAGGCAAAGGCAAAGCTACGAATTAGCTTTGTCCTACTATGTTATGATTATGTTATGTTTTAAGACTCGTTTAGAAATTATGTATTAAGTTATGTCATGTATTCAGACTTATGTATTAGACATTGTGTATTATGTTATGTCAGGTATTTGTATTGGTATCGAGACTTGGGACGAGAGTATTTATGTTATATCAATGTAAATATTTCTATTATTCCGCAATTAGTTGTTAATAGTATGTGTTTCAGTTGCATAGTGATGCACCAGATTCGAGGTTAAGGCAACCCGGATTTGGGGGCGTCACAGTACCTTTCCTGTACAACATTCTACTAAATCAATCGATTGATGATCTCTCATTTCATGACTTAATCAGATCACGTTGTGATCCTTTCTTATAATCGTCTTATCTTACGATTCTTTCTTAAGGATCATTTTATTTTTACGATCTTCTTTCTTTCCTCTTTAATCATATTATTTTATGATTATTCAAATCAGGTATCTCTCGATCCTTTAACTTTTCAAGATTCTTCTTTGAATCTTTGTGTATTATCTTAACGCATTTTTTATGAAATTTCTAACTTCATTTAAGATCATTTAAACCTCATTTGAGTTTATGCTTAGCATCATCTTCCTTTTCATTTATCTTATTTACGGCTATAGCTTATGCTATTCTTACCTAAGATTTATAACCCATAGCTCTGATACTAAGTGTAACGCCCCCAAAATCGGGATCAACTTAATCCAAAATTAGGACTAATCTGAATCCCGACCTTGTGCGTTAGATACTATCTTGATTTAGCTTTACATCACACTAAGATGAAATAATAGCTAAAAATACGGATAATTAAAAACTTTTATATCTTTCTTTTTTATTTCTTTCTTTTGTTCCCTGAATCGCAACCTCTATGATTATCTATATTTCAGAATCATATTTACTTTGTTATGATTCATCTCATCAGAGTAGTCATGACTATGTTCAAATCAATTCTCAATACGAATTCTTTCTTATATAGTATTATCACTATAGAGCTTTATATTACAAAGCAATCATCACAACATAATCAGAACAAATATTCTTTATTTATTGAATATCTCAGAATTTACACATCTGTCAATTACATATATCAAAACTATCAACATAGTTTTATATAACTTCTAATTCAAGAAAATTTAATCCTTCGCATGTCTACTAATCCTTATCATCCAGATGGCAAGTAATAGCGCATTGTATCTTTAACATGCAAAAAATATATTTTTGCAAGACTGAGCTCGACAGCCCAACAAAGCCAACAGTTTTCATGTTTCACGTAGCACGGACTTTCATGCTTAGTTCATACATCATAATCAATCTACTATGCATTTCATACATGCATTATAACTCTAAACAATACGAGTTCAAATGCTTAATATATCACATATCACATATAGATTGAGTTCCATAACTCAATCAACTTAGTCATAATTTGACTTTCATAATTTATAAAGCATAGTATGGAATTTAACATACTTCTGAAGATATCATCCACCGTACGATAAAGATTACATATAATCAATATCAAATTCATATAAACAAAAGAACTGAAAGACTTGCCTTGCGAGTTGATTACACTTATAACTTTTAGCTTAACTTCTCTTCATAAGTCCTACACAATTGTGTTCACATATATACATATATTAGCTAACAAATCATGTCACATAACATCTACTCATGTATGTAAATTGTATAACTACATAGGCCACATTCGTTGGTTTACATGAACTATAATATTTTGTTCTTGTCTTAAAACCATTTTACGTTTCTTTAGAAATTTTTGTTCATTATAACCCTTTTATGCCCAAAAATGTTCTTTCATGGCTTTAGTATATAAATATTCTACGTTTCGAGTTATAAACTATTTACAACCTGTTTTACGGATATTTCTTATCTTGTAAACTTGAAGTTATACGGTCATTGATGGTTTCTATTGTGTATACAAAGCTCACTTGTTGAATCGAATAGATTTATAGGTTTTATTTCTTCACAATAGTCCACTAAACCATTTTATAATCACGTACACGGATGTTTCGTACCGTTAGTTTACATAACATATCCATAGCTTGCTATTTATTCCCACGAATAAATAGAACTCTACATTTCATATGTATATTAGTTTTATACTTATGTCCTTTAATGGATTCTTGAATCCGTTTGTATAATCTTTGCTTCGTATTTCAAAAACTCTTTCGTTTTGAAATTTTCCTTTTAATATAGCTTTAAACAGATTATCGCATCTCATATCAACTTATATCCTTTTTATATTCTATTACATGAATAGGTTTTATATATATATATATGTAAACTTACGTTTACATAAGAGTTTTATCGCTTCTTTGGTATATTAAACGAGTTAACAATATACATATTCATTATACTATATTTACACATTCATTTCGGTGTCTTGCTACATGCCAAATCGTTAAAGCTAACCAAAAATCGCATTGCGAAACCAACTGGCCAAACAGCCCAATGCTGCCAGCAGCTAGGCCTCGCATGGCCCTGTTTGGCTCAGCCGGGCTCGGCGTTGGCTGGGCATCCCCCTCGCTTTGACACTCGCATCACGATGTTATATCTTTTAAACCACTCATTCATATGCTTTGAATTTTGGATATGTTTTAGGTAATATATCTATCTAATTATACAAATTATAAACTAAGCATTACAAGAAACCTAGACCGTCAAAACTACGAGCCAAAATCAGCTGAGCGAACTGCCCAGCATAGCGCTGCACGGCGTACACGCGCGGCTGGTGCAGCGCGCGCCTAGCTGGGCTGCTGCCCCCCATAACGAAATGCCTATTTTACGCATTTTTAACTTTTAGCTCGTAGCTCCGATCACAACAAAATTTTAAATATGTTCTTCGTGGCATATGAGGCTATTTTTAAAAAATATAAACCACTCAATTTGGGTTCTCTAAGCAGTCCATAATAGGCCTCAAAAATGCCCCTCCATAACAGTTTTTAACTTTCATTTTGTCTCAAAAATACTTCATTTCTTGATTTAATTCACCCATACCCTTTTTAACTACTTATGTATAATATATACGAAACCAACTTGGGTCTTAGCTTCGCCTAATTATGGATTTTTAGGCAAAATATCTCTTTTAAGAATTTAATCGAACATAACGCGAGCGTCCATTTCAAAGCCATTTAATTAGGTTTCCGCTAATGTTTTTTCCTCCTTATAACACTGCACAACACACACTAGCTCCATATTTCTAATTCTAATCAATGAAAATCAATTACATAGCAAATTCCAATATATACCATTAACTATCACTAGTTACTTTACTAACTTTGCAATTCTTAGTTCCTTTGATTCTAATATACCAATCATGAAATATTACAACCCCAATTGCCAAATAATGTGGTGAAAAACAATAACCTAGTCCAAAACTAATTCATTTACTAACTAATTTCACTTTCAAATTCATACATAATCCAATAGGTAATAATTCAACTACATCTAATAGTTAAAGTAACCCATTACAGTACCCTAATAACAAAATTAATAATCCAATTCCGTCCATTAACTAACTTCATCACAAATTTTCCAATTAACTAATTAACTAACTAATTTAGTAAAATTAGTTAAAAACATAGTAATGGAAGGTGTTATACCTCTTGTTAGCTTCCAATCACTCTCAATTAGCTTCCTTTACTCTTAATTCGAAGCTTTACTTATCAATTTTGGAGTTAATTGGAGAGGAGGGAGTTCGGATATTGGGGTCTGTTTTGGGTAGCCATGTTCGACTGGTACAGGGCAGCAGGGAGAAGTAATTTCGGACAGCAGAGAAGAAGAAGAAGGAGTGGGGCAGCTGGCTTTTTTTTATAGGCCAAACTCTTCTTGGTTTGCACAAAATTTTTCTTGGCCTCCACGAAAAATCTGCTGAGTTTTCTTATATGTTTAGCCGACTTGCTCCTCTCTTTCTATTTGACCGACTTGCTGCTTACTTGATTCTTATCTGATTTTTTTTTCTAACTTGATGGCTACTCATACAGTTAATATATTATATAACATATAATATATTATACATATTACTTAATACATATAATATATTACACATATATATTATGTCTCTTATTTTCTTTCCATAAAATTAATGTCACTCACTAAATAAAGTAATTTATTTAATGAATTCATTTTACAATATTAAAATAATTTAATATACTAAATTATTTTAATTCATTTAATTTAATGTACACACTAATTTTGGTATACATAAATTAATTATTCCCTTTTTCATCAAGATGGAAATCATACATTAACTAATATGGTTAATATTTAATCTTTCTATATTTAAATAATTTAATTTAATAAATTATTTAAATACACTTTATTTAATGTATACAATAAGATTTGTATACTTAAATAATTCTTTTCTATTTTCTTTTTATCTTGCACATTATTTCTAACAATTTATTTATATTATATTCCTATTAAAATAATTTAATGTTATAAATTATTTTAATTTGCTCATTGATAGATACAAAAGTTTGTATCTTTAAAGCTATCTCTTACTTTAAATAAATTTTTTCCCACAATTTATTTCCAACTTAAACATATATAATGTTTGTTTTTTTTCAATTATTTTCTTTTCTTTCTATAAATTGCTTTCTCACAATTTAATTAACTATAGTAAATATATATTAATATATTCACTATATTAAAACTAATATACATTACACTCAACAATGTAATATTATTACAAAAATTCTTTCAATAAAATGGAGGTCATTAAATATATTTAATACCACCAATTTACTATATTAAAATATTTTAATATTATAAATTATTTTAATAATTTCCTTCCTCCTAACCTTACTCATCTCATTTCTTCGTAATAAATTGATTCTACAATTTATCTACACGTATTAAATATATATTAATAATATATATTTATTATTCATAAAATCTCATATTACATAGCACGTATACACATATATAATGCAATATCGCATATCATATCATTAAATAAGAATTTTATTAATTAAATTCTAATTAATAATATTTTCTAAAACTCGGGGACATTACATTCATCCCCTCTTATAAGGATTCCGTCCTCGGAATCAAAATATCGATCCTCACCTATTCGGTTTAAGTTTATCTTCTTCTGAAGTCTTTGTTGTAACATATCGTATCAACATAGATGGTATAATACCTATCTCATTCTTTTCCTCCCCACATTTCTCATTTTACTTCGTAACCTTCTTTAGACTCGTTATACTTCGAGAATCGTCATCTTTTACTCCATTACCATCCTTTTCGAAGGATCACTGTATCCATAATCGGGATTTATTAATCTTATAAATAATTGGGACATCACATTTTCACCCCTTCTTATAAGAATTTCGTTAGTATATTCATCTCTACTTATTAATATAGATCTTCAAGTTGATCTTCTAAGGAATGTTATCTTTCCTACTCCCCACTTTCGGAATAATAGGAATCTTCCACAATTGATCAATAATTGTGAAGCAATATGAATAACTCAAGAATTTCAAAGATTCACTTTGGAATAGCTTTCTGTATCATGCTATAGGTCATAAAGACCGAAATTTTCTTTTTGAAAAGGTTTTAACAGAAATTCATCTGTAAACCGTCTGGCTTTTGGGCACGGTAGGTGATCAGCCTGTTATGCCCTGTGTTGATCAATGCTATCAGGAACAATATTTGCGTTCATCGTCACCGCTATTCAGCGCAAAACAGAATTTTTCAATTCAGGGTTGTTCTGTATTGATCAACACTATCTGTATCTGTCATCACCGCCTGTTGGCGCAATTAATTTTTTTTTCTTCCCAATTCAGGGATGTTCCGGAGTCCATACCAAATTAATTTAGCTGGATAGTTCAAGAGCTTAATATAAGCAATGTAATATCTATGTCTAGCCGATTCAAATGGCATTTGACAACAACTATTCAAATACTGAAAATCATTTTATAAAATCATAATACTGCACTATCTCAACAATACGTTGAGGATGCCGTCATTTAATGACTTTGTCATACTACATCATACCATAGTGGGCTGACGATCCTTAGATCACATCCAACACTAGGTTAGACTGCATTGATGACTCCATCATTTAAAATACATTTTGATATTTTCAACTTTGTCTAGCCGAAACAATTAGCATAGACATAAGAAACAATCGAACTTTTTAAAACCTATTGGTTCAATGATTTGACCCAATATATTTTTCAAAAAACACAATAGTGCAACCACCAACACGATTTCAATAAACTTCGAAATCTAACATAGCTAGAAGATTTGAGAATATCCATTTCTTCCTTCGTCAGCTTCAACTTTCCCTATACCCTATACCCTGGTATACTCTATACCCTATACCTGGTATAGTTCATCAAACTTACCACACTTTATGTGTTCAAGAACTTTCCATAAAGATATGAGTTTAAGAACTTGTCCTACCAATACGTAGTCCAAGAACCAATCAGGGACTGTCCATATGCTTAGGGGTCAAAAACATACCATATAATTATGAGTCATAAACTTGTCATAAGAATGAGTTTTAAGAGCTCGCACTTAGTCTTAATATGTTCTAATTATCAAATATACACATGAGAAAAGAATCACCTTCTCACCTTATGTATATTGATAGCGCAATACCAACATTTTAATAGTTATCAATATGATCACTAAGTGGTCGTTAAACCAAGCACAAAACCTCTGTCCATACAAAGGTTTGTACAACTCAGTTATCACATGAGTCCTTAATTGAAATCCCACCAAAATTCTAATTTCCTCTTATCTTGCTCTTTGCTCAATACAAATTTTTTCTTTCTTTTCTTTAATTCGTATTCCATCATCTATAACTCTTTCTGAGTTTTATTCTTATACTATCTTATAGTACCTTTCCTGTACAACATTCTGCTAAATCATTCGATTGATGATCTCTCATTTCATGACTTAATCAGATCATGTTGTGATCCTTTCTTATAATCGTCTTATCTTACGATTCTTTTTTAATGATCGTTTTATTTTTACGATCTTCTTTCTTTCATCTTTAATCATATTATTTTATGATTATTCAAATCAGTTATCCCCCGATCCTTTAACTTTTCAAGATTCTTCTTTGAATCTTTGTGTATTATCTTAACGCATTCTTTATGAAATTTCTAAATTCATTTAAGATCATTTAAACCTCATTTGAGTTTATGCTTAGCATCATCTTCCTTTTCATTTATCTTATTTACGGTTATAGCTTATGTTATTCTTACCTAAGATTTATAACCCATAGCTCTGATACTAAGTGTAACGCCCCCAAAATCAGGATCAACTTAATCCAAAATTAGGACTAATCTGAATCCCGACCTTGTGCGTTAGATACTATCTTGATTTAGCTTTACATCATACTAAGATGAAATAATAGCTAAAAATGCGGATAATTAAAAACTTTTATATCTTTCTTTCTTTATTTCTTTCTTTTATTCCCTGAATCGCAACCTTTATGATTATCTATATTTCAGAATCATATTTACTTTGTTATGATTCATCTCATCAGAGTAGTCATGAGTATGTTCAACTCAATTCTCAATACGAATTCTTTCTTATATAGTATTATCACTATAGAGCTTTATATTACAAAGCAATCATCACAACATAATCAGAACAAATATTCTTTATTTATTGAATATCTCAGAATTTACACATCTGTCAATTACATATATCAAAACTATCAACATAGTTTTATATAACTTCTAATTCAAGAAAATTTAATCCTTCGCATGTCTACTAATCCTTATCATCCAGATGGCAAGTAATAGCGCATTGTATCTTTAACATGCAAAAAATATATTTTTGCAAGACTGAGCTCGACAGCCCAACAAAGCCAACAGTTTTCATGTTTCACGTAGCACGGACTTTCATGCTTAGTTCATACATCATAATCAATCTACTATGCATTTCATACATGCATTATAACTCTAAACAATACGAGTTCAAATGCTTAATATATCACATATCACATATAGATTGAGTTCCATAACTCAATCAACTTAGTCATAATTTGACTTTCATAATTTATAAAGCATAATATGGAATTTAACATACTTCTGAAGATATCATCCACCGTACGATAAAGATTACATATAATCAATATCAAATTCATATAAAACAAAAGAACTGAAAGACTTGCCTTGCGAGTTGATTACACTTAAAACTTTTAGCTTAACTTCTCTTCACAAGTCCTACACAATTGTGTTCCCATATGTACATATATTAGCTAACAAATCATGTCACATAACATCTACTCATGTATGTAAATTGTATAACTACATAGGCCACATTCGTTGGTTTACATGAACTATAATATTTTGTTCTTGTCTTAAAACCATTTTACGTTTCTTTAGAAATTTTTGTTCATTAGAACCCTTTTATGCCCAAAAATGTTCTTTCATGGCTTTAGTATATAAATATTCTACGTTTCGAGTTATAAACTATTTACAACCTGTTTTACAGATATTTCTTATCTTGTAAACTTGAAGTTATACGGTCATTGATGGTTTCTATTGTGTATACAAAGCTCACTTGTTGAATCAAATAGATTTATAGGTTTTATTTCTTCACAATAGTCCACTAAACCATTTTATATTCACGTACACGGATGTTTCGTACCGTTAGTTTACATAACATATCCATAGCTTGCTATTTATTCCCGCGAATAAATAGAACTCTACATTTCATATGTATATTAGTTTTATACATATGTCCTTTAATGGATTCTTAAATCCGTTTGTATAATCTTTGCTTCATATTTCAAAAACTCTTTCGTTTTGAAATTTTCCTTTTAATATAGCTTTAAACGGATTATCGCATCTCATATCAACTTATATCCTTTTTATATTCTATTACATGAATAGGTTTTACATATATATGTAAACGTACGTTTACATAAGAGTTTTATCGCTTCTTTGGTATATTAAATGAGTTAACAATATACATATTCATTATACTATATTTACACATTCATTTCGGTGTCTTGCTACATGCCAAATCGTTAAAGTTAACCAAAAATCGCATTGCGAAACCAACTGGCCAAACAGCCCAATGCTGCCAGCAGCTAGGCCTCGCATGGCCCTGTGTGGCTCAGCCGGGCTCAGCGTTGGCTGGGCAGCCCCCTCGCTTTGACACTCGCTTCACGATGTTATATCTTTTAAACCACTCATTCATATGCTTTGAATTTTGGATATGTTTTAGGTAATATATCTATCTAATTATAAAAATTATAAACTAAGCATTACAAGAAACCTAGACCGTCAAAACTACGAGCCCAAACCAGCTGAGCGAACTGCCCAGCATAGCGTTGCACAGCGTACGCGCGCGGCTGGTGCAGCGCGCGCCTAGCTGGGCTGCTGCCCCCCATAACGAAATGCCTATTTTACGCATTTTTAACTTTTAGCTCGTAGCTCCGATCACAACAAAATTTTAAATATGTTCTTCGTGGCATATGAGGCTATTCTTAAAAAATATAAACCATTCAATTTGGGTTCTCTAAGCAGCCCAGAACAGGCCTCAAAAATGCCCCTCCATAACAGTTTTTAACTTTCATTTTGTCTCAAAAATACTTCATTTCTTGATTTAATTCACCCATACCCTTTTAACTACTTATGTATAATATATACGAAACCAACTCGGGTCTTAGCTTCGCCTAATTATGGATTTTTAGGCAAAATATCTCTTTTAAGAATTTAATCGAACATAACGCGAGCGTCCATTTCATGGACTAATTTCATAGCCATTTAATTAGGTTTCCGCTAATGTTTTTTCCTCCTTATAACACTGCACAACACACACTAGCTCCATATTTCTAATTCTAATCAATGAAAATCAATTACATAGCAAATTCCAATATATACCATTAACTATCACTAGTTACTTTACTAACTTTGCAATTCTTAGTTCCTTTGATTCTAATGTTCCAATCATGAAATATTACAACCCCAATTGCCAAATAATGTGATGAAAAACAATAACCCAGTCCAAAACTAATTCATTTACTAACTGATTTCACTTTCAAATTCATACATAATCCAATAGGTAATAATTCAACTACATCTAATAGTTAAAGTAACCCATTACAGTACCCTAATAACAAAATTAATAATCCAATTTCGTCCATTAACTAACTTCATCACAAATTTTCCAATTAACTAATTAACTAACTAATTTAGTAAAATTAGTTAAAAACATAGTAATGGAAGCTGTTATACCTCTTGTTAGCTTCCAATCACTCTCAATTAGCTTCCTTTAGTCTTAATTCTAAGCTTTACTTATCAATTTTGGAGTTAATTGGAGAGGAGGGAGTTCGGATATTGGGGTCTGTTTTGGGCATCCATGTTCGGCTGGTACAGGGCAGCAGGGAGAAGTAATTTCGGACAGCAGAGAAGAAAAAGAAAGAGTGGGGCAGCTGGCTTTTTCTTATAGGCCAAACTCTTCTTGCCTTGCACAAAATTTTCCTTGGCCTCCACGAAAAATCTGCTGAGTTTTCTTCTATGTTTAGCCGACTTGCTCCTCTCTTTCTATTTGACCGACTTGCTGCTTACTTGATTCTTATCTGATTTTTTTTCTAACTTGAAGGCTACTCATACAGTTAATATATTATATAACATATAATATATAATACTTATTACACATTACATATTACATAATATATATATAAAATATATTATACATATTACTTAATACATATAATATATTACACATATATATTATGTCTCTTATTTTCTTTCCATAAAATTAATGTCACTCACTAAATAACGTAATTTATTTAATGAATTCATTTTACAATATTAAAATAATTTAATATACTAAATTATTTTAATTCACTTAATTTAATGTACACACTAATTTTGGTATACATAAATTAATTATTCTCTTTTTCATCAAGATGGAAATCATACATTAACTAATATAGTTAATATATAATCTCTCTATATTTAAATAATTTAATTTAATAAATTATTTAAATACACTTTATTTAATGTATACAATAAGATTTGTATACTTAAATAATTCTTTTCTATTTTCTTTTTATCTTGCACTTTATTTCTAACCATTTATTTATATTATATTCCTATTAAAATAATTTAATGTTATAAATTATTTTAATTTGCTAATTGATAGATACAAAAGTTTTTATCTTTAAAGCTATCTCTTACTTTAAATAAATTGTTTCCCACAATTTATTTTTAACTTAAACATATATAATGTTTGTTTTTTTTTCAATTATTTTCTTTTCTTTCTATAAATTGCTTTCTCACAATTTAATTAACTATAGTAAATATATATTAATATATTCACTATATTAAAACTTGCATACATTACACTCAATAATGTAATATTACTGCAAAAAATCTTTCAATAAAATGGAGGTCATAAAATATATTTAATACCACCAATTTACTATATTAAAATAATTTAATATTATAAATTATTTTAATAATTTCCTTCCTCCTAACCTTACTCATCTCATTTCTTCGTAATAAATTGATTCTACAATTTATCTACACGTATTAAATATATATTAATAATATATATTTATTATTCATAAAATCTCGTAGTACATAGCACGTATACACATATATAATGCAATATCACCTATCATATCATTAAATAAGAATTTTATTAATTAAATTCTTATTAATAATATTTTCTGAAACTCCAGGACATTACAAATCCTGTCCTATACTGATTAAGATGTTGCTTCTAAATTGTATTAAGATTAGAATGATATGTTTAGATAGATTCTGTAATGATTAACGGTTTTGAGACTTGGGACAAGAATGTTTATGTTATACCAATATAAATATTCCTTTTAGTTTTCCGCTGTGAGTTATATAGTATGATGTATGGGTTAGCACGTGAAGCATCAGATTCGAGGTATTGGTACCTGCATTTGGGGGCGTCATAGATATAGTGAATTAGTTAACTAGAGTGTTCACCTTAATTTTATCATCTGTGGATTTAAGTTGATTTGTTTATGATACATCGAGAGATGGTCTTAAATATTGATTAGTTCTCGATTAACAATCTGAAATAGTTAGCATAATTTAACATGAAGTATATTGATCTGAGTAAAGCAATAAGTGAAATTGTAATCTTAAGTCTTCGAAATCTGTTTTCAAATTTGGGATAATTAGCATTAGTTTAATTAAGTCCTTATTCTCATACAATTCACAATCTTAATCAATTGTTTAATAAAATCTAGTTGATGCAAAATTGGTAGTTGTTAGTGTAAATCACAGTTTTTCTCCGTGGGAACGATACTCTCTTATCATTTATATTACTTGTTGACCACGTATACTTGCGTGTTGTACCAACCTAGATTTAGGAAAACAAGTTTTTGGCGCCGTTGCCAGGGAAAACAATTTGTGTTTATAATTTTCAATATCATTTTAATTAATTCAGTTTTAGTTAAGCCTTTTTGTTTGTCTTTTTATTCCCTATTTCAGGAAATTTTGATTCGTGTATACAAACGCGATCAAAATAGCTGAAAATTGTGTAGTGCGAGGACGATATTGAGAAAAAGTTACGTAAGTTGAGAAAGTTCTGCTGAGAGACACTAAAGAAACAAGATAATAGGGCTGAAGAAGAGCAAAAGGCACTGCGAGATTATGCAACACCGCGGGTTACTGAAATCCAGTCTAGTATCACGAGGCCTGCCATTGCTGCTACTAATTTTGAGATAAAGCTTGAGACGATACAGATGATTCAGAATTCCGTTCAGTTTGGAAGATTACCGAATGATGATCCGAATAATCACTTGGTCAGTTTCATGCAAATATGCGATACATTCAAATACAATGGAGTGTCAGAGGATGCTATACGACTTAGGTTGTTTCCATTCATCCTCAGAGATAAGGCTAAGGGTTGGCTCCATTCACTACCATCAGGCTCGATTAATACATAGAATGATCTAGCCCAGAAGTTTCTTGCTAAGTTTTTTCCGCCTGCAAAAATAGCAAAAATGCAAAATGATATCACCTCTTTCGCTCAGCACGACTCAGAATCATTGTATGAAGCATGGGAAAGGTTTAAGGACTTATTGAGAAGATGCCCGCATAATGGGATTCCAAAATGGTTTCAGGTGCAGACTTTTTATAACGGATTGTGCAATACGGTGAGGACAAGTATAGATGCTACAGCGGGTGGGGCTATTATGGCCAAGAACTGTGATGAGGCATATCAGCTGCTCGAGACAATGGCAGCTAATAACTACCAATGGCCAACTACAAGAATGACTTAGCCGAGGGTAGCCGGAGTTTATGAAGTGGATGCAATGATAGTATTATCAGCTCAAGTGACAGCTGAGATTTCTGCTCTTACAAAGAAAATAGATGCACTTGGGGTACAGAATGTTCAGAGAATGGAGACAGTTTATGAAATTTGTGTGGGTAACCATTTAATTGATCAATGTACAATAAATCCTGAATCAATTCAGTGTGTTTCCCACTGTAATCGGCAGCAGGGTGGTAATATGAATAGCTACAATCCGAGATGGAGGAATCACCCGAACTTTTCTTCGAGAAATAATCAGTCACAATCACAAGCTCAAGCTCCAAGGCAATCAAACCCACCTGGATTTCATCCCTAACCACCTCAAAAAATCAACCAACCGATAAGTTAGCACATATGGAGGATTTGATAGCAAGACTGGCAACTCAATTTGAAGCAACAACAAAGAATCAGTCAGTGGTAATAAGGAATCTTGAAAATCAAATAGGACAGATAGCAAGTGCTCTAAACACCCGACCTCAAGGATCTCTTGTGATAACCTGAATTTTCGAGAATAATTATAATAAGAATTTAATATAGAATAAATTATAATAATAATTTAATATAGAATAATTCTTATTATGATTCGAGTTTGAATATATATGTGTTATATATATATATAGAGAGAGAGTGATCTTAAGCATACCCTCTTAAATGACATACCAAGCATACCCCCTTTAGCGACGGACCGGGCGACGGTTTGGTCCGTTGCCATAGGTCCGGTCCGTCGCTAAAGGCTTTAGCGACGGACCAAACCTATGGCGACAGACCAAATCGTCGCCCGGCCCGTCGCTAAAAGGGGTATGCTTGGTATGTCATGTAAGGGGGTATGCTTAAGATCCGTTCTATATATCTATATATATATATATATATATATATATATATATATATATATATATATTTATGTGATTTATTTGGTGAGCTTTGTATGTATATATATAAATATGAAATATATACATAGATTCAGAATGAATAAGTTAATAGTTAATGATTGTAGCGATCGCGAATCGTGAATACCCTTCTAATTTGGATTTATTAATGTTATTAAATATATTAGAATATTATTTTTTTTATGTGACGTGTTTTAAGGTTATTTTATAACCTGGATGATGTCAATGTATGAATTTTTATGTATTGTTGAACCATAGGAGTGAATAATTGATTTTTTGCGAAAGATCGCAAAATCACTATTCACGTGGCACGTTTCTTGAGGCACTATTTACGCCCGAATATTTTTACGTCTTTTTCGATTTTTATAAATTCCGTTAAGACGTGTACGCGAAGAAATAATTTTTTCAAGTGTCGAAAATTTTATTTGAGCTCGAACGAGATTTATTTCGTATCTAAAATGTATTATATGGGTGTTCCAAATAAATAGACAAACCCCATAATAATTATTTTTACGCGTCCCAATATTTTATGGGAGTACCCATTTTAATTTTGAGTAAAGTTATTGAACAAATTTGGTACAAAAGTGGGAGTATTCGGATATATTTTTGTGTATATGGGTATTTATTTTTTCTTGTTACCCCAAGTGGGAACCAACTCAACTCTTTGGACCAATGAGGAGTGAGTTAGGGAGAGATTGCCGGCAAGAGGAGGGGTTGTTGTAACGATCGGGAATTTTAGATTTCCTTGTAACCCGAGTTATGTATGAATAAAATGAATTTTTATTTATATTTATTTGTGTTACGTGCTTAGAGTTGTGTTGCATCCTAGAAAATGTGCATGCGTTAAATTTTATGTGTTGTTGTGTCGTTGGAGTGAATAAATCGATTTTGCGAAAATTCGTAAAATCACTATTCACAATGCACGCTTCCCGAGGCACTATTCACGCTTGAATATTTTTGTGTCTCTTTCGATTTCTATTAATTTTGTTAAGGCGTGTATGCGAAGAAATAATTTTTCCAAGCGGCGGGAATTTTATTCGAGCTGTTGCGTGATTTAATCCGTGTCCGAATAAATGGACAAATCCCATAATAAATATTTTTACACGTCCCAATAATTTATGGGAATACCCATTTTAATTTTGGGTTACAATGATTTACCAAATTTGGTACAAAAGTGGGAGTATTCGGGTATATTTATCTGTGTATTCGAATTAACTGGAGGGGCAATTAAGCCTCAACCAATTAAGAGAGAGCATTAATTGAATTAGCCAATCAGATGAGGGGGATAGACAGTCACAGTACACCAAAACATTGGAAAGCAAATAATGGCAAACATCCTCCTTAATATTGATTCTAAGGAGCTCGGGTTAGCAAATTTGCTCTCCCAATTCATTCCCCATCCTCCCGAAAGCCACCTTATCCTCCCATCCATTCCTTCCTATTCTCATTAAAATCATCAGCTCATTTTCTATTGCAAAGAAAGGAGTGTTCTATAGAAGAGAGAAAGAGAGTAACATAGAGAGAGACAAGGAAATAGAAGAAAGAAAAGAGAAGTGTTCAGGAAGAAGAAGAAAAGCAAGGAAGGAGGAGAAGGGAGAGAAGAGCAGCAAGAGGAAGGAGAGGAGCACTTTAGCAACTATCTCAACCTACACGAAGCTAGCAACAAAAAGGTAATCAAACCACAACCCATTTCTTCTCCATTGAAGCTTTCATGAGTTTTATAAGCTTACATGCTTGCGGGTTGGATTTTGTTGAATATTGTTGTTGTTGGCTTTGTTGAATCTATCATGGAGGTTATTAAGAAGCTATATAAACCATTAACACCCTCAAAGTGGAACAAAAACAAAGAGAAATCCGAACCTTGGCTTAAAGGATGAACTATGGACATTTTTGGACTTTTGGACCTTCGGACTGTTTAGAGGACTGTAATGTTAGGTTTGTATATAACGTAAGCATGCAATCAAATTACATAAATAAAGCGTAAGCGTGATAAATCGGATTTTAAAATTTACATACAAACCATCACCATGATCTTTCCTTGTGTTCAATTATCAATTAACGAAAGAGATAGAGATTAAGAAATTATACCCTCGTAGAACCGTGCTTCCTCGGGTACAAGTTCACCTCCAATTCCTTCGCGTTCTCCTTGATTTCCACCGATGAGATTCCTTCCTTTGATCAACGTTAGCCACCCAAGTGTTTGGCCTCTAGAGGTGATCCATCAAGAAAGAATAGGTATTCAAGAAGTTGGGTATTGGCAAAACCCTAGTTTCTATCTCTATAGAAATTACAAGTACTCTCCACTATTCTTATGCAAGAGTGTGTAGCCCCGATCTATGATAAGACTCCTCTTATTTATAGATGTAGGAAAACTCTTCCCTAAACTATTTAGGATTAGGGTTTCTATTATAATTAAACTCCTTTAATTAATTATACTCTTAATCCTATTAGGAATTCATGAGAGAGTACTTTTATTAATTAATTCGCAATCTCTATTAGGAATTAAATAATAGTAATAGTAATAATAATAAGACTCCTCTTATTAATTTATATTTAATATTTCCAAAATATTAAATAAATATTAAGCTATTTAATTTATTCTATCTCTATATATTAAATTAAATATACTTAAATTATTATTACAATTATGCCATTTACTTTTTAAATAAATATTTTCCTTTTGCGGTGTGACCCTTTAGGTTCTCCATATTAAACCGGCTGTGAATAAATCAATTAGAACAATTCTAATCTTATTTAAATAAATAAATTAAACTATTTAATTTATTTAAATAAATAATATTTATTCTACAATAAGGGTAAGCCCCCTTAGCGATCAACGACTTTCCAGATAATATAGATTTCAACATTAATCACAAAAGAACCTTTCAGTGAATAGTTACCGTACAATTCAATCCTTCTACCATACAATGTCCCAATTAAATATAAGACATGGATTTACTGTCAAGTCTTATTTTATTTAATTATATGTATTTCAATTCCCAAATGCACAACTCTAAATAATGCAAATTAGAAACTCCTTTCTAATTTCATTATGCCTTGGCCAAGGACTACTGAGTTGTCATTTATCGAATCACATAGGACATTCACATCTTTTACTAGACGTGGTAGATTCTTTGTTGATCATTCACCTATCTCCATGCACGACTTATTATACCCAATCATACCTTTTGATATACCCTAAAGGTCTTAAGGGACATGTCAAAGTATAACTCATCATACACAAGATACTATGATGATCTCAAGTCCAAGGATTACTTGTACTACTATCACTAGAGGAGTTCCTATTGACAGGAGAGTAAAACTCCATTAGGTATTCCTTAGCGAGCCATGTTCAGTGAACTTATTCTCCAATAAGCACCTACGTACTTGCTTTAGTGTCTCCACACAAATGATTATGAGATCAATCATCCTCTTCCTAAGAGCAAGCAACGTATATACTAATCTATCCGAATTCACTAATCCCCTTTTTAGTAATCCAACGATTAGGAACGATTTTAGTTTGTGAGCTATCTAGAATTTAGATCTCATTAGCATGATCACCATCATGGTTCTAAAAGCATTGCTCAAAACTATGGGTTTATCACATTTAATATAACAGCACTATGTAGATAATGTAAAATGCCTTTTAAGAAAATTAATTCTTTTATTAATAAATGAATAAGATTACAAAGTATATGCTACATCATATCAAATATGATTGGCTTGTGTGCATACTACTTTCAATCTCCCACTTGCACTAAAGCCAATCGCCATGGTATCTAATACCCATCTTCTCTAAGTGACGATCAAACTGCTGTTGTGTTAGAGCTTTAGTAAATGGATCTGCAACGTTGTCTTGAGAGTCCACACGCTCCAGGGTGACATCTCCTCTTTTAATGATCTCTCTAATCAAATGAAATCGCCGCAACACGTGTTTGGATTTCTGATGAGACCTGGGTTCCTTAGCCTCCACAACAGCTCTGATGTTATCACAGAATAAAGGTACAACTCCTCTAATGCTAGGAACCACTCCTAGTTCAGTTATGAACTTCTTCATCCGAACAGCTTCCTTTGCAGCTTTACTTGCAGCTATGTACTCTGCCTCTGTCACTGAATCAACAACTGTTTGCTGCTTGGAACTTTTCCAACTCACTGCGCCACCGTTTAAGGTAAACACGTACCCTGAAATGGATTTACTGTCATCTTGGTCCGTTTGAAAACTTAAGTCTGTATAGCCCTCTAGTTTCAATTCAGACCCACCGTAGACAAGAAATACATCCTTAGTTCTTCTCAAGTACTTTAAGATGTTTTTCACTGCCTTCTAGTGCTCTTCTCCTGGATTCGACTGATATCTGCTTGTTACACTAAGTGAATGAGCGATATCTGGTCTAGTACATATCATACTGTACATGATAGATCCTATTGCTAAAGCATAAGGAATCTTACTCATTCGGTCTCTCTCCTCAGGTATCTTTGGGGCCTGTTTCTTAGAGAGATGTATTCCATGGCTCATCGGCATGAGACCTCTCTTGGAATCTTTCATGCTAAACCTTTTTAGCATCGAGTCAATGTACTTTCCTTGGGTCAAGCCAAGCATCCTTTTAGATCTATCTCTATAGATCTTTATCCCCAAAATATAGGATGCCTCACCCAAGTCCTTCATGGAGAAGTGTTTAGATAACCAAATTTTGATCGACTGTAGCATAGGAACATCATTCCCTATCAGTAATATATCATCAACATATAATACAAGGAATGAAACAGCGCTCCCACTAACCTTCTTGTACACACAAGGTTCATCCTCATTTTTGATAAAATCAAACCTTTTGATTATCTCATCAAAACGGATGTTCCATCTTCGAGAAGCTTGCTTCAATCCATAAATGGATCGTTGTAGCTTACAGACTTGGTTTGTTCCAATCGTTGAAACAAAACCCTCTGGCTGTATCATATATACATTCTCCTCAAGCTCTCCATTAAGGAAGGCCGTTTTCACGTCCATTTGCCAAATTTCGTAGTCATAATAAGTTACAATTGCAAGCAAAATCCAAATGGACTTGAGCATAGCTACTGATGAGAAGGTTTCATCATAGTCAACTCCTTGTCTATGTTTGAAACCTTTTGCAACCAGTCGGGCCTTATAGGTCTTTACCTTGCCATCTGCTCCAGTCTTTCTCTTAAAGACCCATTTACACCCAATAGGCTTAATGCCCTCAGGTGGTGAAACCAAAGTCCATACTTGGTTTTCATACATGGAGTCCATCTCGAATTTCATGGCTTCTAGCCATTTCTCTGAGTCTTCACTACTCATAGCCTCTTCGTAAGTCAATGGATCATCATCATCTATGATGCGTACCTCATCATCATCTTCTATGATGAATCCATACCTTTCTAGTATCTTCGGTACTCTTCCAGATTTATGAATAGGTTGTGGTACAGTAGGTTCTTCTACTTGGTCAGATACCCGACTTTGATCCGGAGTATTTTGTGGTTCTTGAACTTCTTCAAGATATATCTTACTCCCACTGACCCTTTCAAGGATAAACTCATTTTCCAAGAAGGCAGCGTGTTTCGCTACAAACACCTTTTGATCAGTAGGATGATAGAAATAATACCCTACAGTTTCTTTAGGGTAACCCACAAATCTATACTTGTCGAATCTAGTCTTTAGCTTATCTTGCTCAAACCTTTTGACATAAGCTGGACAACCCTAAGTCTTAACATACTTAAGATTTGGTTTGCTCCCTGTCCATAACTCATATGGAGTCTTTGGGACGGATTTGGTAGGTACCTTGTTAAGTAGATATTACAATGGTAGCAAATTCCTTTGCTATCTGGATCATGTTTCTTTTTATCCTTTCTCTTCGCCTTGCCCTTAGCCTTCTTGTTTTTCTTCTTTTCAGAAGATACCTTGGGCCTCTTCCTTTTCTTAGAAGAATCATCCACTAGTAAGACTTGGTTCTTATTAGATGAGAAGTGACCTTCAGCATTTTTCAGCATGTTAAGTAACTCAGGCAAGCTGACGTCCAACTTATTCATGTGAAAATTCACAACAAATTGTGAGAAGGTGTCCGGAAGTGACTGCAAGATCAAATCTTGACTTAACTCCCCATCCATTACGAACCCTAGTTGTCCAAGTTGTTCAATCAGATTGATCATCTTAAGGACATGAGTCTCAACAGCAGTGCCATCGGTCATACGAGATCGGAAGAGCTCCTTAGATATCTGATATCTAGCAGTCCTACTTTGCTCACCATATAACTCTTTGAGGTGCAACAATATAGTAGGAGTATCCATAGTTTCATGCTGACGCTGAAGCTCGTTACTCATGGATGCAAGCATGATGCATTGAGCCAAGATTGCATCATCTTGCCACTTTCTGAAAGTAGCAATCTCTTCCTCAGAGGCTGTTTCTGCAACATTTGCAAGGACTGGCGAATTTAGGACATAAGAAATCTTTTCAACAGTGAGAACAATTCTCAGATTCCTTAACCAGTCCGTGTAATTCGGTCCGGTCAGTTTGTTAGCATCAAGTATGCTACGCAGTGATAGTGAGTTTGACATTTTTAAATTCTGCATGTGAAATAGACAACATTTTAGCATATATTCATTGTCGACGCCTGGAGGAATCGCTCTCTTTGGTGATTGTTACCCTTTCCAATTTTAGCTTTTTTCATTAGATGATTTTTGGAAAAAGTCGGCACGAGTGTCGACGGGGTTTTGAAAGATCGTTTTTTATGATGAGCCAATTTAACCAGAGTCGCCAGTTGGTATATTTGAAATGGATGTACCAACTTATCCGAGTTTCATTTTTTCGTAAATCGCTGGCTCATGTGTGACTCCGAATTAATTGGTCTGCGAACCGAGATTCATAGAGTTCGGGGGCTTGCTTAAGCGAGGGGAAGGTGTTAGGCACCCCCCGACTTCCGTGAAACACGGTTACCGCAATCTTGATGCTTTCCTATCCTTTGATTCATGAAATGTGTGCGGGCGTGTGTGTGTGTGTGTGTGTGTGCTTATGTGAATGTTGTGGTGAGTTTTTTTTTCATGAGAGATGAAACATTTGGCTTTTTATGAGAAATCGTGTTTTATTTTGGGAATGTTTTAGAACGTCGTTTCCGTTTGTACGAGAGAGCTCCTTTATTTATGAGAAAGGTTTGATTTTATTTGTCAAAGCTATGAGATTTTTATTAGGTGTCGTTTTGGCAAAACAAGAGTCTTTTAAACCTTCGTTAAAATAGGAATCGAAATCTATACATTGCTTTCATAAAATGATGGGCAACTTCTAGGATATCTTTCACCCTACGCACCAAGATTTAATAAAAACGTTGTTTTATTTTATAAAACCATTTTTGTGACATTTGAAAACGACCTTCTTTAGCCTTCTCGTTTAATAGGAATCGACATTCATTAACACTTCCAATTTTTTAGCTACGTGATGCTAACCCCCTAGTTTGCTTGATTTTAATGAAAAACCTTCATCGTTTAATCTTTGAAATCATTTTTTCGTGTCACAAAATCCAATGAAGCATAAACACGCGTCGGGGCTATTCATGGGCATGTAAGCCATCGAAATAACCCCAAATGCCCATAATCACAAGTTTCACTATTTCGGGGCCTTAAACCCGACCTCCGACTTGGTATCGTTTTAAGGCCCGACAATTACATATTTACAATGACGAATGCATCTACCCGATTACATACATCCAAAAATGTCCATCATCGGATTTGGACCACGGGATCGCGTTCCTAGGCTCACATCCGAACTTGTTGCACCACCGCAAAATGGATACAACATAAATAAACAACCGTGGGATGCCTAATGCTCTAGGATATCTTACAATAACAATTGAAATACACTACGAATGACACATTACCGTAATAGCTAAAATTTGCACTAAACGGACATCATCGGGCTATTAGGGGGAATTTCATTCCGATGAGACCCTCACTAGTAGTCCCTAGTCCATGGTTTCACAATAACATGTAAGAAAGCTACATCCAAGATAATTCAGATGACAAAAAGCTTGGCAAAAATGGTATAACAAAATGCTAAAACAAAGGATGTTTCACCTTGCAAATAATCCCCATAATATGTATGAATTTGTGTATTGAGTAGAGTAGAAAATATGAGGTGTAATCTCACAAAATGGGTACAATTTCTCACTATTTCTCACTCTTTTCTCTCTTAATTTTGTTGTTTTCTTGCTATTTTTTTCTCCTTCTCCCGAACTGCTCCTGCTGCTGGATTCTTCCTCTATTTCTGTATGCAAAATGGCCTGATAAGGCACTGCCAAGGGCAGTCGCAGATCAATCTGCGGCTGGCCGCAGATTGATCTGCGGCTGGCCCTTGGTTCTCCCCCCAGCCATGCTCGAGTCCCGTGCGCTCGAGTCCCGTGTCGTCTCGAGTTCCGTCCTTGGCCGCGGATTGATCTGCGGCTGATTGTGCTGATTTTCTCGTTTTCCGTACCTCGTCTCGATTTTCGTGTCGTACCGTTGGTTTTCGCTAAAGGGCTTGCATTCTGCAGTCTGGAAACCGCCGGGAAACGTGCCATGACATCCGTGTAAGCGCAATGATCATTAACCGACTCCTGACATTCGCTTGTTGTCGTGTCGACTTCGATCTCGTCCCGTAGTGGTGGCTTTGAGTGTTCGTCTTTATGTCCACCTTTTATTCTCGTGTGCTGGGTCAATTTGACGATTTTGCCCTCCTGTCAGGGTTAGTATAGGAAGTGCAAAATTTGGGTGTCTACAACTGCCCCTCTTTATCATGTTTATGAAATGATAAATGAAATGAACATGATAAAGAAATAGACACGTGATGCATGAATGACAGTGCACAAGAATGACCGTACATACATGACGCAACACATATAGCTTATGATGCAACACAAGATGCAAAGCATGCAAAACATTCGTAAGGGTGTCAATGCCTCACGCAATCGTCTTGTCCGCGCCGGGTTTCGTATCCGGTCGCTAGTCTCGTAATCACCGGATATCGTCGCCGGTTGATTGTCTTGTCGGGGCCGGGTATCGTCGCCGCTCACCCATCTTGTAACCACCGGGTATCGTCGCCGGTTGGTTGTCTTGTCGGGGACGGGTATCATCGCCGGTCACCCATCTCGTAACCGCCGGGTATCGTCACCGGTTGGTTGTCCTGTCGGGGCCGGATAACGTCGCTGGTCACCCATCTCGTAATCGCCGGTTATCGTCGCCGGTCGATCATCTTGTCGGGGCCGGGTTTCGTCGCTGGTCACCCATCTCGTAATCGCCGGTTATCGTCGCTGGTCGATCGTTTTGTCGGGGCCGGGTTTCGTCGCCGGTCACCCATCTCGTAATCGCCGGTTATCGTCGTCGGTCGATCGTCTTGTCGGGGCCGGGTTTCGTCGCCGGTCACCCATCTCGTAATCGCCGGTTATCGTCGCCGGTCGATCGTCTTGTCGGGGCCGGGTTTCGTCGCCGGTCACCCATCTCGTAATCGCCGGTTATCGTCGCCGGTCGATCGTCTTGTCGGGGCCGGGTTTCGTCGCCGGTCACCCATCTCGTAATCGCCGGTTATCGTCGTCGGTCGGTCATCTTGTCGGGGCCGGGTTTCGTCGCCGGTCACCCATCTCGTAATCGCCGGTTATCGTCGCCGGTCGATCGTTTTGTCGGGGCCGGGTTTCGTCGCCGGTCACCCATCTCGTAATCGCCGATTATCGTCCCTGGTCGATCGTCTTGCGAGTGCCGGGTCTCGTATCCCGTCACTCAGTTGAATCGAGAAGTCGTGTTCGACATCCAATTCATCAAAAATCTCGTATTTTATTACCAAATTATGAGTCAAATGGGCTTTAGGATCGATTAAGCTTGCATTGGACCAAGGAGGGAGCACTGGGCCCAGCCGCAGATGGATCTGCGGCCAGCCGCAGATGGATCTGCGGCCAGCCGCAGATGGATCTGCGGCCAGCCGCAGATTGATCTGCGGCCAGCCGCAAATTGTTCTGCGGCCAAGATCGGGGGCTATAAGCGGCCAGCTGCTTCCCAGATCTGTCACTTTCATTCGTACCCCACGCGATTTTCACAGCTTTGCTCGTCCTTTTTGCTCACTTTTCCAATTTTTTCGCAAAAACCGCTCCGGTTAGATCGATCTACGCGTTACAGGTAACACTTTGACCGATCGTTTTCTAATTTCGTCAATTTTTTGCTATACATTTGGCTATTTGCATGCTTAGAGATAGAAATGTATGCTTTATAATGCTATGATATGTATTATTATATATACATGCTATGTATCAACTGTGTGAGTCCTATTTTATGCTCATGATGCGGTCACACATATCTGTTGTTTTTTTTTGAAAGAAAATCATGCATTATGGTCCTTTTACATGTTGCAATTACCCATATGAATGCAATTTTGACCTGTTGTGGCTTGGATTAATTGAAAACATGCTTGGTTATGCATAGGATGTCCATTTTACAGACGGAACTCTGCCAATTTTTTTTTTTGCACATAATCATGCATCATGTCGCACTAATTCTATGATGAGTATTGGAATATTTGTGACATAATTCAAAAAAAGGAACTTACCTTCCTCCTCGCCTGTTCTATTCCAGCTATGGATCTCGACGCTCCTCGTAGCTCCTCTGTGTCCCGGACCTCGGGCGTTCGCCGCCGTAGGGCTGCACCTGCCCCTGCCCTGCCTCGGACCCGTCAGGCTCGCCGACTGGCGGAGGCTGTCATCCGGCCTGATCATCCCGATATTGAGGAGGCTGTTCTCCCGGATGTTGTGGTAGAGGGGCCATCCTCTAGCACACCAGCTCCCTCCTCTCATCGCGCCCTATCTGGCGCCTCTGTTCAGATACCCGATCTGTTGGGTCGGGATCTCAGTCGTCACCCCTCAGCATCTCTAGTGGCTAATGAGGTATATTCAATTCTACTCTGATTTTATTCTCCATTTCTCAATTCCCGTTCTATCTGGACTGACCCATTGGTGATTGCCACAGGTGCCCGAGTTTACTCAGCCGAGGGGTAACTGGTTCAACATCTACTCCCTCTACACCGCTTTGCACAGTGATTACCAAGCGGTGGTGGGTTCCTGGGGCTTTCGTCACTTCTTCACCATCATTCCCCGTCAGTGCCCCTGGGGTTATATGAAGGCTTTGTCCGAGAGATGGTTTCACCAGACCCAGTCCCTTCATCTTTTGGACTGTGAGGTCGTGCTGACTCCTTGGGATTGGAGGTACATCACGGGCATCGAGTTCACCGGATCCCGTGTCCCTCTGGATCTTGACATTACTCCCGCGGAGGTCCGAGCTTTGCTGTATTTTGATGCCGATGACCGGGTCTTTAAGGCCCACAGCATTCGTCTGGAGCTTTGGTTGTTGACGCCGTCGGGGGCATATATGCGACGCCATTTCCAGCGGATCGAGCCACCCGTGATATATTGCTCCGACGTCTGTTCCTGACCATCATGAGGGGTTCTTTCCTAGGGAACAACTCCTCTACCATTCATTTCAGCGTCGTCGGAGCCGTTAGGGATGTGGACCGGATCGGCGATTACGATTGGGGGTCCTTCACCTTCGCCTACTTCCTCCACGGTCTTCGCCTTCGCGCAGAGGGACAGACAGATGCTTGGCTTGGATTCTACCACTTCTTTCTAGTGAGCCCTCTCTTCCTCTTTTCTCACTGTATTCCTCTTCATTTTATTTCTCTGTTCTGCATTTTGACAGTTACTCTTGCCTTGTTTCTGTTCACAGTTCTGGGCCTACGAGCGACTTCCATGCCTGAGGCCTTGATCAGCGGGATTCATACCTGCAAATCGGGTTCTTTATCACTTAAGAAATTGCTTGATTATATCATCTTCTAGCGCAAATTTATGTTTTATCTGTTATCTTATTGTTTCTGCTTTTCAGGTGAGAGGTATGTTCATTTGGTGTAAAATGGGGAAAAGAACAGCAAGATAGCTGAAGGACACGAGGCCCGCGCCGCAGCACCATAACCATGCCTAGGAGTCACGCTGCAGCGAGAGGTCCTGGGCCAATTACACGGAGCTCGCGCTGCAGCGACCCCATTCCTTCATAGGCTGGCGCTGCAGCGAGACTCCCCTTTCAAATGCACGGAGCTCACGCTGCAGCGGGGCCAATCCCTCATGGGTTGGCGCTGCAGCGACTCTTCCTTGGCTAGGACACGGAGCCCACGCCGCAGCGCCATTGCAAGGCGCAAGGCCCACGCCGCAGCGTGAGGCCCGGTTCCCAGCCACCTGGCTTTCCTATTTCGACCTAGTTTGTGCTACATAAGGAATGCTAGGAGGCTACTTGAGGGAGAGCGAGAAATCTTAGAACGAAGAAAGGGAGGCAGCAACACTTTTTGGAGAAGCTTAAGCTTGAAACACTTCGGCACAGGAGTTTTCTCTCTTTAAATTCTGTTATCCATTTGTGTAATTTTGATTATGTTGAACAGAATGAATGTATTAATTAGTTCTATAGTCATGAACTAATTACATTTCTAGGATTGCAATGTAACCTAATGATTAGCTTAATATGAATTACTCTCATATTTATATAATGAATCATGTTTTAAATGGATTGTTGTATTTCATGCTTATTCAATCAAATGCTTGAGATAGGAATTGATTTAAGTGTTAACTGATATTGGAAAATTGATGTTATACCTTTCCTTAAGTGCAACAACACTTGTTATGACCATTGCCCTAGGGAATGAGTGCACAAATTGCTTGATAGAATAGGAATATGTCTATTTGCCCTGTGTAACCATTGAGATTATTGTTAATGACCCTTAGTCTAGTTATTTTCACCATAGGAATATTGTGATTTATCTAGCTAAGGGATATGCATTTGACCATCGGAAGAGGCTTATGTGTACCATGTGTTCTCGATTAACCATTCTTGTGATTTGTTAGTTAAATAGAGAGTTAGGATTATTAGGCGAGACATTAGGGGAGTTGTAATCCTAGCTTGACATCCTTGGTACAACTCGCCTTTTTTTATTTATCTGTTTCTGACAAATTGATTACAACACACAACTCTTATCTTATTCACTTGTTTAAATAAGACCGTTGAGATACTTTTTAATACTTGATCTACTACCTAGTATTTTGTCCTCGTGGGTTCGACACTCAACTTTATCTATACTACTTGTTAGACCGCGTATACTTGCGCGAGTTTATCGGTTGTGAAAATCATCAACAAGTTTTTGGCGTCGTTGCCGGGGACTTAGTATTAGTTGTTTCTCAATATTAATATTACTTCAAAACGATCTTAATTTAGACTGATTTATCTGTTTAATCTTTCTCTCAGGTACTCTAGATTGTGCATGCCACCTCGCAGGAATCAGGATTTAATACCTCTTGACCCTGAGGTGGACAGAACTTTCAGACGAAGGAGAAGAGAGAGAGCTAGGGAAATTCCTACTCCTCCTAGAATGGCCGAGGAAATTCAGAAAACTCTGCGGGAGTATGCAATGCCGAGTGTCACAACTCTACATGCCAGTATCCAACGGCCCACTATTGAAGCTAATAGCTTTGAAATTAAGCCAGGCACGATTCAAATGATCCAAAACAATTTGCAGTTTGGGGGGTTGCCGCATGATGACCCTAATGATCATGTGGTCAACTTTGTGGAGATATGTGACACCTTCAAATACCATGGAGTGACCGAAGATGCAATCAGGCTCAGGCTGTTCCCGTTTACCCTACGGGACAAGGCTAAGAGTTGGTTGAACTCGCTCCCCTCGGGCTCAATTACCACATGGGCTGATTTGGCCCAGAAATTCGTGGCAAAGTTCTTCCCGCCAGCGAAAACCGCCATGCTCAGAAATAACATTATGTCTTTCTCACAATTAGATGCTGAGACAATGTATGAAGCATGGGAAAGATACAAGGACCTGTTAAGGAAATGCCCTTACCACAGCTTGCCGAATTGGTTATTGGTGGAGACTTTCTATAACGGGGTATCAGGGCAGACCAGAGCAAGTATTGATGCTGCGTCTGGAGGAGCATTTATGGGGAGGACATATGACCAGGCTTATGCGTTATTGGAAACTATGTCAGCAAATAATTATCAATGGCCAACGGAAAGGAAAATTCCGAGTAAAATGGCCGGGATATATGAGATTGACACAGTAATTGCACTATCTGCACAGGTCGACGGCCTTGCCAAGCAAAATTCAGGCCATGGGAAAGCAGCCGGTGCACAGTGTCATTGTGCCATGTGATTTGTGTGCGGGAAGTCACCCGACTGAACAATGTCCCATTAGCTCGGAATCAGTTCAGTATGTCTCTAACTACGGGCGACAACAGAATACCAATCTCCCCACACACTACCATCCTGGACTGAGGAATCACCCAAATTTCTCATGGAGTAATAACAACAATGCCCAAGCACAACCCTCTACCACCAGGCCACCTTTTGCACAACCTCCTGGATTTCAATCTCAGAATCAGCAACATTCTCAAGGATCTTACCCAGCTCCACAGGAAAGGAAACCTTGTGTGGAAGATCTCCTTTCGAGATATATTGCTCAAAATGAAACAAGGAGCCTCAGTCAAGAGGCAGCCATCCGGAATTTGGAAGTCCAATTGGGACAGTTGGCAACTGCTTTGAATAACCGTCCTGCAGGCACATTGCCAAGTGACACGGATGTCAACCCAAAACGGGAGGGCAAGGAGCAATGTAAGGCAGTCACCCTTCGAAGTGGCACCAAATTGATTGAGACTGGAGGATGAACCTCAACAGTGCATCATGAGGTTGTAGGAAAGGAACGCATTGTGGAGCTTGATTGTAACAAGTCTGGGGGAGAGGAGAGTGAAAAGGAGAAATCCACAATACCGACCCCAACTGTTAGCAAGCCAAGTCCTTTGCCTCAACACCTACCATTTCCCCAGCGCCTTCAGAAGCAAAAGCTTGAAAAACAATTCTCAAAATTCTTAGAAATTTTCAAGAAACTTCACATCAACATTCCTTTTGCTGAGGCATTAGAACAAATGCCCAGCTATGTGAAATTCATGAAGGACATCTTGTCTAAGAAGAGGAAAATGGGGGACAATGAGACAGTGGCACTTACTGAGGAATGCAGTGCAATCCTTCAAAGCAAGCTTCCAACTAAGTTGAAAGACCCCGGGAGTTTCACTATCCCATGCACAATTGGGGATCAGTTTATCGGAAAAGCCCTATGTGACTTAGGAGCTAGCATTAACTTGATGCCCCTTTCTATCTACAAGAAGTTGGGGCTTAATGAGGTAAAGCCTACCAGTGTGACTCTACAGCTGGCAGATAGATCCATTACTCATCCTAAGGGTATTGTGGAGGATGTGCTCGTCAAAGTGGACAAGTTCATATTCCCTGCTGATTTTATTATTCTGGATTGCGAGGAGGATAGGGAAGTCCCTATCATTTTGGGCAGACCATTCCTTGCAACAGGCAGAACATTGGTAGATGTACAGAAGGGGGAACTCACCATGAGAGTACAAGACCAGGAAGTAACGTTCAATGTCTTTAAGTCCATGAAGTATCCCAGTGCCTCTGATGATTGTTTCCGTGTCGATGTTGTTGACGAAGCTGTGCGATAAGTATTCTATGAAAATTGTTTTCCTGACTCGCTTGAGTCCACTTTGATTGGAGCATGTAATATTAACGATCCCTCTCATCTTGAGCATGTTCAGTGGTTGGAATCAGCCCCGAGATCAAATATGTTCAAGCGACAATTTGAGCCTTTGAATGAGAATGAAGCACCCACATCCCAGTCACACCCATTAGTTATAGAACCACCCGAGCTTGATCTTAAGCCATTGCCGAGCCACTTGCGATACGCCTATCTAGGTGAGGCATCTACCTTGCCAGTTATTATTTCTGCATCACTAGATGAGGTACAGGGGGAAAAGCTCCTCGCAGTCCTAAAGGCGCATAAAACAGCTTTGGGGTGGTCTATCTCAGATATTAAGGGCATCAGTCCCTCTGTATGTATGCACAAAATCCTCCTGGAGGAGGGGGCTAAACCTTCTATTGAGCATCAGAGACGGTTGAACCCCATCATGAAAGAGGTTGTCAGATCTGAAATTATTAAGTTACTAGATGCGGGCATTATCTACCCCATATCTGACAGTCCATGGGTGAGTCCAATTCAGTGTGTACCAAAAAAGGGCGGCATGACAGTGGTGTCTAATGAGAATAACGAGCTGATCCCAACACAAACAGTCACTGGATGGAGAGTATGTATGGACTACAGGAAACTGAACAAGTCCACTTGCAAGGATCACTTTCCTCTGCCATTCATTGACCAAATGCTTGATAGACTCGCTGGGCATGAATTCTACTGTCTTCTGGATGGATACTCGGGGTACAATCAAATTGCTATAGCACCTGATGATCAGGAGAAAACAACATTTACATGTCCATATGGGACCTTTGCCTTCCGAAAAATGTCCTTCGGGTTATGTAACGCTCCTGCCACATTTCAGCGTTGCATGATGTCTATCTTTTCTGACATGGTGGAGCAGACACTTGAAGTGTTTATGGATGATTTCTCTGTTTTCGGGAGTTCTTTTGACGCGTGTCTGCAAAATTTGACCGCAGTTCTAAAAAGATGTGTTGAGACAAACCTGGTTCTGAATTGGGAGAAATGTCACTTCATGGTTAGAGAAGGGATTATTCTGGGACACAGAGTGTCTGTTAGTAGGATTGAGGTAGACAGAGCAAAGGTTGATATTATTGATAATCTACCCCCGCCTTCATCAGTGAAAGGAGTTAGGAGTTTTCTGGGGCACGCAGGGTTTTACAGGCGGTTCATCAAGGACTTCTCGAAAATCACCAAGCCGTTGTGTAGCCTATTGGAAAAGGACATGCCTTTTAAGATTGATGAGGCCTGCCTATAAGCTTTTAATTTGTTGAAGGAGAGACTCGTCTCAGCTCCTATTGTTGTGGTTCCTGACTGGACATTGCCTTTTGAGCTCATGTGCGACGCCAGCGATTATGCTATAGGGGCAGTTCTGGGACAACGAAGAGACAAGGTGTTTCACACCATTTACTACGCCAGTAAAACATTGACAGATGCTCAGCTTAATTACACAACCACCAAGAAAGAGCTTCTGGCAGTAGTATATGCCTTTGACAAGTTCCGCCCATACTTAATCGGAACTAAAGTCATTGTGTATACGGACCATTCGGCGATCAAATATCTAATCTCAAAGAAAGATGCTAAGCCGAGGTTGATTCGTTGGGTTCTTCTCCTCCAAGAATTCGATTTGGAGATTCGTGATAAAAAGGGAACTGAAAACCAAGTGGCGGATCACCTATCGAGATTGGAGAATCCAAATAACTCGAAAGAGAATGAGCTTGAAATCGATGATTTCTTCCCGGATGAACAGTTATATGGGGTCAAGGGTGTGGCACCATGGTTTGCAGATTTTGCTAATTATGTTGCTTGTGATGTGGTACCGCCTGACATGAACTATCACCAGAGGAAGAAATTCCTGCATGATGCTAGGCAGTATCTCTGGGACGAGCCGTTCTTGTTCAAACTATGTGCAGATCAGATTTTGAGACGATGTCTGCCTGAAGGAGAGATTGAGGGTGTGCTCCACCATTGTCACTCATCTAATTATGGAGGCCATTTCGGGGGGCAACGAACTGCAACAAAGGTACTTCAATCTGGTTTTTACTGGCCAACCCTGTTTAAGGACGCTCATTCCTATGTATCGCGATGCGATAATTGCCAAAGGGTAGGAACCATTTCGAGGAGGCATGAAATGCCACTGCAAAACATTCTTGAGGTCGAGTTATTTGATGTCTGGGGATTTGACTTTATGGGTCCATTTCCATCCTCCTACAATAACCTTTACATTCTAGTCGTTGTGGACTATGTATCCAAGTGGGTGGAAGCTGTTGCTCTGCCTACTAACGACGCTAAGGTTGTGTTGAACTTTCTGAGAAAGAACATTTTCACTCGGTTTGGCACACCTCGGGCCATCATTAGTGACGAGGGCACGCACTTCTGTAACAAGTACTTTGAAGCCCTTCTTGCAAAATATGGGGTTTCCCATAAGATAGCCACCGCTTACCACCCACAAACTAGTGGTCAAGCGGAGGTGTCCAACAGGGAGGTCAAATGGATCTTGGAAAAGATTGTGAACCCTAACCGCAAGGACTGGTCCAAAAAGCTAGATGATGCGTTATGGGCATACCGCACTGCCTATAAAACGCCTATCGGAATGTCTCCGTATAGGCTAGTATATGGAAAGGCATGTCATCTCCCCGTCGAGTTGGAGCACAACGCCTATTGGGCAATTCGCGAGCTAAACTTTGATATGGATGCAGCTGGTGAGAAAAGGCTGCTACAACTGAATGAGTCAGACGAGTTCCGTCTCCAGGCGTATGAAAATGCTAAGTTATATAAGGAAAAGACAAAGCGGTGGCACGACAAGAAGATTGTTGTGAGAAAATTTGAGCCGGGGCAGAAAGTGCTCCTCTTTAACTCCCGTCTGAAGTTATTTCCTGGGAAATTGAAGTCCCGTTGGTCAGGACCTTTCACAATAGCTAAGGTATATCCTCACGGAGCAATTGAGGTGGAGGACCCGGGCTCCGATAGAACGTTCAAGGTGAACGGTCAGCGGTTGAAGCATTACTGGGGCGGCGAGGTTGACCGCCAAATGACCTCAATCACCCTTGGTGACCCGGTATGAACCGGCCAGATAGTCAAGCCGACGACTATAAAACAAGCGCTTGGTGGGGAGGCAACCCCACCCGAGTATCGATTTCTATCCTTTTCACGTTTTCTGTTTCATTTCAATAGTTTTATTGTTTATAATTTCAAGTTCGCATAGCTACGAGTCGTGGTTGCATTAGCGTAAGTCTGATTTCAGTTCCTATAGGATCTAGATTCATTTCTGTAATCTGTAGTCTCGCATGTGTTAGTGTTGCGATAAAAAAAAAAGAATAATAATAATAATAATAATAATAATAATAATAATAATAAATAAATTTTTGGGACCATGAGTCGAGCATTTGAGCTAGGCATTGATTCATGGTAGTTAGTGTCAGTTCTTCAGGGTACATGCACTCTATGAAGTGGTATGCTATTTTTGTCTTTAAAATTTTGGTCAAAATTGTTAACAGGGTTCTTGTGTAATGCAGGAGCTGCATCAAATTTTTTTTGCAAAACTGATATTCACGCTGCAGCGTGACTCTTTGCTCTTCCCTCCACGCTGCAGCGGCTTACCCTTAGAACAGCTACTGGAGAATTGCGCTGCAGCGTAGCCAAATTTGCCTATTGCTAACGCTGCAGCGAGCTGGTCGTTTCAAATACACGGAGCTCACGCTGCAGCGCTAGTCCCATGTTGAAGCTACTGGAGAGTTGCGCTGCAGCGTGACCAATTTTGCCTAAGGTTCACGTTGCAGCGAGGCTATATTATCAGGCACAAGGAGCTCACGCCGCAGCGTGAGTTCTCGTTCACCAGCCCACGCCGCAGCGCGAGCTGCGTGTTTTTGTTTTTAAAAAGCCTGGAAGGCCGGCATTTGCAGCCATCCCAGCCACAACCGCCGACACTTGCCCTAGCCATTGCCATACCTCTCTCTCAACTCAAAATCTTTCCAAGCATAGTCACAGACGGATCCTTGGTCTCTTCGCACACAGCATCGTTGTGGGTTTGATTGGGGGATTCTTCACATCACATCTTGCAATCTTCTCCGATTTTCGCAAGGTAAGTTTTAAAGTTCTAAAGTGAAATTGTGGGGTTTGATTTCGTTCTTTCTGTGAGTGTATTGCTTGGGTGATTATTGTTGTGCTTGAGTGGGATTTCATCTTGGGCTACTTCATCTACTGTAACCAACAAGTTCGGGTTTTCATCTCTGGCTAAGGTTGCTTCCACTTAGGTTTTATGCCACGCGCGCCTTGTGTTTGATAAATTGCCTGAGTAACACCTTGGTTTTGTTTGTGCTTAAGTTGGCTTCTGAATTGCTTAAACCTTTGGTTTTGTTCGGCATATCCACTGTGTTTGGCTTGCTTTGGGGTTGAGTTATGCTTTGGTTTTTGTTGTTGGACTTTGCATTTCGCTTGGGTTATTGTTGCTTGAATTTTGCCATGGCACCAAAACATCAGCGCCTTAGCATAGGGGGTTCCTCATCCTCATCGGCCCCACAATGGGACCAATCAAAATTTGTGAGTGTTGAGGCGTGGAATCGCTACAACAAGTCCTTTGCTAAGCGAAACCTTCTACCTGAGCGTGGATTTAGGCCGGACCTCAATAAGGATGGAAAATTGGCTGACATGATTATGAAGAGGAGGTGGATCCATTTCACTAAGCCACCCGAATCTGTAGTTATTTCGGTGGTTCGAGAGTTTTATGCCAACGCCAGTGCTGAGGGACCAGCCGAGGTCACTATCAGGGGCAAATTGGTGAAGTTTGACAGCAAGACCATTAATGCTGTGTTTGACATGCCCAACTTTGGAGGCAAGGATTTCCAGGAGCGGGGCTACCGCAGCTATAGCCAGGATGAGATCATTACGCGGCTCTGTCAGCCTGGCACAGCTTGGAAGGTGAATGAGTTCCAGGGGGAAAAGACGAGCTTCCCTCAGCCAGCCCTCAGCCGCTATGGGAAGGCTTGGTATGCCTTTATCTGCTCCAGCATCATGCCCACTCGTCACCTCAGCGATGTCACCCGTGAGCGGGCTGTGCTGCTATTTGCCATTATCACTGGGCTTGACATCGACATTGGGGTGATCATTCAGGAGTCCATTAGGAAGGCCATAAAGAGTAACATTGGTTCAGGCCTCCCGCACCCTTCTCTCATCACCCGTCTCTGCAAGCGGGCCAAAGTTCAGTGGGGACCGGATGACCCAACGCAGGCACCCATGTCAGTCATCGATCACCATGTCATTCAGCGGTTTACTGTTTGGCCAGGGGGCATTTCTCATGAGTGTGGTGAGGGATACCTGCCAGATCCTAATCAACCCCTTACTATTGAGGGTGAGACTTCTACCCAGACTCCTGATCTTGGCTCCACCTCTGCTGGTCCACTTGCTGCGTTGATGGCATCAATGGACCTTATGCACCAAAAGATAGACACAATCAACAGCAGGATGGGCTCGTTCGGCCGCAGACAGGACACTATTGCTCAGAGGCAGAACATTTTTGCACAGTATCATGCTGAGTTCGCCAACACGGTCGTCAGCATCTATGCAGCCTCAGGAGGTGATGACATGGACTCCATGCCGTACCAGTTCCCTGAGCCTCCTGTCTTTCCACCATATCCGCCGCCATCACCATCAGAGGGCGATCAGGCTGACGACGAGGAGGGTGATGAGGGGGATGCTGAGGGCGATACTGCGGAGGATGCACCACCAGCACCACCAGCACCACCTGCCCATTCCAGCCATTGAGGACATTGGCCAGTTCAAGTTTGGGGGAGTTTTTAGCTGATTTCTATTTAGTTATTTATCTTTTTATGAGTTATGGTTTATGTTTGAACTGCGGTAGTTAGGATGGTTTATCTTGGATATTTTAATGTAGGAACTGCATAGTTTGGTTTATTTAGAACTTATGGATGCTTTATTAATTATTATCTATGGATGCCTAATTCTGGTTTTATCTGCATGATTAGCCTATGGGTGTCTTCCAGTTTTGATTTTTACCCATCTTTTGGGGCTTTCACAGGTTTTCATTACCCTATTTTTTGCTATAGTTATCTTGGGGTAAATGAATTGAAATTTCTGATTGTGGCCGTTGATATGATTGAAGTATTGCTTTATCAATGTTGTTAAACATTTAGTGATAGAGTCTTAGATCATTTTGTTTAGTAAGCACTGCTGTGGATCCTATCTATTCTATTGCGCACATACCAAATGTTAGAACTGTTATTATTTCAACCGAGCCTAAGTGGTTTTTGGCTAAGGAAATTGTTGCTATCATCTCGTTCTTTCGTATGTGATTTAAAGATTGTAAGAAACAGCCAGATACGTTGGCATATGTTATAAAAAAAAAACCGCGAATCCCCAGTTGACCACGCCTATTTACGTGGCCTTTGTTACTTGAGTTAGTAGATCCGTTGGGGTGTTTTCACACCCATTGCCCTAAAGTCACCTGACTTGGGAGTCCTTGATCAAACACTCGTTACACGGGTAACTTTGAAGAGCCAAAGGTATTCAGGCACTGCACGGTCATTCTTGAGATTAGGGTAAGGCGTTGGCAATAAATAAACTATAGTTTGACTCAAGTCTAATTACGTGGCCTTTGTTACTCGAGTTAGTAAATTCTTGGGGGTGTTCTACACCTAATGCCCTAAAGCCTTCAAGCTTGGGAGTCATTGTTCTAAAGCTCGTTAAAGGAGTAACTCTGCATAGCCTAATGTAATTAAACTTTTGCACATGTCTCACTTAGTTTTGTTGCTCACATTTTAATGCCTAGTGGTCTGTTCTTACATTTGATATCTTGTTCTGAATGCTTGATTTAGCATGAGTGATGGTGTCAACAATTTCATCTTTGTAATCGAGTTTGTGTTTGAGATGTATACGGTTATACCAGTTGGTATTCACACACACACAGATTTGGATCAGTAGCAGTCTACGCTAGAATTTTGAGCTAGATTTTATTAATGAGTTTGTTTCTACCTTGATATTGTAATTCTGACCCTTGAGTCCACAATGCAGGTATATAGTAGTTTAGATCACTCTTAGCCTAAGCTTGAGGCTGGAGTTTTAATGTTTTTTATATTTTTGTTTGCTTAGGGATAAGCAAATGCTTAAGTTTGGGGGTATTTGATGAGCGGGATTCATACCTGCAAATCGGGTTCTTTATCACTTAAGAAATTGCTTGATTATATCATCTTCTAGCGCAAATTTATGTTTTATCTGTTATCTTATTGTTTCTGCTTTTCAGGTGAGAGGTATGTTCATTTAGTGTAAAATGGGGAAAAGAACAGCAAGATAGCTGAAGGACACGAGGCCCGCGCCGCAGCACCATAACCATGCCTAGGAGTCACGCTGCAGCGAGAGGTCCTGGGCCAATTACACGGAGCTCGCGCTGCAGCGACCCCATTCCTTCATAGGCTGGCGCTGCAGCGAGACTCCCCTTTCAAATGCACGGAGCTCACGCTGCAGCGGGGCCAATCCCTCATGGGTTGGCGCTGCAGCGACTCTTCCTTGGCTAGGACACGGAGCCCACACCGCAGCGCCATTGCAAGGCGCAAGGCCCACGCCGCAGCGTGAGGCCCGATTCCCAGCCACCTGGCTTTCCTATTTCGACCTAGTTTGTGCTACATAAGGAATGCTAGGAGGCTACTTGAGGGAGAGCGAGAAATCTTAGAACGAAGAAAGGGAGGCAGCAACACTTTTTGGAGAAGCTTAAGCTTGAAACACTTCGGCACATGAGTTTTCTCTCTATAAATTCTGTTATCCATTTGTGTAATTTTGATTATGTTGAACAGAATGAATGTATTAATTAGTTCTATAGTCATGAACTAATTACATTTCTAGGATTGCAATGTAACCTAATGATTAGCTTAATATGAATTACTCTCATATTTATATAATGAATCATGTTTTGAATGGATTGTTGTATTTCATGCTTATTCAATCAACTGCTTGAGATAGGAATTGATTTAGGTGTTAACTGATATTGGAAAATTGATGTTATACCTTTCCTTAAGTGCAACAACACTTGTTATGACCATTGCCCTAGGGAATGAGTGCACAAATTGCTTGATAGAATAGGAATATGTCTATTTGCCCTGTGTAACCATTGAGATTATTGTTAATGACCCTTAGTCTAGTTATTTTCACCATAGGAATATTGTGATTTATCTAGCTAAGGGATATGCATTTGACCATCGGAAGAGGCTTATGTGTACCATGTGTTCTCGATTAACCATTCTTGTGATTTGTTAGTTAAATAGAGAGTTAGGATTATTAGGCGAGACATTAGGGGAGTTGTAATCCTAGCTTGACATCCTTGGTACAACTCGCCTTTTTTTATTTATCTGTTTCTGACAAATTGATTACAACACACAACTCTTATCTTATTCACTTGTTTAAATAAGACCGTTGAGATACTTTTTAATACTTGATCTACTACCTAGTATTTTGTCCTCGTGGGTTCGACACTCAACTTTATCTATACTACTTGTTAGACCGCGTATACTTGCGCGAGTTTATCGGTTGTGAAAATCATCAACAGGCCTGTCATGACCCTCGGCTTGGACATTTATCCTAGGGGTCGTAGGTGGCACCACAACACCTTGGAGGAGGTTCCGGTATCTGGCAGCTTTGCACACTGTCGCATTCAGCTGGAGCTGATCACCGCTGCAGATGTCGTCTGGACTCCTTATCTTTCGGAGCATCTGGTTGTGGGTTTTACAGATGGGTATCCTTCCGGCCCAGAGTTCACGCTTTCCACCCGTCGTCTCACTTTGCAGAGTGTCGGAGGATGGGTGATGTATTTGGGAGAGCGCGCATTCAGATGCGTGACTGGAGAGATCCGCATCCCGCATTCCCTTCCTTTCACTACATCCTGGCCGCTGGATTCTCAGCCTTCGGAGATCATGCTCGCGGGGGAGGATGGCCGGATGCTTTCTACGGGTCCTAGTACGAGTGAGGCTTTCCGTACCTGGTGGGTGCCCCGTACTATCGGTCCTTAGACTCGGGCCACTTTCTTTCTTGGGGATATGGTCCCTGGCTCGGTGATGATGACTGATTGAGCCGCATGCGTTCGGAGTCCCACCCATGCTGAGCAGATCGCCACTCTGACCCGTCAGGTGGAGCAGCTGTCCTTATATCTTCGGGTGTTAGGCCAGACCCCAGAGGATGCTTACGCCTATGATCCTGACGGTGCGGGTTATGATGCAGGCCCGAGCTCATCTGATGCCACAGCGCAGCCCTACATTCCTGACATGAATTTTGGACCTCCGACTTCGACGGCTCCAGGGGATCAGTTCGAGGATCCCGCCTTCTTGGATGACCTTACTTTGATTAGATTAGGCTAGGATATGGCTTTTGTACCTGCACCTGTTTAGATTTCTTTTCCCATTTCATGCACTATGTATCGAACTTTTTATTCATTTATGCACAGTTTTTTTTATCCTTATAAAATTTACCTGCTTTATTATTAACTACACGATGCATGCTTTTTATTTATGAATAGAGAATGACCCCTATATAGTCTTTTGATACTATTTTCACAGATGTCGTCATCAGATGTCGTGGTACGTTTGGATCCCATTCCTCCCACAGGGTTGGTCGGCAGTCTTGTCCGCTGGCTGGACAGTTTGTCGCCGGCCGATAGGATTATCGCAGATGGTCTTTTGGGACACTCTCGGTCCTTATTATCATTTTAGGTGCCATCAGGCTTTGTAGATGGTATTCTAGGTCACTGGGTCCCTGCACGTCAGGTGTTCAGGTTGGGGACAGTGGAGGTGACCCCTACTCTTGAAGAGTATGCCCGCTTCACTGGTTTGCCTTTGGGCGGTCCTTGCGCTAGGGTCACCGTTGGTCCCATGCGTCGTCAGTTCTTGAGTTTCACTGGGTTGCGGAGGGCAGCTCTGCTATCGGTGATCACATCAGATCATCTGGTTCCTCTTCATTTTTTGATTGACCGATTCGGCTCACCTGACAGTTTTCGCCATTTCTCTGGTGACTTTTCCGTATCTGAGGAGCGTTGGGGCGCCCTGAGAGTAGACGTTTTGATGGCATGTGTCATCTCGGTCTTGTATCTGCCCGTTAGACCTGATCTGTTGGATATGCGAGTTACTGCGGCCGTCAGAGCCCTCCAGGAGGATCACACCATCCTTCCCATGATATTAGCAGATACTTACATGTCAGCCTCATATTGTCAGTCTTTCCGGGGCAGAGTATTCAGAGGGAGCTCGACTTTGTTGTATGTGTGGTTCATGAGTCATCTCAGTCCCATCGGCCATTTTCGTCACCAAGGGTTTTGCTTCAGCCATGACATAGCCACGCAGTTTTCGCTTCGTCCCGTGAGCTGTACCGATGCGGCCTCCTGGATAGCATTTTTGTCGGTTATTGAGGATCCTTTCCATCTCCTGATCTACTCTGGTTATTGCTCCTTTATGAGCTTTTTGACTCACGTGCCCACCCTGGATTTCATCCCTATTGCTGGCCTGAGGGGCGTGACGACTTATCATCCCCTGGCGGTTATGGGGCAGTTTGATCAGACACAGGACTTTCACCTCTTCACGGGCGCGGCTGACTACCGATTCCTTATATCATCCCAGACAGAGAGAGATCTGGTACGGGTATATGATCTTTGGTCCCGCAGGATCCTTGCCGAGTATAGTGACAGTTGCCCCATCCAGACATTCGCTTATGTGCAATGGTTGCGCGGAGACTCGGATATGGTTGGTTTGAGCTGGACTGGGACCTTTGATGACTCTGGAGTGATTTTCCCGGATGATACCACAGATCATTCCATCTCAGCGGATTCTGCCCCTAGTCGAGTCACTGAAGATAGCCGGATCCGACTGGCCTTGATTGCTATTGAATCTGAGAGGGATGCTGCCATTGCTGAGAGAGATGCCGCTATTCTGGCCAGAGATGCTGCTCTTGCTGACAGAGACGCCATTATATTTCAGACCAGGGCAGTTATAGATGCTCATTCTGGGACTGTCAGCCGAGCCGCTGCCTTATTGGATCGCATCGACATGATGGGGCAGCAGATTGCAGGGGATGCTGATGCTTCAGATCTATCCACCACCCCTATCCATCCTGCGTCAATTAGTTTCAGATTTGTAGATCGTTTTATTTCCTGCATAGACTATGTCAGTTTCATCGGTTATCGAAAGAGAAATCTTGTAACAAAATGATTTATATATGTAGACATGCATTTAAATTCAGTCAATTTCCCTTTTTTGTTGTATCGTTGCCTTTCATGTGATCTTCATTTTATCCCGCTGACCATGATCTTGACATCTCGCTTCCTTTCTCTTCTCCAATCTTGAGGGAGATTTGACAGATATTGCCGCACACCCGGTTGATTTCATTGGATTGAGTCTTAGATTTTGGCTAATTATTTGGTCGGGCTAGGGTTATGTTCCTTGGGATGAATCTGATTAGGGGCTGGTTTCGGAAAGGTTTTGAGGGTATAGGAAGGGTTTTTTTTTTTTTTGATACGGTTTTGGTTAGGGAAAATATTATTTTGTAAAGAATTGGATCGTGCCATGATGGCTGCCTACGTACTCCCATAGGTTGGGAAATCAGGTCCTACGTAGTTCGTTCTGTTTTTTAAAGAAAGAGGAGAAAATGATGATTTTTCCTTTCAAGCGTAGAACCGCTTCACCGAGTCGAAATTGAGGGGTTGGGGAAACACCTCGCCGTCCATCTCCTGCAATATGAGGGCTCCTTCAGACAATACCTTCTTAATCACAAAAGGTCCTTCCCAGTTCGGGGCAAACTTCCCCTTGGCTTCATCTTGACAAGGCATGACTCTTTTCAGCACCAAGTCATTTTCCTTGAACTTCCGAGGTCTTATCCTTTTGTCGTATGATCGAGAGATCCTTTGTTGGTATAACTGACCGTGCCAAACAGCAGCCACCCTCCTTTCATCAATTAGGGCCAATTGGTCGTATCGACTCTGCATCCAATCTTCCTCGCTTATCTGAGCATCGATCACTATTCTGAGGGACGCCATCTCAACTGGCAGAACCGCCTCCATTCCATACACCAAAGCGTAAGGGGTTGCCCCTGTAGAAGTATGCGTTGACGTTCGGTATGCCAGCAGAGTGAGGGGTAGCAGATCCGGCCATCCCCGATGATTAGCAGACATTTTCGCCATGATCTTCTTGATGTTCTTATTTGCAGCCTCCACTGCGCCATTCATCTTAGGACGGTAAATGACAGAATTGAGGTGTTTGATCTTAAACTGGTCGCATAACCCCTTCATGAGGGCGTTGTTCAAATTTTTGGCATTGTCGGAGACCAACACCTCAGGTTGCCCGTATCGACAAATGACATTATTCCTGATGAAACCGACGATGACCTCCTGAGTTACCTTGGGGAAAGAAGCTGCCTCTACCCATTTAGTGAAGTAATCGATCATGACGAAAATGAATCGGTGTCCGTTGCTTGCTTTGGGCTCTATCGGTCCGATTACATCCATTCCCCACATTGAGAATGGCCACGGGGAGGTCATACAGTGCAGTTCATTGGGAGGCGTATGGATCACATTACCGTGCGCCTGGCATTGGTAACACCGTTTTACATGATCATCGCAGTCGGCTTTCAGTGTTAACCAATAATGTCCCGTTCTCAAAATCTTTTTGGCCAGCATCGTTCCACTCATGTGTGGCCCACACACTCCACCATGTATTTCGTTCATAATCCTTTGGGCCTGTGTTTCATCTACGCATTGCAACAGTCCCAACCCAGCATCCCTCTTGTAGAGTGAATCTCCACTCAGGTAAAACTTCATTGCCATCTTTTGAATTCTCATTCTCTCCGTTCGGCTTGCCTAGTCGGGAACGGACCTATCCCTCAGATATTCCCTTATGTCGTGATACCAAGGCTGCTTTGGCAGAACCACCTCGTCCGATAAGACTGCAACATGCTCCTCATATGCTGGGGCATTCTGTACCGCTATTTCAATCTGTGGAACATCCTTGCTTTTGATTATGTGGATTAAGGAAGCCAGAGTTGCCAATGCATCAGCAAAATCATTTCGTCCCTGGGGGATATGTCGGAAAGCGATATCTTTAAATTCTCGCATTAATTGGACAACACATCGGTGGTATGGAGGCAACCAGAGCTCCTTCGTACTATACTCCCTGATTGCCTGTCTGATTACCAGTTCTGAATCCCCGAACACCGCTAGTCTTTTCACTCCCATATCGCGGGCAAATCGGAGTCCCAATATACATCCCTCGTATTCAGCTGTATTATTCGAATTGTTGAACTGCAATTTAGAGGCCACGGGGTATTGCTCTCCGGTGATAGAGACCAGGACTGCTCCGGCTCCTGCCCCCTCAGCATTCATGGCACCATCAAAATACAGCTTCCAGAACTGCCCCTCGTCATCACATTTCGTGTGTAATACCCAAAATACATTTTTGCCCGGCAAAGGGGTTTCTAACGGCTCCATCCCTCCTGATGGTGTTTCTGCCAATTGATCTGCAATTCCCTGCCCTTTCATGGCTTTCTGAGTTACGTATACAATGTCGAACTGCTGTAAGATTAACTGCCATCTTGAAAGTCGACAGTTCATCATGGGCCTTTCAAAGATATATTTCAGGGGATCCATTCTCGATATCATGTACGTAGTATGCCCGTGGAGGTAGTGCTGTAATCTTCCTGCAGCCCAGGCCAAGGCACAACATGTCTTCTCGATGGGAGTGTAATTCTGTTCACATCGGCTAAATCTCTTGCTGAGGTAATAGATGGCCTGCTCTTTACCTGCCTCATTCTTCTGTCCCAGCATGCATCCCATCGCAATGGCATTGACCGATATATACATGAATAGAGGGATCCCATCCTTCGGGGGTACCAGCACTGGTGCCTTTGTCAGCTGCTTTTTAATGGTCTGAAAGGCTTTCTGACATTGTTCATTCCATTCCTGGGAAGCATCCTTCCTTACAAGTTTGAAAATCGGCTCGCATGTAGTCGTCAAGTGGGATATGAAGCGGCTGATGAAATTTATTCTTCCTAGGAATCCTCTTATCTCCTTCTCTGTGTGAGGTGCCGGCATATCCACAATGGCCTTAATCTTCGCCGGATCCAACTCAATGCCCCGATAACTAACCAGGAATCCCAAGAGCTTGCCCGACTGCACCCCGAAAGCACACTTTGCTGGATTTAACTTCAAATTATATTTTCTGAGCCGATCGAATAGCTTTTTGAGATGGGTTATATGGTCAGACTCTACCTTTGACTTCACGATAATGTCATCCACGTAGACCTCTATCTCCTTGTGCATCATGTCGTGGAATAGGGCCATCATGGCTCTCTGATAAGTAGCCCCCGCATTAGTGAGACCGAAAGCCAATCGTCTATAGCAGAAGGTGCCCCAAGGGGTGATGAACGCGGTCTTTTCCCGATCTTCTTCTGCCACCATTATCTGATGATACCCCGCAAAGCAATCAAAAAAAGATTACATCTCGTACTGGGCCGTGTTATCCACCGGGATGTGTATGAAAGGCACCGGGAAGTTATCCTTGAGACTGGCTTTGTTTAGATCTCTATAGTCTACACATACCCTCACCTTCCCTCCAGGCTTAACCACTGGGACCACATTGGACAGCCATTCTGGGTAAGTGGACACCATAATGATTCCAGCCCTGAACTGCTTGATGATCTCCTCCTTCACCTTCAAGCTCCACTCCGGTTTCAATTTCCTTAGTTTCTGCTTGACAGGCCTGAAACCCTCCTTGATGGGCAACCGGTGTACCACAATATCCGTGGACAATCCGATCATGTCCTCTTGCGACCAGGCAAAGACATCCTCATACTGGCTTAGCAAGTCAGTTATTTCTATTTTCTGGCTAGGGGTAAGGTCTGTCCCTATCTTGAGCTCTTTGGGTGTGTCAGGGGTTCCAATATCTATGGTGATGGTTTGGTCTAAGTTGGGTTTGGGTTTATCCTCGACCCATCCTTTGATCTCATCAGGCGAGTCGTCGTAATCAGTCTCGTCTTGCTTAATGCCCATTAAATCGAAATCCAGCTCAATGTCAAAATCATAGTCATCATTCAAATTTGAAAGACCGTTTGTTAGGCAAGGAACACTCAAATTGGTACACCTGACATGAAACAAAATATTTGTCATATATAAATCATTTTCCATAACGATCACACTTTCAGATAACATGACGAAACGACATAATTATGCAAAATACAAACCAACGAAAATAAACTTCTTCATCCTCCCATCTTCTGGAGTCTACCACCCTGATGTCGGGTTTTACCCTTGTTTGGATATCACTGGTTTCATGGTCTAGTTGTCGACGGTCAGGTCAGATGAAATGCGCTGGATAAAAGGGGGCTTCACATCGGACACTTCCCCGATGATTACGGCTACGTCATCTCGTACTGGGCCGTGTTATCCACCAGGATGTGTATGAAAGGCAGCGGGAAGTTATCCTTGAGACTGGCTTTGTTTAGATCTCTATAGTCTACACATACCCTCACCTTCCCTCCAGGCTTAGCCACTAGGACCACATTGGACAGCCATTCTGGGTAAGTGGACACCATAATGATTCCAGCCCTGAACTGCTTGATGATCTCCTCCTTCACCTTCAAGCTCCACTCCGGTTTCAATTTCCTTAGTTTCTGCTTGACAGGCCTGAAACCCTCCTTGATGGGCAACCGGTGTACCACAATATCCGTGGACAATCCGATCATGTCCTCATGCGACCAGGCAAAGACATCCTCATACTGGCTTAGCAAGTCAGTTATTTCTGTTTTTTGGCTAGGGGTAAGGTCTGTCCCTATCTTGAGCTCTTTGGGTGTGTCAGGGGTTCCAATATCTATGGTGATGGTTTGGTCTAAGTTGGGTTTGGTTTTATCCTCGACCCATCCTTTGATCTCGTCAGGCGCGTCGTCGTAATCTGTCTCGTCTTGCTCAATGCCCATTAAATCGAAATCCAGCTCAATGTCAAAATCATAGTCATCATTCAAATTTGAAAGACCGTTTGTTAGGCAAGGAACACTCAAATTGGTACACCTGACATGAAACAAAATATTTGTCATATATAAATCATTTTCCACAACGATCACACTTTCAGATAACATGACTAAACGACATAATTATGCAAAATACAAAACAAGGAAAATAAACTTCTTCATCCTCCCATCTTCTGGGGTCTACCACCCTGATGTCGGGTTTTACCCTTGTTTGGATATCACTGGTTTCATGGTCCAGTTGTCGACGGTCAGGTCAGATGAAATGCGCTGGATAAAAGGGGGCTTCACATCGGACACTTCCCCGATGATTACGGCTACGTCATCTCGTACTGGGTCGTGTTATCCACCAGGATGTGTATGAAAGGCACTGGGAAGTTATCCTTGAGACTAGCTTTGTTTAGATCTCTATAGTCTACACATACCCTCACCTTCCCTCTAGGCTTAGCCACTGGGACCACATTGGACAGCCATTCTAGGTAAGTGGACACCATAATGATTCCAGCCCTGAACTGCTTGATGATCTCCTCCTTCACCTTCAAGCTCCACTCCGGTTTCAATTTCCTTAGTTTCTGCTTGACAGGCCTGAAACCCTCCTTGATGGGCAACCGGTGTACCACAATATCCGTGGACAATCCGATCATGTCCTCATGCGACCAGGCAAAGACATCCTCATACTGGCTTAGCAATTCAGTTATTTCTGTTTTCTGGCTAGGGGTAAGGTCTGTCCCTATCTTGAGCTCTTTGGGTGTGTCAGGGGTTCCAATATCTATGGTGATGGTTTGGTCTAAGTTGGGTTTGAGTTTATCCTCGACCCATCCTTTGATCTCGTCAGGCGCGTCGTCGTAATCTGTCTCGTCTTGCTCAATGCCCATTAAATCGAAATCCAGCTCAATGTCAAAATCATAGTCATCATTCAAATTTGAAAGACCGTTTGTTAGGCAAGGAACACTTAAATTGGTACACCTGACATGAAACAAAATATTTGTCATATATAAATCATTTTCCACAACGATCACACTTTCAGATAACATGACGAAACGACATAATTATGCAAAATACAAAACAACGAAAATAAACTTCTTCATCCTCCCATCTTCTGGGGTCTACCACCCTGATGTCGGGTTTTACCCTTGTTTGGATATCACTGGTTTCATGGTCCAGTTGTCGACGGTCAGGTCAGATGAAATGCGCTGGATAAAATGGGGCTTCACATCGGACACTTCCCCGATGATTACGGCTACGTCATCTCGTACTGGGCCGTGTTATCCACCAGGATGTGTATGAAAGGCACCGGGAAGTTATCCTTGAGACTGGCTTTGTTTAGATCTCTATAGTCTACACATACCCTCACCTTCCCTCTAGGCTTAGCCACTGGGACCACATTGGACAACCATTCTGGGTAAGTGGACACCATAATGATTCTAGCCCTGAACTTCTTGATGATCTCCTCCTTCACCTTCAAGCTCCACTCCGGTTTCAATTTCCTTAGTTTCTGCTTGACAGGCCTGAAACCCTCCTTAATGGGAAACCGGTGTACCACAATATCCGTGGACAATCCGATCATGTCCTCATGCGACCAGGCAAAGACATCCTCATAATGGCTTAGCAAGTCAGTTATTTCTGTTTTCTGGCTAGGGGTAAGTTCTGTCCCTATCTTGAGCTCTTTGGATGTGTTAGGGGTTCCAATATCTATGGTGATGGTTTGGTCTAAGTTGGGTTTGGGTTTATCCTCGACCCATCCTTTGATCTCGTTAGACGCGTCGTCGTAATCTGTCTCGTCTTGCTCAATGCCCATTAAATCGAAATCCAGCTCAATGTCAAAATCATAGTCATCATTCAAATTTGAAAGACCGTTTGTTAGGCAAGGAACACTCAAATTGGTACACCCTTGTTTGGATATCACTGGTTTCATGGTCCAGTTGTCGACCGTCAGGTCAGATGAAATGCGTTGGATAAAAGGGGGCTTCACATCGGACACTTCCCCGATGATTACGGCTACGTCGCTTGAGTCCTCCTTCCTACCTTCTTCAGGAATAATTAGCCCTGCCCAATCGATGACAGGCACACCTTGTTGGGCTCCCGATGGCGTGACAACATCCGTCCCCTCTCCATTACTTGTTAATTGTCCGGGGATATAGCACCTGGTTTCAAACTTTTGCGCGACCTCTTGTAGGAAACTTTCCCTCTTGGTCGACTCATCACTTGCGGGGGTCACTACTTCATCCCCTGCCCCAATCACAGGCTTGCTAGTCCCTCGTTCATTGTTAACCTTAGTCACCGGTTTTCCAGCCAGTCGAATCGGAGCCGCACCTTGACGGTGTCTCCGTGCTACACCTTCATGATATCCCAACCCTGCCTTACCTATCTGATGGGGTAGTTGAATGGGCTCGGTGATTCCTTGACTGCTTTTTCCTAACCCCTGTCCAGGCTGGAATTTCATTTTCATCAGTTCCTTTGCAACGAAGGTAAGTTTTGGAGAGACCTTGGGTTTCACAGCTGGAGCTCCCAGGCATCTGTAGTGGGGAGTGCTAATTTCTAGTGCCTGAAAATTGGCAGGTGCCGCCAACTCGTCCACATTAATCACAGGCAGGCCACTCCTAGAAGGAGAAAGGTCATCACACTCTGCCGAGATCGTCACTAGATTCTCGTCGATGATAAATTTGATTTGTTGATGTAGCGTGGAAGGAACTGCCCCTGCCATGTGTATCCATGGCCTCCCCAATAACAGATTATAACTTGCAGCAATGTCTAGGACCTGGAAAGATATAACAAAAGTACAAGGACCTATTTCCACCGGCAATTCTATCTCTCCAATTGTATCCCTCCAGGAACCATCGAAGGCTCGCACCACTACATGACTGTCCCGTAGGCGCTTAGGATTGATGTTCATCTTCTGTAATGTACTGAGGGGACAGATATTCAACGCCGATCCCCCATCAATCAGCACCCCATTCATAATATAACCCGAGGAGATCACCGCAATATGTAACGGTTTTCGATGCCCCCTTCCCTCCTTGGGGATATCGTCGTCGGTAAATGATATTACATTACTTTCCAACAAGTGGTCGACCAGATAGCTGAAACTTTCTTTGTTGATCTCCTTAGGAACATATGCCTCCTCCAAGACTTTTGCCAGAATTTTGCAATGATCACTGGACGATAACACCAAATCCATGATTGATGTCAAGGTCGAATCCTCGCTTAATATCTGGATCCCTCTTGCTTCCAGATGATCCATCCTCTTCAAGAATTCTATGGCTTTCTCCTCGGAGATCTCTTCCTTTTTGTTTGCTTTGTTCTCGAGGACTCGTCCAGGGAGATACAAAGGATTCCCCCTTGTTGTCATAGAAGCACAACTGGCCGCTTCCTCTGACACTCCCCCATAATTCCATGGTACCGTCTTTAGACTGTGGACAGGGATTTGTGGCCTCGCTGCAAGGGTGAGGGGTTTCGGAGCTGCTAACTTGACAGGCCCCTCCATGATATTTCTGCTTACCCCTGTCAGTCTAATTGGCGCTCCCCGTGTATTCCTGTGATCACCTATCATGTTGATCATTTCATCGATTTTCTTTACATAATTTAGCCTTGATGGCCCCTCGGCTTCACTGGCTTTTGCCACATTGACCCCTCCTCCATCATGCCTTGGTAGGGGATTGACTTTGACATTCGGGGTGTCTGGCTTTTCCACCACGATTTCTCCACTATCAATCAAGTTCTGAATTATGTGCTTCTACGTCCAACAATCCTGCGTATCATGACCAGGGGAACCCGAGTGGTATGCGCATCGCTTGCTTGAGTCAAACCTTCTTCCCTTTGGGTCACTCGGGGGTGCCAAATCGACTATTTTCCTCTGGGCCATCAATACTGCCAACACCTGCTCAAGAGGATCCCCGAGGGGGGTGAATACTCGATTTTTCGAGGCCTCGAATCTCCTTCGCCCATCCGCCCTTTGATCAGTGAAGTTAGGCTGTCGGGATGGCCCCACTCTCTGCACCTATACTGGAGGATTGTTCTCTGCCTTCTAGCCGATCCCTGCAGGATGAGGGAAACATCTTCTTCCTTCTTCTTTTGGACCCTACGGGAAGTGCTGCCATAGTTTCCACTCTGTATTTGTTCTGCAACTGTTTCCAAAGCCGTGAAATCCCGGATTTTGCCAGATTTCAACCCCATATCCACCATTTCTCCGTGTTTAATCATCTCAGCAAAGGGTCTTCCAATCCCTGATATAACCCACTCATAATAAGGAGCCTCTTGAATATCCACGAAGGTCATTACCATCTCCGACTCGCTCATTGAGGGATTCACCTGTGCGGCCATACCCCTCCATCGCTGCGCATAATCCCTCAAAGTTTCCCTTGGTTGCTTCTTGATTTTCGTCATTTGATATCCATCATGGGCCATTTGTGCTTGGAAGCTATACTGTGTTAAGAAGGTGTGGGCCAACTCTTCCCAATTGTGGATCCGGGCATTATCAAGACGGGCATACCAGATTCTCGCTTCTCCCGTCAGACTCTTTTGGAATAATTGCATTCTTAGACCCTCATCTTCGGCATAAGATCCAAGCTCCCCGATGTATATTTTTAGATGTGTATAAGGATCCCCCTTACCATTGTATTTCTCAAATTTGGGAATTTTAAATTTCTCCGGGTATCTGGTTCCGGAGAAGACACATAGATCTGAATAATTCACCTGCCTAGGGACCCTATGCCCTTCAGAGATTGGATAGTTTCCTCCATTTGTTTCATTTTCTTTCGCAGGTCATCAGTGTCTCCTTCCTCTGGGATAGTAATCACTGTTCTGTTAGGTATGGGAACGGCCTTTGGGATGACTGGCTCGTCCTTAGGTTGGGGTGGATCCTCTTTAGGTGGATCCTGTCTAGGTAGCAATTGTTCCCTCAGCATTATGGCCATCTCCATCATCTGTTTTTTGAAATCATCAAATTCCTCACGGGATATGGAACCAGGATTAGTAGGTGGAATATCAGCCATTTCAGATGTAGAGACCTGGGCCCTCTTAGATTGCGAACGGGTTTGAGGAGCAATCCTACAGAAAAAACGGTTTGGAGTTTAATCTTTGGGAAATGAGAGATGTGGATGCATGCTAAAACGGTAATTTTTTGTGTTTTTGGGGTTTTTTAATCTTTTCCTGCAAAACACCATGTTAGTAGTCCCTTATTGCAATAATAATTGATAGACATGACTTATTATGCCTTCCCAGCTATTTCTTGCAAAACATGAAGGTCAGTACTTTCTTTTGACAACAGGGGAGGCATATATGAATGGGATCATGACATTTATACGCGCGAACGTAAAAGAGCATGAAGAGACTTTTCCTGCGTTGGGTTAATCTGAGGCTGACCTATCCTAGGGTTACTCTCACGGGCTTTTCGGCATGAAGGTTCCCAAATCTTCGCAATCTACTCGTCTGAGTCCTTTCGATTGGAGCGGATTTGGGTGGTGCGTTTCCTGAGCCATCTCCGGGGAGCAGCCCCTTCGAGTCCAGTAATAAGCAACCGACAGGTTCGCCTCAGGAGGAGGTACACTCTCAACCTACATTCACATTCATCGTCCTCACCGTATGCAAATGATTACTTTAAAGTAAAGCCATTCCATTCAATCAATCATTCATTTGGAAAAAACACACATTCACACAACAAAAGTACAAAAAATCAAAATATCGCATGCACACACATATTCGTGAATTTTTTAAAGGATAGGATAGCATCAAGATTTGAACGCGGCTTAAGCCCTCTAATGGTCCCCAGCGGAGTCGCCAGCTGTCGACGCCTGGAGGAATCGCTCTCTTTGGTGATTGTTACCCTTTCCAATTTTAGCTTTTTTCATTAGATGATTTTTGGAAAAAGTCGGCACGAGTGTCGATGGGGTTTTGAAAGATCGTTTTTTATGATGAGCCAATTTAACCAGAGTCGCCAGTTGGTATATTTGAAATGGATGTACCAACTCATCCGAGTTTCATTTTTTCGTAAATCGCTGGCTCATGTGTGACTCCGAATTAATTGGTCTGCGAACTGAGATTCATAGAGTTCGGGGGCTTGCTTAGGCGAGGGGAAAGTGTTAGGCACCCCCCGACTTCCGTGAAACACGGTTACCGCAATTTTAATGCTTTCCTATCCTTTGATTCATGAAATGTGTGTGTGTGGGCGTGTGTGTGTGTGCTTATGTGAATGTTGTGGTGAGTTTTTTTTCATGAGAGATGAAACATTTGGCTTTTTATGAGAAATCGTGTTTTATTTTGGGAATGTTTTAGAACGTCGTTTCCGTTTGTACGAGAGAGCTCCTTTATTTATGAGAAAGGTTTGATTTTATTTGTCAAAGCCATGAGATTTTTATTAGGTGTCGTTTTGGCAAAACAAGAGTCTTTTAAACCTTCGTCAAAATAGGAATCGAAATCTATACATTGCTTTCATAAAATGATGGGCAACTTCTAGGATATCTTTCACTCTACGCACCAAGATTTAATAAAAACGTTGTTTTATTTTATAAAACCATTTTTGTGACATTTGAAAACGACCTTCTTTAGCCTTCTCGTTTAATAGGAATCGACATTCATTAACACTTCCAATTTTTTAGCTACGTGATGCTAACCCCCTAGTTTGCTTGATTTTAATGAAAAACCTTCATCGTTTAATCTTTGAAATCATTTTTTCGTGTCACAAAATCCAATCAAGCATAAACACGCGTCGGGGCTATTCATGGGCATGTAAGCCATCAAAATAACCCCAAACGCCCACAATCACAAGTTTCACTATTTCGGGACCTTAAACCCGACCTCCGACTTGGTATCGTTTTAAGGCCCGACGATTACATATTTACAATGACGAATGCATCTACCCGATTACATACATCCAAAAATGTCCATCATCGAATTTGGACCACGGGATCGCGTTCCTAGGCTCACATCCGAACTTGTTGCACCACCACAAAATGGATACAACATAAATAAACAACTGTGGGATGCCTAATGCTCTAGGATATCTTACAATAATAATTGAAATACACTACGAATGACATATTATCGTAATAGCTAAAATTTGCACGAAACGGACATCATCAGGCTATTAGGGGGAATTTCATTCCGATGAAACCCTCACTAGTAGTCCCTAGTCCATGGTTTCACAATAACATGTAAGAAAGCTACATCCAAGATAATTCGGATGACAAAAACTTGGCAAAAATGGTATAACAAAATGCTAAAACAAATGATTTTTCACCTTGCAAATAATCCCCACAATATGTATGAATTTATGTATTGAGTAGAGTAGAAAATATGAGGTGTAATCTCACAAAATGGGTACAATTTCTCACTATTTCTCACTCTTTTCTCTCTTAATTTTTGCTGTTTTCTTGCTGTTTTTTTCTCCTTCTCCCGAACTGCTCCTGCTGCTGGATTCTTCCTCTGTTTCTGTATGCAAAATGGCCTGATAAGGCACTGCCAAGGGCAGCCGCAGATCAATCTGCGGCTGGCCCTTGGTTCTCCTCCCAGCTGTGCTCGAGTCCCGTGTCGTCTCGAGTTCTGTCCTTGGCCGCGGATTGATCTGTGGCTGATTGTGCTGATTTTCTCATTTTCTGTACCTCGTCTCGATTTTCGTGTCGTACCGTTGATTTTCGCTAAAGGGCTTGCATTCTGCAGTCCGGGAACCGCCGGGAAACGTGCCATGACATCCGGGTAAGCGCAGTGATCATTAACCGACTCCCGACATTCGCTTGTTGTCGTGTCGGTTTCGATCTCGTCCCGTAATGGTGGCTTTGAGTGTTCGTCTTTATGTCCACCTTTTATTCTCGTGTGCTGCGTCAATTTGACGATTTTGCCCTCCTGTCAGGGTTAGTATATAAAGTGCAAAATTTGGGTGTCTACATTCATTTAATTAATTACCAAAATAAATTAGGTCTTTATTTTAAATTGGTATCTCTCACTTTTTCATCAAACTATATTACCCTCTATATATAGTTCGGCAAATCTAATTAAAGATTTGCTAGTGAGAATGAGGATCCCATTTCAAATGTATATAGCCTTGTGTGACACAACAAACTATATATAAATAAATAGGTAGACAACTATTGTCAATTACATCACCATGTAACTCCTTGTATTTTTCCTCTTAGATTATTTTGATCATGTGTGATACATCTGAATCAAAATTATCCAAGTTAAGTCCAACCTAGCACTTCCATATATTCGAAAGAAAAATATTGTCCTTGTGTGACACAACAAAATAGCATCGTTCAGTCTATTTATAAGCATCAAATGTGATAAAGCAATATTTTAAATATTTAATACTTGCCTTGTGTGACACAACAAACTCATATTAAATATTTAATACTCTATCGCTTTACCATGCTAGAAGGCGACGTTCGATATTCCAAATATCTTTAAACGCTTAGGACTTAATATAATTTCTTTGAGGGGTTTGTAATTATTAGTCTCATCTTGTTTAGCGTGCATGCACATATATATATAAAATACACGTCATATTATTTAACATGCGAAGCATGTTGGATAATATATAATATATATATATATATATAGTAAGCATGCACATATAGAATACTACATTCTACCCGGATTGATTATAGACTTTTATTCTAGTTTGGTTCACTAGAGCCACCAAGTGAACCAAAAGGTCAAACCTAGGGTGTAAGAATTAAATTTAAATATAACTATTACATTTAAACCCAGGCTTCAATACAAACGGGTCTTCAAGCGCTCCTTGCTTCTTTGTCTCCAATTCTTCAAAATTAATTCTAACTAGTCCTATTATAAAAACTATTTACAATAAATAGAAACCTTGATCAGCAGTTAAGGGGAAGTACATAGGAGGGAGATAGAATTTACATTAAGAAAAATTAGAGAAGACGAGGTACGCAGACCCCATTTATAAAAACCCATACATTCAAGCATCCTCTAAAATAAATCCAATCACACATTGGTCAATAGTCCATAAGCAATCCCTATTTATTATCATACATATCTCTATATGCATCAATAAATAATATTCATCTCATGAATAATAAAACCATTCCATATATGCATTGATATCAATTAATGGGCAAAAGTTTTGCTAATATTTAGTTCTGAAACAAAATAAACTCTTTTATTTTAATCAAAAACCAAATCAAATTAAACTCCTTTAAATTTAGCAATCTGAAATCCTATTCTTGATAAAATAAACATCTTTATTTTAAACTTTTATCAATTAAATAAACCATTTATGTTAATTGAGAAAAATAAAAAAATTTCAAACTCTGCATACCTGCGCGGCCGCGCTCCAAATTTAACTAGGAGCGGCGCGGCCGCGCTGTACCCCAGAAACGTTTTTCTGGGTTCAGGCGCGGCCGCGCTCCAGAATGAACTGGAAGCGGCGCGGCCGCGCCGCGTCGCTGAATCAGAAAAGTTTTTCAGGCCAAAAATCCGATCATATCGCATATCAATTCATACATGGAATCATCACAATCAATAATTAACACAAGGATTAGGCTCTGATACCACTGTTAGGTTTGTATATAACATAAGCATGCAATCAAATTACATAAATAAAGCGGAAGCGTGATAAATCGAATTTTAAAATTTTTATACAAACCATCACCATGATCTTTCCTTGTGTTCAATTATCAATTAACGAAAGAGATAAAGATTAAGAAATTATACTCTCGTAGAACCGTGCTTCCTCGGGTACAAGTTCACCTTCAATTCCTTCGCATTCTCTTTGAATTCCACCGATGAGATTCCTTCCTTTGATCAACGTTAGCCACCCAAGTGTTTGGCCTCTAGAGGTGATCCACCAAGAAAGAATAGGTATTCAAGAAGTTGGGTATTGGCAAAACCTTAGTTTCTATCTTTATAAAAATTACAAGTACTCTCCACTATTCTTATGCAAGAGTGTGTAACCCCAATCTATGATAAGACTTCTCTTATTTATAGATGTAGGAAAACCCTTCCCTAAACTATTAATTAATTATGCTCCTAATCTAATTAAGAATTCATGAGAGAGTACTTCTATTAATTAATTCGCAATCTCTATTAGGAATTAAATAATAGTAATTGTAATAATAATAATAAGACTCCTCTTATTAATTTATATTTAATATTTTCAAAATATTAAATAAATATTAAGCTATTTAATTTATTCTATCTCCATAGATTAAATTAAATACACTTAAATTATTATTATAATTATGTCATTTACTTCTTAAATAAATATTTTTCTTTTGCGGTGTGACCCTTCAGGTTCTCCATATTAAACCAGTTGTGAATAAATCAATTAGAACAATTCTAATCTTATTTAAATAAATAAATTAAACTATTTAATTTATTTAAGTAAATAATATTTATTCTACAATAAGGGTAAGCCCCATTAGCGATCAACGACTTTCCAGATAATATAGATTTCAACATTAATCACAAAAGAAACCTTTCAGTGAATAGTTACCGTATAATTCAATCCATCTACCATACAATGTCCCAATTAAATATAGGACATGAATTTACTGTCAAGTGTTATTTTATTTAATTATATGTATTTCGATTCCCAAATGCACAACTCTAAATAATGCAAATTAGAAACTCCTTTCTAATTTCATTCTGCCTTGGCCAAGGACTACTGAGTTGTCATTTATCGAATCACATAGGACATTCACATCTTTTACTAGACGTGGTAGATTCTTTGTTGATCATTCACCTATCTCCATGCACAACTTATTATACCCAATCATACCCTTTGATATACCCTAAAGGTCTTAAGGGACATGTCAAAGTATAACTCATCATACACAAGATACTATGATGATCTCAAGTCCAAGGATCACTTGTACTACTATCACTAGAGGAATTCCTATTGACAGGCAAGTAAAACTCCATTAGGTATTCCTTAGTGAGCCACGTTCAGTGAACTTATTCTCCCATAAGCACCTACATACTTGCTTTAGTGTCTCCACACAAATGATTATGAGATCAATCATCCTCTTCCTAAGAGCAAGTAACATATGTACTAATCTATCCGGATTCACTAATCCCCTTTTTAGTAATCCAACGATTAGGAACGATTTTAGTTTGTGAGCTATCTAGAATTTAGATCTCATTAGCATGATCACCATCATGATTCTAAAAGCATTGCTCAAAACTGTAGACACCCAAATTTTGCACTTTGTACACTAACCCTGACAGGGGGGCAAATCCGTCAAATGAACCGGCCTGCGAGAGCGAAGGACTTGGCACAAGTGCGAACACTCGACGCCACCGCGACGATTGGCAGTCAAAACCGACGTGACGAAAAGGCCATCAGAAACGGGCATTCCCGAATAGGGTGGCACGTCTCCCGGAAATTCCCGGACTGCAGAATACAAGCCTGTCAGTGAAAACCGACGTCACGGCACGAAAATCGAGGCGTGGCACAAAAATCGAGAAAGTCAAACCGTCCAGCCGCGGATTGATCTGCGGCCAAATAGTGCGCCTTTTGAAAACACGGATCTCGAAACACGGAACTCGAAACCAGGTGAGTGGAAGGCAGGCGGCCAACCAGCCGCAGATTAATCTGCGGCCAGCAGCAGATTAATCTGCGGCTGGCTTTGGCCAGCCTATTTCAGCTCATTTCCGTTTCAGCATATAGGGGGTCAGCAGATTTGAAGGAGAAGAAGAACAGCAGCAAGCTCGAAAATATGGAGAAAAATAGCAAAAATTTGCAACAAAATAAGAGAGAAAAGAGAGAAAAAAGAGAAGATTTATATTTCTTTTGTGAGATTATATCCAAGATAATTTCTACTCTATTCATATATTCAAATTTGCACACATCTTGGTGATAATTGCAAGGTGAAAAGACCATTTATATAGCAATGTTTGTATATCATTTTGTTAATCTTCTTGTCAATTGGGTTATGTGAAATGTAGTTTTTCTTGTATATTGTTGTGGATCCATGGGTTGAGGACTATTAGTGAGGGTTCTAAATGGAGCGAAATTCTTCCTAATGGCCCGATGATATTCATTTGGTGATTTTAGCTTGTTTAACTTTTGTAGTATCCATTGCGTGGGTGTGTATAAATTGTGGATGTGAGCCTAGGAACGCGACCCCGTGGTCCGAATCCGATGATGGACGTCTTTTGATGTGAGTAGTAGGAGCGATGTAGTTTTCATTGTAAATATGTAATCGTCGGGCCTTAAAACGACGCTAAGGCGAGAATCGGGTTTAAGGCTCCGTAATAGTGAAATATGTGATTGTGGGCGTTGGGGTTATTTGGATGGCTTACATGCCCATGAATAGCCCCAATGCATTTTAATGCTTGATTTGATTTACGACCTAAAATTGATTTCAAAGCTAAAAGATTAAGACTTTTGTAAAATCAATCAAATTAGGTTGTTAGCATCACGAGGCTTAAAATGAGAAGTGCTAATGAATGTCGATTTCTATGTAAACGAGAAGGCAAAGAAAAATCGTTTTCCAAAACATCACACAAAATGATTTTATAAATAAGTGACGTTTTATTAAACCGTTGTGCATAGGGTTAAAGAGATTCTAGAAGTTGCCCATCATTTGAGTTACGAAAGCAACGTATAGATCTCGATTCCTATTTTGACGAAGGTTTAAAACTCTTGTTTTGCCAAAACGACACCTAAAGAAAACCTTGCAGTTTTGACAAATAAAATCAAACCTTTCTCATAAGGCTTTCTCGTGTATGCCGAAAAGACATTCCGAAGCGTTCTCAAGTTAAAGCACGACTTTCCCTAAAAATCCAAATGATTCTTTCATACAAACTCACCACAACATTCACATAGGCATACACACACACGCGCGCATACACACACACATTTCATGAATTAAAGGATAGGAAAGCATCAAGATTGCGGTAACCGTGTTTCACGGAAGTCGGGGGGTGCCTAACACCTTCCCCTCGCTTAAGCAAGCCCCCGAACTCTATAAATCTCGGTTCGTAGACTAATTAATTCGGAGTCACATATGAGCTAGCGATTTATAAAAAAACGAAATTCGGATGAGTTGGTACATCCATTTCAAATATACCAACTGGCGACTCTGGTTAATTGGCTCATCATAAAAAACGATCTTTCAAAACGCCGTCGACATGAATGCCGACCTTTTCCAAAAAATCATTCAATCAAAAGGCTAAAATTGGAAAAGACGAAAACCGGCGTCGACAGCTGGCGACTCTGCTGGGGAACATTAGAGGGCTTAAGCCGCGTTCAAATCTTGATGCTATCCTATCCTTTAAAATTCATGAATGTGAGTGTGCGTGCGATATTTTGACCTGTTGTTGTGTGAATGTGTTTTGCCAATGAATGAATGGTGGAATGGATTTGCTTTACTTTAAAGTAATCATTTGCATACGGTGAGGACGATGAATGTGAATGTATGTTGAGAGTGTACCTCCTCCTGAGGCGAACCTGTCGGTTGCTTATTACTAGACTCGAAGGGGCTGCTCCCCGGAGATGGCTCAGGAAACGCACCACCCAAATCTGCTCCAATCGAAAGGATTCAGACGAGTAGATTGTGAAGATTTGGGGACCTTCATGCCGAAAAGCCCGCGAGAGTAACCCTAGGGTAGGTCAGCCTCTGATAAACCTAACGAAAGGGAAGCTTCTTCATGCCCTTTTTTTTCGTTTAGTCAAATAAATAAATGTCATGTAAATGGCATACAACTGTCATACCGTCGTCATCGTATAAATATGTCATGTATCATATGATTACATCACCTGCACATATAAAGAGAATACTGACATGGTTTTTGCAGGAAGGCAATCCGTGCCACGTACCAAGGTTTGCTAAAACTTCTAAATATTATCCTGTTATCAAACACTGACCTTGTTTTGCAGGATAAGATTAGAGAACCGTAAAGACGTGGCCTAAGGATCACAAAGAACCCGGAGTAGGGGCAAATTCGAACTCAAAAAAAAATGATAATCATGCATCAGTGTTGACATGCATCTGCCAACTTGTAACTGGCATAGTACTAAACTACGGCCTTCGTTTGTTTTGCGAGACTATCCCTAAGACCCAACTAAGAGGCCGTAAAAGTCCATACTCCATCCATCCAAATGGCAGAAGCCGGTAGCCATGAAATACACTGGTTTCCCTGATTCACACATCACGGTACGAGATGAGCTTTAAGGGGGAAATTGCGGTACAGACTTGTCCGGCCTATGAGGATCAGATCGAAGGGTTCTCCCATAGTGACGCCCCTCCTAAATGGGCTTGGTATCAAAACATTAAAGAGTTCCTTCGAGACAGCTCCCCTCCCGAAAAGGCAGATCTGACCAAGGAAAGAGAATCCAAAGATGGGCAGTGAAATTCTTCCTAAGCGGAGACGATTTGCATGAATAGGACCTAGCTACGGGACTGCTGAGATATCTGGAAGCCGAAGAAGTCCACAGACAAATGAACGAAGTACATGGCGATGTGTGCGGAGCCCATATGAGCAGAACATTTTTGGCAAAGAAAATCATGTGAACGGGTCACTACTGGCTAACCATGAAAACTGACTGCGATGCTCATGTCAGGAAATGCCATCAATGCCAGATCCATGCCAAAGCGATCCATGCACCTCCTAATGAGCTCCATCGCTTGACCTCACCGTGGCCGGTTGGACCGTGCAACAGGTGATATCTAGGAAGGGGTAAATCCAGGAGTATGGCAGTGAATCCCAGCCAGTAGAAGATCAATGGGTTTTAAAATTCTGAGTTTTATTTCAAATCCCTGCACGCTCATGTCATTTTGTCATGTTATCCAAAAAAAAAAGGATCATGTGCTGAAATGTTTTATATATATGACAAGCATTTTTGTTTTATGTCAGGTACCCCGATTTGAGGCATTCTAGCCTGACAAGCGATAGGCAAAATTTGAAGGAGGATCACGATTTTGGTATAGAGCTAGATTTCGATCTGATGGGGATTGAGCAGGACGAGACAGATATCGACTAGACGCCTGACGAGATCAAAGGAGGGGTCGAAGATAAACCCAAACCCGACTTAGGCCAAACCATCGCCATCAAACATCAGAACCCCTAACGATCATAAAGAACCCGGAGTAGGGGAAAATTTGACCGAAAAAAAAAGAAAAAAAAAAGAAAAGAAAATAGCCGAGTTGTTGAGCCTGTATGGAGATATGTTCGCTTGGTCCCGTGGCGACATGATTGGATTGTCCACAGACGTTATAGGACATCGACTGCCCATCAAGGAGGGTTCCGACCAATTAAGCAAAAGTTGAGAACGTTGAAGCCTGAACGGAGGTTGAAAATAAAGGACGAGATTGTCAGACGGTTTAAAGCAGGAATCATCACGGTGTCTATTTACCCTGAATGGCTTTCCGACAAAATCCCAGTACCACAGCCTGGAGGAGAAGTAAGGGACCGCATCGACTATAGAAATCTGAACGATGCCCTCAAGGAGGAGATATGCGACAAATTCAAGATCAAACATTTTGATTCAGTCATTTACCGGCCCAAAATGAATAGGGCAGTGGGGGCTGCAAATAAAACACAAAGACGATCATGGGAAGAATGTCCGCCAATCATCGGGGATGGCCGGATTTACTGTCGCTCACCCTGTTTGCCTATCGAACCTCAGTTCGCACATTTGTAGGGGCAGCCCCTTACGCATCTCCCGGGCATACGACAAGAGGGTACGATCCCGAAAATTCAAAATAAACGATTTAGTCCTCAAAAGGATCGCGCCCTGCCAAGACGAAGCTATGGGGAATTTCGCTCTAAATTAAAAGGAGCCGTCACAGAAAAAAAAACAAAAAACAAAAAAAAATCAAAAAAAAAAAATCAAAAAATCAAAAAACCAAAAAAATCAAAAATCCCCCAAACCTTTCAACAAGTCAAAGGACCGGATCTTTTGTCAGCCCAGCGAGATACCGATGCAACCAGTACGAGGGAGATCACAAGAAAAGCAACTTAACACTGGGGCATTTGTCAACTACCCAGGAAATGATGACGTGCAAATTAGCACCCATGCAACAATCCCATCAACATGCACCATCATCATCAGATGTTACCTCATGTCAATTCAGTATTCAACGATACGATCATCTGGCATTTGTCAAGCATAGTTTTCCCGGGATACGATGACCCACGTGAAAGGGGATTTTATTTGACTTGATAGGAATCGGATTAATTCTAACAAGCAACCGTGGAGCACGATCGTGAGTATGATTAGACGAAGAAGGCTATTCAACCTTTTGATTGGGTACAAAGCCTTAATTCAAAGCAACGTTTGCGACAGAATCGACCTCATGTTACAGTCTTCACTTTGCATTGCACAAACTTTCAGTTGTGGGGTATAAAACTATGACGACGTTGATGGCAATTAACACGTAGTCAGACAGTCAATAATTATCAAGCTAAAATCAAGAAGTCAGACGATAAATGATCATCAAGCTAATGTCTCGAATCGTGGCCTGGGTTATTCGAGTAATTAAGCCCAAGGGGTGTCTCTACACCTGGTGCCCTAAAGCCATCTGGTTTGGGAGTCGCTGGCCCAACACTCGTTACATGGGTAACTCAGAGCCTAAGAAAACGAGTATTACAGTAGAGGAGGCCGAGGAAATTCGAATCGTGGCATGGGCTACTTGAGTAATTAAGCCTAAGGGGTGTCTCTACATCTGGTGCCCTAAAGCCGTCTGGTTTGGGAGTCACCGGCCTAACACTCGCTACATGGGTAACTCAAGCCTAAGAAAGCGAATCTTGCGCAAGGTCAAGCAAAGAATGAATGGTGCACCAGCTTGTCTCGAACCGTGGCCTTTGTTACTCGAGTAAATAAACTCGAAGGGGTGTCTGTACACCTAATGCCCAAAAAACCGTCTGGTTTGGGAGTCATTGGTCCAAAACTCGTTAAATGGGTAACTTTGAATAGCCTAAGAAAACGAGACAAGTGAAGTGGGCTAATAAAGAGAAAAGATAATATGAAAAAACTCTCGGCCTTAAACAAGAAGTCATGAAAGAGAAACCCCTACTGAATGCTGCATCGCACAGTGCATTTGTCATATGACGTCAATCCTGCTAAGAACGTTGTCGAGAATGGAGACAGAGTACCTTTGACGAGGGAAGGTAGTTCTTTTGAATTCGACCTTACTCACGTACAATGACCATGAATGCTTGAAGGTGTTCTTACGATTTCATAACTCGTTAAATAGAAAATCATCAACTCACGAGGAATTGAAAATAACTTCCAATCTAGTACATTAACGGGTCACAACTTGCTAGATTGTGCGATCAACAGATATTCAATTTCATGTGCTTTAACTGCATTTACTCTTTTGTCGAGATTATAATATCTTTGTGTTGAACTAACACCAGCGGCCTGAGCCTTCAAGTTTGGCATTTGTTAGTCATCTAATATGCAGGATCTTGCAGAGCTGTGGATAACTCAGCACGATCAACATCGCGAGTTCTCGATAGAAATTATTGGTAGTGACACGCACCAAGGCAGGGGCAGTTAAGAATCGTGAAATGGAAGGAAGCTGAGGCTGCACAGAACTCCTCGTCATTGGGCCTCTCCCCAATCCTGACTATCACTGCCTCGACATCCAAATGATCCACGTGCATGAGCATATACAAGGATAATATAATGCGGGACAACAGCATATCGGCCATCAGAAATGATCAAAAGGCCAAGGAGCCCAACATAGCTGTCGATCGTCACAGAGAGCGAAACAGACTGCCTCAACTCGATGAAATGAAGACGACCAAGAGCAGGCAGAGTACCAAACCAATGTTGAAGTGTAGAAACTACACTTCACGACGAGGCATGATCCAATCAAATGTTGGCAAACAACGACGACTGTCGAATCGTGTCATTTGACTGAACAGGGGTCATTTCTATCTAAACATATGTTGTGCACATTCATCTATCCATAACATATCTGCCAGATCATGCATAACATCTTTTTCATGCATACAGGTACGATCAAAATGAAAATCTTCAGGAAAGTACAAGCACGTCGCTTTCAACCTAATGGATGATCAGACTATGATGGCTTTTGCGGTATGGTACGTGGTCGATGTTGGTGGGGGACCCAGGACGGAAGCCGATCACACATCCCATTTCCAAAAAAATCATTCAAATCAATGACCCCTGGGAAGGGCTGGTATCCAAGCAATCAATGACCCCTGGGAAGGGCTGGTATCCAAGCAATCAATGACCCCTGGGAAGGGCTGGTATCCAAGCAATTAATGACCCCTGGGAAGGGCTGGTATCCAAGCAAGAAGTGACCCTTGGGAAGGGCTGGTATCCAAGCAATCAATGACCCCTGGGAAGGGCTAGTATCCAACCAAGAAGTGACCCCTGGGAAGGGCTGGTATCCAAGCAAGAAGTGACCCCTAGGAAGGGCTGGTATCCAAGCAAGAAGTGACCCCTGGGAAGGGCTGGTATCCAAGTAAGAAGTGACCCCTGGAAGGGCTGGTATCCAAGCAAGAAGTGACCCCTGGGAAGGGCTGGTATCCAAGCAATCAAGGACCCCTGGGAAGGGCTGGTATCTAAGCAAGAAGTGACCCCTGGGAAGGGCTGGTATCCAACCAATCAACGACCCCTAGGAAGGGCTGGTATCCAACCAATCAGTGATCCCTGGGAAGGGCTGGTATCCAACCAATCAACGACCCCTAGGAAGGGCTGGTATCCAACCAATCAATGACCCCTGGGAAAGGCTGGTATCCAACCAATCAACGACCCCTGGGAAGGGCTGGTATCCAAGCAATCAACGACCCCTAGGAAGGGCTGATATCCAAATAATCAATGACCCTGGGAAGGGCTGGTATCCAAACAAGGAGTGAACCTGGGAAGGCATCCAAGCAAACCACAACAAGGTGGTGAGCAAACCTGGGAAGGCATCCAAGCAAACCACAACAGGGTGGTGAGAAAACCTGGGAAGGCATCCAAGCAAACCACAACAGGGTGGTGAGCAAACCTGGGAAGGCATCCAAGCAAACCACAACAGGGTGGTGAGTGAACCTGGGAAGGCATCCAAGCAAACCACAATAAGGTGGTGAGTGAACCGGGGAAGGCATCCAAGCAAACCACAACAAGATGGTGAGCACCCTGGGAAGGGCTGAGATCCAAACAAACCAACACCCTGGGAAGGGCTGAGATCCAAACAAACCAACACCCTGGGAAGGGCTGAGATCCAAACACTAACACCCTGGGAAGGGCTGAGATCCAAACACTAACACCCTGGGAAGGGCTGAGATCCAAACATTAACACCCTGGGAAGGGCTGAGATCCAAACCACTAACACCCTAGGAAGGGCTGAGATCCAAACACTAACACCCTTGGAAGGGTTGAGATCCAAACACTAACACCCTGGAAAGGGCTGAGATCCAAACACTAACACCCTGGGAAGGGCTGAGATCCAAACAACTAACACCCTAGGAAGGGCTGAGATCCAGACAATCGACCGGTGACGATACCTGGCAGTTACGAGAGGGGTGACCGGCGACGATACCCGGCCCCGACAAGACAATCGACCGGCGACGATAACCGGCGATTACGAGATGGATGTCCGGCGACGAAAACCGGCTCCGACAAGATAACCAACCGGTGACGATAACCGGGGGTTACGAGATAGGTGACCGGCGACGATACCCGGCCCCGACAAGATAATCGAGCGACGACGATAACCGGCGATTACGAGATGGATGTCCGGCGATGAAAACCGGCTCCGACAAGATAACCCACCGGCGACGATCACCGGGGGTTACGAGATGGGTGACCGGCGACGATACCCAGCCCCGACAAGACAATCGACCGGCGACGATAACCGGCAATTTCGAGATGGATGTCCGGCGACGAAAACCGGCTCCGACAAGATAACCAACCGGCGACGATAACCGGGGGTTACGAGATGGGTGACCGGCGACGATACCCGGCCCCGACAAGACAATCGACCGGTGACGATAACCGGCGATTACGAGATGGATGTCCGGCGACGAAAACCGGCTCCGACAAGATAACCAACCGGCGACGATAACTGGGGGTTACGAGATGGGTGACCGGCGATGATACCCGGCCCCGACAAGACAATCCACCGGCGACGATAACTGGCAATTTCGAGATGGATGTCCGGCGACGAAAACCGGCTCCGACAAGATAACCAACCGGCGACGATAACCGGGGGTTACGAGATGGATGACCGGCGACGATACCCGGCCCCGACGAGACGATCGATCGGCGACGATAACCGGCGATCACGAGATGGGTAACCGACGACGAAACCCGACCCCGACAAGATAACCAACCGGCGACGATACCCGGGGGTTACGAGATGAGTGACCGGCGACGAAACCCGGCCCCGACGAGACAATCGACGACGACGATAACCGGCGATTACGAGATGGGTGACCGGCGACGAAACCCGGCCCCGACGAGACGATCGACGACGACGATAACCGGCGATTACGAGATGGGTGACCGGCGACGAAACCCGGCCCCGATGAGACGATCGACGGCGACGATAACCGGCGATCACGAGATGGGTGACCGGCGACGAAACCCGGCTCCGACAAGACAACCAACCGGCGACGATACCCGGGGGTTACGAGATGGGTGACCGGCGACGAAACCCGGCCACGAACGAGACGATAGAGTGGAAGAGTGAACCCAACGACTAACAAATACGGTCAGGGGGTTGATGCATTGACACTCTTACGAATGGTTTGCATGCATTACATCTTGTGTTGCATCATAAGCTACATGTGTTGCATCATGTATGTACTGTCATTCTTAGACACTGTCATTCATACATCGGGTGTCTATTTCTTTATCATGTTCATTTCATTTAACATTTCATAAACATGATAAAGAGGGGCAGCTGTAGACACCCAAATTTTGTACTTTGTACACTAACCCTGACAGGGGGGCAAATCCGTCAAATGAACCGGCCTGCGAGAGCGAAGGACTTGGCACAAGTGCAAACACTCGACGCCACCACGACGATTGGCAGTCAAAACCGACGTGACGACAAGGCCATCAGAAACGGGCATTCCCGAATAGGGTGGCACGTCTCCCGGAAATTCTCGGACTGCAAAATACAAGCCTGTCAGCGAAAACCGACGTCATGGCACAAAAATCGAGGCGTGGCACGAAAATTGAGAAAGTCAAACCGTTCAGCCGCGGATTGATCTGCGGCCAAATAGTGCGCCTTTTGAAAACACGGATCTCAAAACACGGAACTCGAAACCAGGTGAGTGGAAGGCAGACGGCCAACCAGCCGCAGATTGATCTGCGGCCAGCCGCAGATCAATCTGCGGCTGGCTTTGGCCAGCCTATTTCAGCTCATTTCCGTTTCAGCATACAGGGGGGTCAGCAGATTTGAAGGAGAAGAAGAACAGCAGCAGCAAGCTCGAAAATAGGGAGAAAAATAGCAAAAATTTGCAACAAAATAAGAGAGAAAAGAGAGAAAAAAGAGAGGATTTATATTTCTTTTGTGAGATTATATCCAAGATAATTTCTACTCTATTCATATATTCAAATTTGCACACATCTTGGTGATAATTGCAAGGTGAAAAGACCATTTATATAGCAATGTTTGTATATCATTTTGTTAATCTTCTTGTCAATTGGGTTATGTGAAATGTAATTTTTCTTGTATATTGTTGTGGATCCATGGGTTGAGGACTATTAGTGAGGGTTCTAAATGGAGCGAAATTCTTCCTAATGGCCCGATGATATCCATTTGGTGATTTTAGCTTGGTTAACTTTTGTAGTATCCATTGCGTGGGTGTGTATAAATTGTGGATGTGAGCCTAGGAACGCGACCCCGTGGTCCGAATCCGATGATGGACGTCTTTCGATGTGAGTAGTAGGAGCGATGTAGTTTTCATTGTAAATATGTAATCGTCGGGCCTTAAAACGACGCTAAGGCGAGAATCGGGTTTAAGGCTCCGTAATAGTGAAATATGTGATTGTGGGCATTGGGGTTATTTGGATGGCTTACATGCCCATGAATAGCCCCAATGCATTTTAATGCTTGATTTGATTTACGACCTAAAATTGATTTCAAAGCTAAAAGATTAAGACTTTTGTAAAATCAATCAAATTAGGTTGTTAGCATCACGAGGCTTAAAATGAGAAGTGCTAATGAATGTCGATTTCTATGTAAACGAGAAGGCAAAGAAAAATCGTTTTCCAAAACATCACACAAAATGATTTTATAAATAAGTGACGTTTTATTAAACCGTTGTGCATAGGGTTAAAGAGATTCTAGAAGTTGCCCATCATTTGAGTTACGAAAGCAACGTATAGATCTCGATTCCTATTTTGACGAAGGTTTAAAACTCTTGTTTTGCCAAAACGACACCTAAAGAAAACCTTGCAGTTTTGACAAATAAAATTAAACCTTTCTCATAAGGCTTTCTCGTGTATGCCGAAAAGACATTCCGAAGCGTTCTCAAGTTAAAGCACGACTTTCCCTAAAAATCCAAATGATTCTTTCATACAAACTCACCACAACATTCACATAGGCACACACACACACACGCGTGCATACACACACACATTTCATGAATTAAAGGATAGGAAAGTATCAAGATTGCGGTAACCGTGTTTCACGGAAGTCGGGGGGTGCCTAACACCTTCCCCTCGCTTAAGCAAGCCCCCGAACTCTATAAATCTCGGTTCGCAGACCAATTAATTCGGAGTCACATATGAGCTAGCGATTTATAAAAAAACGAAATTCGGATGAGTTGGTACATCCATTTCAAATATACCATCTGGCGACTCTGGTTAATTGGCTCATCATAAAAAACGATCTTTCAAAACCCCGTCGACATGAATGCCGACCTTTTCCAAAAAATCATTCAATCAAAAGGCTAAAATTGGAAAAGACGAAAACCGGCGTCGACAGCTGGCGACTCTGCTGGGGAACATTAGAGGGCTTAAGCCGCGTTCAAGTCTTGATGCTATCCTATCCTTTAAAATTCATGAATGTGAGTGTGCGTGCGATATTTTGACCTGTTGTTGTGTGAATGTGTTTTGCCAATGAATGAATGGTGGAATGGATTTGCTTTACTTTAAAGTAATCATTTGCATACGATGAGGACGATGAATGTGAATGTATGTTGAGAGTGTACCTCCTCTTGAGGCGAAATGTCGATTTTAGTGAAATGTATCATGACTGCGAAAAATAGAGTATCAATGTTGTGCTTTGGCTTAGGATTTGGCTGTGTTAGAGTTTATGGGTCGTCCTGCATTTTTGATATGTTGTAGCCTCGTGTCTTAGAAATCCATAGAGTCCGTAACGAACCAAATTGATCGAGTATAGTGGGAGATATGGAGGCAAGAGCGGGCGAAGGTCTGACAGTTCGCGGTTCTGCAGGAACTGCAGAACTGTTATTGCATGGCGCTGTTCCGCGCCTGGTCTGGGTCGGGTCAGGACGGACCGGGTCAGGTCAGGTCGGACCCAGTAAATTTTTCCTGCGAGTCCAAAACTTATATTTTTGTACAAAATGATTGGAGACACTTATTAATTGTACCCTATTAATCATTAAAGACTTAGTTAATCATTAACTGAATTACAATTCCCGTTTGGCTTCCAGGGGGCGCTGCCCCCTTACACCCCCGCCAGTTCACCGGCGAGCTGGGTAGCCGTTCGCTCACTATGGAGCGAGACCCCCGACTGGGTAGTCGTAGTGGCAATCAATGTATTTTGATGATGTGATGACTGTAGGGTATTATTTTTGAAGGACGATTAACGTCAAGATTTTAACGCACGCGCAAGGCAAGTTCCTTACTCAACCCTTATTTAATTGTGCGAGTTTTCCTTACTCAATTTATTTATTGGGCAAGTTTCGAATTCTTATTTAATTTATATATCGAACAAGTATTCTATATTAATGCAAGTTTCCTATCTTCACTCAATTTAATTATTGACTGTGCAAGTTTTCTAACTTAACTCATTTATCTATCGAACAAGTCTCCTATCTTATTCAAGTTATTATTGTGCAAGTTTACTTACCCTACTCAAAATTATATTCGAGCAAATATTATTTATTGAGCAAGCTTATTGAGTTTCTTGACTCTGTTCAAGTTACTTATCGATTTAGCAATTAGCGTGCTAGTATTCATACTTTTATTCAAGTATTGCAATGAAAGCTCATTTCATGCAATGTTATACATTGTGTGATTTCAAAGGTTATGAATTGTTATTCATTCAAAATATTATTGATGCTATTATGCATGTTGTTGGACCTTAAAGTTATTTATTCCATAAACTGTTTGAAAGCTATGTCAAAGCTAATTACTTCAGCTAGACACTTATTGATTTGTTTATTGAAGTGAGGTTAAGTCCTCCGACTATTATTGTTGTTAAGTAAAGCTGTCCGATCAAATTGTTTTGGTACGGACTCCCATGTAAAGCTGAGAAGAATAACCCTCATAGCAGGGGAAATTGTAAAAACGTCAGGGAATTGACACGCACGTAAATGGAAAAATGTAAGGCTTATGCATAACGCCAGGTACCTTAGGCTGATCACCTATTGTACGAGTTTTGTGGATTATCGGATGAATTTCCAATAATTCTAGATAGAGTTCGGTGCCTTGGTGCTCACTGATGAGTGTGTTTTATATACACAAATTAGGTGCTTTTGAGCTTGATAATTTGTAAATCCTAAGTCATTTCGGTTGGTTTTATGTATTTTTATCTTATTGTCATGTAATGTAGTTTTATATTGGTTTTATATGTTTTTGTATGCTTTTATGTGTTTTTCATGTTGTTTTGTAGGAATTGAAATAAAAGCTCCTTGGAATCAATACCCATAACTTGCTTTTCGGTACTGTAGCTGCTTGTTTCCAAATTTAACCCATGATCCAATCTGAATCACTCAAAACTCAAAGAATGAAAGTTGTAGATATTTGGCTTAGCTTTCCAGAGCATCTTGAATTATCCAATTTGAAGTCCTTATGAGAGAGTTATGGCTAATTTACCATCGGATTTGGCATGTATTTTACACAGCAGTTGCTTCGGTCTCAATTTGCGCCTTTATCCGGACATTTTCTCGTCCTGCTCTAGTTACGAAAGTTGTAGAGCTCTTTCTCAGCTTTCCATAGCCTATTTACACGCCTTAATCCGAGTTCGGACGAAGAAGTTATGGTTATTTTACTAACAGAGGTCAAAGCTGAGTCGGGATACAGGCCACCTGGCGCGGGCGCGCGGAAATGGGTGCGGGCGCACGGCGCCTGGCACCAGGCAGCCAGCGCGCGCGCGCGCGCGCCATGGGCGTGCCATGGGCGTGCGGCATGGCCAGGGGGCGGTGTGCGGGCGCACCAGGCGGCGTGCGGGCGCATCTGGGCGTGCTGAGTGCGATCTTTTGAGCTCCTAGTGCGATTCCAGCTCACTTTTGACCCAAAATCTGATGTTTGGCTAGGGTTTTTCATGGAGGCACTATATAATATCTCATTGGGGCTTCATATTTCATAACTAGGGATTGGGAGGCCACACAAACACATCAATTAGAGAGCCAAAAGTGTTGCAACACAAGGAAAATTCAGCAAAACCAAAAGAACCAAGAAGGAAAGGATTGTCAAGGCATATCTAGACCTTGGGAGGCTACACATACATCATCAAGAAGAGCTTGGGGGCTGCAATTCAAGAAAATTTCCAGCAACAAGCTAAGGAACAAAAAGAGAAAAGAATGCCAAAGGAAGAGGAAAAGCTAGAGATTGTCATCAACCAAGCAATCAACATATGAATATCTTCTAAATGGGTTTTATCATCTCTTGCTTTCCTTTGAATTTGTATTACTATTTCATGATGTACACCATGTGTTTGATGTTTTGCCTAGCTACCATGAACTAGAACTTATTCTAAAATTTCAATGGAACCCAACACATAGTTTGAATGGATTTCTCTCTCTATTGATTTTAGTTATGCATTTGTGAATTGATTGTCATAACCTTTGCTTTCTAGATTAATTTTTCGCTACTTTTATGATTATTCACTTTTTAACGGTTTCACGCTTTTCATTACGCTATAAAACCATTTTACGTACCCTCGCCGACTTCTGTTTGCTTAAAAATGAAATTTCATATTTTTATTGCATTATTTATGCTCGTAATAAATTTTCGTGGCATAAATTTATCAAAAACGTCAAAACTCTCATATTGGGACTTTATTAGACTTAACATCACTTAAAATCTCTCCCGAACGCGATTCGGAACGACGAATGTCAAAACAGCCCAGCGTGTCGACACTCGGCGTCGCTCAAATTTTAGTTCTGACATGCCCTTTTGCCTATTTTTAATACTCAAACCATAAATCACATAACATCAAAATTTTGGGCATATTATAGACCTCATGGCGTAGTATTTTTAAAAAATTTCTAACTGCGAAAAGGAATCACGAAAGCCGCTCAAAATCGCGTGCCAAAAGCATGTCAGGCAGCTGCCCAGCAGCGCAGCACGGCGTGCGCGCGCTGCCCAACTGCTGTTGTTGCTGTTCATGTTGTTGGTGCACTTTTTGCGATTTTCTCACACCTTGTTCGTTTATCGGATTGATCCAATTTTTGCATATGTTATACATGGCATATCAAGGTATTTTTAAAAAATATAACCTCATCAATTTGGGTTTTCTAAGCTGACCAAACAATGCGCTCAAAAAGGTTGTCACACTAATTTTTAGTTTTACCAACTTTGGTCAATTCTTGCCAAATTCTTTTCTGGCCTCTTGGGTACATTCCAACACTTGAATTATTACTAGTTAAGACTAGTTTTAGCATTCTCTTGACTTTGGTAAGCATAGATTTGGTTTTGACCCTCTAAACCTAGCTTTTTCAAGTTTTACATAGTAGTTTCTCAAGTTCTTGTATACATTAACATCCCAACACTAGGAATAGCCTAGCATACCTCTAACTCACTTGTCTAAGGTGTCAAAACTGATCTTTAAGCAAAATGAAAAATTTTCAAATTTCACACTTAGAAAAATTTGCAAAAACTGCAGTTTTATTTATTTTATTAGCTAGTTTGGTGATTTGTTTGAATTTCTGGGTTAAGTTCTTGGTTCAACCATTTGGCCCTGCTTCTAGACCATACATCAAGGTATTTTAGTCATGGTTTAGGTGTCTTTTCCAGGTCAGGTAACTTCCCAAAACAGGGGCTCTAACTGGCCTGTTTCTCACAAATTTTCAATCTTCGCGTTTAGAAGTCAAAACTCGCCTCGACGCGTTCCAACCCAACTCACTTCACAAATAAGTCTTATTTAATATATTAAGACTAGTCTAAAATATCGGCTTCATTAAATTCCAAGTTTTTATCAGCGTTTGTTTTCATATTCGTTTGAGTTCTTAGTGATTTGGTTGCGGGAAATCCATAATTTCCTTCCTTATAACACCGCACAACCCAAACCTAACCACCAAGCCACTAAGCTCATGATTTCATTCACGATCCATACATAATATCAAGCTAAAATAACTTTTAGCAAACTAAAGCTTACTAACAAAACTTAAACGTTGATCTTTTGATTCAAAATCAATTCTAATGACATATTATATATACCTACACCAAAACTTGATTCATTACAAAGAAACTTCATCTAAATTTCTATTACAACTAACTAAATCTTCAAATTTTAAAGTTTAGCTTAAAAATACATAAATACATGAATTTTCTTTACAACTTAAAATTGAAAGTAATTTCATACCTTATGCTATCTCTTTTCAATGTACAAAGGCTTTGCAATCTTTAATTTTGCTTAAGGCTTGAATCCACTTTGAATTGGAACTCTAACATACACGGCTACTTCATTTTCTTGTTTATTCTTTCTTTTCTTCCTCTCCTTTTCTCCTTCTCTTCTCTTGTCTGTCGTCTCTCTCTCTCTCTCTCTCTCTCTCTCTTCTCCTCTAATTGTCGACTGTGTGGGTGTGAGAATGAAGAGAAGTGTTTCTTTCTCTTCCCATTCACGGCACCAAGGAGGGAGAAAAGGCTTGGAGAATAAGCTTTCAACAGTGTTTGGTTAAAAGAATAAAATCCCAAATTTGCTTAATTAAATTATTTACCCAATAATCTAAATAATACTTGTATTGAATAATTAAAATTACCCAATAGTTAGTAACTGGGTTTTAATCTATTGAGTTACTTACTCTCCCACAATTAAATGTTTTACCCTCTTGGAACATATATAATATATAACCTACTCTTCATATATATATATATATATATATATATATATATATATATATATATCTTATATATTTCCAAAATAAAACATAATATAATAAACTTTCACTACATATTTATTTATAATTTCTCATGTAAATTTAATTATTTACATACTTAAGATATTATAATAAATATGATATCCTTGCTTTATTAAAATAAATTCATTTAAGTATTTATTTTAATTCTCTTGGGTAAAGTGTATATAAATATTATGTATATGCCTAAACCGCTTCTTTCCCTTCGTTACGCAAATTGTTCTCAACAATTTTATTTCCTTGCGTAATATATATATATATATATATATATATATATATATATATATATATATATATATATATATTATCTCATAGCTAAGCAACATATATGCATTTCATTTTAAATTTCCATATAAATAGAAATTTATTCAATAAATAAGATATTACAATTAAAATAATATTCTCTCTTTATTGAAATAATTCAATACTAGAATTTATTTTAATATTCGTTATTTAAAGTATACAATATTTCTGTATACTTAAACTAATTATTTTGCTTTGTAATATAAATTGTTTAATAACAATTTATTCATGTGCAATAAATTTACATACATATATTTATCACATATAATAAAATACAAATTTATTTACTCAACTCTTATTCTAAAATTTATCGAAAAATTCAAATTATTTTTTTTTCCCTTCTATAAATTGTTTTCAACAATTTAACCGTAGTAAATATCATAATATATTCACTGTATTAGAATATGCATACACTACACCTAATAATGTATTATATAACTTCTTTAATAAAGCGGTGGTTATACATTAAGTATATTTAATGCCACTAGTTTACCACATTAAAATAATTTAATATTATAAATTATTTTAACTTACTTATTTTAATCTTACCCATCTCATTTCCTTTAAATAAATTGCCCATACAATTGCTTACATATAATAATATATTTGACTATTATATATATTATGTACAAAAATCACCTATTGCATAGCTCCTACTCACTTATGCAAAACAATCTCACTTTTCAAACTCCAGGTCTTGTACCTTAACCTTTATTTAATCATTGATGACTTTATTATAAGTTTTAAATATTATGGATATTACAAACATAGTATGCTGAGTGGTTTTTCACAAACAACCAACAAACTAGTTTCCGTCTCGTCTACACTGTTTTCACAGTGAGTTAGATCGGTTGCTAGTTCGTATATACCTCCGCTTCCTAAAGGAATCGTTTAGCCCAAATACTATACATCAACTATTAAAGAGTACGATTGTACCACTACTTTATCATATACCTTATGAATGATCACTGAGTCTTTCATTTTATAAGTCTTTCTTTATTGTCCCATAGGTTAAATACTCAATCCAGCAAACTGGATTCCAAATCCAGCAAACTAGATGGCCATCCAGCAACCTGGATTCCAATCTAGCAAACTGGATTCTAACCTGGATTACAATCCAGCACACTGGATCCAACCTGACATCCAATCCAGCAACCTGGATTCAACTAACCTACAATACGATAAATATTATGTATATGCCTAAACCGCTTCTTTCCCTTCGTTACGCAAATTGTTCTCAATAATTTTATTTCCTCGCGTAATATATATATATATATATATATATATATATATATATTATCTCATAGCTAAGCAACATATATGCATTTCATTTTAAATTTCCATATAAATAGAAATTTATTCAATAAATAAGATATTACAATTAAAATAATATTCTCTCTTTATTGAAATAATTCAATACTAGAATTTATTTTAATATTCGTTATTTAAAGTATACAATATTTCTGTATACTTAAACTAATTATTTTGCTTTGTAATATAAATTGTTTCATAACAATTTATTCATGTGCAATAAATTTACATACATATATTTATCACATATAATAAAATACAAATTTATTTACTCAACTCTTATTCTAAAATTTATCGAAAAATTCAAATTATTTTCTTTTCTCTTCTATAAATTGTTTTCAACAATTTAACCGTAGTAAATATCATAATATATTCACTATATTAGAATATGCATACACTACACCTAATAATGTATTATATAACTTCTTTAGTAAAGCGGTGGTTATACATTAAGTATATTTAATGCCACTAGTTTACCACATTAAAATAATTTAATATTATAAATTATTTTAACTTACTTATTTTAATCTTACCCATCTCATTTCCTTTAAATAAATTGCCCATACAATTGCTTACATATAATAATATATTTGACTATTATATATATTATGTACAAAAATCACCTATTGCATAGCTCCTACTCACTTATGCAAAACAATCTCACTTTTCAAACTCCATGTCTTGTACTTTAACCTTTATTTAATCATTGATGACTTTATTATAAGTTTTAAATATTATGGATATTACAAACATAGTATGTTGAGTGGTTTCCCACAAACAACCAACAAACTAGTTTCCGTCTCGTCTACACTGTTTTCACAGTGAGTTAGATCGGTTGCTAGTTCGTATATACCTCCGCTTCCTAAAGGAATCGTTTAGCCCAAATACTATACATCAACTATTAAAGAGTACGATTGTACCATTACTTTATCATATACCTTATGAATGATCACTGAGTCTTTCATTTTATAAGTCTTTTTTTATTGTCCCATAGGTTAAATACTCAATCCAGCAAACTGGATTCCAAATCCAGCAAACTAGATGGCCATCCAGCAACCTGGATTCCAATCTAGCAAACTGGATTCTAACCTGGATTACAATCCAGCACACTGGATCCAACCTGACATCCAATCCAGCAACCTTGATTCAAACTACATCCAATCCAGCAACCTGGATTCAACTAACCTACAATACGACAAGCTAGATTCACTATTCCAGCAAAATGAATACACCTATTCAGTAAGCTGGATTCAAACTAACCTCTAATCCAGCAACCTGGATTCATACTATTCAATTCCTCAAATTATTTTCCAATCCAGCAACCTGAATTTACACTATTCAATTTATAGCTTTTTATGTTAATTAACTAATATGTGATTAAGTAATTATCATTATTAATTACTTAATCTTACTCAAATAATAAATACTTCATTTATTGACTTTAACATTCTTTAATCATTAATTAAATAATAATTAATTAATTCTTTATCCCTATTTGTTATTTAGTCTTACTAAATAACAAATAGTTAGTTTAGTAATACTAGCTCTATTTAATTATTACCCAATATTAATTAAATAATAATTAAATAGCTAATTATACTTAACTATCTTTAATTAGTATAATTATTAATTAGTAGCATTAAAATTTATTAGTTAGTAAATTCAAGTGAGCTAAAAAGGATTAGACCATTAACTACTCAAATAATTACTTAATTACACAAACAAATTCCAAATTAAATATTATAATATTCTTTCACATTTTAGAAAACTTTTGAGTCAGAACTCGTCACCGGAACCGGCCGAAAGAGGCCTGGACCGTCGTCGGTAGTTCCTCGTGAACCGGACCAGTTCACTAAAATAAATCATGCAGGCTGCCTCTTGATTTCCAGCCATAGGATCCTTCATGGAAACGCGAATAAAATGAAATATACAACTCGGATTAGGGTATAGTTAGTACCATTAGATTCGTATCTTTCCGAATTACAATTTTCCATCATCAAACACCAAATTTGGACACGTTTGAATGACTGAAACTCGTCCGGAAGTGAAATGTTCTGACAGTGTACCAACAGTTAGCGCGTTTTGATAAAAATTACATAACTCTCTCATTTTAACTTCTTTTTGAACGATTCTAACTAGGTTATCTTCCTAACTACCCCTTAAAACTCAAAAAAAAAAGAAAATCACCAATACCATGTATAGATTTCAAAATACACAATTTATTCGAACAAGCTACGGTTTGTTCGTCTGTACAAAGGTTTTCAAGCTTTTAGTTTAATTTTTTCTACACAAATCCATACCAGCTTATACCACAACCACATATCATCAAACATAAACATATATAGAAAGATTCTAAATATTTAAAACATAAACTTCAAATTTCTAACATAAGATTGCACCCATAACCCAAGATTAGGGTTTTAAAACTTTTATACATTTTCCTTTGTGCTATTCTTCTTCTTCCAAGGTGGTTAGTGAGCTTGGTAGCATGAGCTCTCCTCCTCCTCTTCTTCCTCTCAAACCCATGGCTCTCTCTCTCTCTTCCCTTCCTATTTTGATTTTTCTTTCTCTCCCTTTATTTCTTTCTCTCTAGTTTTCTCTCTCTAACTTTGCAACAAAGAAGATGAACAATGCTATCTTTTGATTTACAAAACTAATTACTAGCACAACCTATAGATATACAAGTTGTATCTATTTATTTTTCCATCATTAGAAAGTGGTATATTTTTGACAAATTGGTGATAGTTGTCATAATCACTTGTACTTCTTTTTCTAATCTTCCCAAGTAAGCTAGCAAAATTTGACAACTCACTCCATGTGGGACTCCCAATAGCCGGCAGCCCCCTTCTATTTTATGTTCAAATTTTGATTTCCTTTAATTGCTTTAATGAAATAACCAAGTCGCTAAAAATCTTTTCCAAATGGGCTAACAATTAAGCTTTGTTTTAAATACATTTGGGCTCACTTTTAATCTATTTGGGCTACTAGTTGTCAAGGTTATTAATCCATGCTTGGCTACTAATTTAATAAGTGTTGGGCTAATTTAACTAGTCCACACATTATTTATCCAAGTCCACAATTAAATAAATTAGTGGCTTGGTTAGTTAATCCAATGGGCTTGTCCACTAGTATTTATTACTAATTGGACTAGTAAAATTAATTACTCATATAGTACATAATTCTCATTAATTAATACTAATATTAATTAATGTATAAAATTTTATTTACTTACAATATTCACTTTAATTAAATATTTAATTAGTTACTATCTTATCCATTTTCTTGTTATTAAAACTCGTAGGTTAGTCCATTAATTTAAATAACTATTAGTAGCCCTACTTTAACTAACAATTAATCACATACATTTTTTCATATAAGTCATAACATATTTATCATCATTGATAAAGAATTATTATATCGGTTTATTTACATATTCATTCAATGTAAATCACAAAGTGTTCATTACACTTACAAATAATTTAATATACTTATTTCTTTTAATAAGTTGTTACACATTCACATAATCACTATGTATTAGTAATACTAATTAATCATTTAAAGATTATAAATCTTTTATTTACCATTCAAGGTTAACATTCAAGTTATGTTAATTCTCAACATAACTTAACTTGCTTTTCCTTAATCAATTTGATTAAGTATTCATCTTAGTTAACTTAAAAGAAATAAATTAACCATCTTGCTTAATCTACATATTCAATTATATACTCCAAGTAATTTCTATATATAAAAAAAATTATTCGTAAAAATTTACATATATAATTATATAAAATTCTCGGTCCTTACAGCCTCCGATGGATCCCTACCCAGCTAGCAGATGAAGAAGCATAGTTGATCCACCCGATGAGTCAGACTGGCAATCTGGGCTTGATGTGTAGGCTCGCGAACACAGGCCATCCAATCAAACATCACTACCGACCTAGGCACAAGATCTCCTAGAAAGTGTGTAGCTCGGGTCTGTGCGCCAATAGTCTGGGGCCTCCACCAGGTAGTAAAAGCCTCTCAGCTGTTGGGACCATCTGATAGTAGAAAGCCTTCCACACCGGCAAGGGGAATCTTCAAAATATGCGTACTGACAGACCATGACCTTTGAGGAGGATAGAAAGGAATGCAGATCTCCCCTGAAATACACCTGAAGGCTCACTCCCCAAGATAGAGCTCCCAACCTCCATAAGTCAGTAAGGGAACACGACGAGTGGATAATGCAAACTTTGGACCAGTCGGGAAGCCACCCTCAAAGCCAATAGATAGATGTTTAGCTGTATACGGGACCCATGCCATGTCAGCAGCGGTGATCAGCTCAAGCTGGAGTCGACAATGGGCGAAGCTGTCAGAGACAAGGACCTCCTCCATAGTGGTATGATGCCACCGACGACCCTAAGGATAGGTGCCCAAACCCAAAATGGTGACTGGGCGAAGACATGAGAGCCTCTCGTAAGACTAAAACTAAAATATCAACAACAACTACATCAGTCCAGATAACAAAGGCAAGCTGAACTATGAAAATATAAAGAACTGGAAAGAAGGATTACCAGGAGGAAAGGGAAGAAGCTAAACCAAGCGTCGGTCTGACCCTCCGAGCGAAGACGTATACCGTGGAGGAAATATACAAAGGTGAAGGATCCCCAATCATACTCCCCGATATGATCCATGTCTTGGATAGCCTCCACTATGCTAAAGTGAATAGTAGAGGAATTGTTTGCCAAGAAATAACCCCTCATGATGATCAGAAATAGTCGACGAAGAAGCCAATCTCGCTCAATGGGGTCTGCAGGAAACGACTCCGATAAAGCTCCTCTAATAGTATTGATTGCCAAAGCTCCAGAACGAACACTACGGGCCTTAAAGGCCCGATCATGAGGAGAAAATCCCAATAATGCACGAACAGCGGTTGGAGAAATGTAAGCCTTTAGAGTAACCCGTTGTCCGATGAACTCAATGCCTGTGATATAGCGTCAATCCAAAGGTGTCATCATCACTTAATAATCCAACAAATGAAAAGACTGACTCTAATGAAACCATCTCTTAGACAGAGCACAAAGGTAACCCCAAGGGCAGCGTCGGGGAGCTATAGTGAAGAAATGCTCAAAGCCCTAGGAATCTACTCGAGCCCGATAATCAGCGTAAAGGGCGTGATAAAGGGAGTAGACACTAAACCAGTGCCCCGAGGCTGTGTAAACTCCGGGACCTACAATATCAAGAATTAAGACAACTACAATAGGATACCAGAACTACTCAAGATTTTCATAAATATACCTCGTTAGCCCACAAATATGCCGACAGATGACGACTCAAATCAAGCCCCAAAAGATCCGGGATGGCCACTCGAGCACCAGGGAATGAATGACCACTAACAGGCGGGATCGTTGCATCAGTATCATGAAGGTCCTCGTCCATGGCAATAGCATTGGCTCGATTAACGCCAATCAGACAAATGCAAGCCTCTATCAGACGTCGGACCTGCCTCATAACATGAGGGGATGGAATGGCAGAAGCCGCCCTGCGAGGACAAACTCCTGAGGATGCCCGGTGGGATGAAGAACTACTCGGCATATTCGGGTCCATAGCTAGACAAAGACCAAACGACACAACATAGGGTACGCCCTATCTTATCCTACATCATTATCATATACACGAATATATTTAGACGTGGCATCATGCATGTTCTGCACGAGCATTGAGGGAAACCTACGTCATTATTTCTGGGGGCATGATTTCGGCCAGTTATGTGGCCTACGAAATTTTTTGGCAGAGTCTCCCCTAAAATACGAACTATCCACACACGCATCGGTATGCATATATGACCATTTATAGGTCCCCCAAGGCACAACACAAGAGATAGGCACAATGTGCGATCTTTGTATTTAAAGGACAATATAAGTAAAGCGAAGGAATACAGTAGCGATAAAATATCCTAAAAATTTGGTGCTGATAAATTTTATCAAAAAATGAGCGACAAAAATGGTCTTAGATCATGAAAATTTTTACACCCACATGTCTGATATATTAATATACATGCATCTAGGAAAGAAAAATATTTTTATCAAGTCATTTAAGCATATATTTGTAATACGTTGTGTTTTAGCATAATGGTATCCATAATATATCAAAGTAAAATCAAAAACATGTAAGAGTTACATGGATACGTTACCTGTGGATAGACGAACGAATGTACGGAGTCAGAAATGGCAGAATCGAACCTCACGGAAAAGAATATGCAAGAATATACGTTGAAATTCATGAGAATATGAAAAAGAGAATCAAAAGAATGCAAAAAGAATGAAAAAGAAAAGCGCCCCACCAAACCTATTTTGGTACACTTGAGGTTAAAATGTGTCCCTTTCGATCTAATTAGGTGTAATCACAAAGAAAAATGCATTTTCAAGGACCTAAACGGCATTTACGGACGATAACCAGTACGAAGATTTGAAAACTAATAAATGGTGTGCCTTAAGGCCCACAAATGAGAGAAATAGTTAAAAATTAACCCAGACTCTTCGTTGATTAACCGTTAGGGACGAGACTCAGCAAAGGTATCGGGGACGAGATCTGAGGACGTGACCGTTGGGGATGAGACTCAGCAAAGGCATTGGGGATTAGACCCGATGACATAAGCGTTGGGGATGAGACTCAGCAAAGGCATAGGGGACGAGACCCGATGATGATGATGACTGTTGGGGACAAGACTCAGCGAAGGCATCGGGGGCGAGACCCGATGATGTGGCCATTAAGAACGAGACTTAGCAAAGGCATCGAGGACGAGACCTGGTGACACAATCCCTTTGAAACAATACCCAACATTATTATCAGCAACGATATCCGATAACGGCAGATACTATAGCAATTTTCCCTACCAAAGCAATACGATCTTGAGATTCGATATTTGCATCATTTGCATGACACGCATCATTGCATCATGTTGGTATGCATCACTAATATACCTTGTCATGCATCGGGTGTCTATATCTTTGTCCTGTTAATTTCATTACATTGCATAAACATGATAAAGAGGGGCATCTATAGACACCCGAAATTTTACATATATTTTTTAACCCTGACAGAAGGACAGAAGAGTCAATTCAGCTAGAAGGAAAGGCATCTGAATAGAGGATTTTATAGCTTAAATCAAAGTACATGAAGCTGTCACGAGGAATACATGGCAAGAGATTACACAAGGCCTGATGGTTAATTGGCTGACGGCTAGGGGAAGATACATTTTGTCCATTCTGCTTCATTTTCTCAGATCCAGAATTAGTCAAACTTTATGTTATTATGTAGCTCTCGAAAAGAGCTTTCTGGAATGGTATGGCACGTCTCCCAACTCTTCTCGGATGAAAAGTTACGAACGCTTCACTAAACAAGACGGAAAGCCGACCGCGCGACACGAAAATTGAGGCGCGTGGGCCCAAATGAAGCCAGCCGCAGGTACACCTGCGGCCAGCCCTGGAGCCTATATAAGGCAATGCTCAGCAGAATTTTAAGAGAAAGGAAGAATTTTGAGGAATTTTAGAGAGAATTTTAAGAGAAGGAAGGGAATTTCTAGAGAGAGAAAGAGTTAGATCTATTAGATTTCACCAAATTTTGTATTAGATTGGTTAGATTCAATGCAAGGAAAGGCTTGAGGAGGTTTAATTTATCCATTTAAAGGTGAGAAATTGAATCTTTTTCATGTAATTGTTGTAGGTCTAATATATTGTGTTACTTCTTGTGTTGGGAAATTCATTAAATTATAAATATATTATTATTCTGAAGTTTATTTCAATCGATTAATTTCTAAGCTAGGGCGATTAGAGAAGATTTCCTTAGTTATTTCTTCCTAATCACCTGATGATGCCCGATTTACGATTTATTGTCACATTTTGGACGTGTTGACCCCCCGTTGCTAAATATTTTAATCATGTAACATTAAAAGTTTGAATCTTTTCCTAGATTCACATGAGATCTAGCTTGTATCTAACTCATTATCGGTTTCAAAGTAAAATACTTTAACCTTTATGTTAGATTCGACATGGATCTAGTGCAGATCTAAGTGTTTTCATTATTTTAAGTTGATTTTGTTCACCCCGTGAAACCCTAGATCTATATCTAATGGTAAGGGGGTCCCACCTATCCGCCGTCAAGGGATTCTAACAATTAAATCACCTGATAACTAGTTTGAGATATATTTCTCGATTTAAATCCCGATTATGTCATTCTATAGATCTAGGGAACATTAGATCTACAGATTTATTCCCACGACTCTAAGTCCCGTTAATGGATCTCATCAATACATATAGTCCCTCGCAATGTTGGTTTCAGTTGTGCGATCTACGAGACATGGTTTATAGGAACCCTTTCCTAGATCTTCATTGTACCTTTATTTCAATGTATTATCTATCGATGTGAGCCTAGGAATTTGATGAGTGTATTTTATACACACAATTTGGGTACTTTTGGCCTTGATAATTTGCAAGTCTTTAGGTATTTTATGTGGTTTTTATGTATTTTTATCTTATTTCTACATAAATTAGTTTTTAGTTATTTTTACATGTTTTATGTTGCTTTGATGCATTTTCATTATGTTTGTAGGAATTGAAATAAAGACTGCTCGGATCGTTGTTTGTATTGACTCAATGTTCGTGCCTGGACGTTTGTGCCCGAATGGTAGTATGATGGAAATTTGTGCTTGGCGACGCTCGGTGCTTAATTTGACAATATTTGGTAGTTGGGCGTGCACGGCGTCGGAAAGCGTGCACGGCGTGCGGCGTCGGCCAAGCCACGAGGGCATGCCCGTGCTTAGATATTCGTGCCCGAATGATAACACGGTGAAAATTTATGTTTGGCGATGCTCGGGGCTTAATTTGATGACATTTGGAAGTTGGGCGTGCACGGCGTTGGAAAGCGTGCACGGCGTGCGGCGTCGACCAAGCCGCGGGCACGGCGTGCGGCAGACGGGGCGCCAGCGTGCGGCCCAGGCGCTGGGCGCGGGCGCATGGGCGCGGCGTGCGGGCGCGCGCTGGGCGTGCGGGCGTGTTGGCGCGCTGGGCGTGCGGGCGTGTGCGGCGGGTGCTGGGCGCTGGGCGCCAGGCGCTGGGCGCGGGCGCATGGGCGCTGCGTGCGGGCGCGCGGCGCGGGCGTGCGGCGTTGGGCGCGCGCGGGGCCTCGGCAGCGGGCGTGGGCGTGCGGCCCAGGCGCTGGGCGCGAGCGCGCGCGCTAGCGTGCGGGCGCGCGGCGCGGGCGTGCGGCGTTGGGCGTGCGGCCAGCGTGCGGCCCAGGCGCTGGGCGCGGGCGCGCCAACGCCGTGCTGAGTGCGATCTGACACAGTTTTAGTGCGATCTGAGCTCCATTTTGTCCGATTTTTGCTAGGGTTTCTTGATGGAGGCTATATATAATCTCTTCTAAGCTTCATATCAGATATCGAGGGATTAGGAGGCTAGACTAAAACATCAAAATAGAGAGCAAAGGTGCTGCAATACAAGGAAAACTGAGCCAAAGCCAAAGAACTAAGAAGGAAAGCCTTGTCAAAGAGACATCTAGAGAGAGGGAGGCTACAAAATACATCAACCAACACTGCTCAAGGCTGCAAATCAAGCTGAATCAAGCCAAAAGCCAAGGAACTCAGTCAAAAAGAATTGCAAGGCTAAGGAGGAGAGCTAGAAACCAACAGAAACCAAAGGAACACCAGCTGAATAGCTTCAAAAGTGGTTTCATTTCTAGTTTTCCATCTCCTTTGTAATTCGAATTTGACAATGTATCAATTGAAAATGATGTTTATTGTAGCTATCATGAACTAACCTTCTATTCTAAGATTGCAATGGAACCCAACACTTAATTTGAATTGAATTCTCTCTCTATTGATCTTAGTTATGCATGTGTTAATTGATTATCACAACCTTTGCTTCTTGATTAATTGCTTGGCCCGTAATTACCTTGGGAACCTATATGAACTTGACGAACGAATTATAGGTTAAGACCTAGTTATGATAACATGCGAGAGTATAGATTATTGTGGGTTATTAATCGGATTAAGTGACGTGTGTCTTATTAATTATCTGCAATAATAGGTATCTTGATAGTAGTTGGGATAGATATATACCTAATTACCGCATGCAACCAATTGAGAATCTAGTCTTAATGACTTCCGATGTGAAAGTTGGTAATGGAAGGGAGGATTAATTAGATTTGGTGACACGTGTCTATTAATCATTCCTGAAATTAGTCTCTTGATAGTGCATAGGATAGACATATACCTATGCACCGCTTAGGAAGATTCGTGATTGACCATCGACAGAGGCTCTTATGTAGTTTTGATTTCTCGGTTGTCAATTCGTATGCTATAATTGATTGAAAGAGAGAGTTAGGAGATTCAAATGACGTGTTAGGGGAAATTGTAATCTTAGACCTTTCTATCTTGATATTTTACCGCATTTTACTCATTACTTAACTTGTGAACTCAACCAATCTACAAACAATCAAACCTTCATCGTTTAAATTAGATCAAATTGATATACGATTGGTACTTGGTTATTATTTGTCACAATTCCCTGTGGGTTCGACTCTTATCTTATCATATATTACTTGTGGGCCGTGTATACTTGCACGTGTGTGTTATCGATTGCGAAATCGACCAACAAGTTTTTGGCGCCGTTGCCGGGGAATTGTTTCTAATAATTATACCAATATTAATTACTATCAAATTGGTCTTAATTTAAACTTGTATATAAAGTTATTTTTAATTTATTTTTAACATTTTTTTTCTATTTAATGCTTTCTTCGTTACGAGGTACACCATGGCCAACTATAATTATCAATGGCCTCACACGGGAATGACCCAATCAGGAGCGGCATGGATGGATGGATTTGATGAGGTGGTGGCTCATTTAGAGGAACTGTCAAGGAATGTTAACGCTCTAGTGGCCCAACGTACTCAAAGTGCTGCAGTGAATTGTGATTATTGTGATGGAAATCATCCGAGTCATCTATGCACCATTAATTTCGAGTCGGCATGGTATGGTGGCAACGTCGACGATTACTTCAACAGTTATGAATGTTCCGATGCTTATCACCAAGATTGGGGGTACACCCAGATTCTACATGGAGCTACAATTATGAAGATCAATACTATGCTCCAAGTCCAGTATATGCACCGAAATTCTCATGTTCACCTTTATTGCCACAAGAAAAAAATTCAAACGTGAAGGAACTTGGGTCCCAGACCATAACTTCGATTGAGGACATTGTGAAAAGTCAGCATATTTCGATTCAAAATCTTGAGAACCAGATGGGACAGCTTATTATCGCCTTCAAGGATAGATATCAAGGCGAATGGCCCAATGACATGGTTTCCGAAACTGATGAATTTCCCATGCCAAAGCTCCAACCAGACGTGGTAATTGATGATGATTCTGATATGAAAGAGACATGTGGGAAACAAGAAAAGGAGGTCGAGGATCCAGCCTTGAGCCCCGATGATGATGATGAGCTAATTTCGATTGTGTCCCATATACCTTCTCCTCCGAAGCTCAAGGATCTGGGTGGTTTGCAGTCTCGTGCCCATTGAGTAGTCATGTCGTAGGCAAAGCTCTATGTGACATGGGAGCTAGTTTACAGTTTGTGCCATGGCGTGATGAAGTAGAGGTTCATGAAAAGAAAGATGAGGATCCACTTGTGTTTGAGAAACTTAATTTCACTATGTCATTCATAGACACAATTGAGCAAGCTCCTAGCTACTTTCAGTTCATACATGAGGATTTATATAAGAACATTAAGCTAGGTGAGCTTGAGACTTTGGACCTCACCGAAGCAATGCCCTCAGATGTTTCACCCCTACTGAAAGATGAAAGCGAATGAAGAAAGTTTCTTTTTGCTGATAGAAGAAACTAAGTTTGGGAGTCGCCCAGTATGCATGCATGCCATGCAAATTAAGGAAATGACAGCACGAAGGCATGCTAAGGTCATTTTTGCAATCGAACCAGACTAAAAGGAAACAGGAAGCTAGTCAGGCTGAGGACTTTAACTCAAGCGCTATTTGGGAGGCAACCCAAATCTCCATTTTATTTTTAGAGCTATTTTGTTTTTATTTTTTTTAATTTATTTATATAAAAAAAAAGAAGTTTGGTGTAGTTTATTTTCGATTTTAAGATTAAGTGTGATTAATGTGTGTAATATTGCTTGTTGCAGATATCCAACATTGAAAATCATAACAGCAGCATAGCACTAGCCAGCTCTGCTTGTCCTTAATAGCAGCCCAAATGCAATTTTTTGGCATTCCACTCTTTTGTCTCTCTCCTCCCACTCCAAAGCCAACTTACATGCATTTTTCCCAAACTCAAATTCGTGCCCCATCACTCCAATTGGGCATCCAATCTCTGCAATCCATCAACATTGTCATCTTCTAACTTGAAATTCAACAAGGATTTGGCAGATTTTGAAGAATTCCCATGGCTTTTCATTAGTTTCCAAGAAAAGGTAACAAGGTCTGTTAATTTCAAATTTTACTTGCTTGGGACTGTGCTTGGGTTGAGTTTTAGTGCAGGATCACTCCAATTCTCCCATTGCAAGACTTTGTGGAGGGCTAGCCCTGCTTCCCAATGCATTGACAACTGAGATTTTGGGAGGTGCACGCCATGTGTTTGATATTTGGCCTGAGAGAGTTTCTTAGCTAATATGGGCTGTTCTTCATGAGGCATTGTTCTGGTATGGCTTCCAAGCAATAACTGGGGCGAAGCTTCATCGTCCAAGCCAATCATAGACCATGACAAGAATTTTGTTAGTCCGAAAGCGTCCAAGCGACACCACACTATAATGATGTTGCTTGATTACCCTCAGTGAAGTTCTCTATTTTAATTCTGTCTATTATAAACATCGAGGACTATGTTTGTTTTAAGTTTGGGGGTGTGTGTGTGGTAGTTTAAGTGAGTTATCCTTGTCTGTCTAGTCGTGTTGTGTTGTGTGGTAGTGAAATTTAAGTTTGGGGGTAGTACTTCGTATTTGCGTATTTATATGTTTAATTTAGTTTTTGTGTGATTTAAGTATGTTGTTCTTTTTATTCAAAAAAAAAAATTTATTTTTAGGATGTGTCCCTTGAGCATTATTTTAATTTGATTTGAACTATAATCCAGGGTCTATGATAAGGGCTTGTTTGAAGAAATTCTAACTCATGAGAAGTAGACAATTGTTGCTTAGTCTTTGTGCTTATCGTTTATTGATTATTATTTTGCTTATGCGTCTTTTCACTTTCATGCACTTACCCATGAGTATTAAGCTAGTTGTATGCTTAGAGAAGACTTTTATAACCGAATGCTTGTGGAAAATATCTATAAACTCTAGAACTCGTTTAAACATCACTCGAACCAAGGTGTCCAATTTTGTTATGTTTGAATTGATGGTCATGTGGTGAGTTGAGATGGAGCGTAAAACGCACTTACTCATGGACACATGTGTAGGAGAGATAGAGCGTAAAACGCACTCTCTTAGAATTGTGATTAAAGAAAAAAAAATTTATTTATTGCAAATTTTGCATGGGGTTGAGGTTGAGCGTAAAACGCACTCGCCCATATGAGCGTGCTTAAGGATCGAGATGGAGCATAAAATGCACTCACCTAGAGCCCTTGGTTCTCAAAATTTTTGGAATTGTGACTTGTACACCTTTGTATTGAGTGATGTGTTAAGCATGTTGTTTTGGAGTTTATTTTGATTATTTCATAAGGTAATGTGGTTGCATAGTTTCATTCGAGCTTGATTGGTTTAGTGTTATTGGGTACTCACACACACACATACGGAAGAGGCCTTAAGTAAAGTATGACTAGCTAACTGAAATTTTAGACTTGCAACACTTTGTTTGTTCTCTTGAGTTCTCTGTGTTGATGCCTTTGAGACCATTGTCGGCTTATTAATTCATTGCTCAAGTTAGGTTATATTAGAAGTTTTTGAATTGTTTAGTTTAGGTTTGTTTTGCTTGAGAACAAGCAAAGATTTAAGTTTGGGGGATTTGATGAGTGTATTTTATACACACAATTTGGGTACTTTTGGCCTTGATAATTTGCAAGTCTTTAGGTATTTTATGTGGTTTTTATGTATTTTTATCTTATTTCTACATAAATTAGTTTTTAGTTATTTTTACATGTTTTATGTTGCTTTGATGCATTTTCATTATGTTTGTAGGAATTGAAATAAAGACCGCTCGGATCGTTGTTTGTATTGACTCAATGTCCGTGCCTGGACATCTGTGCCCGAATGGTAGTATGATGGAAATTTGTGATTGGCGACGCTCGGTGCTTAATTTGACAACATTTGGTAGTTGGGCGTGCACGGCGTCGGAAAGCGTGCACGGCGTGCGGCGTCGGCCAAGCCACGAGGGCATGCCCGTGCTTAGATATTCGTGCCCGAATGATAACACAGTGAAAATTTATGTTTGGCGATGCCCGGGGCTTAATTTGATGACATTTGGAAGTTGGGCGTGCACGGCGTTGGAAAGCGTGCACGGCGTGCGGCGTCGACCAAGCCGCGGGCACGGCGTGCGGCAGACAGGGCGCCAGCGTGCGGCCCAGGCGCTGGGCGCGGGCGCATGGGCGCGGCGTGCGGGCGTGTTGGCGCGTTGGGCGTGCGGGCGTGTGCGGCGGGTCCTGGGCGCCAGGCGCTGGGCGCGGACGCATGGGTGCGGCGTGCGGGCGCGCGGCGTGGGCGTGCGGCGTTGGGCGCGCGCGGGGCCTCGGCAGCGGGCGTGGGCGTGTGGCCAGCGTGCGGCCCAGGCGCTGGGCGCGGGCGCGCGCGCCGGCGTGCGGGCGCGCCAACGTCGTGCTGAGTGCGATCTGACACAGTTTTAGTGCGATCTGAGCTCCATTTTGTCCGATTTTTGCTAGGGTTTCTTGATGGAGGCTATATATAATCTCTTCTAAGCTTCATATCAGATATCGAGGGATTGGGAGGCTAGACTAAAACATCAAAATAGAGAGCAAAGGTGCTGCAATACAAGGAAAACTCAGCCAAAGCCAAAGAACTAAGAAGGAAAGCCTTGTCAAAGAGACATCTAGAGAGAGGGAGGCTACAAAATACATCAACCAACAGTGCTCAAGGCTGCAAATCAAGCTGAATCAAGCCAAAAGCCAAGGAACTCAGTCAAGAAGAAGTGCAAGGCCAAGGAGGAGAGCTAGAAACCAACAGCAACCAAAGGAACACCAGCTGAATAGCTTCAAAAGTGGTTTCATTTCTAGTTTTCCATCTCCTTTGTTATTCGAATTTGACAATGTATCAATTGAAAATGATGTTTATTGTAACTATCATGAACTAACCTTCTATTCTAAGATTGCAATGGAACCCAACACTTAATTTGAATTGAATTCTCTCTCTATTGATCTTAGTTATGCATGTGTTAATTGATTATCACAACCTTTGCTTCTTGATTAATTGCTTGGCCCGTAATTACCTTGGGAACCTATATGAACTTGACGAACGGATTATAGGTTAAGACCTAGTTATGATAACATGCGAGAGTATAGATTGTTGTGGGTTATTAATCGGATTAAGTGACGTGTGTCTTATTAATTATCTGCAATAATAGGTATCTTGATAGTAGTTGGGATAGATATATACCTAATTACCGCATGCAACCAATTGAGAATCTAGTCTTAATGACTTCCGATGTGAAAGTTGGTAATGGAAGGGAGGATTAATTAGATTTGGTGACACGTGTCTATTAATCATTCCTGAAATTAGTCTCTTGATAGTGCATAGGATAGACATATACCTATGCACCGCTTAGGAAGATTCGTGATTGACCATCGACAGAGGCTCTTATATAGTTTTGATTTCTCGGTTGTCAATTCGTATGCTATAATTGATTGAAAGAGAGAGTTAGGAGATTCAAATGACGTGTTAGGGGAAATTGTAATCTTAGACCTTTCTATCTTGATATTTTACCGCATTTTACTCATTACTTAACTTGTGAACTCAACCAATCAACAAACAATCAAACCTTCATCGTTTAAATTAGATCAAATTGATATACGATTGGTACTTGGTTATTATTTGTCACAATTCCCTATGGGTTCGACTCTTATCTTATCATATATTACTTGTGGGCCATGTATACTTGCACGTGTGTGTTATCGATTGCGAAATCGACCAACAAGTTTTTGGCGACCAACAGAATTTGAGGGTCGGGATCCTCGAATTGAATCTTGATCTAATTCCCACGATGGACATGATTTTAGTTGTAAAATTATTATCCAATCATTATAAATGTAAATTTGGGCCTTAAAACGGTATCAAGGGTTCCATCCCACAAAAATCGGATTTAAGGCCCCGTAATAGTGAAAATTGTGATTGCAGATGTTCGGAGCTACTGAGATGGCTTACATACCCACGAGTGGCCCCGACTCCATTCGATGTTTGTTTTCCCTTTTATTATCAAAAAGCGACTTTTAAACAAAACGACAAAGATCTTTTAAAATTGAATTCAAATCGCTTGGGTTAGTAAGACAACTTTAGATTAAAATTGAATGCAGCTAAAAATCTCGATTCTTATTTGGCGAAGGGTTTGAAAACCATTTTTTCCAAAATGTCACCCCAAAAGGGTTATCAAAATTAAAGCTAAAATGAACTTTTTCCCAAATCAAATCCTTCGTACATAGGCTCAAAGAGGCACGAAGTTACTTTCAAAATAATCCACTTCCAACGATTTCAATCCAAAACTAGATAGCGACTTCCTTTAAAAATCACACACACACTTCATACTAAGGAAAATAAGAAGATGCGGTAACTGTGTTTTTACGAAAGTCGGGGGTGCCTAACACCTTCCCCTTGCTTAAGCAAGCCCCCGAACTCTATGAATCTCGATTTCGAGACCAATTTTATGGAGTCATATATTGGGCCATATTGTGAAAATCTAAAAATCCGGATGAGTTGGTACATCCATTTGAATCTTTACCAACTGGCGACTCTGTCTAATTAGCCCATCATTAAAATCAATCTTTTAAAATCCCGTCGACATTCATGTCGATTATTTTCCCTAAAACTCAACCTTTTAGAGAAATACATAAGTCAAAATTCTTAAAAAGGGTAGAGAAAAATCAGAAAAATTGTCCCTGGCGTCGACATCTTGCATAATCAAGTATTGTAAAGCTAACACTTCAAGAGGTAATTTAAGACTTGTCTTTATATCTCTTATTTTTCGTCCATAAATCCGTATGTTAGAAATCATGAAGTATTGCATGCTAAGGTTTATAAGTTTGTATGTATTGTTAGCAAGTCTTATAGCATGTTAAGCTAGCTAATTAATTCATTAGACAAATAATGGAATCAATTAATGCATGAACTATGAAACCTAGATTTACTACTTTTTGTGTGCGGTGTGCAACCTCATATGTTAGGAATTTGGTCATGAAATATAAAGTGGAATTGTAGAGCTAGAATTACAAAAACACAGAATTAAGAATCACTCAAAAATACCTAGTAGATTGTCTGTAATGCAAGTTTAAAGTAAGTAGGTTGAACCTGCCTAAAGCATGAAAGTTAGAATTTTCTGGGTTGCTAAGGCAGCGTCGTGGCGTTGGGTTTGAGCGCTGTAGCGCTGGCCTTGCAGTAGACCTCAGATGGCTAGGCGCTGCGACTCTGGGGCACGCTGTGTAGGGCCGTGCACTGTTGTGAGGCGTTATGCGTGATGGGGCATGTTATGCGGCACTTTGATGTTGCCTTTGGGCATCTAGGTGCTGCACTTGCAGAATACTTTTGTCCAATTTTTCCAAAGCTAGTTTTGTTAAGTTTTTGATAATCGAACATTTTAAAAGATAAAGTATTGAAATAAAGTTCATATTAGAGGCTAGTTAAAGTAAACTAAGAGTAAAGAGTCATGTTGTAATTAATTGCATGTCGACCTCATTAATTATGTAGGGCATACGAAAGACAAAAAATTAGCGTAAACATAAGAGATGTATTCAAGCAAGTTCTTTCTGCACTATGTGCAAATATATGTTTACCTGTTTAAAGTTCATTATTACTTGTAATCTTTTATCGATAAGAGTTATTTGCTATTTGATTCTGCTTAACTTGAGAATTGAGCTATTCCTTTTGGAATAATTATTCGTGAAATATTAAGTTGTTATAATTCTTTATTTAAGATAAGTTATTATGTTAAACCAAATTATTTTAGGGTGATAGCTATATGTTAGTAACTGAGATGAGCAACCCTTATTCATGGGGGAATATACGATGTGTCAGGAAACCGATTTAAATACTGTTGAGACAAATTGTGACAGTATAGTTGATGTTATGCATAACCGAGGATATTGTTAGGTTGATCCCTTATAAATATCTATGGAGAGTTCTAAGTCTTTATGACTGACGAACATTAATTAGTTCTTAGTTTAACAACCCTCACTTTACGATATAAACAATTGTTGAAATATTTTGTTGAGCTATTATTCTTTGAGATATGTGTGGGTTATCTTATGTGATATTTGTTAGACTTGATGAGCAATCTGTTGTTCATTCTTGCGAATAAACTTTATTTGCAGCTAAAGAGGAATTACCCGAAGGTTTTATAAGTAAGGGGAAAGGAAAGAAAAGTATTTAGGAAACTAATGTATTAGTCATTTACTTTTGTGTAAGTCTAAATGACTTTTTTGTAACGAGAAACAAAGAACAAGAATTGTAATAATCTTTATTAAATCAATGGTATTTTATTATTATTATTATTATCACATTATATTATGTCTTTAAATTACATTTCAAATTAGTGAAGTTAAGCCAAAAGGTGTAATGGTATTATTACACAAGTTAGCATTATTGGCAATGTCTAGAAAGTTATGTTAAGAAAAGTGGTTGTCTAATTGAGCACCGCTTTAACGGAAAACCTCATCTTTCCTGAGAACAATCTAGTTGTCAGTATTGTGAGCCTATAATACCTATAATCAGAAGGATTTAGTGTCGGATAGTGAGTCACAAGTCCATTGTAGCTAATACATGGATTTGGGGCCGTCACAAGTTGGTATCAAAGTTGTAGGTTATAGCTCTAAGGTAAAAATACCTTAGGATATAACCTTGAGAGAAGTAGTAGAAGTGGAGATAAATGGACTCATAAAATGTTCTTAATTAATAAAAGATAAACAAACAAAATAATAAAACTATTAAAAATATTTTTTTTATTTAAAATTTTCATGAGAAAATACTAAATAAAATGATATTCTTTCGTAGGATGTTAGGTGAACACGAGTTCAAAGATATATATGAAGTTATAAGAAATAATCTAGTAATAGACCTAGTGATAGAGCTAGAGAGTGATCCTAAAGAGGATCCGATGGAATATCCTGAATAATTTCCTGAGTTGGAATTATATGAAGGAATGGAGGAAGATCTCGAGGAAGTCCCAAAGGACGACCCAGAGGATGATCCAGAGGAGGACTTGGAAGAAGATCATAAGGAGGATCGAGAAGTGATAGATTTAGTGTTAGAAGAGGCAGAAAAAGAAGACTTGGTAGCTTTCATAGTCGAGCAAGCATCTATTGGGATGCAGACCGTAAACAATAGGTTTGCTAACCTACTAGAGCTTATGTGGGAGACAGAGAAGCGAATAAATGTACGACTGAAAATGCTACTAGATAAAGTAGAAGAGGAACGGGATAAGATGCAGGCACAACTCGATAGAACGGTATACAGGTGCAGTGTATCATATCGGGGTCTGAAGAATAAGATGGAAAGATTTTCGATAGAGTCTGGACAAATTAGTTATACCATAAGTAGATCAGTTATATCCTGGATGCTGTGGGATGTGGACCAGGCGACTAGGGGACGTTATTAGTTGTAGTCGGGTATTAACTAATATATAGTTTATATTAACTTTTGTAGTGAGTATTATAAATCCCAACTTTTGTGTAAGTAAGGGGATGTTAGTATGAAAAATGATAGATAAAGAAATCACTTTAATGAAAATGTAACTCGATGAATATTTAATATAAAGTTGTGTTTTATGAAATAAATTGTGAACTTTATGTGCATTATGACATGAATTTAAATTAGTAATATTTATGTGTTGTTTTCTGTTATATAAATAGAAAATGTCGTCGAGAAGAAGATCACAAGCAGAGATAGATAGTGAGGGGGAACAGAGTGAAGTTAGTGAGGGGGAACAGAGTGAAGTTAACCATGTGCAGTAATTTGTAGATTTGCTACTAGGGCCACTGCAGAATCGTCCTGTAAGAAATCAAAACCCACCCACAACACTTCACACATCATTTAAAGACTTTAAAAGTGTGGGACCTCCTGAGTTTAAAGGAACCACTGAGCTAATAGAGGCTCAGGGGTGGATAAAAGAGTTAGAGTGTAATATCCTGAATATTTATAGAACATATAAATATGATATTGAATGACTAAAGTTATTTGTAAAGTTAATTTCGAGGACGAAATTGTTATAAGTTGGGGTGAATGTAATACCCCAAAATATTATCAAAATTATAAATATTGTCTTAACTGGGTTAAGAATGAAAACTCTAGCAATACCTAATGAATGACTGTTCAGGTAATCTTTGAAAACCTAATACGATTCGAAAACGTTATCATATATGTTTAGAATTAGAGCGCATAACCTAAAATGAGGTATCGAGAAGTTTAAAACCTTAAGCCCTAATGCGATTCGAATTTTGTAACATATGTGCTTAATAAAAATCGAAATGATATTTTGAACCAGGTATTTTGTGATTTTATAGTGTAAACGATGAATTAGGTCAAATAAAATTTTTTTGTCAAGCTGCTTAGTCGTGCTTACATTAACAAAATGATTTGTCGTACTTTCCACGATTTCACCAAGAAGCATCCGGACAAATTATTTTTGACAAGTTGCTGTGTCGTGCTTGGGAATGTGTGACAACCTAAATTTTTAGAAATTATTAAATAAGAATTTAATAAATAAAATTCTTATTATGTGACGTTTTGAGTTTTGAGTATGTGTATATATGTGATATATATTGTGAAATATATGATTTGATGTAAAGAGAATTATATTCGTGTATGTGGGGAAAGAGGTTTAATAGTTAATTAAACCATTGAATGAAGTGAAGGAAATTGTTACGAAAAAAATATTTATTGAATATTAGAAAGTTGAAAATTATATTATGAAATAATATAATTTGATTGTTATGTCTTATGGACAATAAAAAAAAATTATTAGTATGAATTAAGTTTTATAAATAATGTGAGTAATTCACTTAATTAAAATAGTAAATTAATGTGAATATATTTGTGTATAAAGTGTTGGTGTGTATTTCAGTACGCTAATGTGATGAGAATTTTATAATTTAATTAAATAATTAAATTAGAGAAATAATGATTTATTAAATGAAATTATAATTATAATTGTCTAATTTGAGATTATAAATTTTGTTAGTAAGATTTAATTAGATTTATTAATATAATAAGTTTAATTAAATTTATTAGGTGTGACAAAATATCTTATAATAAGAAGATTATTAAAATAAGCTAAAAGAGGGTTTTTAGGTTCTAGCCAAACATGGCCTAGTGACCCTTCAATTTCATAAACGGCTGAGACTTTTGATTTTAGTAACTGTAGAAGCCAAAATGAATTTACGTACTATGTTTCGTAAGTCTGGAGAAAAGAAAAGACAGAACATAGAGGAAGAGAGAAAAAGAGAGAAGAAATTCTCTGTGAATTGAGAGTAAGGTTTGGAAATCAAAGAAGGAAGAAGAAGGATAATCAAGCCTCCTAATTGTGTAACTAAGCTTAGAAGAATCAAAGGTAAAATTTTATATTTCTAGTTTTAGTTTTGAGTTCTCTGTAATTGAATTTATAGGGTCAATTTGTTGAGGAATTGGGTTCATGTGTTATTGAGTTTATTTAATCTGATATATGTTGTTAGTAGCTGATGTTTGTAGTATCAAATTCATGAAAATTTGTTAAATAAGAAGAAATTGAGTTTTGGTTGGAATATGTACGTTTTGGCTTGTTTTGGAGTCAAAATTGATGTTCAATTTGAGTAATAATCTGTAAATTGATGATGGATTGTTGTTATACGTTAAAAAACGAAAACAATAGAAGTTGAACGGACCAATTTGGTTGAGAAACGAATCTGTGGCGAGTTATTGCGCTAAATTTGTAAAAATTTGTAAAACTAGTATAAATTGTGATTTTTAAGCTTTTAGATTGGTTGTTTAAGTTATTTAAAACGTTAGAATCATTGTATACATGTTGGGTATTGATTCTACAAAGATTATAATATTTGGGTATGTCTAATTTGTTGATAAAATGAAAAAATTGGGAAATTTTGGTCTGGAATCGCACTGATTCGCGAACTGCAGAAACTGGGATTCAGGAAGCTCGCCCCGGCGAGCTCATTAAGCTAACTTTCTCGCCCCGACGAGAGTTTTGTGAAGGAATTTCTCGCCCCAGCGAAGTCTCCCCCCGACGAGAGTTTTGTGTTATAATTTTCTCGCCCCGACGAGAATTGCAGAAATAGAAATTTTTCTTGTTTTTAATTCTTTTCTTTTTAGCCATCATATGTTACCCTAAACAAGAATTACTTATAACCATTATACATCTAATGTTAAGCAAAGTTTAAGACTTAACTAAAGGTTAAGTGTCGATTAAAGTGGAGCGTATTAAAATGAAGGATTATGAAATGTTAAGTAGAATTAATACTAAGTATTGCTACGTGGCTAATAAATGATGTACATGATTATACATATCGTGTAGGATACATGAAGTGCAGATAAATATATGCTGGTAATCTACAAACCAGGCAAGTCTTTCAGTTTCTAATTGTTATGTGAACTAAATGCTTAATTGTTTTAAACATATGATGTAAAAGCATGATGCATTTTATATATGTTATAAGTATGAGACGACAAAGTCAAATTATGACTACGTTCGTTGAATAAAGAATATTGATTGAGTTATGGAACTCAATCTCTAATTGTTATGTGTTGATCATTATGTATGACATGTTTAGTCAAATGTTTATGATTTAAATAATGAGCATGTTATCTATGTGCTAAGTGATGCATGCAAACTGTTAGATTTTGCTGAGCTGTCGAGCTCATTCTTGTAAATAACCACTTTTGCAGGTTAAAGATTCAAGGTAACGTTATGTGCTGCTTGAATGACATGATTCAGATGTTATGCATGAAGATTAATTATTTTAGCATAAATTTATGTTTTTGAACCATGCTTAAGGTTCTAGATGATGTATTTGACAATGTATTAAATGTAACAGACGTTAAGTTGTAAAGTTTGTATTGAGGTGTAACTTTTTATAATAGCTTTGGCAAGATGAATCATGATATTAACATGATTCTAAGATACTTAGATGTAAAGGTTGAGAATTTTGGGATCGAGAATGACTTGTAATAGAAAAGTTTAAATTAATCCGCATTTTATTAAGTTTAATATTGAATAATATTGTAAAGTCAGAATGAGGATGTATTGTTAACGACCGATGTGGAGAGTGGAATTGTATGAATTTTGGGATCGTTATAGTTGGTATCAGAGCTGATAGGTAGAAACCTTAGGTAAGAGTACCTTAGGCTATAACCTTAGAGAAAAGAGGTGAAGATGATAGAGTTAAAAGAATAATAAGTTAAGAATAATTATGGTGCAATCGTACTCTTTAATGGTTGATGTATGGTATCTGGGCTAAACAATTCCTTCAGAGAGCGGAGGTTGATACGAACTAGCAACCGATCTAACTCGCTGTGAAAGACAGTGTAGACGAGACAGAAACTAGTTTGTTGGTTGTTTATGGGAAACCACTCAGGTGCTATACTGAACACTGTTAGAGACTCGAGGTGTACCGAGTATAGAATTATGGATGTGTATGATTAAGAAGAGATTTTTTCATATAGGTGGATGCATGAGATGAGTTAAGTCCTAGAAACGTTACAAGAAGAAGATGTGAATGACGCGAAGTCAACTCGAATAAAATAGTGAATAATATGAATAAAGTTAGAGATTCTTAAAGGAAGAATTTATTGATAGTAGTATGCACACAAGCCAATCATATTTGATATGATGTAGCATATACTTTATAATCTTATTCATTTATTAATAAAAGAATTGATTTTCTTAAAAGGCATTTTATATTATCTACATGGTGCTGTTATATTAAATGTGATAAACCCGTAGTTTTGAGCAATGCTTTTAGAATCATGATGGTGATCATGCTAATGAGATCTAAATTCTAGATAGGTCGCAAACTAAAATTGTTCCTAATCGTTGGATTACTAAATTGGGGATTAGTGAATCCGGATAGATTAGTACATATGTTGCTTACTCTTAGGAAGAGGATGATTGATCTCATAATCATTTGTGTGGAGACACTAAAGCAAGTATGTAGGTGCTTATTAGAGAATAAGTTCACTGAACGTGACTCGCTAAGGAATACCTAATGGAGTTTTACTCGCCTGTCAATAAGAATTCCTCTAGTGATAGTAGTACAAGTGATCCTTGGACTTGAGATCATCATAGTATCTTGTGTATGATGAGTTATACTTTGACATGTCCCTTAAGACCTTGTGGGTATATCAAAGGGTATGATTGGGTATAATTAGTTATGCATGGAGATAGGTGAATGATCAACAAAGAATCTACCTCGTCTAGTAAAAGATGTGAATGTCCTATGTGATTCGATAAATGATAACTCAGTAGTCCTTGGCCAAGGCAGAATGAAATTAGAAAGGAGTTTCTAATTTGCATTAATTAGAGTTGTGCATTTGGGAATCGAAATACATATAATTAAATAAAATAAGACTTGACAGTAAATCCATGTCTTATATTTAATTGGGACATTGTATGGTAGAAGGATTGAATTGTACGGTAACTATTTACTCAAAGGTTCTTTTGTGATTAATGTTGAAATCTATATTATCTGGAAAGTCGTTGAACGCTAAGGGGGCTTACCCTTATTGTATAATAAATATTATTTATTTAAATGAATTAAATAGTTTAATTTATTTATTTAAATAAGATTAGAATTGTTCTAATTGATTTATTCACAACCGGTTTAATATGGAGAACCTAAAGGGTCACACCGCAAACGGAAAAATATTTATTTAAGAAGTAAATGGCATAATTGTAATAATAAGTTAAGTGTATTTAATTTACTCTATGGAGATAGAATAAATTAAATAGCTTAATATTTATTATTTAATATTTTGGAAATATTAAATATAAATTAATAAGAGGAGTCTTATTATTATTATTACTTTTACTATTATTTAATTCTTAATGAGGATTGGGAATTAATTAATAGAAGTACTCTCCCATGGATTCCTAATTGGATTAGGAGCAATATTAATTAAAGGAGTTTAATTATAATACAAACCCTAATCCTAAATAGTTTAGGGAAGGGTTATTCCTACATCTATAAATAAGAGGGGTCTTATTATAGATTAGGGTTACACACTCTTGCATTAGATTGTGGAGAGTACTTATAATTTCTATAGAGATAGAAACTAGGGTTTTTGCCAAATACCCAACTTCTTGAATACTTGTTCTTCCTTGGTGGATCACCTCTAGAGGCCAAACACTTGGGTGGCTAACGTTGATCAAAGGAAGGAATCACACCGTAGCGTTCGAGGAGAACACGAAGGACTAGGAGTTGAATTTGTACCCGAGGAAGCTTTGTTCTACGAGGGTATAATTTCTTATTCTCTTTCTCTTTCGTTTATATCGTTAATTGAGCACATTGATTGATCATGGTGATGGTTTGTATAAAATTTTAAAATCCGTTTTATCGCGCTTCCGCTCTATTTATGTAATTTGATTTCATGCTCGCGTTATATACAAACCCAACAGTGGTATCAGAGCCTAATCATGTGCTAATTATCGATCTTGATGATTCCATGTATGAATTGATATGCGAAACGTTCGAATTTTTTGGGCTGAAGAAAATTTTTCTGAATCTGCGTCGCGGCGCGGCCGCGCCGCTTCCAGTTCATTCTGGAGCGCGGTCGTGCCCTAACCCAGAAAAACTTTTCCGGGGGTGCAGCGCGGTCGCGCCGCTCCTAGTTCAAATTGGAGCGCGGCCGCGCCGGTGTCCAGACTTTGAAATTTTTTTTGTTTTTCTCAATTAAAATAAATGGTTTATTTAATTGATAAAAGTTTAAAATAAAAGAGTTTATTTTATCTGGAATAGGATTTCAGATTGCTAAAAATTAAAGGAGTTTAATTTGGATTTAGTTTTTGATTAAAATAAAAGAGTTTATTTTGTTTCAAAACTAAATATTAGCAAAACTTTTGCCCATTAATTGATATCAATGCATATATGGAATGATTTTATTATTCATGGGATGAATGTTATTTATTGATACATATAGAGATATGTATGATAATAAATAGGGATTGATTATGGACCGTTGACCAATGTGTGATTGGATTTATTTTAGTGGATGCTTGAATGTATGGGTTTTTTTATAAATGGGGTCTGCGTACCTCGTCTTCTCTAATTTTTCTTAATATAAATTCTATCTCCCTCCTATATACTTCCCCTTGACTGCTGATCAAGGTTTCTATTTATTGTAAATAGTTTATGTAATAGGACTAGTTAGAATTATTTTGAAGAATTGGAAACAAAAGAGCAAGGAGCGCTTGAAGACCCGTTTGTATTGGAGCCCGGGTTTAAATGTAATAGTTATATTTAAATTTATTCTTGCACCCTAGGTTTGACCTTTTGGTTCACTTGGTGGCTCTAGTGAACCCAACTAGAATAAAAGTCCATAATCAATCCGGGTAGAATATAGTATTCTAAATGTGCATTCTTATTATATATATATTATATATTATCCAACATGCTTCGCATGTAAAATAATATGACGCGTATTTTATATATATATGTGCATGCGCGCTAAACAAGATGAGACAAATAATTAAAAAATCCCTCAAGGAAATCATATTAAGTCCTAAGCGTTCAAAGATATTTGGAATATCGAACGTCGCCTTCTAGCATGGTAAAACAATAGAGTATTAAATATTTAATATAAGTTTGTTGTGCACACACAAGGCGAGTATTAAATATTTAAGATGTTGTTTTATCACATTTGATGCTTATAAATAGACTGAACGATGTTGTTTTGTTGTGTCACCACAAGGACAGTGTTTTTCTTTCGAATATATGGAAGTGCTAGGATGGACTTAACTTAGATTATTTTAGTTCGGATGTGCACACACTTGACCATTATAATCTAAGAGGCAAAATACAAGGTGTTACATAGTGGTGTAATTGACAATAGTTGTCTACCTATTTATTTATATATAGTTTGTTGTGCACACACAAGGCTATATATATTTGAAATGGGATCCTTAATCTCACTAGCAAATCTTTAATTAGATTTGCCGAACTATATAATGAGGGTAATATAGTTTGATGAAAATAGTGGGAGATACCAATTTAAAATAAAGACCTAATTTATTTTGGTAATTAATTAAATGAATGTATGCTAAAATGTTGTCTATTTCACATGCAGAATTTAAAAATGTCAAACTCACTATCACTGCGTAGCATACTTGATGATAACAAACTGACCAGACCGAATTACACGGACTGGTTAAGGAATCTGAGAATTGTTCTCACTGCTGAAAAGATTTCTTATGTCCTAAATTCGCCAGTCCCTGCAAGTGTTGCAGAAACAGCCTCTGAGGAAGAGATTGCTACTTTCAGAAAGTGGCAAGATGATGCAATCCTGGCTCAATGCATCATGCTCGCATCCATGAGTAACGAGCTTCAGCGTCAGCATGAAACTATGGATGCTCCTACTATATTGCTGCACCTCAAAGAGTTGTATGGTGAGCAAAGTAGGACTGCTAGATATCAGATATCTAAGGAGCTCTTCCGATCTCGTATGACCGAGGGCACTGCTGTTGAGACTCATGTCCTTAAGATGATCAATCTGATTGAACAGCTTGGATAGCTTGGGTTCGTGATGGATGGGGAGTTAAGTCAAGATTTGATCTTGCAGTCACTCCCGGACACCTTCTCACAATTTGTTGTGAATTTTCACATGAATAAGTTGGACGTCAGCTTGCCTGAGTTACTTAACATGTTGAAAACTGCTGAAGGTCACTTCTCATCCAACAAGAACCAAGTCTTACTAGTGGATGATTCTTCCAAGAAAAGGAAGAGGCCCAAGGTATCTTCTGAAAAGAAGAAAAACAAGAAGGCTAAGGGCAAGGCGAAGCTAAAGGATAAAAAGAAACCTGATCCAGATAGCAAAGGAATTTGCTACCATTGCAATAAGCTGGGACACTGGAAGAGGAACTGCAAGGAGTATCTTACGGGCCAAAAGAAGCTTGGAGAAGCTTCGACTTCCGATCTAGGTTTGTTCATGATTGAAATTAATTTTTCTGAAAGTCAAAATTCTACTTGGGTATTGGATACCGACTGTAGTTCTCACATATGTAATAATATGCAGGGACTAAGCAGAAGTAGGAAGCTGAACAAGGATGAAGTCATCCTACGAGTGGGAAATGGAGCAAAGGTTACTGCATTGGCTGTAGGGACTTATTGTTTAGCACTGCCTTCGGGCAAGTTCATTAGTTTAAATATTTGTTATTATGTTCCAACACTCATTAGAAACATTATTTCAATTTCTGTATTGGATATGGATGGTTTTGATATTATAATAAAGAACAACAGTTGTTCTATTTATAATAAAAATGTTTTATATGGTGTTGGCAATTTACTGAATGGACTTTACATACTTGACTTGCATGAAAATATACTTCAAATTGAACAAACTAAGAAAAGAAAAAGAGATGATGTTAATTATACCTTTATGTGGCACTGTAGACTCGGTCATATCAATGAAACAAGATTATCCAAGTTGCATAAAGATGGGCTTTTAGAGCTATCTGATTACGAATCATATCCAACTTGTGAATCTTGTCTCATGGGCAAGATAACTAAATCCCCTTTTAGTAGAAAGGAGAAAGAGTTATAGAGTTGTTAGCGTTGGTACACACAGATGTATGTGGACCTATGACAACGAATGCACGAGGAGGGTATTCTTATTTTATTACTTTCACTGATGATCATTCTAGATTTGGATATGTGTATTTAATGAAATACAAATCTGAATCGTTTGAAAAGTTCAAAGAATTCAGAAGTGAAGTAGAGAAACAAACTGGTAAGAGTATTAAGATTCTTCGATCGGATCGAGGAGGGGAATACTTAACCAATGAGTTTCTCAATTGTCTCAAAGAAAATGGTATAATCTCACAATGGACTCCACCAGGGACGCCACAGTTGAATGGTGTATCTGAAAGGAGAAATCGAACATTGTTGGACATGGTTCGTTCCATGATGAGTTTTACCGACCTTCCAATATCCTTCTGGGGTTATGCCCTAGAAACGGCTGCATACCTACTTAACAAGGTACCTACCAAATCCATCCCAAGGACCCCATATGAGATATGGACAGGGAGGAAACCTAGTCTTAAGCATGTTAAGACTTGGGGTTGTCCAGCTTATGTCAAAAGGTTTGAGCATGACAAGCTGAAGACTAGATCCGATAAGTGTAGATTTGTGGGATATCCTAAAGAAAGTTTAGGATATTATTTCTATCATCCTACTGATCAAAAGGTGTTTGTTGCGAAACACGCTGCCTTCTTGGAAAAGGAGTTTATCCTTGAAGGGGTTAGTGGGAGTAAGATATATCTTGAAGAAGTTCAAGAACCACAAAATACTACGGATCAAAGTCAGGTACCTGACCAAGTAGAAGAATCTACTGTACCATTACCTATTCGTAAATCTGGAAGAGTACCGAAGATACCTGAGAGGTATGGATTCATCATAGAGGATGATGATGAGGTACGCATCATAGATGATGATGATCCATTGACTTACGAAGAGACTATGAGTAGTGAAGACTCAGAGAAATGGCTAAAAGCCATGAAATCCGAGATGGACTTCATGTATGAAAACCAAGTATGGACTTTAGTTTCACCACCTGAGGGCATTAAGCCTATTGGGTGTAAACGGGTCTTTAAGAGAAAGACTGGGGCAGATGGCAAGGTAGAGACCTATAAGGCCCGACTGGTTGCAAAAGGTTTCAAACAAAGACAAGGAGTTGACTATGATGAAACCTTCTCATCAGTAGCTATGCTCAAGTCCATTCGGATTTTGCTTGCAATTGCAGCTTATTATGACTACGAGATCTGGCAAATGGACGTGAAAATGGCCTTCCTCAATGGAGAGCTTGAGGAGAATGTATATATGATACAGCCAGAGGGTTTTGTTTCAGCGGTTGGAACAAACCAAGTCTGTAAGCTACAACGATCCATTTATGGGTTGAAGCAAGCTTCTCGAAGATGGAACATCCGTTTTGATGAGATAATCAAAAGGTTTGATTTTATCAAAACTGAGGATGAACCATGTGTGTACAAGAAGGTTAGTGGGAGCGCTGTTTCATTCCTTGTATTATATGTTGATGACATATTACTGATAGGGAATGATGTTCCTATGCTACAGTCGATCAAAATTTGGTTATCTAAACACTTCTCCATGAAGGACTTGGGTGAGGCATCCTATATTTTGGGGATAAAGATCTATAGAGATAGATCTAAAAGGATGCTGGGCTTGACCCAAGGAAAGTACATTGACTCGATGCTAAAGAAGTTTAGCATGGAAGATTCAAAAAAGAGGTCTCATGCCGATGAGCCATGGAATACATCTCTCCAAGAAACAGGCCCCAAAGACACCTGAGGAGAGAGACCGGATGAGTAAGATTCCTTATGCTTCCGCAATAGGATCTATCATGTACGGTATGATATGTACTAGACCAGATGTCGCTCATGCACTTAGTGTAACAAGCAGATATCAGTCGAATCCAGGAGAAGAGCACTGGAAGGCAGTGAAAAACATCCTAAAGTACTTGAGAAGAACTAAGGATGTATTTCTTGTCTACGGTGGGTCTGAATTGAAACTAGAGGGCTATACAGACTCAAGTTTTCAAACGAACCAAGATGATAGTAAATCCGTTTCGGGGTATGTGTTTACCTTAAACGGTGGCGCGGTGAGTTGGAAGAGTTCCAAACAGCAAACAGTTGCTGATTCAGTGACAGAGGCAGAGTACATAGCTGCAAGTGAAGCTGCAAAGAAAGCTGTTTGGATGAAGAAGTTCATAACTGAACTTGGAGTGGTTCCTAGCATTAGAGGAGCCGTACCTTTATTCTGTGACAACAACGGAGCTGTTGCGCAGGCTAGGGAACCCAGGTCTCATCAGAAATCCAAACACGTGTTGCGGCGGTTTCATTTGATTAGAGAGATCATTGAAAGAGGAGATGTCACCCTGGAGCGTGTGGACTCTCAAGACAACATTGCAGATCCATTTACTAAAGCTTTGACTCAACAGCAGTTTGATCGTCACTTAGAAAAGATGGGTATTAGATACCATGGCGATTGGCTTTAGTGCAAGTGGGAGATTGATAGTAGTATGCACACAAGCCAATCATATTTGATATGATGTAGCATATACTTTATAATCTTATTCATTTATTAATAAAAGAATTGATTTTCTTAAATGGCATTTTATATTATCTACATGGTGCTGTTATATTAAATGTGATAAACCCGTAGTTTTGAGCAATGCTTTTAGAATCATGATGGTGATCATGCTAATGAGATCTAAATTCTAGATAGGTCGCAAACTAAAATTGTTCCTAATCGTTGGATTACTAAATTGGGGATTAGTAAATCCGGATAGATTAGTACATATGTTGCTTACTCTTAGGAAGAGGATGATTGATCTCATAATCATTTGTGTGGAGACACTAAAGCAAGTATGTAGGTGCTTATTAGAGAATAAGTTCACTGAACGTGACTCGCTAAGGAATACCTAATGGAGTTTTACTCGCCTGTCAATAGGAATTCCTCTAGTGATAGTAGTACAAGTGATCCTTGGACTTGAGATCATCATAGTATCTTGTGTGTCGACGCCGGTTTCTTTTCTCGTGTCCTCTTCCGATTTTAGCCTTTCGATTAAATGATTTTTGGGAAAAGGTCGGCATAAATGTCGACGGGGTTTTGAAAGATCGTTTTTTATGATGAGCCAATTAACCAGAGTCGCCAGTTGGTATATTTGAAATGGATGTACCAACTCATCCGAGTTTCGTTTTCGTAAATCGCTGGCTCATATGTGACTCCGAATTAATTGGTCTGCAAACCGAGATTCATAGAGTTCGGGGGCTTGCTTAAGCGAGGGGAAGGTGTTAGGCACCCCCCGACTTCCGTGAAACATGGTTACCGCAATCTTGATGCTTTCCTATCCTTTAATTTCATGAAATGTGTGTGTGCGTGTGCGTGTGTGTGTGCCTATGTGAATGTCGTGGTGAGTTTGTATGAAAGAATCACTTGGGGTTTCTTATGGAAAGTCGTGTTTTCTTTTAAGAATGCCTTAGAATGTCCTTCGGCTTATACGAGAAAGCTTCATGAGAAAGGTTTGATTTTAATTGTCAAAAACTATGAGATTTTCATTGGGTGTCGTTTTGGCAAAACAAGAGTTTTTTTAAACCTTCGTCAAAATAGGAATCGAGATCTATACGTTGCTTTCGTAAATAGCATGATGGGCAACTTCTAGGATCTCTTTCACCCTATGCACAAAGATTTAATAAAACGTTACTTATTTTATAAAATCATTTTTTGTGATGTTTGAAAACGATTTTTTGTTTTAGCCTTCTCGTTAAATAGGAATCGACATTCATTAGCATTCCCAATTTTTAGCCTCGTGATTCTAATAACCTAGTTTGATTGATTTTATGAAAATCTTATCATTTTAGCTTTGAAATCAATTTCGTCTCATAAATCAAATCAAGCATTAAAATGCGTTGGGGCTACTCATGGGCATGTAAGCCATCAAAATAATCCCAAACGCCTACAATCACGAGTTTCACTATTTCGGGGGCCTTAAACACGATTCTCGCATTGGCGTCGTTTTAAGGCCCGACGATTACATATTTACAATGAAAGGTACATCGAATTTATTACATATATCAAAAGATGTCCATCATCGGATTTGGACCAAGGGGTCGCTCTCCTAGGCTCACATCCAAAATCGCTACACACCCATAAGATCCTAAAATAACAATCTAAACAATCTATGCACTATACATCATTACAACGAGCTAAAAATTCACCAAATGGATATCATCGGGCCATTAGGAGGAATTTCGTTCCATTTGGAACCCTCACTAATAGCCCTCCATCCACGGATTCATGACAATATGCAAGAACAATTACATTTAATATAGTTCGGATGACAAAAAAAGATTAACGAAAATGGTAAAACAAAATGCTAAAACAAAGGATTTTTCACCTTGCAAATAATCCCCACAATATGTATGAATTTGTGTATTGAATAGAGTAGAAAATATGAGATGTAATCTCACAAAATGGGTACAATTTCTCACTATTTCTCACTCTTTTCTCTCTTAATTTCTGCTGTTTTCTTCTTCTTTTTCGCCTTCTCCCGAGCTGCTGCTGCTGAATTCTTCCTCTCTGTTTCTGTATGCTGATGGCCTGATAAGGGGCTGCCCTAGGCAGCCGCAGATTGATCTGTGGCTGGCCGTAGATTGATCTGCGGCTGGCCTCGGTTTCCCCGCGCCCGCCGCGCACTTCAGCCGTCTCGCGCACTACCATTATTTTAATCGCTTGGCCGCAGATTCATCCGCGGCCGGGTGGGCTAATTTTCTTGTTTTTCGAACCGTACCTCGATTCTCGTGTCGGATCATCGGTTTCTGCTGAAAGGCTTGCATTTTGCAGTCCGGGAATCGCTGGGAAAAGTGCCACATCATTCATGGGTGTTTGCTTCGCCCGTCGTCGTGTCAGCCTTGATCGCAAGTCGTCGTGGTGGCTCATTTGACGGATTTGCCCTCCTGTCAGGGTTAGTGCAAAATTTGGGTGTCTACATTGTGTATGATGAGTTATACTTTGACATGTCCCTTAAGACCTTGTGGGTATATCAAAGGGTATGATTGGGTATAATTAGTTATGCATGGAGATAGGTGAATGATCAACAAAGAATCTACCTCGTCTAGTAAAAGATGTGAATTTCCTATGTGATTCGATAAATGATAACTCAGTAGTCCTTGGCCAAGGCAGAATGAAATTAGAAAGGAGTTTCTAATTTGCATTAATTAGAGTTGTGCATTTGGGAATCGAAATACATATAATTAAATAAAATAAGACTTGACAGTAAATTCATGTCTTATATTTAATTGGGACATTGTATGGTAGAAGGATTGAATTGTACGGTAACTATTTACTCAAAGGTTCTTTTGTGATTAATGTTGAAATCTATATTATCTGGAAAGCCGTTGAACGCTAAGGGGGCTTACCCTTATTGTAGAATAAATATTATTTATTTAAATGAATTAAATAGTTTAATTTATTTATTTAAATAAGATTAGAATTGTTCTAATTGATTTATTCACAACCGGTTTAATATGGAGAACCTAAAGGGTCACACCGCAAAAGGAAAAATATTTATTTAAGAAGTAAATGGCATAATTGTAATAATAAGTTAAGTGTATTTAATTTACTCTATGGAGATAGAATAAATTAAATAGCTTAATATTTATTATTTAATATTTTGGAAATATTAAATATAAATTAATAAGAGGAGTCTTATTATTATTATTATTTTTACTATTATTTAATTCCTAATGAGGATTGAGAATTAATTAATAGAAGTACTCTCCCATGGATTCCTAATTGGATTAGGAGCAATATTAATTAAAGGAGTTTAATTATAATACAAACCCTAATCCTAAATAATTTAGGGAAGGGTTATTCCTACATCTATAAATAAGAGGGGTTTTATCATAGATTAGGGTTACACACTCTTGCATTAGATTGTGGAGAGTACTTACAATTTCTATAGAGATAGAAACTAGGGTTTTTGCCAAATACCCAACTTCTTGAATACTTGTTCTTCCTTGGTGGATCACCTCTAGAGGCCAAACACTTGGGTGGCTAACGTTGATCAAAGGAAGGAATCACACCGTAGCGTTCGAGGAGAACACGAAGGACTAGGAGTTGAACTTGTACCCGAGGAAGCTTTGTTCTACGAGGGTATAATTTCTTATTCTCTTTCTCTTTCGTTTATATCGTTAATTGAGCACATTGATCGATCATGGTGATGGTTTGTATAAAATTTTAAAATCCGTTTTATCGCGCTTCCGCTCTATTTATGTAATTTGATTGCATGCTCGCGTTATATACAAACCCAACATTTATATATAAACAAGAAGATTCAAAGAAGAATCTTGAAGAGTTTTATAAGATGAGAACCAGGAGTTACCTGACTCCAGTAATAAAGATGGTATTTATAAGATGAGAATGGTATAATGATAAGAATGAACTCAAATAGAGTTTAGAGAATTCATGTGAGACAAGATTATGATAAAATAATTAGGTTCAAAGAAGAACTTGAAGAGCTAAAAGAACAGGGAACACCTGAGTTGATTAATCACAAGATAACGTGATTAAAGAGAAGAATAAAGAAGATCGTAGGATGAGACGATCATGAGATAAAAAAGAATCGTAAGAAGAGTTGATGATAGAATGAGATCATGACGTGATCTGTTAAAGTTGTAAAATGTCAGATGATCTTAAATGATTGAATAGTTGTAGCATGACGCTATAAAGAGATGGTACTATGAAATAGTACGAGATAAACTCACGAAGAGTTATGGATGATGAAATACGAGAAATTCGTATCAAACAAAGAGTTAAGTTGAGAGCAAGATGAAATTAGGTGGGATTTCAATCGAGGACTCATGTTAGTGGTTGGGTTGTACGATTCCTGGTATGGGATGGGAATTTGTGCTTGGTTTGAAAACTACTTAGCTTCCTATATTAATATAGTGGTTGAGTTGAACAACTCCTGGTATGGGATGGGATTTGTCCATGGTTTAACAACCGCTTAGCTTCCTATATTGATTAGTGGTCGAGTTGGTTCGACAGCCACTTAGCTTCCTATATTGATAATCATTAAAATATTGGTGTCACACTATCGATATACATATGACAAGAAGGTGATTCTTTTCTCATATTTATATTTGATAGTTAGAGAATATTTAAGATTAGGTACGGTTCTTAAAACTCATACTTATGGTAAGATCGTGACTCATAATCGTATGATGGAACCCCTCAGCGAATGGACAATTTTGGTCTGACTAGGATAAGTTCCTAAACCCATATGATTGTGGTAAGTTCCTGAACTTCCAAAGTGTGGTAAGTTTGATGAACTACATTGGGTATAGAAACGTTATGGAATAGAGAGTGATGAGCGGGTTTATACCTATGAATTAGATATATCTTAGGCTTATTTCTTTACTATCTTTGAGTATTTTTAGTGTCATCTTACTTGTTTATGCATTGATTTTGTAGGAAATAAAGCAAAGCCATTTGTACGTTAACGCCTGGGTGTCTTGTTTGCCATTTTTGAGCTTCCGATTGACATACAACAGGTATTTGTCCCATCTTTGTCTCTACTTTCTGGGTATCAATAATATGGGCCAAATAACCTATACAGCCTTTTCTCAACAATTTCCTAGCTTGCATCATCGTCAGACAACTCGAGTGCCTAGGCGATTTACTACCATAGAACACTACCTTAGACTGATTTGGAGTCTGAAGGTTTATACACTTCTTCTGGCAATCTATCATTGCTCCATGGTTAAATAACTAGTCCATACCTAGAATTACATCAAATTCTCCTAGTTGAATTGGAATTAGATCCACATGTAACTTATACCCCCTTATATCTACAAGACAATTCCTATGAATATGGCTAACGGGAATTATTTCCTTATTCGCCACTTCTATGTTCATAGGATGTTCTAATTCTTCCAAAGATAAATTTAATCGTTGGGAGAATTCATGTGATACGAAGGAACAAGTAGCACCCGAATCAAATAATATGTATGCAGATATATCATTGACCGGAATGATACCTGAAACCACGTCCTTAGATGCGACCGCGTCTTGAACTGTCATGTTGAAAGTCCTTGCTGTTGGTCGATTCTGAGTTGGTGGTCCAGAAATTGTAAGATTTCCACCGTTATTTCCCCTTCCTCCATTTCCTTCACTTGAGTTCTTCTTTGGGCAATTCCTAGCCTGATGATCCAATGCTCCGCAGTTGAAGCATCCATTCCTCTTTGGTGCGGGGCAGTTGGGAGAGATATGCCCCTCCTGTCCGCAATTGAAGCATACATTCTTTCCCTTTAGGCAAGCGCCTGAGTGACTCTTTCCACACTCCTTACAAGCCTCCGCTCTTTTCTTCGAATCACCAGATTTACCCCCAAAACTTGTTGGTTGCTGTTGTTATTGTTGTTGTTGTTGTTCCACTTTCTTTTGCTACCACTGCTACTACCTTCCCCTCTATTTCCTCCTTCAATCTTCTTCTTCTTTTCCTTGTTGAATTTCATTAGGGCTTCACTTTTGCCCTCAGCAATTATGGCCTTCTCCAGAAGAGTAGCGAAGCTGTTTGTCTGTAACACCGAAAGTCCGCTATACAACCATGGCTTGAGGCCCTGCTTGAACCTCCTTGTCTTTCTTTCCTCAGTGTCGACCTGATGAGGTGCAAACCTCGCCAGCTCGTTAAACTTTGCAGCGTACTGGGGTACTGTCATGTCATCTTGCTTCAGCTCCAAAAATCGCATCTCCATGCGTCTCTGCATACTCACAGGAAAATAATTTTCGAAAAAAACTTCTTTAAACCTCTCCCAAGATATCACACCTTCTCCCACCCTGTTCTGGTTCGCCTCCCACCAGAAGTTAGCTTCACCTTTCAGCATGTACGTGGCGAAGATCGTTTTCTGCTCATCTCCTACTCGGGCGATTGCAAATGCCTTTTCGATTTCTTTGATGCATGACTGGGCTTCGATGGGTTCGGTGGTCCCTTTGAATTCAGGGGGTCCCACACTTTTGAAGTCCTTAAAGGTTGCCACTTGGGCCGTCGGAGGGTTGTTATTATTATTCGGGGTCCGATTCTGTAGTACCCCAACTAATAGGTCTACAAATTGTTGCATGGGGTTCGGTTGATCCCCAGCATTACTGACTGACTCTTCAGGTGTCTGTTGATGACGTCTTCCCCTTGGCATTTTCTGATGAATAAAATTTACATGTTATCATCCCACAACTTAATCTTATAACATTTAAAGCTTATATATAAGTTTAATCATCACATCACACATATAAATAAACACATTTTATTAATATGAAAAAAAAAAACATGAAACCAAGGTACTTAACATCTTATGGCTAAATGCCATTTACATCCCTTAACTTAGAACTGAAATTTAAATATTTACATCAATAGATAAACGTTCAATACGACACTAATAAAAAGTTCATAGCAATATAAACTCAAAGACCCCTCTTCATAGCATCTTCATACTCCTCGTCTGCCATGTCCAGAACTAGCCCTCGACTTATAGCGTGTCTAGACCGGTGCTCCTCACGCGGAAAATGGTACACCCTATGCTGGAACCTGTCATGCGCTGAGCTAAACGCGTACTGCATCCTATCTATCCTAACCTTCTTATTCCTTACCTCATCCTCTAACTCATCCCTCTAGTTTTGAACCCTTACACGACCTTTCATCTCATCCCTCCAGTAAGTGGTAATCAACTGTTTGTCTGTTTGAAGACCCTGAACTCTCGCCTCCAATCCGTTTATCGTATTTCCCAAGTGGGACCGGATGGCCTCCTTTTCTACCCTCAACCTATCTGCCTTCTGGTCTGATGCATGCAGCTTGTCAGCCAGTCCTGCGTTCCTAACCATCAGATGATGCACCAATGCCCCGAGCAGTACCATTACCCCCTTTTCTTCCTGATACTGTTCCTCCAACTCATGAACCCGATCGTCCAACTCTGTGTTCCTGTCCATCAACTCATCTAGCAGCCTATCCTCTGGTGCTTCCTCAGAGTCCTCCTCGGGCTCCTCCTCCTCGGGATCCTCCTCAGAATCCTCCTCAGGGTCCTCATCTGGGTCTGAATCAGCTGCTGCCTCAGCTATGGGCGGAGGTACAGCTGCTACTAACTGCTCACTAACCACATGGATATCTCTAATCTCCTCTTCTCCTGACATCCTACAATCAAAACAAACAACTAGATTAGTATATCAAAAATATTTTTTTTATTAGTAAAAGTAACTAGACTTAACACTTTAAACTCTATGCGAGTTCATCTCTTTCTATCTCCACTAATTTTTTTTTACGGCTATAATCTAAGGTTCTTCCACCTAGGATTTATAACCTACAGCTTTGATACCAACCTGTGATGCCCTCAAATCCGTGTAACATCAAACATAGGATATGGTGCTCACGATACGTCAAACACCATCATCTAACTAAACAAGCTTCATAAATAATAATAATAATTACAATAGTATTTGAATAAAATCCCAGGTTTACATAACCTTAAATAACCTTAAACTTAACTTAGCGTTTATCGCTACGATACATCAATGCGAAAATCTAAAACTATTACAAAAGTAAACTTTTCAATTCTTCATCTTAGCTTTTCCCTTGTCCTTGCCCGAGCCCTCTGCTTTCTCACCCTTAACTGAAATGTTAAAGCAAGAATGAGCACAAGTTGCCCAGCAAGTGTATAAAATAATATGATAAAGAATATCAAGATTAAAATCATCTGTTTTGACATCTCTCTATAATCGAAGGAATAATCAAAAAGTAGTGTCGGATGTCAACGATAATAGTTCAAGAATTTTCAATAGCATACTAAGGGGTACAGAAACCGTGAACATTGTTTTTAATTCATCGAAAACCATCAGAAGCTTAGACAATCAAATAGACTGTAAAACATTCTCCGCAAGTACTCCAGGTGATTAGCCTTTTATACCCTACATTGTGCACAAGTATGAAATTTAAACGCGTAAGCGTAAATGGGACTATATGCCCGACATCAGTTTTACCCCGTTATTCGGGTTGTTCATCTTAGTATTCATGCGGGACCGCACCAAAAAAATTTGGATTGGTAAAAGCTACAATGAATTTGAATCATTCAAATGATTATCGATTCGCATCGTTAGTATCTAGCCAGAACAAAAGGCCAGAAGGCTTCCCAAAGTAATAATTCATAATTAGATAAAATTATATGCAATTTGAACTGAGTCATCAATAATTAAACTTGAACAAAATATGAACTCGAATGAGATATAACTTGCAAATGAGAACCTTGTAAACAAATTTCCCAAATTAGGAAACTTGCTTTCATAGAGACAAAATGAATTGAGATAAAATACTTGCCTTTCGAGTAGTTTACGATTAGCACTTAACTTTACTGCAAATATCCTATATACATTCATATACAAATATTCGTTAGCCACTCATTCACAATGACCGATTTTCATATTCTACTCATTCAATACTTAACTAATTCAACTGCTTCATGATAAAGAATGTGTTTTACCAACATACATTAAACCATATATACCATGAAAACAATTCATCATATATCATAAATATTTGTTTTTGTTTTTATTCCAAAAGTTTCATTTACAAAACCTGTTTAAACCTTTTTAAACCTCAGTTCAACATAGCCATTACATACTTAGATAATACAAACATTCCAATGATCACATAATAAAGCTTATAAGAATGTAACACACATGTATCAAGCTTTAGATTACAAACAGAACATCTTGACCACTCTGCAGCACGGCGCGGCCGCGCTGCCTTTATGCTTGGGAGTGGCGCGGCTGTGCTACTCCCTTCCAGGCTCAGAACTGAGCTTTTCAATGCTCAGTTCCCTTTCTAGCATGCTAGGGTCTTGGCACACCACAATTAGGAAATATACATACTGATATGAAAGCTTAAAACTAATCTAAGCCCATGCATTCGACATTTAATAAATCATTTCTTAAATTCAAGAGAAATTTACCAAATCATGGCTTATGATTAAATTTTGTGATAACATAATTGTAGTACATCTTAATACATATATAAGACTTCTTCATGATCATTATACAAGATTATGTTGAGTTCGAAAGGCTGAGCAAGTAAAAGGAAATTTTAATGTTTGTTTCAGGCGCGGCGCGGCCGCGCCCTGATTGACCTTGGTACCAGCGCGGCCGCGCTAGTACTCAGTCACGGATTCTGCAGCCTGCTGTGAACCAAATTTCTAATAACCTATGCAATCCCAATTTGAACACACCCAGACCTTATGAACTTACCCAAAGCAACATAATTTGAGTACTTAACTATCTTAATAACACCAACAACTCCACTAGCAAATTTAGAGCCTCTAAACTCAACTTTATCACAAATTAATCTCATTTAAGCAAATTAACCAACTTGAACATATTTAGCACCTCTTGACTGAATTCAGAGCATATAAGGCATAATTAGACTTAGAATTTCATGCTTTAATAAACTACCATCACCAATTATCAACATGGCAACACGACTCAAACAAACCAATTAGCATGCTTATTCATACATTTCTCACTATTTTACTAAAGAAAATGAAATGGGTTTAAGAATTACCTCTTGGATGGAATTTCTTAGTGCCTTAGACTTATTAACCCCTATACTTTGATCACTTGATTCCCTGTAACCCCAGAAACAATTCAAGTTCTCACTCTCTCTCACTCTTGCTCTCAATTTTCTCTCTAAATGAAATTCTGGCCAAAAGGGAATGATAATAGAGAAGGAGTATATATAATTCTTGAACCCCTTCACAATCCTAGCTCTGAATTCATCAGATATTATCCCTTTTGCATTACCCATATCAGTTTTATTGGATTAAAGGAGAGAGAGGTTATGAATTGGAAGGGTTTTGGTGAGTTAAGCAAGTTGTAACTCCCTCCCTTTTTGATCTCCTGATAAACCAACCGTATAAACCCTTATTTAGTCTCAATTTGATAGACACAAGTTTTTGGCGCCGTTGCCGGGTAATCTTTTTGTTTAATATTTATTTCCATATTAGTTATAATCAATTCAATCTTAATTTAAACGTTTTATTTTTATTTTTATTTTATTTATTTCTTTTTCTGTTTTACTTCCTTGTGAGGTACACCGTGGCCAACTATGACTATCAGTGGCCATATACGAGAATGACGCAACCAAGAGCGGCAAGGATTTATGAACTCGATGAATTGTCAGCACATATTGAGACACTTTCGAGGATGTTTGACACTTTAGCAGTACAACATATTCAAAGTGTGGCGGTAATTTGTGATTATTGTGCTGGAAATCATCCGAGTCATCAATGTGCCATCAGTTATGAGTCGATGCAGTATGGTGGCAATTTCGGCGATTACCTCAACAATTATGCATATTCCAAAAACTATCATCAGGATTGGGGTGGTATCACCTGGATTTTTCATGGAGCCATAATAATCAAGTCCAAATCTTTACTCCAAGCCAATCACACACTCCAGAATTTCAAGATTCAGCCTCGCCACATGAAGAGGAAAGGAAACTGAGTTTGGAAGAGGCCTTGGCGCAGTTTATTACAGCTATGGACAAAAGAATGAGTAATCAAGATCAGCTGTTGAACTTAGTGGATTTAAATATAAAAAGTCAAGCAGTGTCGATTCAAAATCTTGAGAATGAGATGGGACGGCTTTTCAACACCCTCCACAATCGCTATCATTGTGTATGTCCCAGTGACATGGTTCTCAAGACTGATGAAATACCCGCACCAAAGCTGCAAGAGGATGTGTTAATTGACGATGATTCTGATATGGAGGAGACAAGTGGGGATCAGGAAAATACAGCCATAGAAGATTTAGTCTTGATTTTTCACGCTGATGAGCCGATTTTGTTAGTGCCACATGCACCTTCTTCGCCAAACCTCAAAAATCCGGGTAGTTTTGCAATCCTGTGCCCGATTGGTAGTCATGTCGTCGACAAATCTCTATGTGACATCGGAGCTAGCATGAATCTGGAGTCATGGTGGGATGAGAAAGGGGTCCATGAGAAGTTAGTTGAAGATCCAGTTGTGTTCAAGAAGCTTCAATGCCACAGTTCATTCACAAACACAATGGAGCATATGCCTAGCTATTTGAAGGTTATAAAGGAGATTTTATTGGAAAAGAACATGCTAGGTGATGTTGATTCAATGGCCCTTACAGAAGCAAAGCCCTCAAACACTTCATTATTACTAAAGGATGAAGGGTTCCTCAATTTTCGAAGGGGAATTGGATAGTAAAACATGGAGAAGTCGGGCTGACGACTATAACCCAAGCGCTTGATGGGAGGCAACCCAATCACTTTATTTTATTGTTTTAGTTTCTTTGAACTCCATACTTTTGCAAGAATTTAGTATCTTTAGTAGTTAGTTTTAGGTTTTTCAGTACTTTGCCAGTCTCTCATGCTCTAAAAAAGTTGTGCTAATCCATGTTATGTTGCTTTGAACAGGTAAAAGGTTTTGGGATTGTAGGAATTGAAGAAAGGAGGAAAAATTAAAATTTCAAAATCAGAGTTCTCGCCCCGGCGAGAAAAATGACCTTGGAATCCTCGCCCCGGCGAGAACCCCTCTGCCAGTTTTCGCCCCAGCGACTCAATTCCTCGCCCCAGCCCAAACTTCTCTGGACTTTCTCGCCCTGGCGAGATTCCAAGGCAAAAATCTTCGCCCCGGCGAAGATGAAGTATTTTAGTTTTTAATTCCTTTTCAAAATCAGAGCCTATTCACTCCAAAACTCTCCCAACCAAGTCCAATTCAACCTAAACCCTCTCCTACCCTAAACAAATAATCTTAATCATTTCTCCTCATACTTGGGCTCAATTTTCTCCTCTCTCATTTGGATTTGCCAAACATTCACACGGTTTTATCAAGCAAATTAGGGAAAGTAGCTACTTGAGCAAGGCATTCATGAACATCAAACATCAAAATCAAAACGAATCTGAGTGTCATTCTAGTTCCAGTTTCTCGAGCCTCAGCCGCTGCAAGCATTCTCACCTTCAGATTTGGATAATGAGCAAGGTTGAGCACGTCGCTTGACCAGTCAGGGAAGTTCTCCATTTTAGTTTCTTTATTTTACAAACAATGAGGACATTGTTCATTATGAGTTTGGGGGTGGATTTGCTGTCATTATACATAGTCATGTCATATTGCATTACATAATTGTTTAGTTCACGTACATTGCATTTGTTAGTTATTTTTGCATACTGTATGAATAATTTTTTAAAAAAAAAGTAAAAATTTAAAAATCACAACAATATTTTTTGTTTTTATTGCATTCTTTTATAAAAGTTAGGATCATATAGAATTGCATTTAGGATAGTTTGAGCAATAAATTGATGTAGAGTATTTAAGGAAAGCCATGATGAAAATTCTGATCAGTTAGCTAATTAGTTTAGTGAGACGGATAAGGAGTGCTAAATTAGGAATTTTGTCTGTTTCTGATTTTGTCGAGCTTGAGACCCTTTTAATTCTTTTATGCACTTATCCATTTGGTTGAGCTAGTTTTAACTTTGAGGAAGTTTATATGTTAAATGCTTGTGGAAGAAATTTATGAACTCTATATCTTGTCTGATCATAACTTAAAGTGTAATATGAGGATGAATATAATTTGGGGGAAATCTTGGTTAATTTGAAAAAAATTGAAAATTTTGAACCGTCCCCAGTTGAAAAAATGGATCATGTGGTGGGTTGAGATGGAGCGTAAAACGCACTCACTCATAAACACATGCAGCGAGATGGAGCGTAAAACGCACTCGTTTAATTGGAAGTGAGATGGAGCGTAAAACGCACTCACTAAAAAAAGAAAAACAAAAAGAGAATGAAAAGAGGAAAAAATTGTTGAATTTTCTGGGGAAGGGTTTAAAAAGGGGCTTAAATGTTTTAAATAACCTTGTGATCCTTTAGTTATGTTTTTTTTGTATTCGCTGTGAGTTGTGGAAGATAAGCATATAGAGTTCTTGTTGTTATACTAATCTTTTTGATATCTTTGATGATGCATTTAATTTCATGAGCTTCTTTGAATGTTTTTTTTTTGCTACTTTGATACATTTGGATTCACACACACGCGGAAAGGTTAGAAGTAAGATGAAATTGGTGATAAGTTAAATTTTTGATGGTGCATAAATTTGAGGTTTTGCTGAATTGTTAGTTATTGATCTCTAAGGCGTGATATTTATAATCTATGTTGATTTATTACTCAGTCGTAATACATCATGCATCTGCATTCATTTAGATAGGTTTGTTTATTTTTGTTTTTCTTGTGTTTTTGCTTGAGGACAAGCAAAGTCTTGAGTTTGGGGGTATTTGATGAGCGGGTTTATACCTGTGAATTAGATATATCTTAGGCTTATTTCTTTACTATCTTTGAGTATTTTTAGTGTCATTTTACTTTTTTATGCATTGGTTTTGTAGGAAATAAAGCAAAGCCATTTATACGTTAACGCTTGGGTGTCTTGTTTCCCATTTTTGAGCTTCTGATTGACATAGCAGCTGGTTGCGGCTCAATTTCACCCATGATCCAATCTGATTCTCTCAAAACTTAAAGACCGAAAGTTGTAGATCTTGATCTCAGCTTTTAGGAACATCTTGAACCATCCAATTTGAAGTTCGTATGAGAGAGTTATGATCATTTTACCATCAGATTTGGCATGAATTTTACATAGTAGCTGTTTCCTGGCCATTTTGGACCTTTCTCTGATCAGTATCTCGACGAGCTCCAGTTATGAAAGTTGTAGAGCTACTTCTTATATTTCCGTATCCTCTTGAATCGCATTAATCCGAGTTCGGACGAAGACGTTATGGCCATTTTTCCAACAGACGTCGAGGCTGATTCGGGCAGCAGAAGTTTTCTCGCTGGGGCGAGAATCTCAGGCTTAAATTTCTCGCCAGGGCGAGAATGCGCGGAAGGAAAAAAATATTTTAATGCAGTTCTTTTGGGAAATCGATTTGGAATTGGATTCTTTCTACTGATTTGATTCAAAAACTATAAAAGAGACAGAGAGAGATGGAAATATACATATACATATATACACATAGATGGATGATACATTGATGGATACACAATTACGCAAGGATTGAGATACAGAGCTGAATTGGGAGATTGGAGACTGAGAAAGCAGCGCAAGAAATTCAGATTAGAGACTTGAAGATTGAAGAACTTCCACTGAGTTTTTCTTATCCTCTATCTTAGATTTGTAATTTAATTGTGATGACTTCTTTGGGATTCATGATTTCTATTTTCAGTATGAACTAAATTCGCAATTAAGGCTACAATTGAATCTTTTGTGTTTATGGATTAATTATCTATTTGATTCCAGTTATTATCTAATATTGAGTTGTCTATCATATTTTGTATTTATTGAGTAATTGTCTGATCAACAATTAGCAGAATACTATAGATGAATTCGGGAGATGAAATCTAGGGTAAGATCTGAATGTGATAGCATGTATTCTTAATTATTTGCATGGGATGAATAATTGGGGTTGTGAAGTGAATAGGGATATCTCTTTGCTATATGTAACTATTGGGAATTGGTGCTTAATGAATCTAATCCTTTAGTTTTGCATAGGAATATCGTAGAATTAATTGGGTTAGATAAATTTATTTGATCACTTGGGAAAGGGCTTATGAATAACTTTGAATTCCTGTTAATAACTCTGTTGAAGTTAATAATTGGATGAATTGGATAATTAGTTTGTATTACATAATTGGGGATATTGTAGTTTTAAGCCTTTAAATATCTGAATTTCAACCTTTGTGTTAGTTCTTATTCTTAGTTTTAATTTAATTAGTTTTAATCATTATTCAATTTACAGTTGTTTAAATAAAATTGAATTGATATAGTACTAGTAGTTGGGAATTATTGAACAGAGATTCCCTGTGGGTTCGACACTCTATCTTATCACTTTATTACTTGTTGATCGTGTATACTTGCACGTAATTGTTGATTGTGAAATCGAGCAACAGAGAGCATTGATGATATTGAAGAATGATAGGATGATTGAGTAATGGAGCAATGGAGTAAAGATTGAAGTTGATGGAGAGAAAAAGGATATTCCGAATCTTCTAGCTATGCTAAATTTTCAAAATTTATTGACATCGTGCTGAAATTCACAATTTTAAATTCTCAAAAATATATTGGGTCAATGTTTGAGCCAATGAGTTTTAAAAAAGTGCTATTATTTGTACGTCTATGCTAATTGTTTCAGGTAGACAAAAATGATTTGAAATTATCAAAATGTATTTTGAACAATGGAGTCATCAATGCAACTGAACCTAGTATTGGATGTGATCGAAGGATCGTCAGCCCACTATGGTATGATGTAGTATGACAAAGTCCTAATATGACGGCATCCTCAACGTACTATTAAGACGGTACGGTATCATGACGTCATAAAAGAATTTTATTTTTTTTCTGTTAAGTTATGAAAGATATGCTAATTAAGTTGGCTAAAAACTGTTTTGACTAATATCTGAATTGTTGTTCAAGGTCTATACTAATTGATTCGGCTAGACGACTGTTGAAATATGTTTATGAAGTTCAAGAATTCTTTGAGATTTTATGTCAAACCAGTTTATTCTAGTACGGAATTTGTATTAAGTCTGAGGTGAACCAACCCTATAATGAGGGATACACAATAACGTTAATATGTATGTGCACAATACATAGTACGAAGGGCTGATCACCTGGAGTACGAGAAGAGATGGTCCATAGTCTTTGACTGTTAAAGGTTACAGTAGAAATATCTGTTAACCTAGGACAAGGTTCAAGTCTTTACGACTCCTCAACATGATATTGAAAGTTTTGAATGAATCTTTTAAATTCCTGAGTTATTCATACTGCTTCCCAATTATTGAATAATTGTGGAAGATTTTTATTCTTTTGAAAGGTGGAAGTGGAAAGAAAATATTCCTTAAGAAAGGGTAAGACGTAGAATGCAATATGTGGTGATGAGTAAGTTAACTCCAAGAAAGAAATGAAATTCCAAAAAAGGGAAGAGATAAATTTAGTTGATGATGACTAATGATGAGAAATTTTTAGAAGAGAAAGATGTAAAGAATGTGATGATCTTAGAAAGGTCTCTAGAGAAAGAACTTAATTGTAGAACCCAATGAATAAATAGAGATTAATGTAGAGTCCATTTTGATAAATGGAAGGAACGAATATTAGTAAATCAAAATTTCGAGGGCGAAATTCTTAGAAGAATGAGTGAATGTGATATCCCGAGTACTTATGCGATGCTAAATCAAGATATTTTATGATTACAACGAGTGTGATATGCAATGATCCTTAGAGAAAGGAAATGAATGTGTTACAGGGTTAAAGAATATATAATACTCGAAGTGTTCCAAGTTTAAGTGAAGGTGATGAAATAAAACCTATACTAAGGTAATGCGTTGAAGTTATTCAACGATAATTGTGAAAGAGCTTTAGTGAAAACCAAGTAAGGGAGGTTTCGTTGATTCCGAGGACGGAATCCTTATAAGGAGGGAAGGATGTGACAACCCAGATTTTTATAAATTATTAAATAAGAATTTAATAAATAAAATTCTTATTATGTGACGTTTTGAGTTTTGAGTATGTGTATATATGTGATATATATATATTGTGAAATATATGATTTGATGTAAAGAGAATTATATTCGTGTATTTGGGGAAAGAGGTTTAATAGTTAATTAAACCATTAATGAAGTGAAAGGAAATTGTTACGAAAAAAATATTTATTGAATATTAGAAAGTTGAAAATTATATTATGAAATAATATAATTTGATTGTTATGTCTTGTGGACGATAAAAAAAATTATTATTATGAATTAAGTTTTATAAATAATGTGAGTAATTCACTTAATTAAAATAGTGAATTGATGTGAATATAGTTGTGTATAAAGTGTTGGTGTGTATTTCAGTACGCTAATGTGATGAGAATTTTATAATTTAATTAAATAATTAAATTAGAGGAATAATAATTTATTAAATGCAATTATAACTATAATTGTCTAATTTGAGATTATAAATTTTGTTAGTAAAATTTAATTAGATTTATTAATATAATAAGTTTAATTAAATTTATTAGGTGTGACAAAATATCTTATAATAAGAAGATTATTAAAATAAGCTAAAAGAGGGTTTTGGGGTTCTAGCCAAACATGGCCTAGTGACCCTTCAATTTCATAAACGGCTGACACTTTTGATTTTAGTAACTGTTGAAGCCAAAATCAATTTACGTACTATGTTTCGTAAGTCTGGAGAAAAGAAAAGACAGAACATAGAGGAAGAGAGAAAAAGAGAGAAGAAATTCTCTGTGAATTGAGAGTAAGGTTTGGAAATCAAAGAAGGAAGAAGAAGGATAATCAAGCCTCCTAATTGTGTAACTAAGCTTAGAAGAATCAAAGGTAAAATTTTATATTTCTAGTTTTAGTTTTGAGTTCTCTGTAATTGAATTTATAGGGTCAATTTGTTGAGGAATTGGGTTCATGTGTTATTGAGTTTATTTAATCCGATATATGTTGTTAGTAGCTGATGTTTGTAGTATCAAATTCATGAAAATTTGTTAAATAAGAAGAAATTGAGTTTTGGTTGGAATATATACGTTTTGGCTTATTTTGGAGTCAAAATTGATGTTCAATTTGAGTAATAATATGTAAATTGATGATGGATTGTTGTTATACGTTAAAAACGAAAACAACGGAAGTTGAACGGACCAATTTGGTTGAGAAACGAATCCGTAGCGAGTTATTGCGCTAAATTTGTAAAAATTTGTAAAACTAGTATGAATTGTGATTTTTAAGCTTTTAGATTGGTTGTTTAAGTTATTTAAAATGTTAGAATCATTGTATACATGTTGGGTATTGATTCTACAAAGATTATAATATTTGGGTATGTCTAATTTGTTGATAAAATGAAGAAATTGGGAAATTTTGGTCTGGAATCGCACTAATTCGCGAACTGCAAAAACTGGGACTCAGGAAGCTCGCCCCGGCGAGCTCATTAAGCTAACTTTCTCGCCTCGGCGAGAGTTTTGTGTTATAATTTTCTCGCCCCGACGGGAATTGTAGAAATGGAAATTCTTTTTGGTCATCATATGTTACCCTAAACAAGAATTACTTATAACCATTATTCATCTAATGTTAAGGAAAGTTTAAGACTTAACTAAAGGTTAAGTGTCGATTAAAGTGGAACGTATTAAAATGAAGGATTATGAAATGTTAAGTATAATTAATACTAAGTGTTGCTATGTGGCTAATAAATGATGTACATGATTATACATATCGTGTAGGATACATGAAGTGCAGATAAATATAAGCTGATAATCTACAAACCAGGCAAGTCTTTCAGTTTCTAATTGTTATATATGTGAACTAAATGCTTAACTGTTTTAAACATATGATGTAAAAGCATGATGCATTTTATACATGTTACAAGTATGAGACGACAAAGTCAAATTATGACTACGTTCGTTGAATAAAGAATATTGATTGAGTTATGGAACTCAATCTCTAATTGTTATGTGTTGATCGTTATGTATGACATGTTTAGTCAAATGTTTATGAGTTAAATAATGAACATGTTATCTATGTGCTAAGTGATGCATGCAAACTGTTAGATTTTGCTGAGCTGTCGAGCTCATTCTTGCAAATAATCACTTTTGCAGGTTAAAGATTCAAGGTAACGTTATGTGCTGCTTGAATGACATGATTCAGATGTTATGCATGAAGATTAATTATTTTAGCTTAAATTTATGTTTTTGAACCATGCTTAAGGTTCTGGATGATGTATTTGACAATGTATTAAATGTAATAGACGTTAAGTTGTAAAGTTTGTATTGAGGTGTAAATTTTTATAATAGGTTTGACAAGATGAATCATGATATTAACATGATTCTAAGATACTTAGATGTAAAGGTTGAGAATTTTGGGATCGAGAATGACTTGTAATAGAAAAGTTTAAATTATTCCGTATTTTATTAAGTTTAATATTGAATAATATTGTAAAGTCAGAATGAGGATGTATTGTTAACGACCGATGTGGAGAGTTGAATTGTATGAATTTTGGGGTCGTTACAGAATGACAAAGTGATTTGTCGTGCTTACGGTAACAAGCTGCGTTGTCAAGCTTAGAAGATATTTTCAGTTGCAAGCTGCATTGTCGAGCTTAGAAGATAGGTTCAATTGCAAGCTGCATTGTCAAGCTTGGAAGATATTTTTATTGAGGAGCTTAGAAGGTAAGTTCAATTACAAGCTAAATTGTCGAGCTTGGAAGATATTTTCATTAAAAAGCTTAGAAGGTAAGTTCAATTACAAGCTAAATTGTCGAGCTTGGAAGATATTTTCATTAAAAAGCTTAGAAGATAAGTTCAATTGCAAGCTGCATTGTCGAGCTTGGAAGATATTTTCATTGAGGAGCTTAGAAAAATATTCTAAGAATATGCTAGGGTGCAAAGTGTAATAAGCCGAGCCCCTAACGTGCAATTAGCGAAACTATATTTTCCTATAAATAGAAAGCTAAGTTCATTCATTTCTTACTATTTTTCAAGGGCAATTCAAGAGCAAAAACACTATATATTTATATTCTGAGAGATATTGTGAGATAAAAATTACTTTCGAAGCATCGAAGCGTTATGCGATTGGAAGTAAAGCTAGCAACTACAAGAGGTATACTCTAGTGGTTATAATATTCATTTTTATGTATGTATTAGTAAAAATATACTTTTACAAGCAGTTATAATGCCCAAATTATTTTTTATATATAGTACAAAAGTCCTATTTACAAACAGTTATAATGTTCGATTTATTTCTCTTATAAAGTTGAAAATATACTTTTATAAGCAGTTACTGTGTTCGATTTTCTTCAAGTATTTAGTAAGAATATTCATTTTATTATCAGTTATAATGCTGAAATTATCTCAAATATAATAGCCGAATATTTATTTTATAAGCAGTTATAATGCCCAATTTATTTCAAACATAATAAACGAATATTCATTTTGCAAGCAGTTATAATGCTCAATTTATTTTAAATACAGTTGAAAAATTATAAGCCGTCATAATGCTGAAATTATTTGATGTATAGTAGAAGGAGTCTTAATTATAAGCGATTATAATAACCGAAATAAAAACTTAAAAGAGTTATTTCTTAAACGTTTAACTAGTTATGTACGCCGATAATCATATAGGATTTATGACGAACGTTTAGATGTTATATCAACTGTAAAAGATATACAAGGCAAGTCTCCAAACTTTGTTACCTTTATGCAAGTCTTGTATATATCTTGCTATCAATTATTGTGAAGTTATTGCTTCTTGATTCAACATAACTTAAGAAATAAATCATTATTCATATATTGTTTATCAGAGCATAAATTGTTGTGTCAAGCCAAAATTGTTTGGTACGACATCTTATAACTGAGTATACAAACACCCTTTATGGGATGTTATTGTCGATAATATATTAACATCAAGTGCATGTTGGGCACGATTAGGATGGTATGCATACTCCTAGGATATCAAATAGGTTGATCCCCTATAAGATATTTGAACAAAGCTTTTCTAAGTCATTGAAGACTGACAGAACTGGTTAAAACACATGGTTCATGTATTGAACCTGCAGTTATGCAAAATCGTTGAACTTCTTTCAAATTAAACACATTGTGTTTTCATTTTTGAAATAAACTTGCTGAGCATTTTGTAGCTCATCCTTGCATAAACTTTCCTTTGCAGTTTTAGATGGTAATCCCGGAACTTCAGGGACGAATAATGGAAAGAGGCAGTGTTAATTAGTAGTATTTTATTGTTTTAATAAATTCAAGTCTTATAAGACTTTGTTGTAATAAGAAGATGGTACTGAGAATGATGTAATCAAAGTTAAGGTTATGAAATATATATTATCATCTTTTGTTATATCGATTGCGTTGTATTTACATTCTTAGATAAGTTAGATAGTAGCATTTGATTTAGTACAGTATCCATATGAACTATATATCTGAATGAGAGTATTTAAATGATATTGGGAGTTCTGTAAGCACTGAGGTTACACTTAATGAGCGCCGATAAGGTGCCATCTTTACCGAAATGCGCCACTCGGTTCCAAGAACAATCTTATCATTAATAATAAGAATGTCAGATAGATCAGAACTATTGATATGAAAGAGATATCCACAAGATATAAATCTATACATCTAAGTGAGGGTATCCAAACACAGTTAATATTTTGACGAGAACTATTATCTGTTATAGGATACTGTGAACCTTAGATAGATATAAGTTATAGTTTAAGGAATATTTATAGTTGATTAGTTTACCTGAGCACCAAATCTGTTACAGGGAGTGTAGAGAATTTAGGGGCTTCACATAGAGAAACCGTTTGTAATAGCTAGGGTCGGAGAAGATCAAAAAATAGTCTTTACCACTTACCTAATGAAAGGCGAGGCTAACTTCTGTTGTGAAGCTAACAAGCCATAGCTGGGGAAGGAATAGTGTCGTGGGATAGGTTTAAGGAGTTATTCTTCGAGAACTATTTCCCAAGGAGCATGTAAAGTCGTATGGAAGTACGATTCTTGGAGTTAAAACAAGGGGACATGTCTGTACCCTAATATGCGGCCAAGTTCAATGAACTGGAAAGATTTACTCCACATCAAGTTGATACGGAGGAACGTAAGACAAAAAGGTTCGAACAGGGTTTAAAACCCTGGTTGTGAAACAAATTGTATGTGCTTCAGATCGAAACCTTTGCATAAATTCTTAAAAAGGCAATAATAGCAGAAGGCGGAAGTGAGGCCTTAAAGAAATTTAAGAAGAATAAAACAGAGGGAGGAAACTTTAAAGGAGAGAGCAGTACAAGAGGGATTAATAATAATAATAATAATAATAATAATAATAAGAGGAAATGGAGTAATAATAATAATAAGAATAATAATAAAGTGGAAGAAAATAAAAAGAAAGTAGAAGCATGTAAGACAAGTGGTAAAAACCAATGGGGGCGTGCTTGAGGGGCAAGAATGTCTACTATAACTGTAGATAGGAGGGGCATTTTGCTAGCAACTGTCCAAGCCCCAAAAAGAATGGATATTTTAACTGTGGAGCCCTAGTCCACCAGGCAAAGTTTTGCTCAAAGAAAAGAGCAGAAACGGGAGGAGAAAGCAAGTCGGGTAATAATGGTAAGCTGACTATAACCCGACCGGGGGCTCAGAGTCGACCCATGGCGAGGACATTTAATACGACAGTTAGAGATGCAGTTACATCACAGGACATGGTGATAGGTATCATTTCGATCAACACCATAAATGTTTATGTGTTATTTGATTCGGGTGCTACTTTCTCTTTTGTATCTTATGATTTTACGAATCGTTTAAATATGCCTTGTGAAAATTTAGATTTTCCTTTGAATATAGAAATTACAAAAAAAGAAATAATCCCTATTTTATAGAAATTATTGTGTAGTGATTAGGGAATACGAATTTCTTGTAGACCTTATTCCTATACAACTTAGGGAGTTCAACGTAATATTAGGAATGGATTGGTTAACCATAAGGCAATGATTGATTGTCATTGGAAGTGAATAAACCTTTTGACCTCGTCGCAGTCAAAGGTAGTGTTTCATGGGAATCGTTCGCCTAAGCAGTCTCATTGTTTGGCAGTAATGCAGGCTAAGGGACTACTTAGGAAGGGTTGTATTGGCTATTTAGCCTATATAGTAGATACCCAATAAAGAGCTTTAGAATTAAACTAAATACCGGTAGTTAAGGATTTTCTGGACATATTTCCAAATAACTTATCTGGTCTTCCACCTGATAGAGAAATTGAGTTTGTTATCGATGTAGCGCTTGGTACAACACTTGTTTTAAAGGCTCCATATAGGATGGCTCTAGTAGAGATGAAAGAATTAATGGTGCAGTTGCAAGAACTGTTAGATAAGAAGTACATTCAACCTAGTGTTTCTCCATGGGGAGCACCGATATTGTTTGTCAAAAAGAAGGACAGGACGTTGAGATTATGCATCAGTTATCATGAGTTAAGTAAGTTGACCATAAAGAATAAATATCCATTACCTAGGATGGATGGCCTGTTTGACCAATTGAAAGGGGTCTAATATTTTTCTAAGGTAAATCTATGGTCAGGGTATCATCAGCTGAAGGTGAGAAGTTAAGATGTGCCGAAGATAGCGTTTAGGACACGCTATGGACATTATGAGTTTTTAGTAATGTCCTTTGGGTTGACAAATGCTCCAGCAACATTTATGGATTTAATGAATAGGGTTTTTAAGTCATGTTTGGATAAGTATGTTGTGGTGTTCATCGATGATATTTTAATATATTCTAAAACACTGGAAGAACATGTTAAACATTTAAGGGACATATTAGAAACCTTAAGGAGAGAACAACTTTATGCTAAATTCTCGAAGTGTGAGTTTTGGTTAGAGAGAGTTTAGTTTTTGGGTCACGTGATTGATAAGAATGAAATTGCGGTGGATCCAACGAAGATAGAAGCGGTGGTAAATTGGTAACAACCAAGGACACCAACTGAAATTAGAAGTTTCTTGGGATTGGCGAGGTATTATAAGAGGTTTATTCAAGATTTTTCAAAAATAGCAACCCCGTTAACCAATTTAACTAGGAAGATGGTGTAGTACGTATGGACAGACAAGCTTGAAGAGAGTTTTCAGGAGTTGAAAAAGAGATTCAGTATGACACTAGATTATCCTTGTTGGATGATAGTGGAGGCCTTATAGTTTATAGCGATGCTTCGCATAAGGGGTTAGGTTACGTTCTGATGCAACACGGGACGGTAATCGCTTATGCGTCACGTCAATTGAAGGATTATGAGAAGAGGTATCCTACTCATGATCTGGAATTGGCTGCAGTAGTATTTGCCTTAAAAAATTTGAGGCATTACTTGTATGGGGGAGAAGTGCAAAATTTATACTGATCCCAAAACTTTGAAGTATATTTTTACGCAACGGAAGTTGAATATGAGGCAAAGGAGGTGGCTGGAATTGATAAAAGTTTACGACTATGAAATCTTATATCATCCGGGAAAAGCCCATGTAGTTGCAGATGCCTTAAGTAGGAAAAATCAAGAGAAGTTAATGGTTTTTGCAACTCAGGAAGAGTTGTTAAAGGAGTTTAATAGATTAGAAATTGAAGTAAGAGTTCCAATAAACTCCACCATGAAATTATTTGTGATGGAGGCTAGTTCGACTTTTTAGATAAAGTGAAGGAACTGCAGGATAAAGATGAGGAGTGTGAGAAGTTGAAAAAAAAACTGAAGGTGTGGACATCAAGTTCAAGATAGATAAAGATGAAATGATTGTAACATTCTGAACCCTAATAAGATTTGTAAATGTAAATTATGTGATTATTAAATGAAATTTCTTATTCCGACTTTGTGTTATGTGATTGTATATTTTATTAAAGAATTAGATCAAATAAAAATAATTCAGAAGCTGCTTAATCGTGCTTACACTGACAAAATAATTTGTCGTGCTTCCGACGATTTCATCAAGAAGTACCTCGGCAAATTACTTTTGTAAGCTGCTGTGTCGTGCTTGGGAATGACAAAGTGATTTGTCGTGCTTCAGAGTTAATGTAATAATATATTAACTGATAAAAATCTAAATGAGTTAACTAGGGTTTAAAATGATAATTTGAATTATAAACCCTAATTGATAATTGTTAACTAAAATTGCGAACCGAAACCCTAATTGGTACACAAGAATCCTAATTGATATTATTAAATCTTAAGTAATGAATCATAATATAAATTATGAATCATTAACTTAGAATTAAAACTTAATTGAAGGATTTAAACCCTAATTCATAAATTAGGAAACCCTAACCCTAATTAAGAAACCCTAATTCTAATTATGATATCCTAAACTTTAAATTATGAAATGTTAAACCTTAATTATGATATATAAACTTAATTAAGGTATTACTAAACATAATTAAACATCCTAGACATGATTTACAAAAATATAAGTTTAATTAGTAAGGAAATAAATCAAAAATAAAACTTTAAACCAATAGAAATTAAGCTAGGAGTGTGCAAGCTTGTTCTCAAAACACTCGAGCACAAGTAGGAGGCTTAGATCAGATCAGAAGCAACACAAGTAACAAGGCCAAGATATTTGTAGAGGCAAAATGGAAAAAAGCCACTTAAAAACCCTAAACTTACAAGTGCTATAAATAGATAAGTCATCTAATCTTCAAGCCACGAAAATTTATACCCTATACACTTATTAATCAAGCCAAAACAAGCCTCTGCAATAGCAAGATCAGAATCAGAAAGAAAAAATTAAAAATTTGTCAAAAAGGTGCAAAAACCCTAATTTTATGCTAGATCTTTAAAGTTTTGTTAGATGTTATGTTTAGATGTTTAGGGATATGTAATAACATGTTAATAAATGATCTGGGTTGTTAAAACATGAATCCATAACATTTAAATAGTCAAAAATGATGAAAAGCATGAACTGTTCTTGACAGCCCATAACTGTCTGACAAGCCACTTTGTCAGACGATTTGATCGGCTTAAATTGGTCGTTTGATGTGTTTTAAAGTTTGTATTTATAGTATGCCATGAGGGTTATTGATTTGAATTGGTAGAACACTAAACAAATCCCTCAGTTGGAAAATATTGATGGTTAAAGCCCATTGACCGACTATGAAAACTGATTTTAGGGTAACCCAGAAATCGTTTGAAGGTCCTGATAGTGTCTGACAAGTTTTTGACCAGCCTAGATCTTGATCAGGTGATATAATTAATGATGTCTTGATGTATGTAGTTGTTCTTTGCCATATAATCTACAATTACAAACCAACTAAACACATAAACATAACCTGAAGAGAAAGTTATTAATGGTCAAACTGCGTTGACCGTTCACGCTAGATGAGTTTCTGGGTTACCCAGAAAACTCAAGAACATATGAACTAGCTAGTTTGACCGGAACAAATCTTGCTCATGTGATGTTGTTTGATCTCACATAAAACTTGTCGTTATACCTTGCCACGTCTAGTATAACGAGTAACAAAGATTAAACTCAACAAGTAACCAACTAGAAATTAAATTCAGTCAAAAGTCCTTGCCCGACCATAACCAACTGTTCTTCAGTAAATGAACACTTTTAGCGACAGATAACCGTCGCTATAGCCCCTTTTAGCCGACAATCTCCTTCTGGTTTTTCAAGAACACCAAAGGCGACAGTCAACCGTCGCTAAAGCCTTTTAGCGACAGTTTTAATTAAAAATAAATTCTAATAAATAAATAATTCGAAATAAATATTAAATAATTATTAATAATTAATAATTATATTTTAAAATTCATTTTTAAGTTATAAAAATTAACTTTTAATATTTTGACACAAAATTTTATTAATTATTTAATTTAATTAAATATTAATAATAATAAATTATTTAATAATTATATTAAATAAATAATTTAAAAAATGATATTAATTTATTTAAATTATTTTAAATGATAATTAAATCATTTAAATAATATACTAACTTTATAAAATTATTATAAATAATAACTAAATTAGTTTAAATAATATACTTACTTTCTAAATATATTAGAATAATATATTAAAATTCTAAAAATATTATAAATGATAATTAAATTATTTAAATAATATTTTAAATGTCTAAAATTATTCTAAATAATAAACAAATCATTTAAATAATATATTAATGGTTTAAAAATATTATAAATGATAATTAAATCATTTAAAAATATTTCTAAGCTTGTAAACATTATTTTAAAATGTTACCAAGCTTGTAAAAATTATTTAAAAATAATATTAAGCTTCTAAAAATGTTATAATTGATAATTAAATTATCCCAATTAATATTTAAGCTTTCAAATAACGTTTTATTGATAAACCTATGTGTTTAGCTGTCTAATAACGCGACCGAGATACCGAATCGACGTCAGACCTTAACGAAACTTGTTTAGTTCAACTTGTTACATGTTATTATAAGTTCTAACGCTTATTATTGATATACATAGACTACATACGCTGACAGGCCGCGTTAACATTAGATAAAAGAACTACGCTACGTTAAGGCAAGTCTTCTAATCTTGTTATATTTAAGCAAGTATAATACATCTTGCTATCAATTATTGTGAAGTTATTGCTTCTTGTTCAGCATAACTTAAGAAATGAATCATTATTCATATATTGTTTATCCGAGCATAAATTGTTGTGTCAAACCAAATTGTTTTGGTTCGACATCTTATATTGAGAAATGAAACACCTTGGTCGAAGGTTGTAAATCGTCGATTATATATTGACATAAATTGTAGGATGATATGCATACTCCTAGGATATTCATTAGGCTGATCCCCTACGAGATATTCGAACAAAGCTTTTCTAAGTCATTAAAGACCGATATAACTGGTTGAAACACATGGTTCATGTACTGAACCCTCAGTTATACTAAATATCTTTGACATCTTTCAACTCAAACACATTGTGTTTGAAAGTAGTATGCACACAAGCCAATCATATTTGATATGATGTAGCATATACTTTATAATCTTATTCGTTTGTTAAAGGCATTTTACATTATCTACATGGTGCTGTTATATTAAATGTGATAAACCCATAGTTTTGAGCAATGTTTTTAGAATCATGATGGTGATCATGCTAATGAGATCTAAATTCAAGATAACTCACAAACTAAAATCGTTCCTAATCGATGGATTACTAAAAAGGGGATTAGTGAATCCGGATAGGTTAGTACATACGTTGCTTGCTCTTATGAAGAGGATGATTGATCTCATAATCATTTGTGTGGAGACACTAAAGCAAGTATGTAGGTGCTTATTAGAGAATAAGTTCACTGAACGTGGCTCGCTAAGGAATACCTAATGGAGTTTTACTCACATGTCAATAGGAATTCCTCTAGTGATAGTAGTACAAGTGATCCTTGGACTTGAGATCGTCATAGTATCTTATGTGTGATGAGTTATACTTTGACATGTCCCTTAAGACCCTTAGGGTATATCAAAGGGTATGATTGGGTATAATAAGTTATACATGTAGATAGGTGAATGATCAACAAAGAATCTACCATTTCTAGTAAAAGGAGAGAATGTCCTATGTGATTCGATAAATGACGACTCAGAAGTCTTTAGCCAAAACAGAATGAAATTAGAAAGGAGTTTCTAATTTGCATTATCAGAGTTGTGCATTTGAGAATCGAAATGCATATAATTAAATAAAATAAGACTTGACAGTAATTTCATGTCTTTTATTTAATTGGGACATTGTATGGTAGAAGGATTGAATTGTACAGTAATTATTCACTGAAAGGTTCTTTTGTGATTAATGTTGAAATCTATATTATCTGGAAAGTCGTTGATCGCTAAAGGGGCTTACCCTTATTGTAGAATAAATATTATTTATTTAAATGAATTAAATAGTTTAATTTATTTATTTAAATAAAATTAGAATTGTTCTAATTGATTTATTCACAACCGGTTTAATATGGAGAACTTAAAAGGTCACACCGCAAAAGAAAAATATTTGTTTAAGAAGTAAATGACATAGTTGTAATAATAAGTTAAGTGTATTTAATTTAATCTATGGAGATAGAATAAATTAAATAGCTTAATATTTATTATTTAATATTTTGAAAATATTAAATATAAATTAATAAGAAGAGTCTTATTATTATTATTACCATTATTATTATTTAATTCCTAATAGGGATTGGGAATTAATTAATAGAAGTACTCTCTCATGCATTCCAAATTAGATTAGGACCATAATTAATTAAAGGAGTTTAATTAGAATAAAAACCCTAATCCTAAATAGTTTAGGAGGGTTCCCTATATCTATAAATAAAAGGAGTCTTATCATGATTTGGGGTTAGACAGTTACACACTCTTCCATAAGAATTGGAGAGAGAGAGTACTTGCAATTTCTATAGAGATAGAAACTAGGGTTTGTCAGCACCCATCTTCTTGAACAACTATTATTCCTTGGTGGATCACCTCTAGAGGCCAAACACTTGGGTGGCTAACGTTGATCAAAGGAAGGAATTTAATCGTTGAAATTCAAGGAGAACGCGAAGGATTTGAAGGTGAACTCGTACCTGTGGAAGCATGGTTCTACAAGGGTATGATTCTCATACTTTATCTCTTTCGTTTAATTGATAATTGAGCACATGGATGATCATAGTGATGGTTTGTATGAAAAATTTTAAAATCTATTTTATTGCGCTTCCGCACTATTTATGTAATTTGATTGCATGTTCGCGCTATATACAAACCTAACAGTGTTTACGTTTTTAAATAAACTTGCTGAGCATTTGTAGCTCATTCTTGCATATACTCTCTTTTGTAGTGTTAAATGGTAATCCCGGAACATCAGAGACGAACAAAGGAAAACACCCGTGTTAATTAGTTTTTACTTTATCGTTTGTATAAATTCAAGTCTTTTAAAGGCTTTGTTGTAATAACTTAGTACTGAGACCAATGTAACCGAAATTAATGCTATCAAATATATTATCATCTTTTAGTATATCGAATGTGTTATACTTTGATCTTTAAATTATTTAGAATAGTTGTACTAAGTTAATACAGTATCCATATGAACTATACATCTGAATGAGGATATTTAAATGATATTGAGAGTTCTATAAGCGCTGGGGTTACACTTAATGAGCACCGGTAAGGTGCCATCTTTACCGGAATGCGCCCCTCAGTTCTAGGGACAATCTTATCATTAATACTGTGAATGTCAGATAGATAGGAACTATTGATATGAAAGATATATCCATCATATATAAATCTATACATCCAAGTGAGGGTATTTAAACATAGTTAACGTTCTGACGAGAACTATTATCTGTTATGGGATACTGTGAACCTTGGATAGATAGAAGTTATATATTATGGAATATTTATGGTTAATTAAATTAGACGTGAGCACCAGATCTGCTAAAGAGGTTTAGGGATTTGGGGGCGTCACAAGTTGGTATCAGAGCTGTAGATTATAGCTCTAAGGTAGTTAGGAAATACCTTAGGATATAGTCTTTGAGTTTGTCAAATACTTAATTATACATGAAATAATCTTAAAAGCTTTATATTATGTGTAAATTTGCTTCACTATAATAGTAAACAAGTAAAATTCTTTTGTAGGATGTTAGACACAGATTGGAATGACCTTCCATATATAGATCTACCTATGAGAGAATCAGAGACAGATAGTGATCCAGAGGAAGAGCCAGTAGAGGTATATCCAGCACTAGGATCACCAGAGGAGGAGGATCCTGAGGAGGAAGAACTCTTACATGACCAGGAGATATTGGATACATAAGAAGTTGAAGATCCTATAGATGGACAGTTAGTAGATCCTGATGAGGAGGTGGGGGCTAGACAGATGATGAGTGTTGACAGACGAAAAAATAGCCACGGGGTTGGTACAACAATCGACCGAAGACCTAGTGACTGCCAACTTTCAAACATTCATAGTTGAGGGTTTGCTAGAGTCAGAGAAGGGTACCACTCGCCGATTGAGGACACTTCTCCAGAATACTCAAAAGGAGAAGCAGGATGTACAAATGTAGTTATACCGAGCTGATAAACGATGTCGTGATTCATTCGAAGACTTAGAGCACTGAGTGCTTAAATATCCAGTAGAGGAGAAGAAGGTGGACTATATGATAGATCGATCAGTGGTATGCCACATGGTCCAGGATGCTTATGATGAGGCACGTGGTCGTTGAGTATAGTATAGTACTTAGGTTTATTTTCAGCAGTGTGTATTATAAAGATTTTGGTTGTAAAATAAGGAATCCTTTATATAACTAGTGGTAGTATAAACCACTAGTCGAATATGTAAACTTCCAATATGTAATATACAAGTTATGTTTGTACAAATCAAATTGTTAACTCTGTGCACAATATATACTTGTATTTATATTTGTCTTTTCTTTATTTATAAAATCATGGCACCAGGAAGAAGAAACCAGACAAGGAATGAGAATAATGAACCAAATCCCACCCAACAATTAGTTGAGATACTATTAGGAGCCTTACAGGGTCATCCACCAAACCAGCCCAACACAAACAATCCACATAGATCAGCATTTAAGGACTTTAAAACGGTTGGTCCACCTGAGTTCAAGGGAACTGTGGATCCAGTTGAAGCCCAAACTTGGGTAATTGAGATGGAGAAGTTATTCACTGTAACAAACATAAATGAAGAACAAAAGACAACCTTTGCTACCTTTTTCTTAAAAGGTGAGGCAAACTTCTAGTGGGAAACAACAAAAACCAGGGCCGGTGAAGGGGTAATCCTTTGGGAAAGATTCAAAGAGCTATTCTTCGAAAACTAGTTTCCACAAACCATGCAAGACCGAATGGAAGTTAAATTCCTAGAATTAAAACAAGGGGAACTGACTGTATCTCAGTATATAGCCAAGTTTAACGAGTTGTCTCGGTTTGCCCCACATCAAGTAGACTCTGAGACAAGAAAGACTAAGAGATTTGAGGAGGGGTTGAAACCTCAAATAAGAAGTAGAATATCAATATTCCAAATAAAGACGTTTTTAGAAATACTTGAGAAGGCTATTATAGCCGAGACTGAGAATGAAAATTTTCTCAAATTCCATAAAGATAAGAGATGTCAGAATGAAGGGGGGAAGTTTAAGGGAGAAGTCAGTACAGGGGGTAATAATAACAACAAGAGGAAGTGGGATACCAATTTTTCTACTAACTTTGGAAGAAGGGGAATAATTACAACAATTACAACAATAACAACAACACCACCAACAGAAACAATAATAACAAGGTGGAACGTTGTGTCACATGTGGAAAGAACCATCAGGGAGTATGTCTTAGGAAGGTAGTTACTTGTTACAGCTGTGGATAGGAGGGACATTATTCCTCTGATTGTCCTAAAAAATAATAATAATAATACCAATCAGGGTAATCAGAATAATAAATGTTTTAATTATGGAGCAACGGGTCATATGTCTAGAAATTTCCAAGGAATAGGAATCAAACTGGGGGAGGAAATCGAACCACAAACACCACATTCAAACCAGCAGTAGCAGGAGCAGGAGGACTGTAACAATCCAGAATTTTATAATTATTTGAAAATATTTATTTGATTCGAATGAATATTTTAATTGATTTTTAATAATTGATGAAATTGTTGTGCATTAATTTAATTAAATTATTAATGTATTGTTAGTAATTACAATGTTGTATAAATTCTAATTTAATTTAATAATTGAATTAGAGATTTATTAATTTATTGAATGGAATTATAATTGTAATGGAATTATAATTATTATAGTTAATGTTATTATGAAATTTAATTAAATTAATATTATGGTTTAATTAAGGGTGTGACAATTATTTAACTATATAATACGTAGTTTATTAAAATAAATTTGTTTGGAGGAGTTTGTTTTGCCAAACATGGCCTTATGGCCTTTGGGATTTTAAGCTTAAAAACCCTTTGTTCTCTTAATTGATAATCACGTAAGGATCAGTTTTAAGCTCTCTCTATTTCACGTATATCTATCATTGGCTTGGTTATTCTGCAATAAGCCAGAGAAGTGAGAAAGGAAGAGAAATAGAGAGAAAAATTGAGAGTTTGTGAGAATTGAGAGTGGAATTTTAGAATTGGAGTCAAAGAGAAGAGGAATTGAAGCTTGATAATCATCAAACTAATTTTCTTAATCGTCTACCAAGGTATAATCTTGTTTAATTTTCTGTTTTCAAAACTTTGCTATGTTCTTAAGTTTCTTTGGAGTTTGGAGTTTGGAGTTTGATGATGGAATTGTCAAGAAAGTTGTTTTATATGTGCTATATGATGTATGTATATGGTTTTCAGAAACTAGAATTCATGAAATATGTTTTAAAATGGAGGATTTCCTATGTTCTTGAGTTTTGGGTATGTATGTATGAAATATATGCTTTTTTGGGTCAAATGTAAAGTTTAATATTTGTAGGAATTTACAAATTGATGGTGATTTATGGTTCAATATTCAAATATGAAGAGATTGCATGTTTAACCATCTGATTTCATCAAGTAATGGGTTTGTAGTGGTTGATTTTATAAAAGATGTCAAAAATAAGTTTTTTCCTTTGGGTTTTGTGGTTTTGATGGTTTTAGGTTGCTAGAATTGGCATATAGATGCTTAGCAATGTTTCTGTGAGTTTTATGTTGATTGGGTATGAGTAATTCGACGTTTGAAGTTAGCTTTGTGGGTTTCGGACAGTGCGGCAGCAGGCTGTTCCGTCTCTGTCTGAGTTACAACGCAGCTGCGCTGGCAACAATGACAGAAACGGCGCAGCTGCGCTGCTGGTCTTTCTAGGATGAACACCTGTGCAGCTGCGCCAGTGTCCAGTCTTGGGAAGGCGCAGCTGCGCCGATCCCTGAGCAGAAACAGTTTGTTTTATTTTCAGTTTTCGATCATGTTAAGTTGTTTTAACCTAGTCTAATGATTATGATAACATCTAAAACAGGTGATAATGTTGCGAAACAGATTGTAAACAAGTAGTTAATAATTTTAAGTTGTGAAGTTAGTTGATTGTGAAAACACTAATTATGAAATATTGAGATGATGGTTCAATGTGTTGTGGTTTAATAGGACTTATGATTACAAGTTTGTAAAGGGTGATAATAGTCAGATTATGACTGAGATATTAAGATGAATTGAATGGTAGCTAAGTCTAAAGGGTAAATGATATGTAGCAAATTATTATTGTGGTTTCAATGGTATGTATAGGGGAGATCTTGACGAACGTAAGTTGTAGTTACTTAAACTACGCACGAGGCAAGTTTCTTACTCTTAACCCTTTTACATTAAAAACATTACTAATCTTAAATTTATTTAACGCAAGTTCTTATTGATGTTCATCCTTACAATTTGTGATTGTATTTTCCATCGACTTCATATAAAGGCAGGCATTCCTTATACATCATTACTTGAAGCTTGATTAATTAGAACCATTGTTGTAATACTTTGAATATACAATAGTTGTACGTTGTATATCGACACTGATATTCTACATTCTTAATTCTTAATGTAAACACTTGTTCAATTTGAATCTATTGTAAACCAAACCAAACTTACTTTGGTGCGGTGATGATTATCAAAGCTGAGATGAACAACCCTAAGTTAGGGGAATAAATACGCAGTAGCGCTGAATGGTTGTGCACAATACATTGTATAACGGGCTGATCACCCTGAGTACGAGATGATTAGTCCTGTTATAGTTTATTAAACTGTTGAAGGTTACAGTAAACTTACCTGTTAACCTAGGACAAGGTTCATGGTCTTGTGACCCTCAGTATATCTTGATGTGCTATCTTTGTTCTATCGAGCTTCCAAATGCATCCATTATTGTACCACAGGCAAGATTTGTCATTCAGATAAATTATTATCAAAAATGCTTATTGCTATCTTGGTGGGCACTAGTTTTGCTCACCCTTGTATTCTAAACCTTTGCAGCTAAAGCTGAGAGGACATATGAGCCGTCTACTAGCAAAGGGAAAGGAAAGATGAACAAATGATGATGACGTGTTATTAGATAAAGACTTGTCTACTTTTATTTATATGGTTGTGTAAACAAGACTTATTAGTTATTTATATTTCCGCATATTCAAGATGTAATAAAGGTTTAGCAAACCTGGGACATATTTTGAGTAGTTATGTGACCCATTAATGGGAGATGTTTTTAGTATTCAGTTTGTTTTACTTAAATTCTTTTGTCTATGGGTAGATAGTTGATTATGTTGGATAGTGAGCACCAAATCTGAGAGGTTTGAGGTAACCCGGATTTGGGGGTATCACAGGTTAGTATCAAAGCCGTAGGTTTAAGCACCTTAGGTGGGGAAAAAAACCTTAGGAATTAGCCTTTTAGAAAATCGCAAAGATAGTGGTGATAAACTCTTATCGAGTATTAGGGAATGAATTAGGGAATTCATTGAAGATAATAAAACACTCTATGTGCTTATGTACTTAATAACCAATGTGCTCGCGAGTAGTATCGATTAAGTGATTAAAATATTTTGTTGTCAGGATGTCGGAGATTGGACAAACTAGTCAGCTTAGAGCCGAGGAGATCCCAGTGCTGAGGGAGAATATCCCAGTGCCTGGAGACGTGGAGGCCAGAGATGTTCATGTTGTCAGCGAACGGTTGGTAATTGTGGAAGCACCTGGGCAGAGGCTGGATTCTGTTCAGGAGGAGGAGGAAGAGGAGGAGGATCCCGAGGAGCTGATGTACGAACAGATATACGATGAAAATGTAGAACTTCGGGAACAACTCAGAGTTTTGGAGGAAGTTTCAGAGGCACGACAAGTTACTATCGAGGAAAAGGACGGAGAGATCTACGATTTAGAAGCACGGTTGGGTGATGTAGAATGGAAATTGGTTCACTCAGAGGGTCAGCAGGAGCAGTTGTTAGATGAAAATGAAAAGGTAAAGTCAGAGAATGAGATAGTGAAGACTGAAAATGGTGAACTAAAAACTAAGAATGATGAATTAAAGTCTGAGATCGGCCAATTGAAGATTGCGATGGAAGAGTTAAAAGAAGCTTTGAAGGAGGAAACTGTTATGCGTAATAGGGTTGAAGACGCTCACATTAGGGTTTCTCAACGGTTGGATCGTGCTGAAGGAGAGATTCGCGCGAAGAAATTCAAGATCAATGACATGGAGTATATTTACCACACGACGATGGATAAAGCTCAAGACCAGGTTTGTCATTACCCGACCCAGTTAGAGGATCATCCGAGGTTTGTGGATCGCCGAACTATGGTTCGCATCATGGAGCAAGAACGTGGGGAGGCTGTGCGCCGAGGATTGTCTTCCTAAGTTGTTAGACTAATAATATTATAACACGTGTTTTAAATGTAAATCCCAGCTTATATAAATAATGGGATAAGACGTTGATGATGAACTTCCGAAGTTGTCTTCTTAGATGATGATGTAAATAGTAAAATGCTATCTTTTGAGTTTAAGAATAAATAAATAAAGAAGTTTTTGAAATTGTTACGTGTTAAGTTTCTACTTTTGAATATTTAAGTTAAGTTTTTAATTAAGTTATAAGTACTTAAGAAATTTAGTAATTGTCTAAAAGCATTGTTTTAATCAGAATTATGCCTCCAAGAAGAGCTGGACGACCCCGTCAACAACCACCCCCTGAGGGGTCTACTAACAACAATAACGATAATCCACCCGATGCTAACCCAGTTCAGCAGCTAGTGAACCTTTTGATTGGAGCTTTTGCGAATCAACCGCAAGCTCAAGCTACAACCTTTAAGGACTTCAAGGCCGTTGGTCCCCCTGAGTATAAAAGAACGATGAATCCGATAGAAGCCCAAACCTGGGTAATGGAAATGGAAAAAGTTTTTGATGTCGCTAGGATTAGGAATGACCAGAAGACTGCCTTTGCGACTTTCATGTTAAAGTCGGAAGCTAGTTACTGGTGGCAAGCCAACAAGACGAGAGCAGGAGAAGGTATCATACCGTGGAATCAGTTTAAGGAAATGTTCTTTGAAATGTATTTTCCGGCTAGTTCACAGAACCAGATGGAGGTTCAGTTTCTCGAGCTTAAGCAAGGACCGATGTCAGTGCCAGAATACGCGGCGAGATTCAATGAATTGGCGAGGTTTGCGCCATACCAAGTTAATACGGATGAGAGAAAGGCTAGACGATTTGAGCAAGGGTTGAAGCCTTCGCTTTATAGTAAAGTTTCTATGTTTCAACTCAACACATTTTCGGCAGTGTTGGAGAAAGCAATAATAGCTGAGGGGGGGGAGTGATGCGCTGAACAAATACAATCAGGAGCAGAAAAAGAAGAGGAATGAGACTGAGAATAAGTCGGGTGGGAGCAGCGAAGGAGGAAACCAGAAGCGGAAATGGAACGATGGTGGTTCTACTAGAAGTCAGCAGAGTAACCAGAGAAAGAAAACTGAAGCTTGTGCAACCTGTGGTAAGAATCATGCAGGTGTGTGCTTGAAAGGGAAGAGAGTCTGTTACAACTGTGGATAAGAGGGCCACATTGCTCCAAACTGCACTGCCCCAAAGAAGGGTGCCTGTTTCACGTGCGGATCAAAAGACCATCTTGCTCGTGATTGTCCAAGGAAAGTTACTAGTGGGGGAAATGGAGGCAAAAGAAACAACAGTGGAGGTGCATTAACTATTTCTGGGCCAACTACAGCAAATCGTCCGACTGCTCGCACTTTTAATATGACGGTCCAGGATGCGGTTCAATCCAAGGAGGTGGTGGCAGGTATCCTACTAGTAAATAACTTGAATGCATATGTACTTTTTGATTCGGGTGTAACTTGTTCTTTCATTTCTGATGATTTTACTGAGAAACTGGATATACCCCGAGAAGAGTTAGATTTTCCCTTAAACATAGAGATTGCCAATAGGGAGGTGGTACCTGTTAGGTATGTGTATAAAAATTGCGAGATAGATATTCATGGTCATATGATGGCAGTAGATCTTATTCCGATTAAACTTGGAGAATTTGACGTTATTCTAGGGATGGATTGGTTGTATAGTTATGGGGAGATTATTGATTGCCAAAAGAAGTGTGTCAACCTTAAGACTCCGTCTAAGGTGGTGTTTTATGGTAGCAAATCGCCGAGGCAAACGACTTGTCTAACGATTATGCAGGCCATGAAGTTACTAAAGCAAGGATGTGTAGGGTATTTAGCTCATGTAGTAGATACTCGAAAAATTGATGCAAAATTGGAAGAAATGCCAATGGTAAGGGATTTTGTGGATGTTTTTCCGGATGATCCTCCAGATAGAGAGATTGAATTCGTTATTGATTTAGTGCCCGGGACTACGCCTATATCAAAAGCTCTGTATCGAATGGCTCCGGTAGAGATGAAGGAGTTGATGGTGCAATTGCAAGAACTACTAGACAAGAAGTACATTCAACCGAGTGTTTCGCCGTGGGGAGCGCCGGTATTGTTTGTCAAGAAGAAAGATGGTTCGATGCGCCTTTGCATAGATTATCGTGAATTGAATAAGGTTACAATCAAGAATAAATACCCGTTATCAAGAATTGACGATCTGTTCGATCAACTGAAGGGTGCTACTTATTTTTCAAAGATAGACTTAAGAAGTGGTTACCATCAGCTGAAGGTGAGAAAGGAGGATGTTCCGAAGACGGCATTCAGAACAAGTTACGGTCACTACAAGTTTTTGGTCATGTCATTTGGTCTAACGAATGCACCTGCGGCATTCATGGACTTAATGAATAGGGTGTTTAAACCGTTTCTAGATAAGTTCGTGGTGGTGTTTATCGACGATATTTTGGTGTATTCTAAATCACGAGAAGACCATGTGGAGCATTTGAGACTAACTTTGGAAGTATTACGAAAAGAGAAGCCTTATGCAAAGTTTTCAAAATGTGAGTTTTGGTTGGTTCGTGTTCAATTTCTTGGACATGTAATTGATAAGGATGGGATTTCGGTTGATCCGGCTAAAGTGGAAGTTGTAATAAATTGGGAGCAACCGAGGACACCGTCTGAAGTGAGAAGTTTCTTAGGTTTGGCAGGATATTATCGATGGTTTATACAAGATTTTTCTAGAATCGCCACTCTGTTGACAAATTTGACTAGAAAAGCGGTTAAGTTTGTCTGGACGGAGAAGTGCGAGGGAAGTTTTCAAGAACTGAATAAGAGGTTAAGTACAGCACCTGTATTATCTTTACCAGATAGTACAGGAAATTTTGTGGTTTACAGTGACGCGTCACATAAGGGCCTTGGTTGTGTGCTTATGCAGAATGGCAAGGTTATTGCGTACGCCTCACGACAACTGAAAGATTATGAAAAGGGCTACCCAACGCATGACTTAGAATTGGCACCAGTGGTGTTTGCTCTGAAGATATGGAGGCACTATCTTTATGGTGAGAAGTGCGAGATTTACACGGATCATAAGAGTCTCAAGTACATTTTTACGCAGAAGGACCTTAACATGCGTTAGAGGCGATGGTTAGAGCTGATTAAAGATTACGACTGCGAAATTCTCTATCATCCAGGAAAAGTGAATGTCGTTGCTGATGCATTAAGAAGGAAAGGTCGAGAGAAACTTAGGTTACTGACTGCTTAAGAAGAACTTGTTAAACAAATGGCGAAGTTGGAATTAGAAGTGAAATGTCAGTATGAATCAAAGGAGAAGTTGTTTCAGGTAGAGATTCGTCCGATATTGCTGGACCGAATCAAAGAAGCTCAACTTCAAGATACGGAGTGTGAGAAGATTAAGAAGGAAGTCTCTGAGGGACATAGTGGAAAGTTCAGTATTGATGCAGAGGGATTACTCAGATTTGAGCATCGAATTTGGGTTCCATTGGTACAAGATGTTAGAAGAGAGATTTTAGACGAAGCTCACAATACACATTACTCAGTTCATCCAGGGAGTACAAAAATGTATCAGGATCTTCGAAAGCATTATTGGTGGTCAGGAATGAAGCGTGATGTGGCAGAATGTGTTGCCAGATGTTTGACATGCCAGAAAGTGAAAGCCGAACATCAGAGACCCAGTGGGTTGTTACAGCCATTAGAAATACCAGAATGGAAGTGGGAACACATAACGATGGATTTTGTGGTAGGCTTGCCGACTACACAGAAAGGTTTTGATGCGATTTGGGTAATTGTAGACAGACTAACGAAATCAGCACATTTCTTACCAATAAAGATTAGATTCAATCTGGACCAATTGGCAAAATTATACATCAAAGAAATTATTTCGCGACATGGTGTCCCTGTGTCTATTGTGTTTGATCGAGATCCGAGGTTTACGTCAAATTTTTGGAAGCGTCTGCAAGAATGCTTAGGAACTCAGTTGAGAATGAGCACTGCGTATCATCCTCAAACTGATGGCCAGAGCGAAAGAACGATTCAAACCTTGGAAGATATGTTGCGTACTTGTGTTATGGATTTCAAGGGAAGCTGGGATGATCATTTACCGTTGGTCGAGTTTGCTTACAATAATAGTTACCATGCGAGTATTGGCATGCCGGCCATACGAGGCATTATATGGACGGAAATGTCGAACTCCACTATGTTGGGACGAGGTTGGTGAAAGACAACTGCTAGGACCAGAACTGGTACAACAAACTGCAGATATCGTGAAAGCTATAAAAGCTCCATTATTAGCTGCTCAAGACAGACAGAGGAAGTATGTCGATCAACATCGTCAAAATCGCGAATTTGAGGTGGGAAGTTTCGTTCTTCTAAGAGTTTCACTCTGGAAAGGGAAAATTCGTTTTGGCAAGAAGGGCAAGCTTAGTCCAAGATTTATTGGTCCTTTTGAAGTACTGCGGCGAGTTGGTGAGGTGGCTTATGAAGTAGATCTGCCTCCAGAGTTGGTTCATATACATAATGTTTTTCATGTATCTGTTTTAAGACCTTATAAGTCAGACTATAAACATGTAATAGAATATGAACCTATACAGTTTGAGAAAGACCTAACTTATGAGGAAGTCCCGATCCAGATAATAGACAGGAAGGAACATGTTCTCAGGAATAAAGTGATACCTTCTGTTAAGGTTACAGGGAGAAACCACAATGCTGATGAAGCTACGTGGGAACTAGAAGCTGATATGATGAAGAATTATCCTGAGTTATTTGTTTAGTCCTGGTTCTATGATTCTGGGGACAGAATCCTTTTAAGGAGGGGAGAAAGGAGCGATCGAATTGATTGTGTTGTGATTCTGGGGACAGAATCCTTGTAAGGAGGGAAGGATGTAACAATCCGGAATTTTATAATTATTTGAAAATATTTATTTGATTCGAATGAATATTTTAATTGATTTTTAATAATTGATGAAATTGTTGTGCATTAATTTAATTAAGTTATTAATGTATTGTTAGTAATTACAATGTTGTATAAATTCTAATTTAATTTAATAATTGAATTAGAGATTTATTAATTTATTGAATGGAATTATAATTGTAATGAAATTATAATTATTATAGTTAATGTTATTATGAAATTTAATTGAATTGATATTATGGTTTAATTAAGGGTGTGACAATTATTTAACTATATAATATGTAGTTTATTAAAATAAATTTGTTTGGAGGAGTTTGTTTTGCCAAACATGGCCTTTGGGATTTTAAGCTGAAAAACCCTTTGTTCTCTTAACTGATAATCACGTAAGGATCAGTTTTAAGCTCTCTCTATTTCACGTATATCTATCTTTGGCTTGGTTATTCTGCAATAAGCCAGAGAAGTGAGAAAGGAAGAGAAATAGAGAGAAAAATTGAGAGTTTGTGAGAATTGAGAGTGGAATTTTGGAATTTAAGTCAAAGAGAAGAGGAATTGAAGCTTGATAATCATCAAATAATTTTCTTAATCGTCTACCAAGGTATAATCTTGTTTAATTTTCTGTTTTCAAAACTTTGCTATGTTCTTAAGTTTCTTTGGAGTTTGGAGTTTGGAGTTTGATGATGGAATTGTCAAGAAAGTTGTTTTATATGTGCTATATGATGTATGTATATGGTTTTCAGAAACTAGAATTCATGAAATATGTTTTAAAATGGAGGATTTCCTATGTTCTTGAGTTTTGGGTATGTATGTATGAAATATATGCTTTTCTGGGTCAAATGTAAGGTTTAATTTGTAGGAATTTGCAAATTGATGGTGATTTATGGTTCAATATTCAAATATGAAGAGATTGCATGTTTAACCATCTGATTTCATCAAGTAATGGGTTTGTAGTGGTTGATTTTATAAAAGATGTCAAAAATAAGTTTTTTCCTTTGGGTTTTGTGGTTTTGATGGTTTTAGGTTGCTAGAATTGGCATATAGATGCTTAGCAATGTTTCTGTGAGTTTTATGTTGATTGGGTATGAGTAATTCGACGTTTGAAGTTAGCTTTGTGGGTTTCGGACAGTGCGGCAGCAGGCTGTTCCGTCTCTGTCTGAGTTGCGGCGCAGCTGCGCTGGCAACAATGGCAGAAACGGCGCAGCTGCGCTGCTGGTCTTTCCAGGATGAACACCTGTGCAGCTGCGCTGGTGTCCAGTCTTGGGAAGGCGCAGCTGCGCCGATCCCTGAGCAAAAACGGTTTGTTTTGTTTTCAGTTTTCGATCATGTTAAGTTGTTTTAACCTAGTCTAATGATTATGATAACATCTAAAACAGGTGATAATGTTGCGAAACAGATTGTAAACAAGTAGTTGATAATTTTAAATTATGAAGTTAATTGATTGTGAAAACACTAATTATGAAATATTGAGATGATGGTTCAATGTGTTGTGGTTTAATAGGACTTATGATTACAAGTTTGTAAAGGGTGATAATAGTCAGATTATGACTGAGATATTAAGATGAATTGAATGGTAGCTAAGTCTAAAGGGTAAATGATATGTAGCTAATTATTATTGTGGTTTTAATGGTATGTATAGGGGAGATCTTGACGAACGTGAGTTGTAGTTACTTAAACTACGCACGAGGCAAGTTTCTTACTCTTAACCCTTTTACATTAAAAACATTACTAATCTTAAATTTATTTAACGCAAGTTCTTATTGATGTTCATCCTTACAATTTATGATTGTATTTTCCATCGACTTCATATAAAGGCAGACATTCCTTATACATCATTACTTGAAGCTTGATTAATTAGAACCATTGTTGTAATACTTTGAATATACAATAGTTGTACGTTATATATCGACACTGATATTCTACATTCTTAATTCTTAATGTAAACACTTGTTCAATTTGAATCTATTGTAAACGAAACTAGACTTACTTTGGTGCGGTGATGATTATCAAAGCTGAGATGAACAACCCTAAGTTAGGGGAACAAATACGCAGTAGCGCTGAATGGTTGTGCACAATACATTGTGCAACGGGCTGATCACCCTGAGTACGAGATGATTAGTCCTGTTATAGTTTATTAAACTGTTAAAGGTTACAGTAAACTTACCTGTTAACCTAGGACAAGGTTCATGGTCTTGTGACCCTCAGTATATCTTGATGTACTATCTTTGTTCTATCGAGCTTCCAAATGTATCCATTATTGTACCACAGGCAAGCTTTGTCATTCAGATAAATTATTGTCAAAAATGCTTATTGCTATCTTGGTGGGCACTAGTTTTGCTCACCCTTGCATTCTAAACCTTTGACAGATGAGCCGTCTACTAGCAAAGGGAAAGGAAAGATGAACAAATGATGATGACGTGTTATTAGATAAAGACTTATCTACTTTTATTTATATGGTTGTGTAAACAAGACTTATTAGTTATTTATATTTCCGCATATTCAAGATGTAATAAAGGTTTAGCAAACCTGGGACATATTTTGAGTAGTTATGTGACCCATTAATGGGAGATGTTTTTATTATTCAGTTTATTTTACTTAAATTCTTTTGTCTATGGGTAGATAGTTGATTATGTTGGATAGTGAGCACCAAATCTGAGAGGTTTGAGGTAACCCGAATTTGGGGGTGTCACAAGGACAGAGTCGTCCAACTGCGAGGACGTTTAACATGACGGTAGGAGATGTTGTTGCTTCCCAAGATGTGGCGACAGGTATCATTCCAGTTAATGCTTTAAATGCATACGTATTGTTCGACTCTGGCGTTACTTGTTCTTTTGTATCTAATAAATTTGCTAAAAACTTGCAATTACCATGTGAAAACTTAGATACACCTTTTAATGTAGAAATTGTGAATAATGAAATAATTCCCGTAAAACACATATACAGAAATTGTAATGTAGAAATTAAAGGACACAAATTCCTTGTGAACCTTATTCCTATACGGTTGGGGAAATTCGATGTGATACTATGAATGGATTGGTTGGTTAATCATAATGCAATGATTAACTGCCATCAGAAGCGGGTAAACCTGTTGACTGCGTAAAGTCAAAGGTAGTGTTCAACGGAGGTTGTTCACCTAAACGGTCTCGATGTCTGACAGTCATGCATGCAAAGAGATTGCTTAGAAAGGGCAGTACGGGTTATTTAGCCTATATAGTTGATACTCGAAAGGAAGGAGTTAAACTAGATCAAATACTTGTAGTTAGAGAATTTTCAGAAGTGTTTCCTGATGACTTACCAGGTCTTCCTCTGGATAGGGAGATCGAGTTGATCATCGACCTTGCACCTGGTACGGCACTAGTTTCAAAGGCACCTTACAGGATGGCACCAGTTGAGTTGAAGGATTTACTTGTGCAGTTATAGGAACTCTTAGACAAAAAGTACATACAACCTAGTGTTTCACCATGGGGAGCACCGGTGTTGTTTGTAAAGAAGAAGGATGGAACCTTAAGGTTATGTATCAATTATAGAGAATTAAATATATTAACCATAAAGAACAAATATCCTTTACAAAGAATTGATGATCTATTTGACCAGTTGAAAGGGGCCGAACACTTTTCGAAGATCGACCTACGATTAGGTTATCATTAGTTAAAAGTAAGAAAAGAAGATGTGCCGAAGACAGGGTTTAGGACACGCTATGGACATTATGAGTTTCTTATGATGTCCTTTGGGTTGACGAATGCACTGGTAGCATTCATGGACTTGATGAACCGAGTGTTTAAACCATGCTTAGACAAATTTGTCGTAGTGTTCATCGATAATATTTTAGTATACTCGAGAACAAAGGAGGAGCATGTTGAACACTTAAGGAGCGTATTGGAGATATTATGAAAGGAACAACTTTATGCGAAGTTTTTCAACTATGAGCTCTGGTTATACGAGTCCAATTCTTGGGTCATATGATTGACAAAAATGATGCGCGGTAGATCCAGTGAAAATTGAAACAGTTGTGAATTGGAAACAACCGACAACTCCAATAGAGGTAAGAAGTTTTCTCGGTTTAGCAGGGTACTATCGGCGTTTTATACAAGATTTTTCAAAAATAGCAACCCCGCTAACAATTTAACTCAAAAGATGGTAAAGTACGTCTGGACAAATAAATGTGAAGAAAGCTTCCAAGAGTTGAAGAAGTGTTTGAGCATGGCACCAGTGTTATCTTTACCAGATAATACCGGGGGCCTTGTAGTTTATAGTGATGCATCACATAAGGGATTAGGTTGTGTATTGATGCAACATGGGAAAGTGATTGCGTATGTGTCACGACAACTCAAAGATTATGAGAAGAGGTATCCTACTCATGATCTTGAGTTAGCCGCTGTAGTATTTGCCTTGAAAATTTAGAGGCATTACTTGTGTGGGGAGAAGTATGAGCTATACACGGATCACAAAAGTCTGAAGTATATTTTCACGCAGAATGAGTTAAACATGAGACAGAGGAGATGGCTAGAACAGATAAGGGATTTCAATTGTGAAATCTTATATCATCCCGGGAAAGCCAACGTTGTAGCTGATGCGTTAAGCAGAAAGAACCAGAACAAGTTGAATGTCATAACAAACAACGCGATACTGATAAAAGAGTTTAATAAACTTGAAATTGAGGTAAGAGTTCCAGCTAACTCTATCCAGAAATTATTTGTTATAGAAAATGGTTCAACGTTAATAGACAGAATCAAGGCAACTTAGGAGAAAGATGAAGAGTGTCAGAAGTGTAAAACTGAAATAACTCATGTAAAGAATGTCAAATTCATAATAGATAAAGATGGGGTACTAAGGTACTAGGATAGAATTTGGGTCCCCTCAGTCCAAGAACTAAAAAATGAAATAATGAATGAAGCTCATAGTTCTAAGTTCGCCGTGCATCCGGGTAGTACAAAAATGTACAAATATTTAAGACGACACTTTTGGTGGTCGAACATAAAAAGAGAAATAGCGGAATGGGTAAGTAAGTGTTTAACATGTCCAAGAGTTAAAGCCAAACATCAAAAACCTAGCGGGTTACTGCAGCCCTTAGAAATCCCCGAGTGAAAATGGGAACATATCACCATGGATTTCGTAGTAGGTCTCCCAAACACACAGAAAGGTCACAATGCCATTTGGGTAATTGTAGATCGTCTTACCAAGTCAGCTCATTTCCTACCCATAAAAGTTAACTTCAGTCTTGACCAATTAGCCAAACTTTACATCAATGAAGTTATTTCTAGACATGGAGTCCCTGTTTCTATAGTCTCAGACCGAGATCCATGATTTACTTCAAATTTTTGGAAAAGTCTCTAGAAACACTTAGGAACTCAGTTGAGATTAAGCACAACTTAACACCCACAAACCGACGGTCAGAGTGAGAGGACAATTAGGGGAGGTTTAGCAAAATTCATATACAAGAGTGCACACCAAGTGTTTGTTGAATTGTTCAAGTGAAACTTTAAAGCTATTTCAGAGTTTGGGTTACCATTGTAAAGCGATTTAATTGGTTGTTGGTCAACTATAACTGAAAGTACGTCAGCTAAGCGCCAAAGAGGTGCTGAGTCAAGTTCTAAATCATCTAAGACCTATGATCGGAAAAGGTTCGTAAGTATTGAAGCGACGGATAAGTATAAGGCGTGGGAGAACCAGCCTTTCATTCCAGAGAGGGGAATTATACCAGACCTGGATAATGATGGTGAATTGGTGCTAATGATTGATGAAAGAAGTTGGTTAAACTTCACAGCGCAACCGGGGGTGGAAATTGCACCAATTGTAAAAAAGTTCTATGCTTATGTGCAAGAAGGGCAATTCGGCACAGTGCAAGTAAGGGGCCAAACGATTTTAGTTCTGAGTGACGCCACCAATGCCCACTTTAGCTTGCCAACCTTTAGTGCACTAACTGATCAACATGTTGAGTATGTGCAGAATGGGCCCGACTATGAGAAAATGATTATGGAATTGTGCAAGCCTGGACAAAATGGGATATTAAAGGACGTGGGGCGATGACCTTCCCTCAATCAGAGCTGAGTAGGTATGGCAAGGCTTGGTTTGCCTTTATATGTGCGCGTTTGATGCCAACCAACCACTTTAGTCATGTCACAAAAGAAATGGCGGTTCTTCTCTACAATTTAATCACAGGGAAGACGATTAATGTTGGGGTAGTGATTGAAAGTTCTATCAAAAGATATGTGAGAGGTGGTGCCACCACTAACGGCTTTCCGCACCCGATGTTGATTACATCCATTTGTTATAACACCGGGGTGAGTTGGGCTGAGAATTCCACAGTGATACAGCCTTGGCCGGTGATTGATCATGCCCTCACACTTCGATACAAAGTTTGGAAAGGTGCAGATGAGCACCCTAGAGGCCTGGGATTCATGTAGTCGCAGCAAGATGAGGCAGGCCCATCCACTGCTTCTCACCCGATCGATAAGCAAATACGCAGATTGCAAAAACAGATGAAGGCTTGTCATTTTGAGCTCTTGCTGGAGAACTCTCGCCAAGATGAATGTCAAGATATCATAAGTCAGAACAACAACCAATTCCAAGCGGCGTTGGCAGCGGCGATGCAGGGCCATTCCATTTCCCTAATCCTCTACCATTGCCAGTTTTTCCACCCGAAGAGCCCGACAATGAGGAAGGCGGTGACGAGTGATAGTCATTGGAAAGGGAAGTCCTCTTAGTTCTATTTGTCTATATCTTATTCAATGAGGACATTGATTTGTTCAGTTTGGGGGTGGAATCGTTAGTGTTGCGTAGCATAGTAGTTTTGCATAGTAGTTCATTGATGCATATAGATGTTAGTATGTTTAGTTGCCATGTCATTTTATCATTTACATATCATGTATGTTGCATAGTAATTGAGCAATGCCTTAGCTATTGTTTGATTTAGCTAATAATGAGAATGGTGAGCATATGTGAACTCAGATAGAAATGAATAATTAGTGGGTATAATTTAGATATAAAAGTTAAAAGTTGGTGTTACCATGCTTAAGACTTGTTTTGAAATTATTTGCACATATCCACTTGTTAGGATTGGTTATGATCTTGGACAACAGTTATATGGGTAATTGCTTTGTTAGGTTTCTTGGAAACTTTTACACGTTGTTGAGCATATCCATGAAAATGAATCTAGACAATCACTTAAGTTTAGGGGGGATTCTTTCTTCTTTTTGCATAATAAAAAAAATATGAGAAAAGCACAATGAAAAGGCGATACAATGTGAAATATATGTATGTGGTGAGTCGAGATGGAGTGTAAAATGCATTCACTCATGGACACATACTACAGGCGAGATGGAGTGTAAAACGCACTTGTTTGAGTAAAAGTGCTAAAAAATTGTTGTGCTTATGGATTGAGTTATTCCTGAGTCCCTTAATTTGAGTGTGGTTTTTGGATAATTGAATTGGATATGTTTGGTAACGTCGAAAAGTTGAATTAAAAGCTATCGGTAAGCGGTTGGTTATATGAATTTGTCCAGATTGTAGGTGATTATGAGCAGGTGGTACACACACACAATAGTTGAGAGCATGTGTAACTCTAATGATTGTGTGAAGTTATACCCATGATATTGTTCTGATTTCCTATTTGAGTGTTTTGAAGTATTTCTGAGGCTTGTTGTTGGACAATGGTTGGGTTATTGCTTGATTCGTAGGTAAGTTAGGTTGATGCATATAGTTAGGTCGTTGAGTTAGGTCTTAGTTTTTAATTTTGTTTTTGCTTGAGGACAAGCAAGAGTTTAAGTTTGGGGGTATTTTGATGAGAGAGTTTTATACTTGCGAATCGGTTGTCATTTGCTTTAATTCTTGATTGTTTAAGGGTATTTTTAGTTCATTTATGTTCGGTTTATGTTTATTTTACAGAAGGTAGTAGTGGAGGGGCACAGCAGGAAATAGCAATTTTGTAATTAAGTGGAAGTTTAGCGCAGCCGGCGCTGGGATAGTATAGTTTCAGCGCAGTCGGCGCTAAAACGCAGGCATAAGCTGGGCTTTCGTTTCTTATGCAGTTTTTGGGTCTGAGCAGGATGGGCTGAGTGAGACTGATTAATGCAGCGTGCGTAGGATTTTAAAGAGAGTAGGAGGCAGATATAAAAGACATAACAAGCAAGAGAAGAACAAAACGGAACGACGAACGAAACTTGATATCAGAAATTCGGACTTGCGAGAAGAAGGAGAAGGAAGGCCAAAGCTTTTAGCAAAGTTTTCTCTATTCTCGTTTCTACTTCTAATCTCTGTAAATCTGTAATTATGGATTGCTATTTGGATGTTTTTATTTTAACTATGATCTAAACCTAATTTTGGGATTATAATGGATCTTTTTGCATAACTGAAGTTGTTTTGCTTCCTTGTTGATTCTAGTTGATTATATATGGATTGTCTAACGTGATTTGTGCTAAACGTTTAATTGTTGATCACCAATTACCGTGATAACCTAGATAAAATTGAGAAACGGAGTATAGGTTGAGATCTGATCATGTTAGCATGTATTCATGACTTCTGCATAGTGATGGAATTTATGATTCGTGTTAGGATAGAGATATACTGAAACACTGCATGTAGTCCATTGAGAACTTGGACTTCAACTCTCTTTGATTGTAATTCACATAGAGATATATTGCATTAGTCAATTAGGGTGTTCACATTTATTCTATCATTTGTGGATTTAGTGTGATATGGATATGGTATATCGAGAGATGGTCATATTTTACATTCGTGTTCTCGACTAACAATCTGAAGTAATCAATTGGAATTAACAGGAAGTGAAGTAATCTAGGTGTAGCGATTAGTGAAATTATAATCTCAAATCTCTTTTATCTGATTTAATCGCTTGATAATTAGTTTAATATGTCTTTTTATTTTTAGTGAATTCAGTTACTTCACAATAGTATTCATCTGTTTAAAGAGACCAAATTAGTTATAAAACTGGTCCTTGTTACATTAAACTGCAATTATATTCTTTGTGGGAACGATACTTTACTTCCAATATATTACTTGTGGACCACATACACTTGCGTGTGTGAATTAATTTGTCATAGTTACAAATAACCCAACACATAACAGAATAGACACTGACGGTGTCATAAGAAGACAGACACTGACGGTGTCATAATAAAACAGACACTGACGGTGTCATAATAAAGCAGACACTAGTAATGTCACAATAAAACAGACACAGATGGTGTCATAATCAAACATACATAGGTGGTGTCAGCACAGAATAGACATAGGTGATGTCAAAGTAGACCCAAGAGGGAGGGTCGAGCAGTGTAAGAAAGAAAGATTATGTCCGAGAGTTATAGAACTTTTGAAGCACTAGAGCGATAAGTATGCGAATAACATAACGCTATGAAATATAAAGTACGATGTTCTATGAGATGCATATTAATATAAATATATGTATTAATATGTGCTATGTGATGAGTGAATTTTTAGCATTAATAATGAATGCGTTAAAATGAAGGATGAGAAAATAACATAGTTTTAATTAAACAGAACAATGCCGCCGAGAAGAAATCAAAGCAACCAAGAAGAGGCAAAAAATAAGAATAGGGATCAAGTGAATCCGATGCAACAATTCGTAGATCTTTTAGTAGGGGCTTTAAGTAGAAACCCCACTAAAGTGAACGTGAATCCTCCAGTTGTGCATGTAACAAGCTTTAAGGATTTTAAGAGCATTGGACCACATGAGTTGAAGGGGACCACTGAGCCTATAAAGGCTCAATCATGCATTAAGGAGATAGAAAAGGCGTTTATTATCGCCAAGGTTAGAGAGGAGAAAAAGATAGCTTTTGCTACCTACATGTTAAAGGGAGAAGCCAGCTTCTGGTGGGAGGCAAACCAGAATAGGGCTAGAGAGGGAGTGGTCACCTAGGAACAGTTCAAGGAGTTGTTCTTCGAGAACTACTTTCCTAGGAATATACAAAGCCGAATGGAGGTGCAGTTTCTGGAGTTGAAATAAGGGGACATGTCGGTACCTGATGAGCGAGTTTTATACTTATGAATCGGGTGTCTTTTGTCTTAATTCTTGATTGTTTAAGGGTAGTTTTAGTTCATTGATGTTCGGTTTATGTTTATCTTGCAAAAGGTAGCAGTGGAGGGGCAAAGCAGGAAATGACAATTTTGTAATTAAGTGGAAGTCCAGCGCAGCCGGCGCTGGGATAGTATAGTTTTAGCGCAGTCAGTGCTGAAATGCAGGCATAGGTTGAGCTTTCGTTTCTTATGCAATTTTTTAGGTCTGAGCAAGAGGGGTTGAAGGAGACTGATTAATGCAGCGTGCGTAGGGTTTTAAAGAGAGGAGGAGGCAGATATAAAAGACATAATAAGCAAGAGTACAAGGGGGCAACAGAACGTAGAACGAAGCTTGATAACAGAAAATCAGACTTAGGATAAGGAGAAGGAAGGCCAAAGCTTTAGCAGAGTTTTCTCTATTCTCGTTTTTACTTCTAAACTCTATAAATCTGTAATTATGGATTGCTATTTGGATGTTTTTATTTTAACTATGAACTAAACCTAATTTTGGGATTATAATGGATCTTTTTGCATAGCTGAAGTTGTTTTGCTTCCTTGTTTATCCTAGTTGATTATGTATGGATTGTCTAATGTGATTTGTGTTAAAAGTTTAATTACTTGATCACCAATTACTGTGATAACCTATATGAAATTGAGAAACGAATTATAGGTTGAGATCTAATCATGTTAGCATGTATTTATGACTTCTGCATAGTGAGGGAATTTATGATTCGTGCCTAGGATAGAGATATACCGAAGCACTGCATGTAGTCTATTGAGAACTTGTACTTCAACCCTTTTTTATTGTAATTCACATAGAGATATAGTGCATTAGTTAATTAGGGTGTTCACATTCATTATATCATTTGTGGATTTAGTGTGATATGGATATGGTATATTGAGAGATGGTCTTATTTTACATTCGTGTTCTCGATTAACAATCTGAAGTAATCAATTGGAATTAACAGGAAGCGTGGCAACCCAAGTGTCGCAATAAGTGAAATTATAATTCTAAATCTCCTTTATCTGATTTAATCGTTTGATAATTAGTTTAATCTATTTCTCAGTGATCTTAGTTACTTCATAACCTTAATCAGCTGTTTAAAGAGACCGAGATAGTTATAAAACTGGTGCTTCTTAGAGTAAAAAGCAATTATATTCTCTGTGGGAACGATACTTCACTTTCATTGTATTACTTGTGGACCACGTGCACTTACGTGTGTGAATTAATTTGTTATAAATACAAATATCCCAACAATAACCCACCTCAAAAAATTGTTCGAACGCCTGCAGAAGTACAATTTAAAGCTCAATCCAACGAAGTGTGCCTTTGGTGTTAAATCAGGCAAACTCTTGGGATTTCTCGTAAGTAACCAAGGCATTGAAATAAACCCTGCCAAAATCAAAGCTATAACGGAGATGTCGGTGCCTCGGACTGAGAAGGAGATACGAGGATTCTTAGGAAGAGTTAATTTCATAAGCTAATTTATATCTCAGTTAACAACTTGCGAACTGATCTTCAAGTTATTAAGAAAGAACTCCTCTCGGAAGTGGAATGAGGAATGTCAAAAGGCTTTTAATGCCATCAAGCAATAGTTAATCGAAGCACCTGTACTGGTCCCTCCCAGGGACGGAGTTCCCCTGTTCATGTACATATCTGTCAACTCCAGCATGATGGGATGTATGCTGGGGCAGAAAGACGAAGTGGGCAAAGAGCGAGAAGTGTATTACCTCAGCAAGAGATTCAGCAATTGTGAGCAGAATTACACCTTGATCGAAAAGACATGTTATGTCTTAGCTTGGGCAACAATGAGATTGCAACACTATCTGCATGGCCATACCACTTATTTGATATCCCGCATGAACCCATTGAAGTACATATTTGACAAACCAATGTTGAATTGCAGGTTATCTACGTGACAATTAATTCTGCAACAATTCGATATCATCTATATAACTCAAAAGTCCGTGAACGGTCAAGGAATTGCAGATCAATTATCTGAGGCACCCACGGGCGAATTCGAGCCTTTGGAAACTTATTTTCGTGATGAAGGCATAATGGCGATCTAAAGAACAAGGCGAGAGGATGAAAGACTATTCTAGAAAATGTATTTTGATTGTGCTATAAATATGGAAGGAGCCGGGATTGGGGCAGTTCTGCTATCGCACACCAGAAGACAATATCCAGTGGCAACCAAATTATAATTCGATAACTCCAACAACACGGCTGAATACGAAACATGTATTCTTGGATTGAAGTTGGCCAGGAATGTGGGAGTTAAGTTATTAGCCATGTTTAGAGATTCTAAGTTAGTTATTCGACAGACCATGGGATCATATAGCACGAAAGAACTTCATTTGTTGCCTTACCATCGACATGTTGTCAAAATGGTTAAGGACTTTGAAGATATTATTTTCCGATATATTCCACGAAATCGAAACGATTTTGTAGACGCCTAAGCCACATTGGCATCAATGATTCATGTGTTTAAGGATAAAATCATTCCGACTATTAACTTCACTATACAAACTGCTCTGGCCTATGGGAATTATATAGGAATAGTTTCAGATGAGATGTCTCAACTCAGGCAGCCTTGGTATCACGACATCAAAAGAATATCTTCGAGACGGTTCTTTCCCCGCTCGGGCAAATCGAACAGAAAGACAGAAAATTCAAAGAATGGCCATGAAGTTCTATCTGAGTGGGAATGATTTATATAAAAGAGATGCAGACATGGGACTATTGAGGTGTTTAGATAAAGATCAAGCTCAAAGGCTCATGAATGAGGTGCATGGTGGAGTGTGTGGACCACACATGAGTGGTCCATTACTTGCCAAGAAGATCTTGAGAATGGGGCACTATTGGTTATCTCTTAAAGTCAATTGTGACGACCACATTAAGCAGTGTTATCAATGTCAGATTCATGCTAATGCCATTCATGCACCTCATAACGAATTACATTGCATGACCTCTCTTTGGCCGTTCTCTATGTGGGGAATGGTTGTGATTGGTCCAATAGAACCTAAAGCCAGCAACGAACATCCATTTATCTGTGTTATGATCGACTATTTCACCAAATAGGTGGAGGCAGCATCTTTTCCTAAGGTGACTAAAGAAATCACTGTCAGCTTCATCAGAAATAATGTCGTATGCCGATATGGACAACTAAAAATTATAGTGTGACAATGCTAAGAACCTGAACAACAAAATGATGAGAAAGTTGTGTGACAAATTCAATATTAAACATCTAAATTCAGTCTATAGACCAAAGATGAATAGTATTGTGGAAGCCGTAAACAAAAATATCAAGAAGATTATGGAGAAGATGTTGGCAAACCGCCAAGGATGGCCAGATCTACTGTCTCTCACCCTACTCGCATATCGGACTTTGATTCATACTTCGACTGGGGCAACCCCCTATTCATTGGTATATGGCATGGAGGCTATCTTGTTAATTGAAGTTGAAATATCATCGCTAAGGATATTACTAGATGCCCAGATCAACGAAAGTGAGTGGATCCAAGATAGGTATAACCAATTATCCCTTATAGAAGAAAAAAGAATGGCTGCAATATTCCATGAACAATTGTATCATCAACGAATTCTCGATCTTACAACAAGAAAGTGTGATCCCGAGAGTTCAAAAAGAATGACTTAGTATTAAAGAAGATCATTCCATATCAGGATGAAGCTAAAGGGAAGTTTGCCCCAAATTGGGAAGGACCTTTCATTGTCAAATCGGTTTTGTCTAGCGAAGCCTTAATCTTACAAGAAATATATGGTGAAGTATTCCCATAACCACTCAATTTAGATTCAGTGAAGCGGTTCTATACTTAAGAAGTAATCCTGGATATTATCATCAACAATCATTAATTCGTGAGATGAGAAAAATGAGAGAAAAAGCTTGGTCCAAGGGCGCAGTTGAAAACTTGAAAGGGCGCTGCGAGTAAAAGCGTAAGACCAAGGCAAGATATAATAGGACCGATACATTGAAAACCTGAAAAGGTTGCGTGTGCAACAATTGCTAAAAAAATAAAATAAAAACCTTTTGATCTTCAACTCGTGAACTACGTAAGACCTAATCTCCTTTCAATCTATAGGTGTACGTTGAGAACTAGTTATAGTATGGTCTCATCATCACAAAAGTCTCAAAATCCTTCAATAATTCGGTACTCTTGAACTACATAAAGACATGATCTCTTGTTAACCCACGGGAGTACGTAGGTAACCATTGTGGTGCAATCGATGCCAAACACCCACCAACCGTTCCCCAACATGAAGCCCAAAACTCAAACCTCGCAAATCATGCCAAACCTGATTAAACTGTCATATCCAGCTAAACCAAGTTCTTAGATCCAATCCAATGACATCCGAAAGGGTCTTGACATTAGCTATCAAATCTGAAGCAATCACCTGAAATAAAAAAGACAGCAATATATTGAAGTAGTTTTCATCAAGATAAAATGGTGATCAGATAGAAACGAAAATACATCATAAAGGAAAGTTGATAGAAATATAAATCTTTTCATATATATATATATATATATATATATATATAATCTATTTGATGTACATGTTTTTCTCAATGACAAATGGCAAAGTATAAACTAGTATGTGCTGGTGTGTAGAATAGAGATATATCTATACACCGTAATGGGGAATACGTATTTGACTATCGAGAGAGGCTTAGACATACTAGTGATTTAGGACATTCAAATGAAGTGTTGGGGGAAATTGCAATCTTAGACTTGTTATTATTTGATTTCATTATATTAAAGCTTTCCATAGTTCTTTGATTATTTGTTATCTTCATTAATGCAAAACAACAAAAACAATTGTCATTTGTTTAAATAAGATTGAGATGATAAAAGATTAGTATTTGGAAAAGACTAGTAACAATTCCTCGTGGGATCGATACTCTACTTACTCTTTATTACTTGTTGACCGCGTATACTTGCGCGTAAATTGTCATTATATTAATCGGACAACAGAGATCTACAATAAAATTCAAGTTCCAAGCCAAGAACATATATCAAAATTGGTGTTAAAAGCCCTTCAATCTTCCCTTCTTGCACTTGCTTGCATATTGTACTCCAAAAGATGTCTGAAGTGCATTTTCATGCTTCTTCCTACAAAATAACATAAAAACACTATAAATACCTAATAATAACTTAAAATACTTAAGAAATTACAAATTATCAAGTCAAACGTACAATTCATAGGGATAAAACTCATTCATCAATGTGAGGCATAGATTTAAGGAGATTAGAATAGATAGGAATAGATATACAATTAGAAGCAAGGCTTTCATCAGATCTGAATAAGAATTTAAAGGAAGGATTGCAAGGATTGAAGGCCAAGGTGAAGATTGTGCATAAATACAGATTCTTATCTTTTCCCTTTTCCTTTAATTTGTATTTCTGAACATGATGAATTATCTTATTAATTTAATTTATTTTTCAGTTATGGGCTAATTTTTAATTAAGATTACAATTGAACCCAATGTGTAGTTTTAAAAAAACTTCTTGCTTGTTAATTATTATTGACTTTAATTGGATTGTCTATCATATCTTGTGCTTTAAAGTTTAATTACTTGGACAATAATTAGCGTAGTAATTTATATGAAATTGAGAGATGGAATATAGATTTAGACCTAGATATGTTAGCGTATGATTGTGTTTTCTGCATAAGTTGGAATTCATAATTTGTGTATAGGATAGAAATATTTCTATATGTCATATGTAATCTGAAGAGAATCTGAACTTAATATCCTTGTTAGTTTAATTCACATAGAGATATAGTGAGTTAATTGGCTAAGATGTTCTTTCCAAATCTACTCCTCATGGATATAGGAAGGATTTGTTTATAGGATCATCGAGAGATACTTATAAATACTGACGAATTTAACATGAAGTGACAAGAATGAACGTAACATTAGGGGAAGTTGCAATCTTAAGTATTTTTAATTTGATTTTAATCTTTGTCAGTAGATTAACGTAGTTGCTAATTTTAATCAGATTTTATTTTATAGTTTAAATCAATTGTTTAAATAAAATTAATTTGGTTAAGAGTTAGTACTTGGTAATTATTATTAAATAATTCTATGTGGGAGCGATACTCTTCTTGCCATTATATTGCTAGTCGGTCGCGTATACTTGCGTGTATTTGCTAATAATAAATTAGGTAAATAAGTTTTTGGCGCCGTTGTCCGGAAATTAATTTAATAATTTTTGCCAATATTAATTTCAATCAAATTAATCTTAATTTAACGTTTTTTATTTTTATTTATTTATTTTTTCAGTTTTGCTTCCTTTTTAGGTACAATGGCGGCATTTAATTATCAATGGTCGTCTGAAAGGATGACACAACTAAGGGGGGTAGGGATAATTGAAGTTGATGTAGTTACAGCATTATCTGCACATATGGCAATCCAGATAACAACACTTACAAAGAAAATTTACGTTTTTGAGAGTCAATATATTCAGAATGCCTATTATTAGCAGTAGCCCAGTACCAACCCAAATTACTATCATCTGAGTTGGCAGAATCATCAAGACTTTTCATGGAGCTATTATAATTAAGTTCAATATTATGCCCCAAGACAATCATATCCATCCGGATTCCAGAATCAACCTATTCCACAGCCAGAAAAGCAGCCAAACTTGGAGGAGGTGTTGGTTAAGTTCATGATTTAGGTGGAGTTGATTATGAAAAGTCAGGCGGTATTAATTCGTAACCTTGAGAATCAAGTGGGACAATTAGCTAATGCTATGAATAGTCGACCTCAAGGGAATTTGCCGAGTGATACAAAAATTAATCCAAGAAGGGAATGCAATGCAGAGTCACTTCTAAATGGTAAGGAGTTATATGAGGTTGTGGGAGGAAAACTAAAAAGGTCACACGATGATGTGGAATATGTTAATGAAACTGAAAAGAGAAGGATCAAGAATGGGCCACAAGAAGAAAAGGTTACATTCAAGGTGTTTAAGGCAATCAAGCTTCCAAATGATCATGAGGAGTGCTTCCGGATTGATGTGGTCAAGGATGCAGGAAAGGTTAAATCGAATAATGAGAGTTATTTTTTGTCAATGGAAGAAGATAAGTTTGGGGGTTTTCAAACGTACAATGATGCCAATGAATTCAAAGGAAAGACTACGAGGAGGCATGCAATGACAATTTTTGCGATTGAACCAGATTGAGAGAAGAGGAAGTAGTCATGCTAAGACTATAAAACAAACGCTTATTGGGAGGCAACCCAAGTTTAATTTTTACTTTTGTTTTTATTTATTTTATTAGGTTTCATAGTAGTTAATAAATTTGCATTTATTATGATTTAATAAATTTACTTCTATTGTGTTTACATGCAGTGCCTTATTCATTCCAATGTGTCTAGCCTATTCTTCAAACATAGCAGACGAGGAGGAAGATTGCTATATTTTCAAGGAAGTTATTTGTTTTAATTTTTCTTATCTTAGCCATTGAGGACAATGTCTAGTTTAAGTTTGGGGGTGTATTTTTATTTTTTGTTTTATTTGGTACTTGAGCATATTATGTTGTTAGATTTACATTTTAGATAGTATGTTTTAGGATAGTTGAGCAATGGTTTGATTGAATTTGATTATGGCCAAGAATAAGGAAAAAATTGTGATTAATTTTTTTTAATTCATGGGAATTAAGAAGCATGCCTAGTCTGTATTTTCGATTTATGAGTCGGCATTGTTTATAATCTTTTTTGCACTTCAAAGCACATATCCATATTTTAGCTAGCTAGGGCTTAAAAAGTTTATATGGTTATATGCTTATGAAAGATATCATTGAAACTTTAGAAATTTATTTGAGCATCAGTTGAAATAAAATTTAGGCATTAACATAAGTTTGAGGGAAATCTTGGATTATTGAAAATTTTGAAATTTTGAACTTTCCCGAGTAGAAAGAATGAATAATGTCGTGGGTCGAGATGGAGTGTAAAATGCACTCACTCATAAACATATGCGGCGAGATAGAGCGTAAAACGCACTCGTTCAATGGGAAGTGAGATGGAACATAAAACACACTCACTAAAAAGGAAAAAAAGAAATAAAGGGAAAAATTTTGTGCTTTTGAATTACTTGGGAAGGGTTCAAGTGTGCTTAAATGTTTTAAATATCCTTTTGATCTTTTAAATATATGTTTTGCCTTTATTAGCGAAGATTGATATGATAAGAAGGTTTTTAGGGTTGATTTTAAAAATCTTTTATGAGTATTTATTTATGTGGTTTTATCTAAATCATGACTAGTTTGAACATTTGGATATACACACATGCACTTAAAGGATCATGAGTGGTTGTGGAACTGATGATTAGATTGAAATGTTAGGCATTATATGTTTTTAAAATTTTTCTTGAGTTACCGTTTAAAGAAAAAATTTGAGGTTATAGTTCACCTTCATATTAATTTATTGCTCGAGTTAGTTGTTTGCTAGAGTTAATATTGTTCTTAGTGTTTTGCTTGAGTATAAGCAAAGTTTCAAGTTTAGGGATAATTGATGAGTAGGTTTTATGCCTACTAATTGATTATCTTTTAACTTGATAATTTGTGAATTTTTAAGTATTTTATTTGGTTTTTATGTGATTTTATCTTGTTTAGTAGGATATGGGTTTTTAATTACTTTTATGTGTTTTTAATGTGTTTTGTAGGTTATTAGGAGCAAAAACATGGAAATAAGGATTAAGGCATTGCATGATCATACAAGCAACAACAGGAAGGAAAAATGGAAGGAAAGGTGCCTGGTTTGACACGTTTTCTTGTCTTGAAACTTAGATTTTATCGTAGAGTTCATCGAGAGCTTCAATTTGATAGATGGTACGTCCCGTAACTCTTTCCGAATCAAAAGTTATGGCTATTTTACCAACAAACGTCGAACTAACAAAAAGCCCAGCGCGGCCGCGCCATTTCCTAGTTCATTTTCAGCGCAGTCACGCCATCCCATCAGAGAATCAGCGTCGCAGTGCTGTAAACTTGCTCTACAATGCCGGTGTCACAACTAGACCAAGATTTGACGTGTTTTTGCATGTTTTTTACTTCTGTTTTTCCTCCTAAGCTAGGGATTTGACTTGTAACCTATAAATACATGATGTGAGGCATAGATTTGAGGAGATTAGAATAGATAGGAGTATATATATACAATTAGAAGCAAGGCTTTCATCAGATATGAAGAAGAATTCAAAAGAAGGATTGCAGTGATGTAATGCCCGTGAATTTTAAACGTCATCATTAATTAAATATATAAATTTAATTTTTAATGAGTTAGTTTGTGTGTTTATTTAAACCTTTTGTGTACATTGGTAGCCTACATGACTAGGTGATGAATTGTTTTAAGTTGAGTAAAGGGGGTCACTAATAGTATAGTTAAATTAGTGAACAAGCCCTAAGGTTTAATATCAATTAAATTGATAAAGTAGTTACTAATTAATCATTCAATTAAATTGAATATAGTTAGTATATTGAATTAAGTAAATTCATTAATAAAAGTATTAATTAATGAGAATATTGTCACATTGAATAATAAAATTTAATAGTCCAATTAGTAATCAATTACTAATTGATTAACTTATTTAATTAAGGAACTAAGACCAATTATTTATTTGATCATGGGTGTAGTAATTAATAGTGTGGCAAATTAATTAATCAATCATTGGGTTAAATTAAATGACCCAATATTGCATTAAATAGATTTGGATTTTATTAGCCTAATCATTTAAATTGGAAGCCCAATGGTATTTAATGTGTGGTCCAAAACCTAGCCACTTGATAAATTAAATGCGTAACATTTGTTTATTAATTAAGGCAACTATTTGGGACAACATTTTTGGGACAAAATTCCCCTCCTTGCCGTGCAACTAAAGAGAAAGAAAGGCAATTGCTTTTCAAAGTCCTAATTTAATTAAGTAACTAGTTGTCTTGGAAGTTGAAATTGTAGACTTGATATAGTAGCTACCTATGATGTCAAATAGCTACCTAGGTTGTCACATAGCTTCTTAAGATGTCAACAAGCCACCCTATTGATGCAAGTCTTTCACTAGCTTCATGATGGCAAGTATAGGTGTCCTTGCTTTTATCTAGTTAATAGACCAAGAGTGGTCATTTGTATCTTCATTTTTCTAAAATCTTAAGAGAGTGTTAGAGAGGGTTTGGAGAAAAGTAAGAGCAAATACTTGAGAGATTAAAGAGAAGGTGTGACACCCCCAAATTCAGGTACCAATACCTCGAATTTGGTGCTCACGATAAAATACATCCATACACCTCTAAACAACATAAATTAACTAATGCGGAATAAATAAACATATGTTGTTCATTACAAAAGGTTTACTGCGGTCCCAAGGTCTATAACCTTAAACAAATACATCGCAGAATACATTAATAATACAAAACTATTCCACGATTACATAACGGGATAGTACATATAACTATTCCTTAAGCTTTCCTTTGCCTTTGTCCGCTTTGGAACTCCCCGGCTTAACTGCAATAGGTTCATGATATAGCAAGGGTGAGCAACTACTTTGCTCAGCAAGTTTAAAAGCAAGAATGAAGATATATCATGAATGAATAAGAATAATAGCTGCATAGATCAACAATTATGAACATTGATGAAATAGCTGAAATGACATAATCAAAGTTCAAATGAAACAATGAATAATGATTATTTACTGCTGAGTGGTCCAACCGACCATGAACTTTTGGCCAAAGAGTCAATCATTCGACTAACTCTTTTAAAACCTAGCCCCGTCAGTTGTACTCGAGGGGATCAGCCTCTTGTACACCATGTATATGCATAACATTTAACTCTGACTGCATCGAATAGTCGACACATTATAATCCCCTAATAAGGGTTGCTCTCTCAGTCCAAGAATCCGCACCAACAATCAGTTTGGATAGCTTTTAAAATAATAACCTGTATAGGTCTTGCCGAAACAAATGGCGTAGACTATTTTCTTAGGCAGTTCATGAATGAAGAACTTAAACGTTTCACAATCCAACAACAGATAATGATTTCAAATGCATAAGCTGCGAATATCAATAATTATCTTGGAGGTGGAATAATTGACAGTAATTAATCCACTAATATGATTTAAAAGTAATAACTCCATTTGAGTCATGAAACTTGCAACAATATACAACACCTGTATAAAATATGAAACCTGCTCAATCAATAAATAACTCGCACAATAAACAAAAGTTGTACGGTTGAGAAATCCTTCCCAATATTAAATTGAGCTAGAGTAAGGAAACTTGCATTCAATATATAGAAAGAATGAAGTTAGGGAACTTGCCCAACACAAGGGTTAGACAAGCGTTAGGAAACTTGCCTGAAGTGCTGCTACAATATTACAACACACGCTCCTTAATATCCTACACAATTAGGTACATATTCACATACAATTAGTCACATACGGAATACCAAATATTTGTTTACACAACTCTATAATGTCCCATTCAAATAAGAAACAAAATATTAAACAAGGTTATGCCCACTAGTTACGGCGTTACGACGCTTGCACGTCTATACGCCCAACTTACCTATTCGAATGCCCGAGCGACACGCAATTGCGTACGTCTAACACGCCCATTTGATTTATCTAATACCTATTGGTTAATGCTAAGTATCATTATAAATTATAATAATCATGTTATGAAGGTTAGAACATCACTTTACAAGGTCGGGGGCATCACGTGTGCAAATGCGCATGCCCGACGCCCTCCGATTGACCCCAATTACGCACCAGTCCTATAAATGGCTAATTTAGGCCATGATACAGGTCTCAAATCGAAAAACTTAAAGAACGAAAGTTATAGGTATACTCGTTCTCTTTCCGAATCATCTTGAATCATCTCAATCCGAGTTCGTATGCAAAAGTTATGGACATTTTACTAAAGGACGTCGAAGCTGTTTTGCCTAGTGTCTGTGGCCAGCGCCGGGGCGCTCAAAATTGCCTATGGCCAGCGCCGGGGCGCTATAAACAGTAGCTGAGCTCGTGGCCAGTTCGTTTTGCTTCCCGGAATGCTCTGTTTTTGGTGTTCTAGGCCTATCTTGCTTCCAACTACCATAACTCCTTCTATACACCTTCAAATTGGTCCATTTCGGACTCTATGGACTCCTAAAAGATAAAGCTACAACATATCAAAAATTTAGAGCTATCCATTAACATTAACATGACCAAATCTTAGGCCAAAGTATCAACTCATGCTATATTTTCGTGTTCTTCGTGTTCTTGGTGTTCTTTACGAAAATCATCACCAAATCTTTGTTTTAATCCCTTTTTACTCCATTCCAACTGGGTTAAACTCATAACCCATGGAACTACAATATGACAACAACAAATAAACACAACAAGCAAGGAATCATAGCTACAAGTCCTCTAAATTCGTCCAACAGTCCATGTTCATGTCCAAAGTCCATTGTTCTTCATGTTCTTCATCCTCTTTAAGCATAGGTACGGATTTATTGCATTTTTGTTCCACTTTGATGTTATTAATAGCTTACATATCCTCTTAATAACATTTACAAACATCCAACACAAACAAAAACAACAAGGATCGCTAGAAAATCAATCCACAAGCTCAAGAGCTCAAAAACCATAAAAACTTGAAAAACTTAACAACAAATCGAATGGAATGGATTTGGTTGGTGTTTACCTCTATAAATCCTTCCTAAATGATTAAGAAGATAGCTAGGCTTGCTTGGCTTGAGTTCTCCTTGCTTGGATGTTCTCCTTCTTCCACCCGTGCCTTCTTCTTCTTCTTCCTTCCTTTTTCCGGCGACCTTCTTCTTCTTCCGGCGAACTCCAGCGACCTCTTTCTCCTCCTTCTTTGCAGCTCTCTCTCTTTCTCTCTCTCTTTCTATCAGCTGATGGGAATGGGAGGAATGTGGAATGCAAGATAGAAATGGAATGGTTGCATTATTTGGGAGAAGTGGAGTAAATTAGGGAGAAGTGGAAGAAAAATGGGAAAGGTGGCCAATTTTCTATTGGCTAACAATTGTTTATTTGTTCCCACTAATTCAACATGCAATTCCACTCATTTGGCCTCTCCCTTACCATGTTACCCGCATACTCCCTCATTAAAACACCAAAATGCTGATTTTTGTGCCCATATCCCACATGGGTCAAGTCTTGGGTCATGGGTTGGGTCATGGGTTTGGGTCACCCTTAAAATCACTTGGGCTTCTAATTTAATTCCCATTGGGCTCCCATAAATCCTACACTTGGATTAATATCTCATTGCCTAAATGGGTTGGCAATAATTAAGAAAAATCGAAGTCACCCGAGAAGACGTCTCTAGATGAATATTCCCAACGTGAATACTAACTCGTGAATAGAGATTTAACGATGCTACGCGAAATTAAATATTCACTTAAACAAAACTATAACACGTAAAATTTCATGCATTCACATAATCCAGATTGTCACACAACCTTTAAACATGCAACACAAAAATAATATTAATAAAATAATAAATATTCATTAATATTCAGAAATTCGAATTACAAGGCAAATTCCAGAATTCCCGGTCGTTACAGAAGGTGGTGTCCAAACCTTGAAGAAGAAGGAGAAGATCTTGGTTGTTTATGCCATCTCCATTTACAACCTACTTTGAAAATAAGAGAAGAATAGCCATTAAATCTAGGTATGGATCTTCATCTCTTTCAAATCCTAGCTATTTGTGTTGGGGTTTTAAATATTTATTGCTTGATGCTTATGAAAAGAATGTAGTATGTATAGATCTAGGTTTCATTTTGTGAGATCTACATTATTTTAAAAGAATGCTTAACTCATATGATTTAAACCTAGGTACTAAGAAATAATGATTTAATATGTTTTATTAATAATATGTTTAAGTTTAAAAATATTTGTAGCAAGTTTTGGTGGGTTTGATATGCTAAAACATGGGTATAATGATTTATTGGAGTACAAAATTTATTGATGAAAAATGTTGATTTAGGTCATAAATATTTTGTTTTAATATTAGAAATATTTTTCTTAGTCATGGAAAATTTTTTGGAATTTATTTTGGAGATCAAGGCTTGCTTGATGGTATTAGAATTATTTGGGTGTGTTAGAAAAATTTCCTGGAAAGCTCCTGCATGATTGGGCCAAGGCCGGTCGCGCATGGCGCGCGCCTGGGCGAGAAATGGACTGGTCGCGCATGGCGCGCCAGTCTGCCGAGTCCTTAGCGCCAAACGGCGTCGTTTGGCCAAGTCGGGGAAGGACACGCGCGCAATTCGCGGGAGGCACCGGGCGGAGAAATTACAGTATTGCCCCTCCGTCCGGATTTCGCCTTATTTACAATACTGCCATCCATACCTATTTTAATTAATTTAAAATACTTTAAACAATATTATTAATTTTATTAAAAAATAGTAAATATACAAAATTAAGTTTTGGGCATTAAATCTTATATTTTTTAAATATAATATATTAATTAATTATTGTTATTAAACAATGATTAAGGATAAATAAGATTCTCAAATTAATTATTTATTATTTGATTAACCTTAAATAATAAACCTAATTAGTTATTATTTATTTTAAATAATAACTATAGATAATCCTTACTCACTAATTAATTAATTATTTATTATTTGATTAACTTCAAATAATAAATAAACCTAAGTAGTTATTATTAAATAATAACTCAAGATAATTCCAACTTACTAAATAATTATTTATTATTTGATTAACTTTAAATAATAAATAAACTTAATTACAGTATTGCCCCCTCCGTCCGGATTTCGCCTTATTTACAATACTGACATCCAGACCTATTTTAATTAATTTAAAATACTTTAAACAATATTATTAATTTTATTAAAAAATAGTAAATATAAAAAATTAAGTTTTGGGCATTAAATCTTATATTTTCTAAATATAATATATTAATTAATTATTGTTATTAAACAATGATTAAGGATAAATAAGATTCTCAAATTAATTATTTATTATTTGATTAACCTTAAATAATAAATCTAATTAGTTATTATTTATTTTAAATAATAACTATAGATAATCCTTACTCACTAATTAATTAATTATTTATTATTTGATTAACTTCAAATAATAAATAAACCTAAGTAATTATTATTAAATAATAACTCAAGATAATTCCAACTTACTAAATAATTATTTATTATTTGATTAACTTTAAATAATAAATAAACTTAATTAGTTATTATTTATTATTAAATAATAACTAAAGATAATTCTTAGTTACTAATTAATTATTTATTATTTGATTAACTTTAAATAATAAATAAACCTAATTAATTATTATTTAATCTTAAATAATAATTAAAGACAATTAAAAATTAATGATTCGATTACTATTTAATTAATAATTAAATAATAAGTAAATATAATTAGTGATTATTTAATAATAACTAAAGGTAATTAATTAATTACTGTTTAACAAATATTAAATAGTAATTAAATGAAGATAGAGTTAATAAAATAAGAGAGTTTAAATAACACATTAATTAAACAATTATAATAAATTGTTTAAGGGTTTAATAAATGAATATTACTTAAGAAAAAAGTAATGTTAATTAATCAAACAATTATAATTAATTGTTTAATGATCTAATAAGTGTTTATCACTTAAGGGAAACATTGTTAATTAATTAAACCATCAACCTACAGATCAATTAGGTGTCCTATAGGATTAATGATAGTTTATTAACTTATGTGTGCTACGTGAGTTGACTATTTGCTAAATAAATAGCATAAGTAAGCATATCGATATACAACTACGCAATACTAATTGATAAATCGACTTTACCAATGTTAGGTCCTTCAAGACCAATTAATTAAAGCTAGAATTATTTGTAGCTGAGCAAACAGACAAGTTCTCTATCCCGAAACTTAAATTGTTGCAAGTTTCTTATCCTTACTTATATTTTATTGAGCAAGTTCCTTAATCCTACTCAAATTACATTCGAGCAGGGTATTATTGTATCGCAAGTTATTTATTTAAGCTTGAACCTTATTTCCAAACATGCTTTAAGTGGTTTAATTATTTTATAATTATTCCACATCTATGATATTTATTGATACTCGCACTTGGTGCACTTGGGTTCGTACAGTCTTGGACTTGTATATTATTCAAAGTTCTATAATTCATTAACTGTTTAAGATTGAGTCTGAACCTTCGTTTGGTCAGACAATTGCATGAAATTTTATAAAAGCTATCCACGTCAATTGATGGTATGGATTCTTAGACTGATGTGACCACCCCCTTTATTATAGGGGAGTACCCCGCGTATCTAATATAAGATACAAACAGCAGAGTTGAATGTTATGCATATATATTGTCGACGCCGGGAGGAATCGCCTCTTTCGCGATTGTTTAGTCCTTTCCAATTTTTTCCTTTTGATTAGATGATTTTTTGGAAAAGGTCGGCATTAATGTCGACGGGGTTTTGAAAGATCGTTTTTATGATGAGCCAATTAACCAGAGTCGCCAGTTGGTATATTTGAAATGGATGTACCAACTCATCCGAGTTTTATTTTTCGTAAATCGATGGCTCATGTGTGACTCCGAATTAATTGGTCTGCGAACCGAGATTCATAGAGTTCGGGGGCTTGCTTAAGCGAGGGGAAGGTGTTAGGCACCCCCCGACTTCCGTGAAATACGGTTACCGCAATCTTGATGCTTTTTCTATCCTTTAATTCTTGAATGTGTATGTGTATGTGCGCGTGTGTGTGTGTGCCTATGTGAATGTCGTGGTGAGTTTGCATGAAGAAACTATTTGGGTTTTGATGAAAAGTCGTGCTTTCTTTTGAGAATGCTTTAGAATGTCATTTGGTTTATACGAGAAAGCTTTATGAGAATGGTTTGATTTTAATTGTCAAAACTATGAGATTTTCATTAGGTGTCGTTTTGGCAAAACAAGAGTTTTTTAAACCTTCGTCAAAATAGGAATCGAGATCTATACGTTACTTTCGTAAATAGCATGATGGGCAACTTCTAGGATCTCTTTAACCCTATGCACAAAGATTTAATAAAACGTTACTTATTTTTATAAAATCATTTTGGTGACGTTTGAAAACGATTTTTTGTCTTTAGCCTTCTCGTTAAATAGGAATCGACATTCATTAGCATTTCCAAATTTTAGCCTCGTGATGCTAATAACCTAGTTTGATTGATTTTATGAAAATCTTATCGTTTAGCTTTGAAATCAATTTCATGTCATAAATCAAATCAAGCATTAAAATGCGTTGGGGCTACTCATGGGCATGTAAGCCATCAAAATAACCCCGAACGCCCACAATCGCATACTTTCACTATGATAGGGCCTTAAACCCGATTCTCGCCTTGGCGTCGTTTTAAGGCCCGACGATTACATACTTACAATGAAGACTACATCGTTCCTACTACATATATCAAAAGATGTCCATCATCGGATTTGGACCACGGGGTCACGTTCCTAGGCTCACATCCAAAATTGCCACACACCCACAATATCCTAAAATAGCAATCTAAACAATCTGTGCACGATACATCATTATAATGAGCTAAAGATTACATCAAACGGATATCATCGGGCCATTAGGGGGAATTTCTTTCCGATGAGACCCTCACTAATAGTCCCTAATCCATGGCTCCACAATAACATGTAAGAAAAACTACATTTAAGGTAATTCGGATGACAAAAAGCTTAACAAAAATGGTATAACATAATGCTATAACAAAGGGTTTTTCACCTTGCAAATGATCCTCACAATATGTATGAACTTGTATATTGAGTAGAGTAGATAATATATGATATATAATCTCACAAAATGGATACAATTCCTCACTATTTTCTCTCTTTTCTCTCTTGATTTCCTCTTCTTTTTTGCTGTTTTCTTCTTCTTTTTTTGAGCTGTTGCCGCCTCCTCTCCTCCTTCTGTTTCTGGATGAAAACTGACCTGATAAGGGGTCGCCCTAGGCAGCCGCAGATTGATCTGCGGCTGGCCTTGGTTTTCCCCAGCTCGAGTCCCGTGTCGTCTCGAGTTCCGTCCTTGGCCGCGGATTGATCTGCGGTTGGCTGTGCTGATTTTCTCGTTTTCCATACCTCACTTCGATTCTCATGTCGTACCGTTGGTTTCCGCTGAAAGGCTTGCATTTTGCAGTCCGGGAACCGCTGGAAAAAGTGCCACATCATTCATGGGTGCTTGCTTCGCCCGTTGTCGTTTCAGCCTTGATCGCAAGTCATCGTGGTGGCTTTGAGTGTTCGCACTTATGTCCACCTTCCGTCTCGTAGGCTGAGTTTAATTGACGATTTTGCCCTCCTGTCAAGGTTAGTATAGGAAACGCAAAATTTGGGTGTCTACAGCTGCCCCTCTTTATCATGTTTATGAAATGTTAAATGAAATGAACAGGATAAAGAAATAGACACCCGATGCATGAATGACAGTGCACAAGAATGACAATACATAGATGATGCAACACATATAACTTATGATGCGACGCTAGATATAAAGCATGCAAAACATTTATAAAGGTGTTAATGCATCAATCCCTGACCGCATTTGTTAGTCGTCGGGTTTCGTCTTCTAATCGACCGTCTCGTAATCGCCGGGTCTCGTATCCGGTCGATCGTCTTGTCGGGGCCGGGTCTCGTCGTCGGTCACCCATCTCGTAACTGCCGGGTATCGTCGCCGATCGATTGTCTTGTCGGGGCCGGGTATCGTCGCCGGTCACCCATCTCGTAACCACCGGGTATCGTCGCCGGTTGGTTATCTTGTCGGGGCCGGGTATCGTCGCCGGTCACCCATCTCGTAACCACCGGGTATCGTCGCCGGTCGATTGTCTTGTCGGGGCCGGGTATCGTCGCCGGTCACCCATCTCATAACCGCCGGGTATCGTCGCCGGTCGATTGTCTTGTCGGGGCCGGGTATCATCGCCGGTCACCCATCTCATAACCGTCGGGTATCGTCGCCGGTCGATTGTCTTGTCGGGGCCGGGTATCGTCGCCGGTCACCCATCTCGTAACCGCCGGGTATCGTCGCCGGTCGATTGTCTTGTCGGGGCCGGGTATCGTCGCCGGTCACCCATCTCATAACCGCCGGGTATCATCGCCGGTCGATTGTCTTGTCGGGGCCGGGTATCGTCGCCGGTCACCCATCTCGTAACCGCCGGGTATCGTCGCCGGTCGATTGTCTTGGATCTCAGCCCTTCCCAGGGTGGTTAGTTGTTTGGATCTCAGCCCGTCCCAGGGTGTTAGTTGTTTGGATCTCAGCCCTTCCCAGGGTGTTAGTGTTTGGATCTCAGCCCTTCCCAGGGTGTTAGTGTTTGGATCTCAGCCCTTCCCAGGGTGTTAGTGTTTGGATCTCAGCCCTTCTCAGGGTGTTAGTGTTTGGATCTCAGCCCTTCCCAGGTGTTAGTGTTTGGATCTCAGCCCTTCCCAGGGTGTTTGGTTGTTTGGATCTCAGCCCTTCCCAGGGTGCTCACCATCTTGTTGTGGTTTGCTTGGATGCCTTCCCAGGTTTGCTCACCACCTTGTTGTGGTTTGCTTGGATGCCTTCCCAGGTTTGCTCACCACCTTGGTGTGGTTTGCTTGGATGCCTTCCCAGGTTTGCTCACCACCTTGTTGTGGTTTACTTGGATGCCTTCCCAGGTTTGCTCATCACCTTGTTGTGGTTTGCTTGGATGCCTTCCCAGGTTTGCTCACCACCTTGTTGTGGTTTTCTTGGATGCCTTCCCAGGTGTGCTCACCACCTTGTTGTGGTTTGCTTGGATACCTTCCCAGGTTTGCTCATCACCTTGTTGTGGTTTGCTTGGATGCCTTCCCAGGTTTGCTCACCACCTTGTTGTGGTTTGCTTGGATGCCTTCCCAGGTTTACTTCTTGTTTGGATACCAGCCCTTCCCAGGGGTCATTGATTGGTTGGATACCAGCCCTTCCCAGGGGTCATTGATTGGTTGGATATCAGCCCTTCCCAGGGGTCACTGATTGGTTGGATGCCAGCCCTTCCCAGGGGTCATTGATTTGATTTGAGTGATTTTTGAAATGGGATGTGTGATCGGCCTTTGTCCTGGATCTCCCACCAACATCGTCCATGTACCATGCCGCAAAAGCCATCACAGTCTGATCATTTGTGAGGTTGAAAGCGACGTGGTTGTACTTTCCTGAAGATTTTCATTTTGATCGTACCTGTATGCATGCAAAAGATGTTATGCATGATCTGGCAGATATGTTATGGACAGATGCATGTGCACAACATATGTTTAGATAGAAATGACCCCTGTTCAGTCAAATGATACGATTCGACAGTCGTCGTTGTTTGCCAACATTTGATTGGATTACGCCTCGTCATGAAGTGTAGTTTCTAGACTTCAACATTGGTTTGGTACTCTGCCTGTTCTTGGTCGTCTTCATTTCATCGAGTTGAGGCAGTCTGTTTCGCTCTCTGTGATGACCGACAGCTATGTTGGGCTCTTTGGCCTTTTGATCATTTCTGACGGCCGATATGCTGTTGTCCCGCATTATATCATCCTTGTATATGCTCATGCACGTGGATCATTTGGATGTCGAGGCAGTGATAGTCAGGATTGGGGAGAGGCCCAATGACGAGGAGTTCTGTGCAGCCTCAGCTTCCTTCCATTTCACGATTCTTAACTGCCCCTGCCTTGGTGCGTGTCGCTACCAAGAATTTCTATCGAGAACTTGCGATGTTGATCGTGCTGAGTTATCCACAACTCTGCAAGATCCTGCATATCAGATGACTAACAAATGCCAAATTTGAAGGCTCGGGCCGCTGGTGTTAGTTCAACACAAAGATATTATAATCTCGACAAAAGAGTAAATGCAGTTAAAGCACATGAAATTGAATATCTGTTGATCGCACAATCTAGCAAGTTGTGACCCGTGAATGTCCTAGATTGGAAGTTATTTTCAATTCCTCGTGAGTTGATGATTTTCTATTTAACGAGTTATGAAATCGTAAGAACACCTTCAAGCATTCATGGTCATTGTACGTGAGTAAGGTCGAATTCAAAAGAACTACCTTCCCTCGTCAAAGGTACTCTGTCTCCATTCTCGACAACGTTCTTAGCAGGATTGACGTCATATGACAAATGCACTGTGCGATGCAGCATTCAATAGGGGTTTCTCTTTCATGACTTCTTGTTTAAGGCCGAGAGTTTTTTCATATTATCTTTTCTCTTTATTAGCCCACTTCACTTGTCTCGTTTTCTTAGGCTATTCAAAGTTACCCATTTAACGAGTTTTGGACCAATGACTCCCAAACCAGACGGTTTTTTGGGGCATTAGGTGTATAGACACCCCTTCGGGTTTATTTACTCGAGTAACAAAGGCCACGGTTCGAGACAAGCTGGTGGTCTGTACCATTCATTCTTTGCTTGACCTTGCGCAGGATTCGTTTTCTTAGGCTTGAGTTACCCATGTAGCGAGTGTTAGGCTGGTGACTCCCAAACCAGACGGCTTTAGGGCACCAGATGCAGAGACACCCCTTAGGCTTAATTACTCAAGTAGTCCATGCCACGATTCGAATCTGCTCGGGCCTCCTCTACTGTAATGCTCGTTTTCTTAGGCTCTGAGTTACCCATGTAACGAATGTTGGGCCAGCGACTCCCAAACCAGATGGCTTTAGGGCACCAGGTGTAGAGACACCCCTTGGGCTTAATTACTCGAATAACCCAGGCTACGATTCGAGACATTAGCTTGATGATCATTTATCGTCTGACTTCTTGATTTTAGCTTGATAATTATTGACTGTCTGACTACGTGTTAATTGCCATCAACGTCATCATAGTTTTATACCCCATAACTGAAAGTTCATGCAAATGCAAAGTGAAGACTGACACATGAGGTCGATTCTGTCGCCAACGTTGCTTTGAATTAAGGCTTTGTACCCGATCAAAAGGTTGAATAGCTTTCTTCATCTAATCATACTCGCGATCGTGCTCCACGGTTGCTTGTCAGAATTAATCTGATTCCTATCAAGTCAAATAAAATCCCCTTTCACGCGGGTCATCGTATCCTGGGAAAACTATGCTTGACAAATGCCAGATGATCGTATCGTTGAATACTGAATTGACATGAGGTAGCATCTGATGATGATGGTGCATGTTGATGGGATTGTTGCATGGGTGCCAATTTGCACGTCATCATTTCTTGGGTAGTTGACAAATGCCCCAGTGTTAAGTTGCTTTTTTGTGATCTCCCTCGTACTAGTTGCATCGGTATCTTGCTGGGCTGACAAAAGATCCGGTCCTTTGACTTATTGAAAGGTTTGGGGGATTTTTGATTTTTTTGATTTTTTTGATTTTTTTTTATTTTTTTTTTAGATCACAGAGTTGTCTCACAGAGTCAGAATTAACGGGCTGGGGAACGCCTTCCCGTCCATTCCTTGTAAGATGAGGGCTCCCCCAGAAAGGATTTTTTTATCGTGACGGCTCCTTTTAATTTAGAGCGAAATTCCCCATAGCTTCGTCTTGGCAGGGCGCGATCCTTTTGAGGACTAAATCGTTTATTTTGAATTTCTGGGATCGTACCCTCTTGTCGTATGCCTGGGAGATGCGTAAGGGGTTGCCCCTGCAAATGTGCGAACTGAGGTTCGATAGGCAAACAGGGTGAGCGACAATAAATCCGGCCATCCCTGATGATTGGCGGACATTCTTCCCATGATCGTTTTTGTGTTTTATTTGCAGCCCCCACTGGCCCACTCATTTTGGGCCGGTAAATGACTGAATCAAAATGTTTGATCTTGAATTTGTCGTATATCTCCTCCTTGAGGGCATCGTTCAGATTTCTATAGTCGATGCAGCCCCTTACTTCTCCTCCAGGCTGTGGTACTGGGATTCTATCGGAAAGCCATTCAGGGTAAATAGACACCGTGATGATTCCTGCTTTAAACCGCTTGACAATCTCGTCCTTTATTTTCAACCTCCATTCAGGCTTCAACGTTCTCAACTTTTGCTTAATTGGTCGGAACCCTCCTTGATGGGCAGTCGATGTCCTATAACGTCTGTGGACAATCCAATCACGTCGCCACGGGACCAAGCGAACATATCTCCATACAGGCTCAACAACTCGGCTATTTTTTATTTTTTTTTTGGCGGTCGAATTTGCCCCTACTCCGGGTTCTTTGTGATCGTTAGGGATTCTGATGTTTGATGGCGATGGTTTGGTCTAAGTCGGTTTTGGGTTTATGCTCGACCCATCCTTTGATCTCGTCAGGCGTATTGTCGATATCTGTCTCGTCCTGCTCAATCCCCATCAGATCGAAATCTAGCTATATACCAAAATCGTGATCCTCCTTCAAATTTGGCCTATCACTTGTCAGGCTAGAATGCCTCAAATCGGGGTACCTGACATAAAACAAAAATGCTTGTCATATATATAAAACATTTCAGCACATGATCTTCCTTTTGGATAACATGACAAAATGACATGAGCGTGCAGGGATTTGAAATAAAACTCAGAATTTTAAAACCCATTGATCCTCTACTGGCCGGGATTCACTGTCATACTCCTGGATTTACCCCTTCCTGGATATCACCTGTTGCACGGTCCAACTGGCCACGGTGAGGTCAAGCAATGGAGCTCATTAGGAGGTGCATGGATCGCATTGGCATGGACCTAGCATTGATGGCATTTCTTGACATGAGTATCGCAGTCAGTTTTCATGGTTAGCCAGTAGTGACCTGTTCACATGATTTTCTTTGCCAAAAATGTTCTGCTCATATGGGCTCCGCACACATCGCCATGTACTTCGTTCATTTGTCTGTGGGCTTCTTCGGCTTCCAGATATCTCAGTAGTCCCATAGCTAGGTCCCATTTATGCCCCTTGGTGCTGTATATTCCCATGGCCTGCCGGATGACCAATTCGAGTCTCCAACTACTATCATCTTTTTGATTCCCATTCCTAGGGCTAATCTCAGTCCTAGGATGAGTCCCTCGTATTCAGCCGTATTATTAGAGTGGCAGAACTGTAATTTCATGGCTATCGGCCTCTGCCATTTGGATGGATGGAGTATGGATTTTATGGCCTCTTAGTTGGGTCGTAGGGGCAATCTCGCAAAACAAACAAGGGTCGTAGTTTAGTACTATGCCAGTTACAAGTTGGCAGATGCATGTCAACACTGATGCATGATTATTATTCTCTCTCTTTTTTCTTTTTTTTTGGGTCGAATATGCCCCTAATCCGGGTTCTTTGTGATCGCTATGCCACGCTTTCACGGTTCTCTAATTTTATCCTGCAAAACAAGGTCACTGTTTGATGACAGGATAGTATTTAGAAGTTTTAGAAAACCTTGGTACGTGGCACGGATTGCCCTCCTGCAAAAACCATGTCAGTATTCTCTTTATATGTGCAGGTGATGCAATCACATGATACAGGACATATTTATTATGATGATGACGGTATGACAGTTGTATGCCATTTACATGACATTTATTTATTTGATTGAACGATAAAAAGGCATGAAGAAGCTTCCCTTTCGTTAGGTTTATCAGAGGCTGACCTACCCTAGGGTTACTCTCGCGGGCTTTTCGGCATGAAGGTCCCCAAATCTTCGCAATCTACTCGTCTGAATCCTTTCGATTGGAGCGGATTTGGGTGGTACGTTTCCTGAGCCATCTCCGGAGAGCAGCCCCTTCGAGTCCAGTAATAAGCAACCGACAGGTTCGCCTCAGGAGGAGGTACACTCTCAACATACATTCACATTCATCGTCCTCACCATATGCATATGATTACTTTGAAGTAAAGCAATTCCATTCAACCATTCATTCATTGGTAAAACACATTCACACAATAACAGGTCAAAATATCGCATGCACACACATTCATGATTTTTAAAGGATAGGACAGCATCAAGACTTGAACGCGGCTTAAGCCCTCTAATGTCCCCAGCAGAGTCGCCAGTTGTCGATGCCGGGACGAATCGCCTCTTTCGCGATTGTTTAGTCCTTTCCAATTTTTTCCTTTTGATTAGATGATTTTTTGGAAAAGGTCGGCATTAATGTCGACGGGGTTTTAAAAGATCGTTTTTATGATGAGCCAATTAACTAGAGTCGCCAGTTGATATATTTGAAATGGATGTATCAACTCATCCGAGTTTCATTTTTCGTAAATCGTTGGCTCATGTGTGACTCCAAATTAATTGGTCTGCGAACCGAGATTCATAGAGTTCGGGGGCTTGCTTAAGCGAGGGGAAGGTGTTAGGCACCCCCCGACTTCCGTGAAACACGGTTACCGCAATCTTGATGCTTTTTCTCTCCTTTAATTCTTGAATGTGTATGTGCGTGTGTGTGTGTGCCTATGTGAATGTCGTGGTGAGTTTGCATGAAGAAACCATTTGGGTTTTGATGAAAAGTCGTGCTTTCTTTTGAGAATGCTTTAGAATGTCATTTGGTTTATACGAGAAAGCTTTATGAGAATGGTTTGATTTTAATTGTCAAAACTATGAGATTTTCATTAGGTGTCGTTTTGGCAAAACAAGAGTTTTTTAAACCTTCGTCAAAATAGGAATCGAGATCTATACGTTGCTTTCGTAAATACCATGATGGGCAACTTCTAGGATCTCTTTAACCCTATGCACAAAGATTTAATAAAACGTTACTTATTTTTATAAAATCATTTTGGTGACGTTTGAAAACGATTTTTTATCTTTAGCCTTCTCGTTAAATAGGAATCGACATTCATTAGCATTTCCAAATTTTAGCCTCGTGATGCTAATAACCTAGTTTGATTGATTTTATGAAAATCTTATCGTTTAGCTTTGAAATCAATTTCATATCATAAATCAAATCAAGCATTAAAATGCGTTGGGGCTACTCATGGGCATGTAAGCCATCAAAATAACCCCGAACGCCCACAATCGCATACTTTCACTATGATGGGGCCTTAAACCCGATTCTCGCCTTGGCGTCGTTTTAAGGCCCGACGATTACATACTTACAATGAAGACTACATCATTCCTACTACATATATCAAAAGATGTCCATCATCGGATTTGGACCACGGGGTCGCGTTCCTAGGCTCACATCCAAAATTGCCACACACCCACAATATCCTAAAATAGCAATCTAAACAATCTATGCACGATACATCATTATAATGAGCTAAAGATTACATCAAACGGATATCATCGGGCCATTAGGGGGAATTTCGTTCCGATGAGACCCTCACTAATAGTCCCTAATCCATGGCTCCACAATAACATGTAAGAAAAACTACATTTAAGGTAATTCGGATGACAAAAAGCTTAACAAAAATGGTATAACATAATGCTATAACAAAGGGTTTTTCACCTTGCAAATGATCCTCACAATATGTATGAACTTGTATATTGAGTAGAGTAGATAATATATGATATATAATTTCACAAAATGGATACAATTCCTCACTATTTTCTCTCTTTTCTCTCTTGATTTCCTCTTCTTTTCTGTTGTTTTCTTCTTCTTTTTTCGAGCTGTTGCCGCCTCCTCTCCTCTTTCTGTTTCTGGATGAAAACTGACCTGATAAGGGGTCGCCCTAGGCAGCCGCAGATTGATCTGCGGCTGGCCTTGGTTTTCCCCCGCTCGAGTCCCGTGTCGTCTCGAGTTCCGTCCTTAGCCGCGGATTGATCTGCGGTTGGCTGTGCTGATTTTCTCGTTTTCCATACCTCACTTCGATTCTCGTGTTGTACCGTTGGTTTTCGCTGAAAGGCTTGCATTTTGCAGTCCGGGAACCGCTGGGAAAAGTGCCACATCATTCATGGGTGCTTGCTTCGCCCGTTGTCGTTTCAGCCTTGATCGCAAGTCATCGTGGTGGCTTTGAGTGTTCGCACTTATGTCCACCTTCCGTCTCGTAGGCTGGGTTTAATTGACGATTTTGCCCTCCTGTCAAGGTTAGTATAGGAAACGCAAAATTTGGGTGTCTACATACATAGCATACGCGAGGCTGATCCCCTCAAGTACTTATTCTGTAGCCAGTAACCAAAGGGTCAATTAGCTATTGATTCCGTTGGAAGTTTATTGTTTAAAGTCTACTTGACTATCATTAATTTTAAAAGCAATTACTATCCTTGCTTCCGATATTCATATTGTTGAATCCCTTATATATATATTCTGTCATTCATGATATATCCTTTATTGTTGTATTTAAACTTGCTGAGCAAACTAGTTGTTCATCCTTGCTATATCATGACTCTTATTGTAGTTAAACCCGAAACTTCAGGGAAGGGAAAGGGCAAAGAAAAGATGAAGTATTAGACTTCAAGTAGCTGGCATTGTTTTATGCTTAGTTTAATTTGCTATTAATGTAATTTGAACCCTAATTAATATTTAGGGTATGTTTTGTGTTATGTATTGAGGTTATCAAATTCTTGGGACAAGTAACACCTTTGAAATGAACAACATATGTTTATTATATTTCGCATTTAGTTATTGTATGTTGTTTGGAGGTGGATGTTTGTAATGGATCGTGATGACCGAATCCGGGCATTTGAGACCCGAATTTAGGGGCGTCACAGGTTGGTATCAAAGTTGTAGGTTATAAACGTTAGGATTGCGAAACCTAGGTTATAACCTTAGTATTAAACTCGTATTGAGTGCATTAGGAGATAAATCGGGGAGATTTATCATATTGGGTATTTTGATGAATTGGGGAATTCATCGAGTCGAGTAGTACCCAATGAAATATAATTTCATTCCATCAATGAATATATTTTATTGTTGTACTAATGATAGTTTGTGTGTTTGTAGGATGGTTGTCGTAAGTGAGACCAGTGGAGTTCGTGAGGAGGAGGTATTCACTGACATACCCGTTGTTACGGAGCAGCTGGTAATCTATACACCCGTTGTCCCGGTAGTATCATTGAGTGGGTCCGAGCCAGAGGAGGACTACTTGATGGATTTGGTAGAGCCTGTCATGGGCGGAGTATCGAGGTTCGGTAGTCAGGACAGTGAGGGCTTGCTCGGGGATTATGTCGATCGCATAATGGAGCAGGAGCAGACTATCGAGCAGCAGAATGCTCGTATTGCACACTTAGAGGAGGAGAATTCTGTCCATCAGGAGATGGAAGATAAGTATAAGGCAGAGGCGTATTCACTGCAGTTCCAGGTAGCTGACCTGAAGGCTCAGATTCAGCAGTTAGAGAGTGCTACACCCTAGTTGAGCCACACAGTGCAACATCTAGTGTTGCAGAACAGTCAGCTGAGGCAGGCATTAGAGTAGTCGGATGCCAGGGAGGTGGAGCTGCAGTCAGAGCTATAGGCTGCCAGAGCCGAGCGAGACTTGGAGTAGGCTGACAGGATTCGAGTACAGGAGTTTTGGGTTCGCGCAGCCACAAGGGTGGATGTGCTGGAGGGAGAGGTTCGAGATAGATCCGCCAGGATTGATACGTTAGAGTATGCCCTGTTCACGACAGTAGCCAGAGTGCAGGACCGGGTCAGAAGGTACCCTCGGGAGGAGGGCAGTAGTCGGCGCATGATCAGACGCCGAGTGGTTGATCGGATAGCTCGACAAGCACTCCGTCGGGCAGTTTGCCGTAGAGAGCATTGACTAACAGTGCAGTACCCTTGTGTTTATCTGGTCATTGTTATGAGTCCCACTTTTGTTTAATAGGGACAGATTTATGATTAGAATTCTGATGCCTTGTTGTATGCTTAGAATGATAGTAAACCCCAACTTTTGTTCTGTCAAAGGGGTAAGTAGTAGTGAATCCTCACCTTTTGTTTAATAGAGGATAGTTATTAGTAGGCAGCTTATGTCATTGAGCGTTTATAGTAGTATGCCAAATGTTGATTCAGTCTGTATTAAAACATTGGTATATGAATATAAATGCAGTTGTTTCCTTTTAAATCGAATGTGTTTGATAGATGTACCTTCTGTTAAAATGTTGACTTAACTGGTATAATGTGTAAGGCATAATAAGCGAAAGTTTAAGACTTGTTCTTTAGCATATCATAATGCCGCCCAAAGGTAGACCCCGTAATCCGCGAGTCGTGGAGTCAGAAAGTGAGGTTGGGGATCAACCCGATCCAATGAGAGTGTTCGTGGAGATGCTGGCAGAAGCCATGCAAGCAAGACCACCACATGTGGTCCCAGTAGGGGAACAACCATCGCCCCAGCCAGCGCATCACTTGGCTAACTTTAAGGATTTTAAACTGGTTGGGCCGCCTGAGTTCAAGGGCACTCTCAATCCAATAGAAGCACAGACTTGGGTCGAAGAAATGGAGAAGGTCTTCGAGGTCGCACGAGTGGCCGAGAAACAAAAAACCGGATTCGCCACCTTCATGATGAAGGGCGAAGCTAACTATTGGTGGAAAGCCAATAAGGGGCGAGCAGGCAAGGGAGTCATCTCATGGGACAGATTTAAAGAGCTATTCTTCGAGAATTATTTTTCGGAGAATACACAGCAGGATATGGAAGTTAAGTTTCTGGAACTTAAACAGGGAAGTATGACTGTCGCAGAGTACACGGCAAAATTCAATGAGTTAGCCCGATTTGCTCCACATCAGGTGGACACAGAGGCCAGAAAGGCAAGAAGATTTGAATTGGGATTGAAGCCATGGGTGCAGAAAGCTGTCGCGGTACTGAAGATCAAGGATTTCTCTGAATTACTGGAAAGGGTTGTCATCGCGGAAGGAGGCAATGAAGCTGTAGCACGATTCAACCAGGACAGGAAGAAAGGTCAGGAAGGACCTAAAGTGGGGAGCAGCGGAGGCAACAACCCCAATAAACGCAAGTGGAATGAGAGTCAGTCGTCTGGAGGCTATAGATCCGGAGGAGAGGCTAAGAAAAATGGGAAGTGCAACAACTGCGGGAAGAATCACTCGGGGGAATGCATGAAGGGGAAGAGCGTTTATTATCGTTGTGGACAACTTGGGCATCTGGCTCCTCAGTGTCCGAATAAGCAGAAAGGAGGGTGTTTCTCTTGTGGAGCTCCCGACCACCAAATCAAGGATTGTCCGAAGAGGAAGAGCGACGCAGGGAGTGGCAACCGAAGCAACTACAACAAGAATAACAACAGCAACAACAACAGGCCGAGCATCGGGGGGCCTGCCAGCCAAGCCATCAGACCAACGGCACGCACGTTCAACATGACCGTGCAGGATGCCGTGGGGTCCAAGGATATGGTGTCAGGTATCATCCCAATCAATGATATAAATGCATATGTGTTATTCGATTCGGGTGCTACCTGCTCTTTTGTTTCCGAAGAATTTGCTAAACGGTTAGACTTACCTCGTGAAAAATTGGAATACCCTATGAACATAGAAGTAGCAAACAAGGAAATTATCCCCGTAGAGTGCATTCATAGGAATTGTTGTGATGAGTTGCGAGGATTTAAGCTCAGCGTGGATTTGATATCGATTCATTTGGGGGAGTTCGATGTGATCCTTGGAATGGATTGGTTATCGATTCACGGAGTAGTCATCGACTGTAAGAAGAAGTGTGTACACCTGAAGACTTCTAATAAGTCGAAGGTAGTATTCTATGGTAGTAAATCGTCGAGGCAATCTTGTTGTCTAACGATGATGCAAGCTAAGAGATTCCTGAGGAAGGATAGGCTATTTGGCTCACGTGGTTGATACTCGTCGAGTCGAGGGCGAACTGAGTCAGATACCTGTCGTAAGGGAATTCACGGATGTCTTCCCAAATGAAATTCCGGGATTGCCACCAGATAGGGAGGTAGAATTTGTAATTGACTTGGTGTCGGGAGCCGCACCAATATCAAAGGCGCCGTATCGAATGGCACCGGTAGAAATGAAGGAGCTGATGGTTCAATTACAGGAACTGTTAGACAAGGGTTATATCAGACCGAGCGTGTCACCATGGGGAGCGCCAGTTCTGTTTGTAAAGAAGAAGGATGGTTCGATGAGGCTTTGCATTGACTATCGCGAATTGAACAAAGTCACAATTAAGAATAGGTACCCGCTGCCCAGAATAAACAATCTGTTTGATCAACTCAAGGGAGCGAAATACTTTTCAAAGATTGATTTGAGAACGGGTTATCATCAACTAAAGGTGAGACGGGAGGATATCCCGAAAACGGCATTCAGAACTCGTTATAGGCATTTCGAGTTTCTGGTGATGTCATTTGGACTGACAAATGCACCAGCGGCATTCATGGATATGATGAACAGAGTGTTCAAGCAGTATTTGGACAAGTTCATAGTAGTATTCATCGATGACATCTTGGTGTATTCAGTGTCAGAGGAAAAACATGCTGAACACCTAAGGATTGCTTTGGAGACGTTAAGAAGGGAGAGGTTGTACGCAAAATTTTCGAAGTGTGAATTTTGGTTACAAAGGGTGCAGTTTCTAGGACACGTCATTGACAAGGATGGCGTTTCGGTAGACCCTGCAAAGGTGGAAGCCGTTATCAATTGGGAGCAGCCGAAGACGCCGACGGAGATCAGGAGTTTCCTAGGGTTGGCGGGATACTATCGGAGATTCATCCAGGATTTTTCGAAGATAGCATCGCCGTTGACCAATCTAACTAGAAAGATGGTAAAGTTCGTTTGGACGGAAAAGTGCGAGGAAAGTTTCATGGAACTCAGTCCATTCTATTGTTTGCTTCACGGTTACTTTGTTAGGATCATCAGAAGTTGGTGCGAGCTTTGTGGGAATGTAGGGGCCATTAATCACCGCATCGAATAGCTCATCATCAATTGCATCCATATATGCTTGTATACGAACTTTCCAATTAGCAAATTTATCTTCATTGCACAATGGTGGTTTATTTCCACCACCAAGGTCAGAACTGGTTTTAGTTAGTATCATGGATCTACTCAAGCTGTAAAGCTAGTTCATGAAAACTCTACTCTGATATCACTTGTTATTCCCAGAAAGGCACAAAGAGATCTAGAAGGGGGGTTGAATAAATTCTTTAAATTTTCTTTTTAAAGAGATGTTACCAAATCAGTTAAGTAAGTTAATTGATTGATTAAGCACAGCGAAATTGTATTATTAAAAAAACCCTTCAGAGATTATTAGAAAACACACAGTTCTAAATTTAGTGAGCAAATGTAGAAATAAGTCATCAATATAAAAACGTAGAGTGACAAAATATGAAATGCATAAAGTTAAAAACATAAGAAATTTTTAAGAGGTTCAAAACAAAAAAGTCTCCTAATCCTTTTTTCTACTCCATGAGTAGGGATATTCTACTAAGGAGGGTAATCCCTAATATTATAATTCACTAAGAACTTTTAAACAAATGATTCACAAAGAATCCTTCAAGTCACACAGACTTGGGTTACAAAAGATCACTTAGATCTGACTAAACACTAATAGAAATTGTTTGTTTTGAGGTGTTGCTAAGTTGTTTTAAGGTTTCTCTTCAAATAACTTAGCAGCAAAGTGTGTTTCTTGAAATTGTAGAGTGAAACTTATATGAACTAAGAGTTTCAGCACTTGGACTTGATCGATTCGTTGTCTATTTTGGTGCTTAAAAATATTGTCCTTATATAGAGTTCTTCTGGGGATCTTCCCGTTGAAAAGTTAACGTTGCTCCATTCTGACTTTAGACACTTGTCATTCTTCAATTATTTGACTTCAAATTGTTGCCTACTTAGACCACCTCAGGTCATTTTTTTAGTACTGTGAACAGTGCAGTAGCAGCCACGTGTCTTTTAACTCTACTAAAATAGCTATTAGATCTAGGTTTTATCTACTTGTCCTTATCACAAAATCATATAACCTTGGAGGGTCAGATGTTAATGTTGATGAACTTGTCATAACTTGTCACTGACTTGTCAGACGACTGGATTCGTAGAGTGATTTTTCTGCTTTACGAATATTAGTGACTCTGTGATTTTGGCTCTACAACCTGGCTGTGCTCTACGATCTTTGACTGTCTTCAGTCTACTCTGCGATCTAAGAGTAATATTGCCTATAGCCCTACGATCGTCTTCTGGCCAGGAACAACATAGCTATTTATAGAGATTTAACTCTACGATTTGGATCAACCTAACAAGTTTGATCCCTAAACTATGTCCTTTTACTTAAGATTCTTTTCGTGGGGACTTTACAAAATCTACTTGCTTACAAATATACATTAAGGTAGAATCATCATCAAATCAAATAGGACTAACACAAAATATAGGTACTAACATTTTATATATATATATATATATATGTGTGTGTGTGTGTGTGTGTGTGTGTGAGAGATCCGAATTCAACAAAAAAAATGGCTCGGGGGCGCTACCTTGAACCCCCGCCAAATTTTTTACAACCTAATAATAATTTTGACCCCACTAAAAAGTAATTTTGGCGTCGTCACTGGAAACATTTCGTTAAATCTTTCCTTTGTTTTTATTTTATTTATTTGATGCGATTTAGTGTTCTCCCATTATATGGGAATTTGATTTATCTTAGTTAAGTGATTTCTTTCTTCATATAAGAGAGTTTCTTTATAATCTATTGCGGAATATGTTTTTCTTATTATGTGGGATTTTTTTTTATTGGTATGAAAGATCTATTATCAGTGTTTATCAGTGATGGTAGATTTTTTTCAGGCTTGAATGCGCGATGATTATTGGGAGCATATTATTCGAATTTTTATATTGAAGAATTGGTCAGATCTACTGTTTTTATTAGTATTTTTATACCTGTATTTCAGAAATAATTATGGTATTTACTAGCTTTTTGGCTACGATTGACATAATTATGGTGTTCGCTATCTTTTTTGCTACTATGAACACATCTTAGTGATTTGATTTGTTAATTGTTTGTGAGGAATCATATGTGTTATTTCATCACTTATAATTTTTTTCATGAATTGTAAAGAGAATTGATATTAACAGTGCAATAAAGATGGTCACACATGATAAATTTTATTTTCTTGACAATTTTAACCATGTCTTTATTCTATAAAAATTACAGAATAAGAACAAATTCTTGATTGATTAACAAATATGAAGTTACGTAACAAGGAAAAGATGAAATATTGATAGAATTGTTGTTGTGAGGAGATACTCCATTAACTGAAACTCATTCTCCCCGTGATCCAATTTGAAGTAATGATTCCGGTATATCGCAACTCCGACGAAGAACGAGAAAGAGGAGTATGACTTTTGATGTCTGTGGAGATGAGAGTGAATCTATCAAAAGGGATGAAGGATAGTAAGAAGGGGCAAAATTGTCAAGAAAATAAAATTTCTCATTACCCATCTTTGTCTTCTTGTTAATATCAACTAGTTTATAATCACGTGCGGAACACGGATTTTGTTATAAAATTATTTATTTTTTATACTTTTCTATATCTAATATATTAATTATAATATTATTGTTGCCGAGAATATGAATTTTAAAGAACACTAACTAAATTAAAAATTGTACAGGAATAATTATATGATAGTAGGATATAGATAAAAAGATTTTAAAATAAAATAAAAGATGAAAAAAATAATTTCTTTTCTTAAATTTTAGGTTTCTATTCCTAAATTTTAGTATATATATAGATATAGTTTCCCATTGTAAAAGATTTACAAATTCAATATCTTTTGGTCATTTTGGACCGTTTCAAAATAAATGAATAAATCTTCCATTGCTCATATGACTTGTAATAAGGCATTCTGGCATTGTACGAGATCCCCTATTCATATATATAAGGCACGGGAGGTGAGCATAACTCATATTTTTGCATGAATTGTCTTCTATAATAACACTTTTAAAAAATTATAAAATATTATTTTTGTACATACTATGAAAGAGAATGTAAAGTAAAAAAGTATAAGAGAGTTACTCAACAAAGGTTATGAGTTACTTCAAATTAATAAACTGATAATTTTTATTGTAAAGTTTTGAAATCTCCCACATAATTTTTTTTTCATTTGAATTTTTAACGTAAACTCTTGACATTCAATTTATTTATAAAAGCATATTTTTTAACACAACTATAAATTACTAATATATTTTATAAAAAAAATTCTATAAATCTCAAAATATAATTTTTCCCGGAAATTGATGCTTGGATAATGTCAAATCTCAAGTATTCAAGTATATCAAACCATAATACTGAATGAAAAAAATTAAAGCCAGTTTCAATATTCATTACCATCGACAAACTTGGTTACAGCAGAACTCATGACCCCTTAGAGATAACAAATACTATCTTACAACTTTACAAAGAGCTTGATGACACTTGACCTTCTCATACAAACATGTAATCACATTTGAAGTCTATAATTGACATGACTTCCAAAAATCAACTGCACTTCATCATTACAGAAGGTTTCTTGTTGAAGCTAGCCCTTTTAATGTCTTAGATTCAAACCCATAGCTGATGGTAGAACTAGAATAGATATTTTTTGTAGCCTTGTGTGAAGGAAGAAGACGGCGTTATCGAATCCATTCTTCGCGAATCTGCATTAGCGCAAATCATGTAGAAAAGGGAGCTTTAACAAAAGCATCACATCTTTTGGTTTTTCGTGGAACTCTTTTAACTTCCACAAGCCATGCACTCTTCGCGATTAGTTAAGGAACATACCATCTGTGCCAGTTTCGTATTGTCATCGTCGTCTGCCGGCTTGACCTTTTCCTGCATTGACATCAAAGTTAGAGAATTTATATCAAGAATAAAGAACAAAAACTGGTTGAATAGGTGAGATTCAGTGTGGCATTCAATACCTTAAGCATGGAAGTATCAACAGTGAACTTGATAGCATCAGCTGCAGCACGAGATCGCAGATAATACATCCCCGTTTTCAAACCCTTTTGCATCAAGGAAAAAGAAAAACTAGACATCAGCAAACATTACCAAACTACTCTACTTAATACAAATAGTAAAAGGCAGATAGATACATAAGAATCCAGTTTGGGTGAAATAGTCACACCACATACCATCATGAAGTTTTATAGTTTTTTGTTGCATTGTTTATAACAAATATTGCATTTGTGCTGGCCCACAAACATGGCACCCGAGATAAATTACAATATTTGCTATAACAAATACAAAAAAAAAACGTCATGTGGTGCGACCACTTCACCCTCACCAAATCCAATTTAAAAACAGGATTAAATAACACAGTAAAAACATGCCTTCAGTTAAGGAACCTTGCCATGTAAGACAAGAATAACTGAATAAGAATGTTTCATAATCTAATTTACAAGAACAAGAGTTCTTCTGACATTCATAATGCAGCACCAATGTCATTACAGGATATTACAGCAATTCTCCACAGTACAAAGAAAAAATCTAGTACAGAAGATCTTTGGTTAGATTGGGAAGCAACTAGGTTCCCTATAGGAGTTGATATTCCCACAAAGAGAATTTGATATTTCACAAAAAACTCCCTTCACATGAATAATAAATGAAACCCACATTCATGAGTAAGGCATTGTGAAAATAACATTTTTTCTGGTAGAAATTACAATTCCCTTTCTTATTCATTGGGACCAATATTGCAACACCAGAGAAATACATTATCACAAAACTTCTAAACATGCAGACAAGCAGAGCCCAAGACCAACAGATAGTATTCCAACAGAACCAAGAAGAGTGTAAATGATTGTCTAAATTCAGCAAGTTATGAGGCCAGATTTCCTCATCAGAATCTCAAATGACAAAAATTACTTTAGAAAGAAAACATACCTTGGACCATGCATAGAAGTGCAGGGAAGTAAGTTTTCCAAAATTGGGTTGGTCCATATGTATGTTAAGGCTTTGACTCTGATCAATGTAGCATCCACGATCAACAGCCATATCTACCAATGTCTTTTGCTTGATCTCCCAAACAGTCCTGTTTGCACAATTTTCTCTCAAGAAACAAATAGAAGAAAGAGAAAAGGTAGAAAATGAATACAAATATCTGAGATCCATACTTGTATATAGCTCGCAGATCATCAGGAATTTCCAACATTTTCTGAACAGAACCATCTTCATAAATGATCATGTTCTTAAGAGTGGGAGACCAAAGACCCATCTCAGTCAAGTCATGAAGAAGATGTTTGTTCACCACAACAAATTCACCACTGAAAGTAAAATTATAAATAAGAATCAGATAGACCAAGAGATGCCAATGTTAAATAAAGATAACATAATCTGCAGCTAAACAAACCTTAGAACTCTGCGACTGTAGATATTGGAAGTATATGGTTCAAAACACTCGTTATTTCCAAGAATCTGGCTGGTTGAAGCAGTGGGCATCGGCGCAATGAGAAGCGAATTTCTTACTCCATTATTTGCTATCATTTGTCGAAGAGCATTCCAGTCCCACCGATTTGAAGGTGTTACTCCCCACATGTCTGGTTGAATAATTCCCTGCAGGGTTAAATAGTCATAGGTCAAATACACAAATTAGTAAAGAGAATATCAACCATATCGGACCAGCTTCTTTTTCAGGCTTTATGAGATTTACAGGTATAACATCTATAGAAGATGAGAAGACATTACTCCCTCCGTCCCAAATTAATTGCTCAGTTTTGACTTTTTTAAGTCAAATTGATTATTTTTAGAATTAATAATTAAACATATATAAATATATTTCTAAAATTATAAAAATTGGAGTTAGTAATAAATTGTATATACTTTCTTTTGGTTATAATCTCTTCACCTATATTTTAGCAAAAATAGTAAAAAGATTAATTTTAAAAATAGTCAATTTGACTTTAAAAAGTCAAAACTGAGCAATTAGTTTGGGACGGAGGGAGTAATAAACAGTCATGCTAGACCATTATAAGAATATGCTACAGTATAAGAGTTTCTTGACTAAGCTAATTGAGAAAACTATCCAAGAACCAGAACCACAAAGGTTGAAATCAAATAAATTTTGATTTTAGAATATTCTAAAATTTTCCATCACAAGATTTAGCAACAATGAAGCACACACTAAAAAGAGTCTTAGATACTATACAGTTCAAAAGTAAAAGACTAACTGATAGTACTCAAAAGCAGTCATTCCCCCTATACACTAGCAGAAGTTATTACAGAAACATACCTTGCTAACTGGACTTCCAATATATGTCTCATAGGGGCCTTCTTTTGTAGCTAACTCAGACGAAGCTCTCAGAGCATGGTAGTATATAGTCTCGAAGATGTCTTTATTCAGCTGTTGAGCCTTTAAAACAGGAATAATTGAATAATTAGACCGGAGTGGTTTAGCTTAAGTACTGGATAATTAGAATCTAGTGATCTAGTTTATTTTTGCAAGACAAATCACAAATGGAAGTGGCATTTACCTCTGGTGAATCAAATGCCATGCCAAGCAACATAAATGTATCTGCAAGACCCTGTACCCCGATACCAATGGGCCTGTGTCGTAAATTTGACCTTTTTGCAGTTTCAACTGGGTAGTAGTTGATATCAATTATCTTATTAAGATTAGTAGTAACTATGGAAGTAACCTGTCACAAAAGCACAGAAAAAAACAAAATAAGAGACTGAACCTGCTGTCGATGGCCTAAATTTCATAACTAAATATTGATTTCAAAGCACATTAGAGATGCAACTTGAAACTTGGTAAATAAAATAAGTCAAACCTCTGCTAGTTTGTCAAAATCAAAATATCGATTTTTAGAACCTCGGCTGCCTACAAGCTTAGATGGTTGTGATTCAACTGGGACCTCCTGCAATAAATAAATATAAAATACCCAATGAGATACTGGGAAAATTAAGAAAAGAGCAATCACTTATTACAAAATGCATGCTATCTTATCCTACCTTCTCTCTAACATATCGTGGTAGAGCAATTGATGCCAGATTGCATACAGCAGTTTCTGTTGGACTTGTATACTCGATAATCTCAGTACACAAGTTAGAAGACTTGATGGTTCCCAGATTCTGTTGGTTGCTCTTTCTATTGCAAGTGTCCTGGCAGGATATAGAATATAAGGCTAAGATAAAGATAAAATCACAGGACAAAACAAGTAATATTAGACCATAAATGTTAAATAGTTGCTTCTAGAAATCACCTTGAATAGCATATAAGGGGTCCCAGTTTCTATCTGAGACTTCAGAACTTCAAACCAGAGAGTTTGTGCCTGGACAACCTTCTTGGCCTTGCCCTGAGTTCATGGTATTTAAATTGTACATGTTTGAATTAAAAAACATATTTGAATTACTTATCAAAATATATGCACATTTAAATTCAAATGAAAATCCATGACAATAGGCTTGTATCTACCTCTCTTTCATAGTGGATGTACAGGTTTTCAAACTCTTGACCCCAGCAATCAGCCAAACCTGGAGCCTCATTTGGACAGAACAAGGACCATTCCCCATTGTTTTGGACCCTTTCCATAAATAGATCAGGAATCCAGAGAGCATAAAATAAATCCCTGGCTCGGTGCTCTTCCTAAAAGAATGGTTTTGCCCAAGTTATGACACAAATCATTAGCAGTAAGAGAGAGTCAAGACACTGGCTACTCTAAAAGAAATGAACTATTTTTTTTTTTATTCAAATTGATTAGAAAATAGAAAATCACATGGTGCCACACCCAGATTACTCTTGAAGAATTCTGTGGTTCAAAAGTAACAATATTACACCAATGACAACAAACATAATATATCTACCAACTCATTACTCACCTTTCCATGGTTTTTTCTTAAATCCAAAAATTCATAGATATCAGCATGCCATGGCTCTAGATACACGGCAAAAGCACCTACATTCCCCATAAATAAAATTGTAGAACAGGATACAGCAATAAATTGGATAAATCGGAACAGAACATGACAAAATTTATACCTTTCCTCTTGCCACCTCCTTGATCAACATATCGAGCAGTATCATTGAAGACACGGAGCATTGGAACAATGCCATTGGATGTTCCATTTGTTCCACGAATATAACTGCCAGTAGCACGGATATTATGAACAGAGACACCGATTCCACCGGCTGATTTGCTGATAACAGCACACTCCTTTAAAGTATCATATATGCCTTCAATACTATCATCTTTCATGCAAACCAGGAAACAGCTACTCAACTGCCAAGAAATAGCAACAGAGTTATGTCAGCATGTTGTATCAGGACTATCAGCAAAGCATAAAAAATAAGAACTGGACAAAACTAACCACCTAGCACCAAAAGAAAATAGAGATAGATAATGCATCAAACAAACAATAAATATTACTCCATCATACGGACAGTTAACATACTTGGGGCCTAGGTGTTCCTGCATTGAAAAGGGTCGGCGATGCATGGGTGAACCATCGCTGAGACATCAAATGGTATGTCTTGATAACAGATTCAATATCATCCTTGTGGATTCCAACAGCAACCCTCATCAGCATGTGTTGTGGCCTTTCAACAACCTTCCCTTGGACTTTCAATAGGTAAGATCTCTCAAGGGTTTTGAAACCAAAGTAGTCATAGTCAAAGTCCCGGTCATAAATTATCTCACTGTCCAAACGAGCAGCATTCTGAGACAAACAAACCATAAAGCTAAATCAGTATATAAAATTATGTACCATAAAAATTAAAAAGTGTAACCTTGATATAATGAGGAATATATATATATGTATATATATATATATATATATATATATATATCTCCAAGGAAAGCGCTTATACAAATTATTAGTTTTTTTTTAAATAAAAAAAAGTTCATTTTGCGAAGCCCATTATTTTTATAGTCCCATCTATAACTTTATTAAAACTGAGACCCTCAATATTTGAAAGAATGATGCAAGAGATACAACCCACTTCTTACATGGGAAAGTTTGTAGCAAAATACTTTAACATTATTTCTAGAAAAAATTTAACATTGTCAACATCATTTGGCAACACTATGGCAATGTCAGCAATATCTACTGACCAAGAAAGCTACACAACATACTCCCTGCTCTTGTATTATATTCCATTATAAACACAACATTTTCCTATCATTAAACTACCACTACACGGTATAGAGTCAGACTAAGGCAGCATAAACAAAGTCAGATATTTGATTAACTTTGAAATAAAATTCCCATTCAAAATAAATGCCTGATATTAGACTAATCAACCAAATATCTCTATGATAAAAGTGAGCGTACCTCCATGATTATCTCATAAACATCATCAGCAACAAGAGGGGCCTTCTGCCCTGATCTCTTGCTGACATGGTTGTACATGTCTTTGATCCTGCAGCAACCAAACAAATTAAGAAAAAAATCTAATTCCTTTATGATAATTTATAATTCAAAAAAAAATTATCTGTTTTATGACTCGTCTAATATACTCACGTCTCTGAAAATGATTTCTTTGTGTTCTTGTGTAGATTTGAAACAACAATTCTTGCAGCCAACTGTACCAAACAAACAATTTAGCAAAGAAACAATCAAAACAAAGCCCAATTATCAAACTATAAAATTAAGCACAACATTATGATACATCATACTGTGGTGCCATAGACAGAACAAACCCTTAAACCCCTATCTAAATCCAGGCATATATAGTCAACCACCAATACCACTACCAAAACATTTGCACATATATGTCGTGATATAATCATATCCAGAACCAAATTTAGTAATATAGACATGAAATGACAAACATCAAGTGAAAAACAAACAAAAGTTAGAGAGCAACTCACACCCAAAAGATAAAATCTACACAAAAGTCTAAATAAACATAATTAACTATCAGATAAAGGTATATCATACCATAAATAAAGTAAAACTTGAACCCCCCCCCCCAACTTCAATTGATCACTCCAACATATATAGTTAACTGTTCAATGACCAAACCCATAACTAGACCTCTATAGTAGCCACACATACAGATATATACATATATGTCTACATACAACAAGCCCAGAACCAAATTCAATGGGAAAAAAAAACAAAAACGATTAAGTTAACATATAGTATATAGACATAAATGTACATAATTGAAAGAACAACTCACACACACGAGCAAAACCCAGAACCAAAATCAACAAAACCATAATAATCAAGCCAATTTACGAACAAATTAATGTAAGAGAGGAGGAATTCTCACAGATGCATAGTCAGGGTGATTGGCCGTCATGGCGGCTGCGGTTTCAGCGGCCAATTCATCGAGCTGGCTTGTGGTGACACCCTTGTAAACACCAGCGCAGACCTTCTGAGAGACTAGAACCGGATCACAGTGCTCGCTGCTTAGCCCATAACTCAGCTTCTTCAAACGAGCAGTAATCTTGTCGAAATGAACTGCTTCTTGACGCCCATCTCTCTTAACCACATACATCTTATCGGTCGAATAACAGATCTATAGAGGTAATAGTGTCGGTGAGGACTTTTGTCGAACAGGTTCTAGGCATAAAAAAGAGAGACCCGGCAAGGAAATTATATTCTACCAACACGAGAACCGTACAGAGAGTTTTAAATTTGTTAATTCGTTAGGGTTTCCCGCTTTGGATTTGTATGAATTGAGATTTTCCCGCCCAAATGGTGGTGTAGAAGGTGGCGGGTAATTCAGGGGGCGGATGGAGCTGGTGTGGGGACCAGTGACATTATTACTCTTTTTATTTTGGAAGAATTATTACTCTTTTTATTTTGGAAGAATGTAGAGTGAATTATCATATGGAATCAAATTCTTCTTTATAGATAATTGTTTAGGCGCCAATTATTGGCTTTTTGTGAAGTTTACATTGGATATGGGAATATTTAGGCCTGTGTAACTTTTAGAGTACGTTCAGGTGACTTGTTTTAAAATGACTTCTAAGTTAAAATTTAAAATAATTTATAAATTATTTTTAATTGTGACTTATAAATAGAAGTATTTGTCACTATTTTGATTTATGAGTTCTAAATTAAGTTAAAATAAAATGTGAAGATGTTTAGCTAAAATGACTTATAAGTTAAAATAAGATATAAAGGCTATTAAATAAGGACAAAAAAGTCTTTATATTTGGTCAAACTTTCTTATTTTAAAATGACTTATAAATTATTTGTTGAGAAGTAAAAAATTGTGACTTCTCAAAACTTACTTATAAGTCAATTCATAAGTCAAAAAATAAGTCACAATGAAACACTTGAATATTAAAAAATAACTTATAAGTTAATTTGACCAACTTGTATGTTGTGGCCGAACAAACCCTAAATGGATAATTTTGCTTTCCTTTTTTTTCCCGATATTGGGTTTACCAAATCCAATAGTTTGGGAATGGGGTTTTTTTGAAACAGCAGTAAAAAAAAATTTTATTTTGCTATTTAGGAAAAAAAAATTCTAATTCTTAGAAACTCAACAAATTGCAAGCATATTTCAACTCTTCGTTATAATAGACACCTACAAATTTACTAGTTGGGAATACTAATGTTATTCATCATTTGGCAATATTAATGTTATTCGTCATTTTATAAGAATTAAAGTTTCATTTAATGTTAGTGTATATATAAATGGTGTTAAAATCATGACAACTCATTAATAAAATATTTATATTGGACATTATTAATTTTATTTTAATAGTGTATTATGATCCTAACACCGCTCGTATATAATGTTGTTAGTGTATTAAATTTAACTCATTTTATAATCGATTCGGTAATAATTATATTTTTCAATATAACTGAGCGATTTTATAATTTTAGAATTTGGTAAAAATTCGTTTCGATTTACCGTGTATATCCCAACTATCCTACCTATCTGTCCACTCATGACTCAATTCAATTCACTTACTAAACAACATCATCATCTTCTCACTCTCTCTACGCTCTCACACATGCACACACTAACAATCTAACACTCATCTTTGTTTCTCCCTCTCTCACACACAATGGATCTGTTAGAATTTGACATTAAATGAAGTTTTAAACATGAATTTTTAAATTAGAATTTAAGTGAGTTCTATTAATCATTTGAGATGAATTTACATATAAATGTGTTATATTCCATGAGTAGATTAAAATTAAGTATTAGGAAGCTCAAATCCATAGGATAATGAATGAGAAATTTGCTCCTAAAGATCACCCTTGAATATGATAATAAATGCTTGTGAGAAACAAGAGTCCCACATGAATTGAGAACTAAACATTAAATAAGTATATATACAATTAGATTGCTCTTAGGTTTGGCTCCCAAGGGGCACCCCACTTTTATGGAGGAGAGAGAACCTAGCTAAGGCATGGTTTGGGTTCACCACACGCGCGCCACCCGCCTCGGACCAGGCGGGTCGAGCTGGGGCTCGAGCTCGTGGGTCGTGGACCTAGGCCGTTGTATATATCTTTTTTGGACAAAAATTTCTTTTAATTTTTTGTTTGCTTAGTTCCTTTAATTTTATTTATTACCAGTAGATGAATAAAACAGGGGAACAACACTGCAGCGCTGACTTACTGCAAGTCTAGCGTCGCAGCGCCTAGACACAGCGCCGCAGCGCTGCTCTTGCTTCGCACCTGTTCATTCAAATTGAACAGCCATGCCTTTTCGTCTATGCCTTTTCTTTTAAACTGAACATATGTGTCCAGTCGGATCTACGGGTCATGTCCAGTTATGAAAGGTCATTAATCATCCTATAAATATTCTACGAATTTAGTCATTCAAACATTCAATTTTCGCATCATTTTTTCAGTCATATTCATAGTCATATTGATAGAGTTCAAAGCATTGTCTGGTTCATCGAGTGTGCTATTTGAAGGGTTGTTATAGCACACGTTGTCATTGTATCCTGGAAGACAAGCGTTAATAACTCTAAGCACCAAAGGAGGGCATAATTGTCTTAAGGACATAGTACCAAGTACTTGCCTGACATACTACAATCATTTTCTACATTTTCTGCATTTACTTTAATTTATCAAAATTATTTTCTAATTTATATCATATTGGAATATACATTTTTCTAACAATCTTAAGACAATTACTTTTTATACTTGCAATAAATGACTACTGAATCTGTAATTATGGTCGGTTCGTGTTCTGCACCAGTGATGACTAATGTGCCTGTAAATCTGAGATGTAAGGTCTTATTTCGAAATGATGATGAAATAAATCATAGAATGAATATGATTTTGGAATATGTAATGCTAAAGGTTGTGATTCAGGGAAAGATGAAAAAGAACACTGAAAGATTAAAATTATTCCGCATTTCATTAAGTTTAACATTTAATAATGTTGTAAAGTCAGATTGAGAATGTATTGCTAACGACCGATGTGGAAAGTTGGATTGTATGAATTTTGGGGTCGTTACAAGTCTTCACTCTGCAGATATGGTAGGCTTCCAAATCCTTGTCAATCTCTGAAATTCAGCTTTAGGTAACTTCCTTATTAAATTAGAATTTAGTTTCCAAAACCAAATCTTCTTCAGTTTCCTTTTTCAATTCAAGTTCGTACTTGTGACAACCCGGATTTTCAGAAGTTATTAAATAAGAATTTAATAAATAAAATTCTTGTTACGAGATGTTTTGGGTTTGAATATATGTATATATGTGATATGTATTGTGAAATATGTGATTTGATGTGAAGAGAATTATATGTTCGTGTATTTGAGAGAAGAGGCTTAATAGTTAATTAAACTATTGAATGAAGTGAAGGAAATTGCTACGAAAAGATATTTACTGAATATTAGAAAGTTAAAAATTATATTGTGAAATAATATATTTTAATTATTATGCCTTGTTAACAAAGAAATTATTATGGATTATATTTCATAATAATGTGAATAATTCACTTGATTAAAATAGTGAATTAATGTAAATATATATTTGTTTTGATCAAACGAGAAAACAATATGTTACATGTTAATGTATTACGATTGTGAATTTCGTAAATGGATAAAATATTTATTGAGTAGAATAAATATTTTAATTGGGATGTTTATTTAATAAAATAAATATTTGATGAGAATATTGTGTGATAATTTATTTGTATGAGAATATTAAGTAAAGTGATAATAAATATTTTTATACTTAATGCGTATTTTATTATGCATGGATGTTGATAAGATGTTGGTAATTGTTGGTCGATTTCGCAATCGATAAATACGCGCAAGTATACGCGGTCAACAAGTAATATAATGATAAGAGAGTTGTCGAACCCACAGGGAATTGTTCTAGTGTATCCCAAGTACCAACTATATATCGTCTCAATTTTAATTAGACAAATGATGATTTGATGTTTTTGTTGTTGGTAGTGACTAAGATAATAATAATCAAGTAAAAGATAATGAAATCTAATATTACTAAGTCTAAGATTGCAATTTCCCCCAACACTTCATTTGAATATCCTAACTCTCTCATTTGAACTAATTAACAACATGGAAATGTCAACCGAGAAATCAAAGCTACTTATAAGCCTTTGTCGATGGTCAAATTCGAATCTTCCTAATGCGGCATGTAGGTATATGTCTATCCTACACACTATCAAGAGACTAATTTCAAGAACAATAACAAGACACGTGTCACTAAATCTCATTAAACGTCCTTTCAATTACCAACTTTCACATAGGAAGTCATTAAGAATAGATTCTCCATTGGTTGCACACGGTATCTAGGTATATATCTATCCTAAATACTATCAAGTTACCTATCATTGAGGATAATCAACAAGACACATGTCACTAAATCTCAATTAATAACCCACAACAATCTTTAACTTTCACATGATATCATAACAAGGTCTAAACACTATAATCCGTTCGTCAAGTTCATATAGGTTCCCACGGTAATTACTAGCTAGACAATTAATATATGAAGCATAAATTATGACATACAATTCACAAATAAGTAATTAATAACAAAGAGAGAGAAATCAATTCAAACTATGTGTTGGGTTCCATTGAAATCTTAGAAATTAAGGTCTAGTTCATGGTAGCTAAGCAAAACATCAAACACATGGTGTTCATCATAAATTAGAATTACAAATTCAAGGAAAGAAAGAGATGATAAAACCCATTTAGAAGATATTCATATGTTATTTGCTTGGTTGATGACAATCTCTAGCTTTTCCTCTTCCTTTGACATTCTTTTCTCTTTTTGCTCCATAGCTTGTTGCTGGAAATTTCCTTGAATTGCAGCCCCCAAGCTCTTCTTGATGAAGTATGTGTAGCCTCCCAAGGTCTAAATATCTCTTTGAAAAGCCTTTCCTTCTTGGTTCTTTGGCTGTTGCTGAATTTTTCTTGTATTGCAGCACTTTTGCTCTCTATTTTGATGTTTTAGTCTAGCCTCCCAATCCCTAGTTATGAAATATGAAGCCCCAATAAGATATTATATAGTGCCTCCATAAAAAACCCTAGCCACACATCAGATTTTGGGTCAAAAGTGAGCTGGAATCGCACTAAGAGCTCAAAAGATCGCACTCAGCACGCCCAGATGCGCCCGCACGCCGCCTGGTGCGCTCGCACGCTGCCCCCTGGCCATGTCGCACGTCCATGGCACGCCCACACCGCGCGCGCGCGCGCTGGCTGCCTGGTGCCAGGCGCCGTGTGCCCGCACCAAATCCCGCGCGCCCGCACTAAAACCGCTGTATCCCGACTCAGCTTTGACCTCTGTTGGTAAAATGGCCAACATTCTTCGTTCGAACTCGGATTTAGGCGTGTAAATAGGCTATGGAAAGCTAAGAAAGAGATCTACAACTTTCATAACTGGAGATTGACGAGAAAATGTCCAGAGAAAGGCTCAAATTGAGCCCGAAGCAACTGCTGTGTAAAATACATGCCAAATCCGATGGTAAAATAGCCATAACTCTCTCATACGAACTTCAAATTAGATGATTCTGGATGCTCCAGAAAGCTGAGATTAATATCTACAACTTTCGTTCTTTGAGTTTTGAGAGATTCGGATTGGATCATGGGTGAAATTGGGAAACAAGCAGCTACAGTACCGAAAAGCAAGTTATGGGTATTGATTCCAAGGAGCTTTTATTTCCATTCCTACAAAACAACATGAAAAACATATAAAATCATACAAAAACATATAAAACCAATATAAAACTACATTACATGACAATAAGATAAAAACACATAAAACCAACCGAAATGACTTAGGATTTACAAATTATCAAGCTCAAAAGCACCTAATTTGTGTATATAAAACACACTCATCAGTAATTTATTAAATGAGAGGATGAATAATTTTATTAAATAAAATTATTTATTAAGTGAAAGATGATTTTATTAAACAAAATTATTTATTAAATAAAAATTATATTTTTGTGTGACTAAATTAATTGTTATAATTTTATTGGTATGGAATAATTGAATTATTAATAAAAAGGGTTATTTGTATTTAATTAAATTTAAGTGTGACAAATGTATCATATAGTAAGAGTTTTATAAAAATAAATTAAAGGGTATTTTAAAGGGTCAGCCAAACATGGCCTTATGACCCTTGGTGTTTGTAACTACTGAGCCCCTTGATTTGCATAACTGCTAAGCTTTAGTTTATACGTAAAAAAAAGAATCAAAGGTGAAGGAGGATAATCAAGCTCCTAGTTGTGTATCTAAACCTAGAAGAATCAAAGGTGAATTCTATTTCTAGTTCTTATTTTTTTTCTAAAACTAGTTCTCTGTGATTGGTCTTGATGATTAATTTGTTGAGAAATTAGTTATATATGTTGTTGGATTGTGATACTCTGATTATATGTTGTTTATAAACGATTTTGATTGAATTAAATCCATGAAACTATGTTTAATTAGAGTTTAGAAATTTACAGAGAAGAAAAATGTAAATATGGCTTAAATGTATGAAAATTTATGTTTAATTTGGGTAATAATCTATAAATTGATGGTGGATTGTTGTTATGCGTTTAAAAACGAAAACAACGAAAGTTGAACGGATCAATTTGGTTAAATAATGAATCTGTAGTGATCAATTGAACTAAATTGTAAAAATTTATAAAACTAGCATGAATATTGATATTTGAGGCTTGAAATTGGTTGTTTGAGCTGTTTAAGATGTTAGAATCGTGCTAGAGGTTTTGGATAATGATCATATATAAGTTATAGTGACTGGGTAATTTTAATTTGCTGGTAAAATGAAGAAATTTTGTGTTTTTGGGTTGGAAATTCTGCAGTTCGCGAACTGTAGAATCTGGAATTCATGGAGCTCGCCCCGGTGAGCTCAATAGGCTGATTTTCTCGCCCCGACGAGAATTTTGTGAAGCAATTTCTCGCCCCGGCGAGAATTTTGTGTAGTAATTTTCTCGCCCCGGCGGGAATTGCAGAAATGAAAAATTTTCTTGTTTTTAATTCTTTTTCTTTTGGTCATGCTATGTTACCCTAAACAAGATTTACTTATAAACATTATACCTCTAATGTAAATCAAAGTTTAAAACTTAACCAAAGGTTAAGTGTCGATTAAAGTGGTATGTATTAAATAACAGATTATGAAATGTTAAGTAGAATTAATTCTAAGTGTTGCTATGTGGCTAATAAATGATGTACATAATTATATATATATATATATATATCGTGTAGGATACATGAAGTGCAGATAAATTTAAGCTGGTAATCTACAAACCAGGCAAGTTTTTCAGTTCCTATTTGCTATGTGAACTTGATGTTAAATTGTGTTAATTTATTTTGAAATCACTTGACGAATTGCATGTAATGTCAGCATGAAATGTTATAGTCAACTTATGACTATTGATTGAATAGATGATGAGTGTATTTTATATACACAAATTGGATACTTGTAGCCTTAATAATTTGTAAGTCTTTAGCTAATTCGTTTGGTTTTATGTGTTTTCATCTTATTATTGTGTAATGTAGTTTTGTATTACTTTTATATGTTTTGTGTGCTTTTATGTGCTTTTACTTTGTTTTGTAGGAATTGAAATAAAAGCCCCTTGGATCGTTGCGTTTTTGGCTTGAATCTAGCATTTTCGCTGCTTGTTTCTCAATTTGACCCATGATGCAATCCGAATCTCTCAAAACTCAAAGAAATAAAGTTGTAGATTTTGATCTTAGCTTTCCAGAACATCCGGAATCATCCAATTTGAAGTTCGTATGAGAGAGTTATGGTCTTTTTACCATCGGCTTTTGCATGAATTTTACACAGAAGCTGCTTCGGGGCCAATTTGCACCTTTCTCTGGCCATTATCTCGTCGAGCTCCAGTTATGGAAGTTGTAGAGCTCCTTCTTAGCTTTCCATATCCTCCTTAATCGCCTTAATCCGAGTTCGGACGAAGAAGTTATGGCCATTTTACCAACATACGTCGAAACGGATTCGCGCTACAGAAAACCGTCGGGGCGAGGGCGTCGCCGGGGCGACGGAATTCAGGCCAAAATCACCGCCGGGGCGAGAGCGTCGCCGGGGCGACGGAATTCAGGCCAAAATTGGCGCCGGGGCGAGAAACGCTTCTGACTCTGCGAATTTTTTGGTCCAAAACTCGGGAAATGCTAGGGTTTGAGACACCCATCTCTTATAACACCAAAGTGGCGACTAGAACTTGATTCTAACACATACCCACTCATTCTAACTCATCCTAATACCTTCTAACACAAAATCTAGAGAGAGGAAGCTACTAAATACATCAAATTAGAGGGCCAAAGTGCTAAAATCAAGCTACATCAAGCAAGGCCAAGGAGCAAAAACATCAAGGATTGCAAAATCAAGGAGTAGAAGCTAGTGTTCATCATCAACCCATCAAACATCATATGAAAATCTACAAAAGTGGTTCTATCTCTAGTTTTCTCTTCTATTTTGTAATCCAGCATGATATATAATTTGAATATGATGTTATTTGTAGTTACCATGAACTAGAACTAATTTTCTAAGATTTCAATGGAACCCAATATGTAGTTTGAATTGAATGCTCTTTCTTGGATATTGGTTATTCATTTGTGAATTGGGTATCATAATTTATGCTTTATGGATTAATTTCCTAGCTAGTAATTACCTTGGGAACTTATATGGAATTGAGAGAGGAAGTATAGGTTGAGACCTTGTTATGATATCATGTGAAAATTAGATATTCCTATGGGTAATTTATGAAATTAAGTGACGTGTGTTTTATTTATTACCCTCATGAATGGATAATTTGATTGTATTTATGATAGACATATACTTAAATACCACATGTATCCATTTGAGAATCATGCTTAATGATTTCCATTGCGAAAGTTGGTAATTGATAGGGTGATTAATGAGATTTGGTGACACGTGTCTTGTTGATTATTCTTGATATTGGATTCTTGCTAGTGTGTAGAATAGAGATATTTATACACCGCATTGAGAAATACGTATTTGACCATCGAGAGAGGCTTGTATATACTTGTAAATTCTCGGATAACAATCCTTGTGATTTAACTAGTTGAAAAGAGAGAGTTAGGATATTCAAGTGAAGTGTTGGGGGAAATTGTGATCTTAAACTTGTTAATATTTGATTTCATTATCTTTAAAGCTTTCTATTGTTCTTTTATTAATGTTATCTTTATTAATCCAAACCACCAAAAAGACAGAAAACCATTAGTTTAGATAAGATTGAGATGATAAAAGGTTAATATTTGGAAAACACTAGTAATAATTCCTCGTGGGATCGATAATTTACTTACTCTTTATTACTTGTTGACCGCGTATACTTGCGCGTAAATTGTCGTTATATAAATCGGACAACAAGTTTTTGGCGCCATTGCCGGGGAATTATCTTTCTAGTGTTTTTCCAATATTAGTCATAATCAAATTGATCTTAATTTAAATTTGTGTATAAATTTATTTTTACTTTATTTTAACATTTTTCTGTTTTGATGCTTCACGAGGTACACCATGGATGATTTTGCTTATCAATGGCCGTACATGAGTATGACTCAACCAAGGGAAATTGGGATTGATGGACTCAATGCACTCTCTGCATTGTCAACACAATTTGAAACACTATCGAGGAAGTTGGATGCCTTAGTAGCAGAGAGCACTCAAGGTATAACAGTTACTTGTGATTATTGTGCTGACAATCATCTGAGTCATCAATGCACCGTCAGTTTTGGACCGGTACAATACGGTGGTGAGTACTTCAACAACTATGCTTATCCCGATTATCACCAAGATTGGGGGTATCATCCGGATTCTACATGGAGCTACAATTATGATGATCAATGTTATGCTCCAAGTCCAGCTTTTGCACCGGAATTCTCATGTCCACCACCTATTCAAGAAGAGAAGATGTCAAACTTTGAGGAACTTGTAACCAAGATCATGACTTCGAAGGAGGAGATGTTGAAAAGTCAAGACCTATCAATTCAAAATCTTCAGAATCAGATTGATCAAATGTTCAATGCTTTAAACAACTGTCCTCAAAACAATTGGTGTAATGACATGGATTCTGAAACTTATGGTGAGCCCATGTCAAATCTGCAACTGGATGAGCCACGAGAGATAGAAATAGAGGAGACAATTGGGGATAAGGTTAACACAATTGGCGAAGAGATTTGTATGAGTTCAAACGAAGATGAGTCAATTGTGTTAGTGCCCCAAGTGCCTTCTCCACCAAAGCTCAAGGATTCGGGCAGTTTTGCAATACCGTGTCCACTTGGTAGTCATTTCTTAGGCGAGGCTCTATGTGACGATGGAGCTAGTATGAATGTGGAACCATGGTGTGAGGACGTAGAGGTCCATGAGGAGAAAACCGATGGTTCTATTGTGTTTGTAGAGCTTCAATTCAACATTCCATCCATAGACACAATGGAACAATCACCTAGCATTGTGCAGTGCATAAATGAGAATGTATCGAACAGAAACAAGCTCGGTGAACTTGAAACAATGACCCTTACTGAGGAGAAGCCCTCAAATATTACATGGTTATCAATGGATGGTGGGTTCCTCAATTATCGAAGGGGAATTGGATAAAAGCAGGGAGTTAGTCAGGCCGAAGACTTTAAAACAAGCGCTTCTTGGGAGGCAACCCAATTTTATTGTTTTGATTTTGATTTTTTTCAATTGTTTTTTAGTTTGTTTAATTACATTTTAATTTCTTTAGTCAATTGCTTTCAGGTACCGAATACTAAGCAAATTGGTGTGCGCTCCCAACTTAGGGGACTTGAAAGATGATATTAATAGCGCTTGACACGTTCTAAGGGAAGTCTTCTATTTTATTTTTTCCCTATTTCAGACATTGAGGACAATGTCAAGTTTAAGTTTGGGGGTATAGGCTTTAGTATTTAGTATTTGTGTTTTTAATTTAGTATTTGTGTGTTGTTAGTGTTTTTTTTTAAACAAAAAAAAATTTCATTTATTTTTAGGATATGTCCCTTGAGCATTGTTTTAATTTGATTTGAACCATAATCCATGGTCTATGATAATAGCTTGTTTGAATTGATTCTAACTCATGGAAAATGGATAAATGTTGCTTAGTCTTTGTGCTTAATCGTTATTGTTCGTTATTGTTTTGCTTATGCGTCCTTTCACTCTTTTGCACCTATCCATGAGTAATGAGCTAGTTGTATGCTTAGAGAAGGCTTTTATAACCGAATGCTTATGGAAAATATCTATAAACTCTTGAGCTCGTTTAAACATCACTCGAAGCAAGGTGTCCAAATTTGTTGTGTTTGAATTGTTGGTCATGTGGTGAGTTGAGATAGAGCGTAAAACGCATTCACTCATGGACACATGTGTAGGAGAGATAGAGCGTAAAACGCACTCTCTTATAATTTTGATAAAAGTAAGACATTTATGTTTATCAAATCTTGTGTTGGGTTGAGATGGAGCGTAAAACGCAGTCACCCACAAGAGTGAACTTAGGATAAGATGGAGCATAAAATGCACTTACCTAGAGTCCTTTGATTTCATATTTTTAGAAATTGTGATTTGTATACCTTTGTATTGAGTGGTGTGTTAAGCATGTTGTTTTGGGGTTTATTTTGATTATTTCATAAGGTAATATGGTTGCATAACTTCATCCGAGCTTGATTGGTTTAGTGCTATTGGGTACTCACACACACACACGGAAGGGACCTAAAGCAAGCTATAACTAGCTAATTGTAAATCTAGACTTGCAACGTTTTGAAAGTTTCCTTGAATTTTATTGTGTTTATGCTTTGAGACCATTGGTTAGCTTATTAACTCATTGCTCAAGATAGTTTTTATTTAAAAATGTTTAGTTTTTATAGTTTGTGTGTTTTGCTTGAGGACAAGCAAAGGTTTAAGTTTGGGGGTATTTGATGAGTGTATTTTATATACACAAATTGGATACTTTTAGCCTTAATAATTTGTATGTCTTTAGCTAATTCGTTTAGTTTTATGTGTTTTCATCTTATTATTATGTAATGTAGTTTCGTATTACTTTTATATGTTTTGTGTGCTTTTATGTGCTTTTACTTTGTTTTGTAGGAATTGAAATAAAGGCCCCTTGGATCGTTGCGTTTTTGGCTTGAATCTAGCATTTCCGCTGCTTGTTTCTCAATTTGACCCATGATGCAATCCGAATATCTCAAAACTCAAAGAAAGAAAGTTATAGATTTTGATCTTAGCTTTCCAGAACATCCGGAATCATCCAATTTGAAGTTCGTATGAGAGAGTTATGGTCTTTTTACCATCGGCTTTTGCATGAATTTTACACAGTAGCTGCTTCGGGGCCAATTTGCGCCTTGCTCTGGCCATTATCTTGTCGAGCTCCAGTTATGGAAGTTGTAGAGCTCCTTCTTAGCTTTCCATAGCCTCCTTAATCGCCTTAATCCGAGTTCGGACGAAGGAGTTATAGCCATTTTACCAACATACGTCGAAATGGATTCGCGCTACAGAAAACCGTCGGGGCGAGGGCTTCGTCGGGGCGACGAAATTCAGGCCAAAATCACCGCCGGGGCGAGAGCGTCGCCGGGGCGACGGAATTCAGGCCAAAATTGGCGCTGGGGCGAGAAACGCTTCTGACTCTGCGAATTTTTTGGTCCAAAACTCGGGAAATGCTAGGGTTTGAGACACCCATCTCTTATAACACCAAAGTGGCGGCTAGAACTTGATTCTAACACATACCCACTCATTCTAACTCATCCTAACACCTTCTAACACAAAATCTAGAGAGAGGAAGCTACCAAATACACCAAATTAGAGGGCCAAAGTGCTAAAATCAAGCTACATCAAGCAAGGCCAAGGAGCAAAAACATCAAGGATTGCAAAATCAAGGAGGAGAAGCTAGTGTTCATCATCAACGCATCAAACATCATATGAAAATCTACAAAAGTGGTTCTATCTCTAGTTTTCTCTTCTATTTTGTAATCCAGCATGATGTATAATTTGAATATGATGTTATTTGTAGTTACCATGAACTAGAACTAATTTTCTAAGATTTCAATGGAACCTAATATGTAGTTTGAATTGAATGCTCTCTCTTGGATATTGGTTATTCATTTGTGAATTGGGTATCATAATTTATGCTTTATGGATTAATTGCCTAGCTAGTAATTACCTTGGGAACTTATATGGAATTGAGAGAGGAAGTATAGGTTGAGACCTTGTTATGATATCATGTGAAAATTAGATATTCCTATGGGTAATTTATGAAATTAAGTGACGTGTGTTTTATCATAGTATCTTGTGTATGAGATTATCATAGTATGTTGTGTATGATGAGTTATACTTTGACATGTCCCTTAAGACCTTGTGGGTATATCAAAGGGTATGATTGGGTATAATTAGTTGTACATGGAGATAGGTGAATGATCAACAAAGAATCTACCTCGTCTAGTAAAAGATGTGAATGTCCTATGTGATTCAATAAATGATAACTCAGTAGTCCTTGGCCAAGGCAGAATGAAATTAGAAAGAAGTTTCTAATTTGCATTAATTAGAGTTGTGCATTTGGGAATCGAAATACATATAATTAAATAAAATAAGACTTGATAGTAAATCCATGTCTTATATTTAATTGGGACATTGTATGGTAGAAGGATTGAATTGTACGGTAACTATTTGCTCAAAAGTTCTTCTGTGATTAATGTTGAAATCTATATTATCTGGAAAGTCGTTGATCGCTAAGGGGCTTACCCTTATTGTAGAATAAATATTATTTATTTAAATGAATTAAATAGTTTAATTTATTGATTTAAATAAGATTAGAATTGTTCTAATTGATTTATTTACAACCGGTTTAATATGGAGAACCTAAAGGGTCACACCGCAAAAGGAAAATATTTATTTAAGAAGTAAATGGCATAATTGTAATAATAAGTTATGTGTATTTAATTTACTCTATGGAGATAGAATAAATTAAATAGCTTAATATTTATTATTTAATATTTTGAAAATATTAAATATAAATTAATAAGATGAGTCTTATTATTATTATTACTTTTACTATTATTTAATTACTAATGAGGATTGGGAATTAATTAATAGAAGTACTCTCCCATGGATTCCTAATTGGATTAGGAGCATAATTAATTAAAGGAGTTTAATTATAATACAAACCCTAATCCTAAATAGTTTAGGGAAGGGTTATTCCTATATCTATAAATAAGTGGGGTCTTATCATAGATTAGGGTTACACACTCTTGCATTAGATTGTGGAGAGTACTTACAATTTCTATAGAGATAGAAACTAGGGTTTTGCCAAATACCCAACTTCTTGAATACTTGTTCTTCCTTGGTGGATCACCTCTAGAGGCCAAACACTTGGGTGGCTAACGTTGATCAAAGGAAAGAATCACACCGTAACATTCGAGGAGAACACGAAGGACTAGGAGTTGAACTTGTACCCAAGGAAGCTTTGTTCTACGAGAGTATAATTCTTATTCTCTTTCTCTTTCGTTTATATCGTTAATTGAGCACATTGATCGATCATGGTGATGGTTTGTATAAAAATTTTAAAATCCGTTTTATCGCGCTTCCGCTCTATTTATGTAATTTGATTGCATGCTCGCGTTATATACAAACCTAACAGTGGTATCAGAGCCTAATCTTGTACTAATTATCGATATTGATGATTCCATGTATGTTTGATATGCGATTGGATCGAAGTTTTTGGGCAGAATAAAAATTTTGAATCAGCGACACGGCGCAGCTGCGCCGAAACCTAGAATCGGTTTTTTCTGGGGAGCAGCGCAGCTGCGTCGTTGTCCAGATCTTTCTGGGCGCAGCTGCGCCGGCTAGCAAAATCCAAATTTTTTTTTTCTTCAATTGAAATAAATGGTTTATTTAATTGATATAAGTTTAAAATAAAAGAGTTTATTTTATCTGGAATAGGATTTCAGATTGCTAAAACTAAAGGAGTTTAATTTGGATTTGGTTTTTGATTAAAATAAAAGAGTTTATTTTGTTTCAAAACTAAATATTAGCAAAACTTTTGCCCATTAATTGATATCAATGCATATATGGAATGATTTTATTATTCATGGGATGAATGTTATTTATTGATACATATAGAGATATGTATGATAATAAATAGGGATTGATTATGGACTATTGACCAATGTGTGATTGGATTTATTTTAGTGGATGCTTGAATGTATGGGTTTTTATAAATGGGGTCTGCGTACCTCGTCTTCTCTAATTTTTTTTCTTAATGTAAATTCTATCTCCCTCCTATATACTTCCCCTTGACTGTTGATCAAGGTTTCTATTTATTGTAAGTAGTTTTTGTAATAGAAATAGTTAGAATTAATTTTGAAGAATTGGAGACAAAGGAGCAAGGAGCGCTTGAAGACCCGTTTGTAATGGAGCCCGGGTTTAGATGTAATAGTTATATTTAAATTTTATTCTTGCACCCTAGGTTTGACCTTTTGGTTCACTTGGTGGCTCTAGTGAACCAAACTAGAATAAAAGTCCATAATCAATCCGGGTAGAATATAGTATTCTATATGTGCATGCTTACTATATATATATATATTATATATTATCAAACATGCTTCGCATGTAAAATAATATGACGCGTATTTTATATATATATGTGCATGCACGCTAAACAAGATGAGACTAATAATAATAAACCCCTCAAAGAAATTATATTAAGTACTAAGCGTTCAAAGATATTTGGAATATCGAACGTCGCCTTCTAGCATGGTAAAGCGATAGAGTATTAAATATTTAATATGAGTTTGTTGTGTCACACAAGGCAAGTATTAAATATTTAAGATGTTGCTTTATCACATTTGATGCTTATAAATAGACTGAACGATGCTGTTTTGTTGTGTCACACAAGGACAGTGTTTTTCTTTCGAATATATGGAAGTGCTAGGCTGGACTTAACTTGGATAATTTTGATTCGGATGTGTCACACTTGATCAAAATAATCTAAGAGGCAAAAAACAAGGAGTTACATAGTGATGTAATTGACAATAGTTGTCTACCTATTTATTTATATATCGTTTGTTATGTCACACAAGGCTATATACATTTGAAATGGGATCCTTATTCTCACTAGCAAACCTTTAATTAGATTTGCCGAACTATATAAATTGAGGGTAATATAGTTTGATGAAAAAGTGAGAGATACCAATTTAAAATAAAGCCAATTTAAAATAAAGACATAATTTATTTTGGTAATTAATTAAATGAATGTATGCTAAAATGTTGTCTATTTCACATGCAGAATTTAAAAATGTCAAACTCACTATCACTGCGTAGCATACTTGATGCTAACAAACTGGCCGGACCGAATTACACGGACTGGTTAAGGAATTTGAGAATTGTTCTCACTGCTGAAAAGATTTCTTATGTCCTAAATTCGTCAGTCCCTGCAAATGTTGCAGAAACAGCCTCTGAGGAAGAGATTGCTACTTTCAGAAAGTGGCAAGATGATGCAATCTTGGCTCAATGCATCATGCTCGCATCCATGAGTAACGAGCTTCAACGTCAGCATGAAACTATGGATGCTCCTACTATATTGCTGCACCTCAAAGAGTTGTATGGTGAGCAAAGTAGGACTGCTAGATATCAGATATCTAAGGAGCTTTTCCGATCTCGTATGACCGAGGGCACTGCTGTTGAGACTCATGTCCTTAAGATGATCAATCTGATTGAACAACTTGGACATCTTGGGTCCGTGATGGATGGGGAGTTAAGCCAAGATTTGATCTTGCAGTCACTCCCGGACACCTTCTCACAATTTGTTGTGAATTTTCACATGAATAAGTTGGACGTCAGCTTGCCTGAGTTACTTAATATGCTGAAAACTGCTGAAGGTCACTTCTCATCCAACAAGAACCAAGTCTTACTAGTGGATGATTCTTCCAAGAAAAGAAAGAGGCCCAAGGTATCTTCTGAAAAGAAGAAAAACAAGAAGGCTAAGGGCAAGGCGAAGAGAAAGGATAATAAGAAACCTGATCCAGATAGCAAGGGAATTTGCTACCATTGCAATAAGCCGGGACACTGGAAGAGGAACTGCAAGGAGTATCTTGCGGACCAAAAGAAGCTTGGAGAAGCTTCGACTTCCGATCTAGGTTTGTTCATGATTGAAATTAATTTTTCTGAAAGTCAAAATTCTACTTGGGTATTGGATACCGGCTGTAGTTCTCACATATGTAATAATATGCAGGGACTAAGCAGAAGTAGGAAGCTGAACAAGGATGAAGTCGTCCTACGAGTGGGAAATGGAGCAAAGGTTGCTGCATTGACTGTAGGGACTTATTGTTTAGCACTGCTTTCGGGCAAGTCCATTAGTTTAAATAATTGTTATTATGTTCCAACACTCATTAGAAACATTATTTCAATTTTTGTATTGGATATGGATGGTTTTGATATTATAATAAAGAACAACAGTTGTTCTATTTATAATAAAAATGTTTTATATGGTGTTGGCAATTTACTGAATGGACTTTACATACTTGACTTGCATGAAAATATACTTCAAATTGAACAAACTAAGAAAAGAAAAAGAGATGATGTTAATTATACCTTTATGTGGCACTGTAACTCGGTCATATCAATGAAACAAGATTATCCAAGTTGCATAAAGATGAGCTTTTAGAGCTATCTGATTAATCATATCCAACTTGTGAATCTTGTCTCATGGGTAAGATGACTAAATCTCCTTTTAGTGGAAAAGGAGAAAGAGTTACAGAGTTGTTAGCGTTGGTACACACAGACGTATGTGGACCTATGACAACGAATGCAAGAGGAGGGTATTCTTATTTTATTACTTTCACTGATGATCATTCTAGATTTGGATATGTGTATTTAATGAAATAGAAATCTAAATCGTTTGAAAAGTTCAAAGAATTCAGAAGTGAAGTAGATAAACAAACTGGTAAGAGTATTAAGATTCTTTGATCGGATCGAGGAGGGGAATACTTAACCAATGAGTTTCTCAATTGTCTCAAAGAAAATGGTATAATCTCACAATGGACTCCACCAGGGATGCCACAGTTGAATGGTGTATCTGAAAGGAGAAATCGAACATTGTTGGACATGGTTCGATCCATGATGAGTTTTGCCGACCTTCTAGTATCATTCTGGGGTTATGCCTTAGAAACGGCTGCATATCTACTTAACAAGGTACCTACCAAATCCGTCCCAAAGACTCCATATGAGATATGGACAGGGAGAAAACCAAATCTTAAGTATGTTAAGACTTAGAGTTGTCCAGCTTATGTCAAAAGGTTTGAACAAGATAAGCTAAAGACTAGATCCGACAAGTGTAGATTTGTGGGATACCCTAAAGAAACTGTAGGGTATTATTTCTATCATCCCAATGATCAAAAGGTGTTTGTAGCGAAACACGCTGCCTTCTTGGAAAAGGAGTTTATCCTCGAAGGGGTCAGTGGGAGTAAGATATATCTTGAAGAAGTTCAAGAACCACAAAATACTCCGGATCAAAGTCAGGTACCTGACCAAGTAGAAGAACCTACTGTACCACAACCTATTCGTAAATCTGGAAAAGTACCGAAGATACCTGAGAGGTATGGATTCATCATAGAGGATGATGATGAGGTACGCATCATAGATGATGATGATCCATTGACTTACGAAGAGGCTATGAGCAGTGAAGACTCAGAGAAATGGCTAGAAGCCATGAAATCCGAGATGGACTCCATGTATGCAAACCAAGTATGGACTTTGGTTTCACCACCTGAGGGCATTAAGCCTATTGGGTGTAAATGGGTCTTTAAGAGAAAGACTGGAGCAGATGGCAAGGTAGAGACCTATAAGGCCCGACTGATTGCAAAAGGTTTCAAACAAAGACAAGGAGTTGACTATGATGAAACCTTCTCACCAGTAGCTATGCTCAAGTCCATTCGGATTTTGCTTGCAATTGCAGCTTATTATGACTACGAGATCTGGCAAATGGACGTGAAAACGGCCTTCCTCAATGGAGAGCTTAAGGAGAATGTATATATGATACAGCCAGAGGGTTTTGTTTCAACGGTTAGAACAAACCAAGTCTGTAAGCTACAACGATCCATTTATGGATTGAAGCAAGCTTCTCGAAGATGGAACATCCGTTTTGATGAGATAATCAAAAGGTTTGATTTTATCAAAAATGAGGATGAACCTTGTGTGTACAAGAAGGTTAGTGGGAGCGCTGTTTCATTCCTTGTATTATATGTTGATGACATATTACTGATAGGGAATGATGTTCTTATGCTACAGTCGATCAAAATTTGGTTATCTAAACACTTCTCCATGAAGGACTTGGGTGAGGCATCCTATATTTTGGGGATGAAGATCTATAGAGATAGATCTAAAAGGATGCTAGGCTTGACCCAAGGAAAGTACATTGACTCGATGCTAAAGAAGTTTAGCATGGAAGATTCCAAGAGAGGTCTCATGCCGATGAGATGTCACCCTGGAGCGTGTGGACTCTCAAGACAACATTGCAGATCCATTTACTAAAGCTTTAACTCAACAGCAGTTTGATCGTCACTTAGAAAAGATGGGTATTAGATGGGTATTTCATACCTACTTATTGGATACTATTTTGTTCCATTTGTTGCTCATCTAATAGCTATCTAGTGTAATTTCATGCATTTTTCCCTCTCTTTCGGTTTTTGATTCACTATTCTCATTATACGGCTTTTGCATAGTTTTTGGTACATTTGGCTCGGGATGTTGTGCATTTGTGGTTGGATGCTATTTGATTGTTTGTTGATTGTGCAGGACGTGAGAGAAGAGAAATTATCCAACAGCAGCACTGCAGCAAACTGGCATCCGGCGCAGCTGCGCCCCTTTTACAAAGGGCAACGGCGCAGCTGTGCCCCTCCTGCTCATTCCTTGCCCACGGCGCAGCTGCGCCCCTTTTACAAAGGGCGCCGGCGCAGCTGCGCCTGTCGCCAGCCAGCCATGCAGCACGTTCCATCCAGCGAAGCAGCATTATCAAAAAAAGGGGTGTTGCCTGATTTTGAGGATTCAGTGGGTTCAAACTTTTGTAGTGGGAATCATAATAAGTCAAAATAAGACAATTCATGCATGCATTATTTAGCCAATTTTGGAATTCAATTTCCAGCTCTCCTCCTACACGAAAAATAGAGTAGTTTACTGCATGTTAGCTTCAAAAATTAGATATAGTCAGTTGATCATTTTTGGCATTGGGGAATTGAAGAATGGAGCTACATGGATGCTAAATTGGAGATTGGGAGCAAGGAATCATCTATCTACACAACTTGGAAAATCACCAGAAGTTGCAGAATGGAAACAGGGAGCTTGAATATTTTCTATTTTTGATTAATTCTCCTATTCTGTAATTATGATGATGAACCAATTGCGCATGATGAACTCTAGTATTGTTATTATGAACTAAATTTAATTCTTGGGATTATAATGGATCTTTTGCATGACTAAGAATTGAAGTGCTTCCTTAGTTTTACTAGTTGGTTGTGATATGAATGTCTAGTATAATCTATACTCCATGTTTAATTGCTTGATCACCAATTACTGTGATAATTTATATGGAATTGAGAAAGGAAGTATAAATTAAGATCTCATTATGCTAGCATATGTTCATAATTATTACATTCCTCGTGAAATTATGTTTCGTGCTTAGGATAGAGATATACCGAAGCACCATATGTGGTTAATGGAAAACTTGTTCTTAAACCCTTTTGATTGTAATTCACATAGGAATATAGTGCGTTAGTCATCTAGGGTGTTCACATTCATTCTATCAATTGTGGATTTAGTGTGATATGGGTATGGTGCATCGAGAGATGGCCATATTTTACTTTCGTGTTTTCGATCAACATTCTATAGTAACCAACTCGCAACAATAGGAAGCATGGAAATCTAAATCTGCATTAAGTGAAATTATAATCCCAAGCCCATCAAATCTGTATTTTTACAACCAAATTTGTTTTAAATTGATTCATTAGTAATTATTAGACTATTTCATCACTAAAACCGCTTGTTTAAAGAGACCGAACTAATTACAAAATCGGTGTTTGTAGTCATAAATGCAATTCAATTCCTCGCGGGATCGATACTTTACTTACTTTATATTACTTGTGGATCGCGTGCACTTGCGTGTATGAGTTTTATTTGTTATACATACAAATATCCCAACAAATATAGTATTCTATATGTGCATGCTTACTATGTATATATTATATATTATACAACATGCTTCGCATATTAAGTAATATGACGCGTATTTTATATATATATATATATGTGCATGCGCGCTAAACAAGATGAGACAAATAATAACAAACCCCTCAAAGAAATTATATTAAGTCCTAAGCGTTCAAAGATATTTGGAATATCGAACGTTGCCTTCTAGCATGGTAAAGCGATAGAGTATTAAATATTTAATATGAGTTTGTTGTATCACCACAAGGCAAGTATTAAAATATTTAAGATGTTGCTTTATCACATTTGATGCTTATACATAGACTGAACGATGCTGTTTTGTTGTGTCACCACAAGGACAGTGTTTTTCTTTCGAATATATGGAAGTGCTAGGATGTACTTAACTTGGATAATTTTGATTCGGATGTGTGACCACTTGATCAAAATAATCTAAAAGGCAAAATACAAGGAGTTACATAGAGATGTAATTGACAGTAGTTGTCTACCTATTTATTTATATATCGTTTGTTGTGTCACCACAAGGCTATATACATTTGAAATGGGATCCTTATTCTCACTAGCAAATCTTTAATTAGAATTGCCGAACTATATATATTGAGGGTATTATAGTTTGATGAAAATAGTGGGAGATACCAATTTAAATAAAGACCTAATTTATTTTGGTAATTAATTAAAATGAATGTATGCTAAAATGTTGTTGCATTACAAATTCATTTATAGAATTTTACGATGTCTAATTCACTATCACTGCATAACATATTAGATGCTAATTAACCGGACCAAATTAAAAGGACCGGTTAAGAAATTTGTGAATAGTTCTCAAGGCTGAAAAGCTATCTTATGTCCTTAATACGCTTATCCCTGCAATGGTTGCAGACAATGCCTTTGAGGAAGAGATTGCTACTTTTAGAAAGTAGTAAGATGATGCACAGTTGGCTCAAATGCATCATGCTCGCATCCATGAGTAACGAGCTTCAGCGTCAGCATGAAACTGTGGATGCTCCTACTATACTCCTGCACCTTCAAGGAGTTGAAGGGTGAGGAAAGTAGGACTGTTAGATATCAAATATCTAAAGAGCTCTTCCGATCTAGAATAACCGATGACACTACATTATAGACAAATGTCCTAAAATGATCAATATGATTGAACAATTGGGACAACTGGGTTTTAATGGATGGAGAGTTGATCCAAGATTTGATCTTGCAATCACTTCCGGACTCTTTCTCACAAATTGTTGTGAATTTCACATGAACAAGCTATATGTCAGCCTGCCTGAGTTGCTTAAACATGTTGAAAACAGTAAAGAGTCACTTTCCAACTAAGAAAGACCAAGTCTTACTGGTAGATGATTCTTCCAGGAAGCGGAAGAGGGCCAAAGGATCTTCTTAAAACAAGAACAATTCAAAGAAGGTAAATGGAAAGGCAAAAAAACAAAGGACAATAAGAACAAGACTGATGAAGATAGCAAAGGAGTTTGCTTTCACTGCAATAAGCCTGGATACTAGAAAGGAAACTGTAAGGAGAATCTTACAAGGGCTAACCATAAAAAGCTTAGTGAAGCTTCGGTTACAGATATAGGTTTGTTCATGATTGAAATAAATTTTTCTATAAGTCAAGGTTCTACTTGGGTATTGGATACCGGCTGTAGTTCTCACGTATGCAATCCAATGCAGAGACTAAGCATAAGTAGAAAGCTAAACTAAGAGTAAGTAATCTTATGTGTGGGAATGGAGCAAAGGTTGCTGCATTAACCATAGGAACTTATAGTTTAGCATTGCCTACGGGCAAGTCTATTAAGTTAATAAATTGTTATTATGTTCCAGTTCTCATTAGAAACATTAGAACTTTCGTTGTTGGACAAGGAAGGTTCTGGTATTATATTTAAGAACAATTGTTGTTCTATTTATAATGATAATGTTTTGTTTGAAACTGGAAGATTACTTGATGGACTTTGTAAACTTGACTTACATGAAAAATAATTTTGCAAATTGAACAAACTAGTAAAAGAAAAGGAGATGGTCATTCAAAGAGTTGAATGTGTGTATTTGATGAAATACAAGTCTGAATCATTTGAAAGGTTCAAAGAATTCAGAAGTGAAACAAATTGACAAAGTATTAAGATTCTTTGATCAGATCGAAGAAAGAATACTTGAGCAATGAGTTTCTAGATCATCTCAAAATGGTATTTTCTCACAATAGAAACCTCCTGATATGCAATAATTGATTGGTGTATCTAAAAGGAGAAATTGTACCTTGTTGGACATGGTGCAGTCCATAATGATTTTTACCGACATTCTAGTATCCATCTGGGGTTATGCCCTAGAAACGACAGCATATCTACAAAATAAGGTAACCTCAAAATCCGGCCTCAAGACTCCATAAAAGTTATGGATAGGGAGGATTCCTAATCTTAAGTATGTTAAGATAAGGGGTTGTCCAGCTTATGTGAAAAAGGTTTTAAAGATAAGTTTGGGACAAAATTTGACAAGTGCAGACTTGTGGGATATCCTAAAGAAAATTTAGGGTATTATTACTATAATCCTACACGCTGCCTTCTTAGATAAAGGTGTTTATCATTGAAGGAGCTAGTGGGAGGATAATAGATCTTGAAGGAGTTCAAGAACCATAAAGCACTTTAAGTCGAACCGAGGAACTTGTAGATAGACCTATTGTACCAAAACTGAATCGTAAATCTGGAATAGTACCGAAGATACCTGGGAGGTATGGATTCGTCATAGAGGATGATAATGAGGTACGCATCATAGAGGATGATGATCCAGTTATATACGATGAGGCTATGAGTAGAAGACACTCAGAGAAATGGCAAATGGCCATGAAATCCGAAATGGACTCCATGTAAGAGAACCAAGTATAGACTCTGGTTACTCCACCGAAAGGCATAGTGCCTAAAGGGTGTATATGGGTCTTTAAGAGAAAGACTAGGGCAAATGGCAAGGTAGAGACCTATAAGACCAGACCTGTTTAAAAGGTTTTTCAAGTCAAGGAGTTGACTGTGATAAAACCTTATTACCGGGTAATGCTCAAGTCCATTTGGATTTTGCTTGTGATTGCAGCTTATTATGAAATCTGGAAAAATGGATGTGGAGACACCCTTCCTCAATGAAGACTTGAGGAGAATGTATGTATGATACAGCCAGAGGAATTTGTTTCAAAGGTTGAAGAAAATCGTGTTTTAAGCTACAATAATCCAAAGATGGATTGAAGCAAGTTTCTCAAAGATGGAACATTCGTTTTGATGAGACAATCAAAAGAGTTTGATTTTATCAAAAACGAGAATGAACCTAGTGTGTACAAAAGCAGTGGGAGCACTGTGACATTCCTAGTATTATATGTTGATATACTACTGATAAGGAATAACACACCAATGCTACAATCAGTAAAGATAAAATTGTCTAAACATTCCTCCATGAATGACTTGGGAGGAGGAACCTATAAATTGGGGATATAAATCTATATAGATAGATTTAAAAGGATGTTCGGCTTGACCCAAGGAACGTATATTCATTTGATGCTAAAGGCATTTAGCATGACAAACTCCAAGAGAGGTCTCATGATGATGAGCCATGGAGTGAATCTCTCTAAAATTGTCTCCAATTAAACGAGAGATCGCATGAGTTACTATCATGTATGTAGTGAATATACAAGGCCTGATGTTGATCAGTCATATTCTGGAGAAGATCACTGTAAGACAGTGATAAACATCTTTAGGTACTTAACCGGTACTGAAGATGTGATCATGATTCATGGTAGGTCTGAATTAAAACTAGAGGGCTAAACAAACTCAAGTTTTTTCAGACTGACTAAGACGATAACAAATCCACTTTAAGGTAAATCGTTACATTGAAAGGTGATGCAGTGAATTGGAAAGGTTCCAAACAGCAAAGAGTTGCTGGTTTAGTGACAAAGACAAAGTATATAGCTGTAAATGAAGCTGCAAGTTGATTATTTGGATGAAAAGTTCATTACAAAACTAGGAATAGTTCCTAAGTCTCATCTTGGATTCAAACATGTGTTGCGGCACTTTCATTTGATTAGTGGAATCATTGAAAGAATAAAAGTGACTATAGGGATAGTGGACTCTCGAGAACAACATTGCATATCCATCTACTGAAGCTTTATCCAAATAGCAGGATGATCGTCACTTAGAGAAGAAGGGTATAAGATACCATGGCGATTGGCTTTAGTGCAAGTGGGAGATTGAAAGTAGTATGCACACAAGCCAATCATATTTGATATGATGTAGCATATGCTTTGTAATCTTATTCAGTTATTAAAGGCATTTTACATTATCTACATAGTGCTGTTTTATTAAATGTGATAAACCCATTGTTTTGAGCAATGCTTTTAGAATCATGATGGGGATCATGCTAATGAGATCTAAATTCTAGATAGCTCACAAACTAAAATCGTTCCTAATCGATGGATTACTAAAAAGGGGATTAGTGAATCCGGATAGATTAGTACATACGTTGCTTGCTCTTATGAAGAGGATGATTGATCTCATAATCATTTGTGTGGAGACACTAAAGCAAGTATGTAGGTCCTTATTAGAGAATAAGTTCACTGAACGTGGCTCGCTAAGGAATACCTAATGGAGTTTTACTCGTCTGTCAATAGGAATTCCTCTAGTGATAGTAGTACAAGTGATCCTTGGACTTGAGATCATCATAGTATCTTGTGTATGATGAGTTATACTTTGACATGTCCCTTAAGACCCTGAGGGTATATCAAAGGGTATGATTGGGTATAATAAGTTGTACATGAAGATAGGTGAATGATCAACAAAGAATCTACCACTTCTAGTAAAAGAAGAGAATGTCCTATGTGATTCGATAAATGACGACTCAGAAGTCTTTGGCCAAAGCAGAATGAAATTAGAAAGGAGTTTCTAATTTGCATTAATCAGAGTTGTGCATTTGAGAATCGAAATACATATAATTAAATAAAATAAGACTTGACAGTAATTCCATGTCTTATATTTAATTGGGACATTGTATGGTAGAAGGATTGAATTATACGGTAACTATTCACTAAAAGGTTCTTTTGTGATTAATGTTGAAATCTATATTATCTGGAAAGTCGTTGATCGCTAAAGGCGTTTACCCTTATTGTAGAATAAATATTATTTATTTAAATGAATTAAATAGTTTAATTTATTTATTTAAATAAGATTAGAATTGTTTTAATTGATTTATTCACAACCGGTTTAATATGGAGAACCTAAAGGGTCACATCGCAAAAGAAAAATATTTATTTAAGAAGTAAATGGCATAATCGTAATAATAAGATAAGTGTATGTAGACACCCAATTTTTGCGTTCCCTGTACTAACCATGACAGGAGGGCAAAATCGTCAATTGAACCGGCTTGCGGGAGCGAAGGAGTGGGCACAAGTGCGAACGCCCAACACCACCGCAATGATTGGCGACCAAAGCTGACGTGACAATAAGGCCATCCGAAACGGGCATCCCCGAATGAGGTGGCACGTCTCCCGAAAATTCCCGAACTGCAGAATACGAACCCGTCAGCGAAAACCGACGTTACGGCATGGAAATCGAGGCGTGGCGCGAAAATCGAGAAAGTCAAACCGTCCAGCCGCGGATCGATCTGCGGCCAAATAGTGCGCCTTTTGAAAACACGGAACTCGAAATCAGGTGAGTGGAAGGCAGGCGGCCAACCAGCCGCATTGGCCAGCCTATTTCAGCTCATTTTCGTTGCAGCATACAGGGGGAGAGAGTTGGAAGATTGAGGGAAGAAGATTTCAGCAGCAGCAAGAAGCACGGAAATAGAGAGGAAAAAGAGCAAAATTTGCAAACAAATAGGAAGAAAAGAGAGAAAAAAAGAGAGGATTTATTTCTTTTGATTTTGATTGTATCAAATACACTCCTTATCCTATTCAAATACACAAGTTCACATCCATTTGAGATCAATTTCAAGGTGAAATTTCCCTTTGTTCTAGCAATTTATATCATATTGTTTGATTAAATTAAATGTAATTTTCATCTATCTTGTTGAACAATCATGGATTAGGGATTATTAGTGAGGGTTCCATTGGAACAAAATTTCTTCCTAATAACCCGAGGATATCCAATTGGTGAAATTTCTAGCTTGCTTATGGTGATGTATTGGGTGTAAATCATTTAGATCATCATTTTCGGATATCATGGGGGTAATTAGACAAATCCGTGTTGGTTAGCTTTGTAGTATTCATTTTGTGGGCATGTATTAATCTCGGGTGTGAGACTAGGAACGCGACCCCGTGGTCTAAATCCGATGATAGACGTTTTGATGTATGTAATAGATTCAAGGTGCTCGTTTTTTGTAATCGTCGGGCCTTAAAACGACGCTAATGTGAGAATCGGGTTTAAGGCCCCGTATTAGTGGAATATGTGATTGTTGGCATTCGGGGATATTTTGATGGCTTACATGCCCATGAATAGCCCCGACGCGTGTTTATGCTTGATTAGATTTCGTGACACAAAAAGTGATTTCAAAGATTAAACGATGAAGGGTTTTTTATTAAAATCAAACAAGCTAGGTTATTAGAAGCACGAGGCTAAAAATTGGAAGTGCTAATGAAAGTCGATTCCTATTTTACGAGAAGGCCAAAGGAAATTATTTTCAACCATCACCAAAAAATGGCTTTTATGAATGAACGAAATGTTTTATTAGGCCTTTGTGCGTAGGGTTAAAGATATCCTAGAAATTGCCCATCATTTTATGAAAGCAATGTATAGATTTCGATTCCTATTTTGACAAAGGTTTAAAAGATTCTTGTTTTGCCAAAACAACGCCTAATAAAAATCTCATAGCATTTGACAAGTAAAAACAAAACCTTTCGCATGAATAAAGGAGCTCTCTCATCCTAACGGAAACGACGTTCTAAAACATTCCCAAAACAAAACACGCTTTCTCAATAAAATGCCAAATATTTCATCTCTCATGAAAAAACTCACCACAACATTCACATAAGCACACACACATACACACACACACGTACATATACACATTTTATGAATCAAAGGATAGGAAAGTATCGAGATTGCGGTAACCGTATTTCACGGAAGTCGGGGGGTGCCTAACACCTTCCCCTCGCTTAAGCAAGCCCCCGAACTCTATGAATCTCGATTCGCAGACCAATTAATTCGGAGTCACATATGAGCCAGCGATTTATAAAAAAGAAAACTCGGATGAGTTGGTACATCCATTTCAAACATACCAACTGACGACTCTGGTTAATTGGCTCATCATAAAAACGATCTTTCAAAACCCCGTCGACATTAATGCCGACCTTTTCCCAAAATCATCTAATAACAAGGCTAAACAATCGGGAGAGGCGAGAAACCGGCGTCGACAGCTGGCGACTCCGCTGGGGACATTAGAGGGCTTAAGCCGCGTACATATCTTGATGCTATCCTATCCTTTTAAAATTCATAAAATGTGTGTGTGTGCGATATTTTAATTTTTTACTCTTTTGTGTGAATGTGTGTTTTTGCCCAATAAATGAATGTTTGAATGGATTTGCTTTACTTTTAAGTAATCATTTGCATACGGTGAGGGCGATGAATGTGAATGTATGTTGAGAGAGTACCTCCTCCTGAGGCGAACCTGTCGGTTGCTTATTACTGGACTCGAAGGGGCTGCTCCCCGGAGATGGCTCAGGAAACGCACCACCCAAATCCGCTCCAATCGAAAGGGCTCAGACGAGTAGATTGCGAAGATTTGGGGACCTTCATGCCGAAAAGCCCGTGAGAGTATCCCTAGGATAGGTCAACCTCAGATTAACCCAACGCAGGAAAAGTTTCTTCATGCCCTTTTACTTTCACGCGTATAAAATGTCATGATCCATTCATTTATGCCTCCCCTGTTGACAAAAAGTACTGACCTCCACATTTTGCAGGGAATAGTTGGGAAGGCATAATAAGTCATGTCTATCAATTATTATTGCAATAAGGGATTACTAACATACTGTTTTGCAGGAAAAGATTAAAAAACCCAAAACACAAAAGTTACAGCTTTAGCATGCATCCACATTTTTTCATTCCCCTGGACTAAACTTCGAACCGTTGTTTATGTAGGATTGCTCCTCAAACCCGTTCGCAGTCTAAAAGGGCCCAAAACTCTACATCTGAAATGGCTGATCTCCCACCTACTAATCCTGGTTCCATATCTAGGGAGGAATTTGATGACTTCAAAAAACAGATGTTAGAAATGGCAATCATGCTGAGGGAATAATTGATACCTCGACAGGATCCACCTAAAGAGGACCCACCCCAACCTAAAGGCGAGCCAGTCGCCCCGAAGGCCATTCCCGTACCTAACAAGACAGTGATTACTATCCCAGAAGAGGGAGATACGGATGACCTGCGAAAGAAAATGAAACAAATGGAGGAAACCATCCAATCTATGAAGGGCATAGGGTCCCTAGGCAGGGTGAATTACTCAGATCTTTGTGTCTTCCTCGGAACCAGATATCCGGAGAAATTTAAAATCCCCGAGTTTGAGAAATACAATGGGAAAGGGGATCCTTATACACATCTGAAAATCTACATTGGGGAGTTGGGATCTTATGCAGAGGACGAGGGTCTAAGGATGCAACTTTTCCAAAAGAGCCTGACAGGAGAAGCGAGAATCTGGTATGCCCGCCTGGACAGTGCCCGAATCCACAACTGGGAGGAATTGGCCCATACCTTCTTAACCTAATATAGCTTTCAGGCCCAGATGGCCCCTGACAGGTACCAAATGACAAAAGTTAAGAAGCAACCCAGGGAATCCTTCAGGGATTATGCACAACGATGGAGGGGTATGGCCGCACAGGTGAATCCCCCGATGAGTGAATCGGAGATGGTGATGACCTTTGTAGACATTCAAGAGGCACCGTATTATGAGCGGGTCATATCAGGGATTGGTAGACCCTTCGCTGAGATGATTAAACATGGAGAAATGGTGGATATGGGGTTGAAATCTGGCAAAATCCGGGATTTCACGGCTTTGGAAACAGCTGCGGAACAAATACAGAATGGAAACTATGGCAGCACTTCCCGGAGGGTCCAAAAGAAGAAGGAAGAGGATGTTTCCCTCATCTTGCAGGGGTCATCTAGAAAGGCAGAAAACCATCTTCCAGTACAGGTGCAGAGAGTGGGGCCATCCTGACAGCCTAACTTTGCTGATCAGAGGGCGGAAGGGCGAAGGAGATTTGAGGCCTCGCAAAATCGAGTATTCACCCCGCTCGGGGAGCCTCTTGAATGGGTATTAGCGGTATTGGTAGCTCAAAAGAAGATAGTTGGTTTGGCACCCCCGAGTGACCCAAAGGGAAGAAGGTTTGACCCAAGCAAGCGATGTGCATACCATTCAAGTTCCCCTGGTCATGATACGCAAGACTGTTGGACGTTGAAGCACAGAATCCAGAACCTGATTGATAATGGGGAAATTGTGGTGGAACAGCCAGACTCCCCGAATGTTAAGGCGAATCCCCTGCCAAGACATGATGGAGGGGGGGTAAATGTGGCGGAGGCCAATGAAGCCGAGGGGCCGTCAAGGCTGAACTATGTGAAGAAAATTGATGAAATGATCAACATGATAAATGATCACGGGAGTGCGCGGGGAGCGCCCATTAGGTTGATGGGTGTAAGTAGAAATAACACTGAGGGACCTATCAAGTTGGCGGCACCGAAACCCCTCGTCCTTGCGGCAAGACCGCAAATCCCTGTCAGTAGTCTAAAGACAGTACCATGGAATTATGGAGGGATGTCAGAGGAAGCGGCCAGTTGTGCTTCTGTGACGACAAAAGGGAACCCCTTATATCTTCCCGGGCGAGTCCTTGAGAACCAAAAGAAGAAAAATGAAGAGATTTCCGAGGAAAAGGCCATAGAATTCTTGAAAAGGATGGATCACCCGGAAACAAGAGGGATCCAGATTTTAAGTGAGGAGTCAACCCTAACATCAGTCATGGACTTGGTGTTGTCGTCCAATGATCATTGCAAAACCCTGACGAAAGTCCTGGAGGAGGCATACATGCCCAAGGAAATTAGTGAGGAAGGTTTCGGCCAGCTGGTAGGCCATCTGTTGGAGAGTGATGTAATATCCTTTGCAGATGATGACATCCCCAAGGAGGGAAGAGGGCACCGAAAACCGCTACATATTGCGGTAATCTCCTCAGGTTATATCATGAATGGGGTGCTGATTGATGGAGGATCGGCGTTGAATATCTTCCCCCTCAGCACATTGTAGAAGATGAACATCAATCCCAAGCGCCTACGGGCCAGTCATGTAGTGGTGCGAGCTTTCGATGGTTCCCGGAGGGATATAATTGGAGAGATAGAATTACCGGTGGAAATAGGACCCTGTACTTTTGATATCTCTTTCCAAGTCCTAGACATTACGGCAAGTTATAACCTGTTACTGGGGAGGCCGTGGATACACATGGCCGGGGCAGTTCCTTCCACATTACACCAGCAAATCAAACTCATCATTGACAGGAATCTGGTAACAATCTCGGCAGAATGTGATGACCCTTCTCCTCCCAGGAGTGGCCTACCAGTGATTAATGTGGACGAGTCAGCGGCACCTGCCAGCTTTCAGGCGCTGGAAATTAGCACTCCCCACTACAGATGCCTGGGAGCCTCAGCCGTGAAACCTAAGATCTCTCCAGAACTTACCTTCGTTGCGAAGGAAATGATGAAAATGAATTTCCAACCAGGACAGGGACTAGGGAGGAGCAGTCAAGGAATCACCAAGCCCATCCAACTACCACAGCAGATAGGCAAAGCCGGGTTGGGGTACCGTGAAGGCGTAGCACGGAGACACCGTCGGGGTGCGGCTCTGATTCGACTAGCTGGCAGTCCGGTAACCGAGGTCAACAATGAAAGAGGGACTAGCGAGCCTGTAATTAAGGCAGGGGATGAGGAATTAATCCTCTCAAGTGATGAATCGGCCAAGAGGGAAAGTTTCCTACAGGAGGTCGCGAAAGAATTTGAAATCAAGTGCTATATCCCCGGACTATTAACAAGCTGTAGAGAGGGGACGGATGTTGTCACGTCACTGGGAGCCCAACAAGCTGTGCCTGTCATCGATTGGGCAGGATTAATTATTCCCGAAGAAGGTAAGAGGGGGGACTCAGGCGATGTAGCCGTAGTTATCGGGGAAGTGTCCGATGTGAAGCCCCCTTTTATCCAGCGCATTTCATCTGACCTGACCGTCGACAACTGGACCATGAAACCAGTGATATCCAAACAAGGGTAAAACCCGACGTCAGGGTGGTAGACCCCAGAGGACGGGGGAATGAAGAAGTTTATTTTTGTTGTTGTTTTATTTTTGCATAATTATGTCGTTTCTTCGTGTTATTTGAAAATGCGATCGTCGTGGAAAGCAACTTATATATGACAAGTATTTTGTTTCATGTCAGGTGTACCAATTTGAGTAATCCTTGCCTAACAAACGATCTTTCAAACTTGAACGATGATTATGATTTTGACATTGAGCTGGATTTCGATTTAATGGGCATTGAGCAAGACGAGACAGATTACGACGACGTGCCTGACGAGATCAAAGGATGGGTCGAGGATAAACCCAAACCCAACTTAGACCAAACCATCACTATAGATATTGAAACCCCTGACAAGCCAAAAGAACTCAAGATAGGGACAGACCTTACCCCTAGCCAAAAAGCCGAAATGACTGAGTTGCTAGACCAATATGAGGATGTCTTTGCCTGGTCTCATGAGGATATGATCAGATTGTCCACCGACATTGTGGTACACCGGTTGCCCATCAAAGAGGGTTTCAGGCCTGTCAAGCAAAAATTAAGAAAGTTGAAGCCGGAGTGGAGCTTAAAAGTGAAGGAGGAGATCATCAAGCAGTTCAGGGCAGGAATCATTATGGTATCCACTTACCCAGAATGGCTGTCCAATGTGGTCCCAGTGGCTAAACCTGGAGGGAAGGTGAGGGTAAGTGTAGATTATAGAGATCTAAATAAGGCCAGTCTCAAGGATAATTTTCCGGTGCCTTTCATACACATCCTGGTGGATAACACGGCCCAGTACGAAATGTATTCTTTTGTGGATTGCTTTGCCGGGTATCATCAAATAATGGTGGCGGAGGAAGATCGGGAAAAGACCGCATTCATCACCCATTGGGGCACCTTCTGCTATAGGCGATTGGCTTTTGGTCTCACAAACGCAGGGGCTACTTATCAGAGAGCCATGATGGCCCTGTTCCACGATATGATGCATAAGGAAATAGAGGTCTACGTGGACGACATTATCGTGAAGTCAAGGGTAGAATCTGACCATATAACCCATCTTAAAAAGCTATTTGATCGACTCAGAAAGTATAACTTGAAGCTCAATCCAGCGAAGTGTGCTTTCGGAGTGCAATCGGGTAAGCTCTTGGGATTCCTGGTTAGTGATCGGGGTATTGAGTTGGATCCGGCAAAGATTAAGGCCATTGTGGATATGCCAACACCTCACACAGAAAAGGAGATAAGAGGGTTCCTGGGAAGAATAAATTTCATCAGCCGTTTCATATCCCACTTGACGACTACGTGCGAGCCAATTTTTAAGCTGTTAAGGAAGGGTGCGTCCCAAGAATGGGATGAGCAATGTCAGAGGGCTTTTCAAACCATTAAAAAGCAGCTGACTGAGGCACCAGTGCTGGTACCCCCGAAGGACGGGATCCCTCTATTTATGTATATATCGGTCAATGCCATCGCAATGGGGTGTATGTTGGGACAGAAAAATGAGGCAGGTAAAGAGCAGGCCATCTATTACCTCAGCAAGAGATTCAGCCAATGTGAACAGAATTACACTCCCATCGAGAAGACCTGTTGCGCCCTGGCCTGGGCTGCAGGGAGATTACAGCATTACCTCCAGGGGCATACGACGTACCTGATATCAAGGATGGATCCCCTGAAATATATTTTTGAAAGGCCCATGCTAAACTGTCGGTTGTCAAGATGGCAGTTAATCTTACAACAGTTCGACATGGTGTACGTGACTCAGAAGGCCATGAAAGGGCAGGGAATTGCAGATCAGTTGGCAGAAGCCCCGTTAGGAGGGATGGAGCCGTTAGAAACTCCTCTACCGGGTGAAGATATATTTTGGGTATCACACGCGAAATGTGATGACGGGGGGCAGTTTTGGAAGCTGTATTTTGATGGTGCCATGAATGCTGAGGGGGCAGGAGCCGGAGCAGTCCTGGTCTCTATCACCGGCGAACAATACCCTGTGGCCACTAAACTGAAATTCAGCAATTCGAACAACACCGCTGAATACGAGGGATGTATCTTGGGACTTCGTTTTGCCCGCGATATGGGAGTAAAGAGGTTAGCGGTGTTTTGGGATTCAGAACTGGTAATCAGACAAGCGATCGGGGTGTACAACATAAAAGAGCTCCGGTTACTTCCATACCATCGTTGTGTCACCCAGTTAATGCAAGAGTTCGAAGATATTGCTTTCCGCCATATTCCCCGGGGACGGAATGATTTTACCGATGTATTGGCAACTCTGGCTTCCTTAATCCATATAACCAAAAGAAATGATGTTCCACAGATTGAAATAGCGGTGCGAAATGCCCCGGCATACGAGGAACATGTTGCAGTATTATCAGACGAGGTGGTTCTGCCAAAGCAACCCTGGTATCACGACATAAGGGAGTACCTGAGGGATAGATCCATTCCCGACCAGGCGAGCCGAGCTGAGAGAGTGAGGATTCAAAAGATGGCGATAAAATTTTACCTAAGTGGGGATTCACTCTACAAGAGGGATGCTGGGTTGGGACTGTTGCAATGCGTAGATGAGGCGCAGGCCCAAAGGATTATGAATGAAATACATGGTGGAGTGTGTGGGCCACACATGAGTGGACCGATGCTAGCCAAAAAGATCTTGAGAACGGGGCATTATTGGTTAACGCTGAAAGCCGACTGCGATGATCATGTCAAACGGTGTTACCAATGCCAGGCGCATGGTAATGTGATCCATACGCCTCCCAATGAACTGCACTGTATGACCTCCCCGTGGCCATTTTCTATGTGGGGAATGGATGTAATCGGACCAATAGAGCCCAAAGCAAGCAACGGACACCGATTCATTTTCGTCATGATCGATTACTCCACCAAGTGAGTAGAAGCAGCTTCTTTCCCCAAAGTAACTCAAGAGGTCATCGTCGGTTTCATCAGGAATAATGTCATTTGTCGATACGGGCAGCCTAAGGTCTTGGTCTCCGATAATGCCAAGAATTTGAACAACGCCCTCATGAGGGAATTGTGCGACCAGTTTAAGATCAAACACCTCAATTCCGTCATTTACCGTCCTAAGATGAATGGGGCAGTGGAGGCTGTAAATAAGAACATCAAGAAGATCATGGCGAAAATGTCTGCTAATCATCGGGGATGGCCGGATTTGTTACCCCTCACCCTGCTAGCCTATCGAACATCAACGCGTACCTCTACAGGGGCAACCCCTTACGCTTTGGTGTATGGAATGGAGGCCGTTCTGCCAGTTGAGGTTGAGATGGCATCCCTCAGAATAGTGATCGATGCTCAGATAAGCGAGAAGGATTGGATGCAGAGTCGATACGACCAATTGGCCTTAATTGATGAAAGGAGGGTGGTTGCTGTTTGGCACGGCCAGTTATACCAACAAAGGATCTCTCGATCATACGACAAAAGGATCAGACCTCGGAAATTTAAGGAGAATGATTTGGTGCTAAAAAGGGTCATGCTTTGTCAAGACGAAGCCAAAGGGAAGTTCGCCCCGAACTGGGAAGGACCATTTGTGATTAAGAAAGTGCTATTCGGAGGAGCCCTCATGTTGCAAGAAATGGATGGGGAGGTATTTCCACAACCCCTCAACTCCGACTCGGTGAAGAGGTTCTACGCTTGAATCATCAGTTCCCTCTTTCTTTGAGAAACGAACTACGTAGGACCTGATCTCCCAACTTGTGGGGGTACGTAGGCAGCCATCATGGCGCGGTCCGATCCCTAAAAAAAAAAATAATCCTTTCCCTAACCAAAACCAATTCCTAATAGCCAGAAAAAGCCCTCCTCTACCCTCGAAACCTTCCCGATACCAGCCCTGATCAGATTTATCCCGAGTAACATAAACCTAGCCCAACCGAACAGTCAGCCAAAATCTAAGACCCAATCCAATGAAATCGACAGGGGTACGGCAATATCTGTCAGATCTCCATCAAGACTTGAGAAGAGAAAGAAGGCGAAATGTCAAAATCATGATTAGCTGGATAAAATGAGGATCCAATGAAAGGCAGCGATACGACAAAAAGGGAAAATGACTAAATTTAAATGCATGTCTACATATATAAGTCATTTTGTTACAAGATTTCTCTTTCAATAACCGATGAAACTAGCATAGTCTATGCAGGAAATAAAATAATCTACAAATCTGAAACTAGCTGAAGCAGGATGGATAAAGTGGTGGATAGATCTGAAGCATCCGCATCCCCTGCAATCTGCTGCCCCATCATATCAATACGATCCAGTAAAGCAGTGGCTCGGCTGACAGTCCCAGAATGAGCATCTATAACTGCCCTGGTCTGAAGTACAATGGCATCTCTATCAGTAATGGCAGCATCTCTAGCTAGAAGGGCATCATCTCTCTCAACGAGAGCGGCATCCCTCTCGGCCTCAGCAGTAATCAAGGCCAGGCGGAGTCGGGTATCCTCAGTAACCCGACTTGGGGCAGAGTCGACTGAGATGGAGTGGTATGTAGTATCATATGGAGAAATCATTCCAAAGTCATCAACGGCCCCAGTCCGACTCAAACTAGCCTGATCCAAGTCTCCGCGCAACCACTGCACGTAAGCAAATGTCTGGAGATGGCAACCCTCACTATATTCGGCGGAGATCCTGCGAGACCAAAGATCGTACACCCGCAGTAGTTCCCTCTCTGTCTGGGATGATATAAGGAATCAGTAGGCGGCTGCACCCGTGAAAGGGTGAAAATCCTGTGTCTGATCAAACTGTCCTGCAACCGCCAGGGGATGGTAAGTCGTCACGCCCCTCAAGCCAACAATCGGAATGAAGTCCAGGTTAGGCACATGAGTCAAGAAGCTCATAAAGGAGCAATAACCCGAATAGACCAGTAGATGAAAGGGATCCTCAATGACCGACAAAAATGATGTCCAGGAGGCCACATCAATACAGCTCATGGGTCGAAATGAAAACTGCGTGGCTATGTCATGGTTGAAGCAAAACCCTTGGCGACGGAAATGGCCGATGGGACTGAGATGACTCATGAACCACACGTATAACAAAGTCGAGCTCCCTCTGAATACTCCGCCGCGGAAAGACTGGCAATATGAGGCTGACATGTAGGTATCCGCCAATATCATGGGGAGAATGGTGTGATCCTCCTGAAGGGATCGAACGGCCGCGACAACCCGCATGTCCAACTGATCAGGTCCTGCGGGCAAGTACAAAACTGAAATGACACAGGCCATTAGAATGTCCACTCTCGAGGCACCCCAGTGCTCCTCGGACACGGAAAAATCACCGAAGAAAAGACGAAAACTGTCAGGTGAGCCAAATCGGTCAATGAAGAACTGAAGGGGAACCATATGGTCTGAGGTGATCACCAGTAACAAGACAGCCCTCCGCAAACCGGTGAAAGTCAAGAATTGACGGCGCATGGTGTGACACCCCCAAATCCAGGTTTCCAAACCTCGAATTCGGTGCTCACGATAATCGACGACAAACATACTATCTAACTAAATGCGGAATAATAAACATACATTGTTTATCGAATGGAAATAAAGTCTTACAATTCTGGTCCCAAGGTTCTTTAACCTTAACATAAAACGTACCCTTAATACAACAAAAGGTTCACCTAATCAAACAACATTCAATAATAACTAGTACATAGGCACTATCGGGCATCTATTCCTGCACCTTCCCTTTTCCTTTGTCTCCTCTAGACGTTTCTGCCTCAGCTGAAATAAAGATCATGATATAGCAAGGGTAAGCAACTAATTTGCTTAGCAAGTATATACACAAGAGATATATCATGATAGAAGGAAATTTTGCTTTCAATGTTCAACAACAATATAAGGGTGTGAAGGAACATGAATTAGTAAACAACAGTTGAATATCCGAATAATTGAATGACAATTACTGAGTGGTTTGAAATAACCAAGGACGTTTTCCAAGGTTCTCAGCATGTAAGCTGGACCTCTTAAAAAGTTTTGGTAATCGAGGGGATCAGCCTCTCATACCCCGTGATTTATGCATAAACACTTAATAACCAGCATTGATATCATGCCTTAATCAAATTTATCCTTTTCTCAACCAAGAGTTCTTACCATAACAATTTAATAAGAACAACTTTTAAAATACATATGATTTCACAAATTTAGACATGCTTGATCTAGCTGATACAAATAGCATAGATCTATCTCATAAACAGTTCATGCTTGAAAGAACTTAACTAAATTCACAATTCAATAATAATAGATTAGGAATTCAATTGCACAAGGTGCGAATCTCAATAATCAGTATAGATGTGAATAATCAACAATAATTATTCACTAACATGCTTCGAAAATAATAACTCGAGTTTGAGTTAGGGAACTTGCAATAATGTAAGAAGTTTAGGGTTAGGAACTTGCCTGTCTGCTCAGCTACAAATAATTCTAGCTTTAACTAATTGACCTTGAAGAACCTATTATTGATAACGTCGATCTATCAATTAGTACTGCGTAGTTGCATTTCGATACGCTTACTCATGCTATTTATTTAACAATTAAGCAAATCACATAGCACACATAAGCAAATAAACTATCGTAATTCCTATAAGACACTCAACTGGTCTCTGGGTTGATGGTTTAATTAATTAACAATGTTTTCCTTAAGTGATAACCACTTATTAAACCCTTAAACAATTAATAATAATTGTTTAATTAATTAACATTACATTTTCTTAAGTAATATTCATTTATTAAACCCTTAAACAATTTGTTATGATTGTTTAATTAATGGGTTATTAAACTCTCTCTATTTTATTAACTCTATCTTCATTTAATTACAATTAAATAGTAATTAATTAATTATCTTTAGTTATTATTAATAGTAATTAATAACTAATTATATTCATTTATTATTTAATTATTAATTTAAATAATAATCGAATTATAAATTTTTAATTGTCTTTAATTATTATTTAAGATTAAATAATAATTAATTAAGCTTATTTATTATTTAAAGTTTAATCAAATAATAATTAATTAGTGAGTAACAATTATCTTTAGTTATTATAAAAAAAAATAATTAATTAGTAAATATGAATTACCTTTAGTTATTATTTAATAATAAATAATAACTAATTAAGTTTATTTATTATTTAAAGTTAATCAAATAATAAATAATTAATTAGTAAGTAATAATTATCTTTAGTTATTATTTAATAATAAATAATAGCTAATTAGATTTATTTATTATTTAAAGTTAATTAAATAATAAATAATTAGTTAGTAAATATGAATTATCTTTAATAATAAATAATAACTAATTAGATTTATTTATTATTTAAGGTTAATCAAGTAATAAATAATTACTTAGTGAATAAGAATTATCTTTAGTTATTATTTAATAAATGATAACTAATTAGGTTTATTTATTATTTAAAGTTAATCAAATAATAAATAATTAATTAGTGAGTAATAATTATCTTTAGTTATTATTTAATAATAACTAATTAGGTTTATTTATTATTTAATGTTAATCAAATAATAAATAACTAATAAGTGAGTACTAATTATCTTTAGTTATTATTTAATAATAAATAATAACTAATTAGGTTTATTTATATTTTAAAATTAATCAAATCATAAATAATTAATTTACAATTCTTAATTATCCTTAATCATTATTTAATAATAATTAATCAATTACTTAACTTTATTTATTATTTAAACATAATTAAATAACAAATAGTTAATTTTTTTTTTCTAATTTTCGTTCTTGATTTCCAGATTTGGGGTCTTTCACCAAAACCTTCATAAAACGAAATCTACAACTTCGATTTACGATCCGTCGATTTTGTTGGATTCGTATCTTCCTGAACTACATTTTCATTTATCAAACATCAAATTTGGTTATGTTTAGGTCTCGGAAAACAGGCTCAAAGTCAAGGGTCAGCAAGGTTGTTCAACAGTTGGCATGCTTTGGTAATAAATTCATGGTTTGCTCATTTTTCAACATATTTGAGTGATTCAAAAGGGATTTTGTCCCTAACCTATGGATCTAGCATATCAAGAAAGAAAATCACAAGATCCCTTTATAGATTTCAAAATGACAAGCATATAACAACCTTTTTCAAACAAAATTTTCGGAAATCTCCTTTACTTCCTTTCTTCTAAATTTTTCCAACATAAACTCACACATATGAACAAGCAAAACATTATATATTCAAGATCTAACCTTATCATAAGGTTCTAGCCATCAAGAACATAAAACTTCAAGGATCTATGTCCAAACACATTAAAATAGCTTAAAGTTTGGAGTTATACCTTTTTGATTTCTTCTTCTTCTTTTCCTTCCCAAAATAGGTTGTGAATGGGGATGGCCTAAATAATCAAGACCTTCTTCTTTCTCCCACAAGATTTGCTCTTGCTTCTCTCTTCAAAACTCTCTCAAGCTCACAAACTCTCTACTTGGTGAATAATAAGTGAGCCAACCCTTGTTAACTTTGGTGAGGGGTCCTATTTATAGGAAAGTAGAGACCATGGGCAAAATAGTCATTAATCATGACTAGGCAAGGGCAATTTGGTCAATTCATCAATAGTAGGAAGTTTCCTAGCAACTTCCTCAAGGGTATTTTAGTCCTTTCCCAACCTCTTTCAAGGTTAAAATAGTCTTTTCGCAAAATCTTAATTATCCATTAGTTATTACCCATTCTTCATTGGTTATTAGACATTGGTTATTATCTTGCCATCATTACATTGGTTAAACACAATGGTTATTATTCCGCCATCATTTCATTGGTCATTAACCACTTGGATATACAATGGTTATTGCCCTTACATAATTACCTTGGTTATTAACCACTCTTGGCCATTTTAGTCATTACCCACCAATTCCTACATTTGACTCACCTATGGTTATCTCTTAACCATAGTTATATCATACCTGCCAACACGAGTATAGACACATCTTATACATCTCTCACCAATTAACCCAAGCTGGTTTAAATAGAACACAACGTTAACTCATTGAATTAAATTAGATTTAATTAATAAGGACGTTCAAAATTCACGGGCATTACATCCCTCTCCCCTTATAAAAATTCCGTCCTCGGAATTGCAAAAATAGGGTTACTCAAATAAGAACGGATAATTCGCCTTCATTTTCTCTTCGAGTTCCCACGTAGCTTCTTCGACTGCGTGATTCCTCCAGAGAACTTTGACGGAATGTATGGTCTTGTTTCTCAGCTTCTGTTCCTTCCTATCGAGAATCTGGACAGGAACCTCCTCGTACGATAAGTCCTTCTCGACTTGAATTGGCTCATAGGAAATAACATGCTTGTAGTCTGGCTTATATGGACGTAACACCGATACATGAAACACGTTGTGAATGTGCTCAAGCTCAGGGGGTAATGCTACCTCGTACGCCACTTCGCCTATTCTCCTCAATATTTCGAAAGGTCCTATGAACCTAGGGCTCAGCTTGCCCTTCTTCCCAAAGCGGATCTTCCCTTTCCAGGGAGATACCTTCAAAAATACATAGCTGCCAACTTCAAAGTCTCGCTTCTGACGATGTAAGTCGGCATACTTCTTCTGACGATCCTGGGCCGCTACTAATCGCTGCCTTATTACTTTAATGATTTCCACGGTTTGTTGTACCAATTCTGGTCCCAACAATCTCCGTTCACCAACTTCATCCCAACACAACGACGTTCGACACTTTCTTCCATATAATGCTTCGTACGGTGGCATACCAATGCTAGCGTGGTAACTATTGTTGTAAGCGAACTCTACTAAGGGCAAATGATCGTCCCAGCTGCCACCTAAGTCCATCACAACTGCCCGGAGCATGTCCTCTAAGGTCTGAATAGTTCGCTCACTCTGACCATCGGTCTGAGGATGATACGCCGTACTCATTCTCAACTGTGTTCCCAGTCTCTCTTGTAGGCTTCTCCAAAAATTTGACGTGAAGCGCGGATCTCTGTCAGATACAATAGAAACCGGCACCCCATGTCGCGATACTATCTCCTTTACGTAGAGTTTCGCCAACTGCTCCAATTTGTACCTGATCTTGATCGGTAGAAAATGGGCAGACTTGGTCAACCGATCTACGATCACCCAGATGGCGTCTAGACCCTTTTGTGTTGTCGGGAGTCCTACCACAAAATCCATAGTGATGTGCTCCCACTTCCACTCGGGAATCTCTAAGGGCTGCAACAATCCGCTCGGCCGTTGGTGCTCTGCCTTGACCCTCTGACAAGTTAAACACCGGCTGACGAATTCCGCAACTTCCCCTTTCAAATGCGGCCACCAATAATGTTGACGAAGATCTTGATACATCTTGGTGCTACCCGGATGTACCGAAAATCTCGTATTATGGGCCTCCTGCAATATTTCTTCCCTTAAGTCTGGTACATAGGGTATCCAGATCCTTCCCTCGAATCTCAGCAGACCCGTGCTGTCAACCTTGAACTTCAACGTTTTTCCTTCCGATAGTTGCTTCTTAATGCCAATGCATTCTTCATCAAATTCTTGAGCCTCCTTTATCTTATCCAGTAGAGTCGGACCCACTGTCACGGTGAACAATTTTTCGTCCGTCTCCATTGGATACTTAACCTCCAGTTCCAGGCGTCCAAAGTCCTTTATCAGCTCTGCCTGAGTTGTAAGCCTCATCAACTTCTCTCTGCATTTCCTACTCAGGGCATCTGCCACTACATTTGCTTTGCCCGGATGGTACAGAATCTCACAATCGTAATCCTTGATTAATTCTAACCATCGGCGCTGCCTCATATTCAGCTCCTTCTGAGTGAAGATATATTTCAGACTTTTGTGATCTGTATATATCTCGCACTTCTCTCCATATAGGTAGTGCCTCCAAATCTTCAAGGCGAACACTACTGCTGCTAATTCCAGATCATGAGTCGGGTATCCCTTCTCATAGTCCTTCAGCTGGCGTGAAGCGTACGCAATGACCCTGTCGTGCTGCATTAGTACACAACCAAGGCCCTTGTGTGACGCATCACTATATACTACAAAACCTCCAGTGTCGTCTGGTAATGCCAACACTGGTGCTTGGCTAAGTCTCTTCTTCAACTCCAAGAAACTCTCCTCGCACTTCTCTGTCCAGACGAACTTTACCATCTTTCTAGTCAGATTGGTCAATGGTGATGCTATCTTCGAAAAATCCTGGATGAATCTCCGATAGTATCCCGCTAACCCTAGGAAACTTCTGATCTCCGTTGGTGTCTTCGGCTGCTCCCAGTTGATAATGGCTTCCACCTTTGCTGGGTCTACCGAAACACCACTACTGTCAATGACGTGTCCAAGAAACTGCACCCTCTGCAACCAAAATTCACACTTTGAAAACTTCGCGTACAGTTTCTCCCTTCTTAATGCCTCCAAGGCAATCCTTAGATGTTCAGCATGTTCTTCCTCTGACACTGAATACACCAAGATATCATCGATGAATACTACCACGAACTTGTCCAAATACTGCTTGAACACTCTGTTCATCATATCCATGAATGCCGCTGGTGCATTTGTCAGGCCAAATGACATAACCAGAAACTCGAAATGTCCATAACGAGTTCTGAATGCCGTCTTCGGGATATCCTCCCGTCTCACCCTTAGTTGATGATAGCCCGTCCTTAAATCGATCTTTGAAAAGTATTTCGCTCCCTTGAGTTGATCAAACAGATCGTCTATCCTGGGTAGCGGATACCTATTCTTAATCGTAACTTTTTTCAACTCACGGTAGTCGATACAAAGCCTCATCAAGCCATCCTTCTTCTTTACGAACAGAACTGGCGCTCCCCATGGTGACACGCTTGGCCTGATATAACCCCTGTCTAACAGTTCCTACAGTTGAACCATCAGTTCTTTCATCTCTACTGGTGCCATTCGGTAAGGCGCCTTAGATATCGGTGCCGTTCCAGGTACCAAGTCGATTGCAAATTCTATCTCCCTATCCGGTGGCAGTCCCGGAAGTTCATCTGGAAAGACATCAGCGAATTCCCTTACAACGGGTATCTGACTCAGTTCCCCCTCGACCCGTCGAGTATCTACCACGTGAGCCAAATAACCTATACAACCCTTCTTAAGCAATCTCTTCGCTTGCATCATCGTCAGACAACAAGATTATCTCGGCGATTTACTACCATAGAACACCACCTTCGACTTACCCGGAGTCTGCAGGTGTATGCACTTTTTCTTACAGTCAATGACCGCCCCGTGGCTCGCTAACCAATCCATCCCAAGGATTACATCGAATTCTCCAAGACGAATCGGCAACAAGTTCACGTTAAGCTTAAACCCTCTCACATCAGCACAACAATTCTTATAAATGTAGTTCACGGGGATAATCTCTTTGTTCGCTACTTCTACATTCATCGGGTGTTCTAACAGTTCATTAGGTAAATTAAGTCTTTGAGCAAATTCATCAGAAACAAAAGAACATGAAGCTCCCGAATCAAATAGCACATAGGCATCTATGTTGTTGATTGGAATAATACCTGACACCACCTCCCTGGATGCCACGGCATCTTGCACTGTCATGTTGAAGGTCCTTGCTGTTGGCTTATTTGGCTGGGCTGGTCCTCCACTGGTTGCTCTCGAGTTGTTGCCCCTATTGCCATTTCCGCCATCCATGTTTCTCTTTCGGGGACATTCCTTGCTCCGATGTCCTATCTCTCCGCAATTGAAGCAACCTCCCTTCTTCGCCTTAGGACAATTGGGCGAGATATGCCCTTCTTGTCCACAGGTATAACAGACCATCTTCCCCTTCATACACTCTCCCGAGTGACCCTTTCCGCAATTCCCACATACCGGCCTTTTCTGTTGTATGCTCCCTTGCTGGATTTCAGAATTGCTACCCCCACTGCTCCATTGACGCTTCCTACTGTTGTTGCCACCACCGCTAACATTTACATTTTCTCCTTCTACCTTCTTTTTGTTCCTTTCCCGATTATATTTCGAAACCGCTTCACTCCCACCTTCAGCAATGAGAGCTTTCTCCAACAAGGTTGAGAACGATGTAATTTGCAAAACCGCTACCTTGCTGTAGATCCACGGCTTTAATCCATTCTCGAATCTCCTGGCCTTCCTCACCTCAGTATCCACCTGATGTGGGGCGAATCTAGCCAATTCATTGAATTTTGCAGCGTACTCCGACACTGACAAATTTTCTTGCTTCAATTCTAGAAACTTGATCTCCATTTTTGCCTGCGTACTCTCAGGAAAGTAATTCTCGAAAAACAACGTCTTGAAAGCTTCCCACGCCACGACTCCAGTTCCAGCTTTGTTCTGATTGGCTTCCCACCAGAAGTTAGCCTCACCTTTCATTAAGTAAGTAGCAAAAACTGTCTTCTGCTCCTCAGCGACTCTAGCGATGACAAAGGCCTTTTCAATCTCCTTTATCCACGACTGGGCCTCTATCGGGTCTGCTGTTCCCCTAAACTCCGGCGGCCCTACTGCCTTGAAATCTTTAAAATTGGCTAAGTGGTTGCCCGTCTGGTTTCCTGCCGTAGTCGTTTGATTCCGCAGAGCTTCGGCCATCATGTTGATAAAGTCTTGCATTGGGTTTGGCTGAGTTCCCTCTGCATTGTTAACCGACTCTTCGACCCCTTGGTTTCGTAGGATTCGTCTGGGCGGCATTATCTGTTTAAACAAAGTCCTAACACGTTACTCGGGTTTTAGTAACATATAAGTATTTAACATGCAATACAATATTGTACTCGAACAATCGTATGACCATCATGTGGGAGCTCTAGATTACCCAACCTCGGGAATTCTACTTTTACCCGATTAGTGATTTAAGTTGCTAAAATACCGATTCAGTTTTACTGAATTAACATAACTATTGAATTGACGGTTTACCAGGTAAAATTCTCAAACACATACCATAATAATGCATTTATATTCATATACCAACTTTAGTGTTTTACACGTTTATCACAGGTATATTGCTATAAATGCTACCATCCCAGTAAAATAACCAAAGATGGGATTTACTTAAACCATTCTTTTTCTACCTACATAAATGGAAGTACATCCTACATACGAACTACCTCGCAGCTGCTAAGGTTAATACAAACTCTAGTAAATCAAAAGTAGTACCAACTTCACTGCTCAAGGCATAACGGCCCACCTCCAACTATCCTCTAAGGGACACAAGGTGAATACAACTCAACGCTTGCCCTTGCTACTAGAGGACAGATCCATCCATCTGGCGTCGAACTGCATCCAGACGATGTCTAAGGCTCGCTCCAAATCAACTATCTTCGCATCCTTAGCCTTTACCTCGTCCTTCAATTGTCCTAACTGCAGCTCCCTTAGCAGCAGCCTCCCTCGCAACTCGGCTAACTCAGCCTGGGCCTGATAAGCAGCGTCCTTGTACTGCTGTCCAGAAATCTGGTGGATGTGGTTCTGCGCCTCTAATTGTTCAGCCTTAACCTCTAGCTCGGCGTCCCTCGCCAGCAATTCTCCTATCACCTTAGGTTCTATGGGTTCCTGGTTCACTGATTACCTATCTTGACTCTCGTTCGACATCCTACAATACACCACACCATAAACAACATCAGTACCATAATAAAATACATTCATTGATAAAATGAAATGATATTTTATTCGGTACAACTAGAACTCGATGAATCTCCTCAACCCCTTACCTACATACTCTATATGAGTTTTCTACTAAGGTTATAACCTAGGTTTCTCATTCCTAACGTTTATAACCTATAGCTTTGATACCAACCTGTGACACCCCCAAATCCAGGTTTCCAAACCTCGAATTCGGTGCTCACGATAATCGACGACAAACATACTATCTAACTAAATGCGGAATAATAAACATACATTGTTTATCGAATGGAAATAAAGTCTTACAATTCTGGTCCCAAGGTTCTTTAACCTTAACATAAAACGTACCCTTAATACAACAAAAGGTTCACCTAATCAAACAACATTCAATAATAACTAGTACATAGGCACTATCGGGCATCTATTCCTGCACCTTCCCTTTTCCTTTGTCTCCTCTAGACGTTTCTGCCTTAGCTGAAATAAAGATCATGATATAGCAAGGGTAAGCAACTAATTTGCTTAGCAAGTATATACACAAGAGATATATCATGATAGAAGGAAATTTTGCTTTCAATGTTCAACAACAATATAAGGGTGTGAAGGAACATGAATTAGTAAACAACAGTTGAATATCCGAATAATTGAATGACAATTACTGAGTGGTTTGAAATAACCAAGGACGTTTTCCAAGGTTCTCAGCATGTAAGCTGGACCTCTTAAAAAGTTTTGGTAATCGAGGGGATCAGCCTCTCATACCCCGTGATTTATGCATAAACACTTAATAACCAGCATTGATATCATGCCTTAATCAAATTTATCCTTTTCTCAACCAAGAGTTCTTACCATAACAATTTAATAAGAACAACTTTTAAAATACATATGATTTCACAAATTTAGACATGCTTGATCTAGCTGATACAAATAGCATAGATCTATCTCATAAACAGTTCATGCTTGAAAGAACTTAACTAAATTCACAATTCAATAATAATAGATTAGGAATTCAATTGCACAAGGTGCGAATCTCAATAATCAGTATAGATGTGAATAATCAACAATAATTATTCACTAACATGCTTCGAAAATAATAACTCGAGTTTGAGTTAGGGACTTGCAATAATGTAAGAAGTTTAGGGTTAGGAACTTGCCTGTCTGCTCAGCTACAAATAATTCTAGCTTTAACTAATTGACCTTGAAGAACCTATCATTGATAACGTCGATCTATCAATTAGTACTGCGTAGTTGCATTTCGATACGCTTACTCATGCTATTTATTTAACAATTAAGCAAATCACATAGCACACATAAGCAAATAAACTATCGTAATTCCTATAAGACACTCAACTGGTCTCTAGGTTGATGGTTTAATTAATTAACAATGTTTTCCTTAAGTGATAACCACTTATTAAACCCTTAAACAATTAATAATAATTGTTTAATTAATTAACATTACATTTTCTTAAGTAATATTCATTTATTAAACCCTTAAACAATTTGTTATGATTGTTTAATTAATGGGTTATTAAACTCTCTCTATTTTATTAACTCTATCTTCATTTAATTACTATTAAATAGTAATTAATTAATTATCTTTAGTTATTATTAATAGTAATTAATAACTAATTATATTCATTTATTATTTAATTATTAATTTAAATAATAATCGAATTATAAATTTTTAATTGTCTTTAATTATTATTTAAGATTAAATAATAATTAATTAAGCTTATTTATTATTTAAAGTTTAATCAAATAATAATTAATTAGTGAGTAACAATTATCTTTAGTTATTATAAAAAAAAATAATTAATTAGTAAATATGAATTACCTTTAGTTATTATTTAATAATAAATAATAACTAATTAAGTTTATTTATTATTTAAAGTTAATCAAATAATAAATAATTAATTAGTAAGTAATAATTATCTTTAGTTATTATTTAATAATAAATAATAGCTAATTAGATTTATTTATTATTTAAAGTTAATTAAATAATAAATAATTAGTTAGTAAATATGAATTATCTTTAATAATAAATAATAACTAATTAGATTTATTTATTATTTAAGGTTAATCAAGTAATAAATAATTACTTAGTGAATAAGAATTATCTTTAGTTATTATTTAATAAATGATAACTAATTAGGTTTATTTATTATTTAAAGTTAATCAAATAATAAATAATTAATTAGTGAGTAATAATTATCTTTAGTTATTATTTAATAATAACTAATTAGGTTTATTTATTATTTAATGTTAATCAAATAATAAATAACTAATAAGTGAGTACTAATTATCTTTAGTTATTATTTAATAATAAATAATAACTAATTAGGTTTATTTATATTTTAAAATTAATCAAATCATAAATAATTAATTTACAATTCTTAATTATCCTTAATCATTATTTAATAATAATTAATCAATTACTTAACTTTATTTATTATTTAAACATAATTAAATAACAAATAGTTAATTTTTTTTCTTCTAATTTTCGTTCTTGATTTCTAGATTTGGGGTCTTTCACCAAAACCTTCATAAAACGAAATCTACAACTTCGATTTACGATCCGTCGATTTTGTTGGATTCGTATCTTCCTGAACTACATTTTCATTTATCAAACATCAAATTTGGTTATGTTTAGGTCTCGAAAAACAGGCTCAAAGTCAAGGGTCAGCAAGGTTGTTCAACAGTTGGCATGCTTTGGTAATAAATTCATGGTTTGCTCATTTTTCAACATATTTGAGTGATTCAAAAGGGATTTTGTCCCTAACCTATGGATCTAGCATATCAAGAAAGAAAATCACAAGATCCCTTTATAGATTTCAAAATGACAAGCATATAACAACCTTTTTCAAACAAAATTTTCGGAAATCTCCTTTACTTCCTTTCTTCTAAATTTTTCCAACATAAACTCACACATATGAACAAGCAAAACATTATATATTCAAGATCTAACCTTATCATAAGGTTCTAGCCATCAAGAACATAAAACTTCAAGGATCTATGTCCAAACACATTAAAATAGCTTAAAGTTTGGAGTTATACCTTTTTGATTTCTTCTTCTTCTTTTCCTTCCCAAAATAGGTTGTGAATGGGGATGGCCTAAATAATCAAGACCTTCTTCTTTCTCCCACAAGATTTGCTCTTGCTTCTCTCTTCAAAACTCTCTCAAGCTCACAAACTCTCTACTTGGTGAATAATAAGTGAGCCAACCCTTGTTAACTTTGGTGAGGGGTCCTATTTATAGGAAAGTAGAGACCATGGGCAAAATAGTCATTAATCATGACTAGGCAAGGGCAATTTGGTCAATTCATCAATAGTAGGAAGTTTCCTAGCAACTTCCTCAAGGGTATTTTAGTCCTTTCCCAACCTCTTTCAAGGTTAAAATAGTCTTTTCGCAAAATCTTAATTATCCATTAGTTATTACCCATTCTTCATTGGTTATTAGACATTGGTTATTATCTTGCCATCATTACATTGGTTAAACACAATGGTTATTATTCCGCCATCATTTCATTGGTCATTAACCACTTGGATATACAATGGTTATTGCCCTTACATAATTACCTTGGTTATTAACCACTCTTGGCCATTTTAGTCATTACCCACCAATTCCTACATTTGACTCACCTATGGTTATCTCTTAACCATAGTTATATCATACCTGCCAACACGAGTATAGACACATCTTATACATCTCTCACCAATTAACCCAAGCTGGTTTAAATAGAACACAACGTTAACTCATTGAATTAAATTAGATTTAATTAATAAGGACGTTCAAAATTCACGGGCATTACATCCCTCTCCCCTTATAAAAATTCCGTCCTCGGAATTGCAAAAATAGGGTTACTCAAATAAGAACGGATAATTCGCCTTCATTTTCTCTTCGAGTTCCCACGTAGCTTCTTCGACTGCGTGATTCCTCCAGAGAACTTTGACGGAATGTATGGTCTTGTTTCTCAGCTTCTGTTCCTTCCTATCGAGAATCTGGACAGGAACCTCCTCGTACGATAAGTCCTTCTCGACTTGAATTGGCTCATAGGAAATAACATGCTTGTAGTCTGGCTTATATGGACGTAACACCGATACATGAAACACGTTGTGAATGTGCTCAAGCTCAGGGGGTAATGCTACCTCGTACGCCACTTCGCCTATTCTCCTCAATATTTCGAAAGGTCCTATGAACCTAGGGCTCAGCTTGCCCTTCTTCCCAAAGCGGATCTTCCCTTTCCAGGGAGATACCTTCAAAAATACATAGCTGCCAACTTCAAAGTCTCGCTTCTGACGATGTAAGTCGGCATACTTCTTCTGACGATCCTGGGCCGCTACTAACCGCTGCCTTATTACTTTAATGATTTCCACGGTTTGTTGTACCAATTCTGGTCCCAACAATCTCCGTTCACCAACTTCATCCCAACACAACGACGTTCGACACTTTCTTCCATATAATGCTTCGTACGGTGGCATACCAATGCTAGCGTGGTAACTATTGTTGTAAGCGAACTCTACTAAGGGCAAATGATCGTCCCAGCTGCCACCTAAGTCCATCACAACTGCCCGGAGCATGTCCTCTAAGGTCTGAATAGTTCGCTCACTCTGACCATCGGTCTGAGGATGATACGCCGTACTCATTCTCAACTGTGTTCCCAGTCTCTCTTGTAGGCTTCTCCAAAAATTTGACGTGAAGCGCGGATCTCTGTCAGATACAATAGAAACCGGCACCCCATGTCGCGATACTATCTCCTTTACGTAGAGTTTCGCCAACTGCTCCAATTTGTACTTGATCTTGATCGGTAGAAAATGGGCAGACTTGGTCAACCGATCTACGATCACCCAGATGGCGTCTAGACCCTTTTGTGTTGTCGGGAGTCCTACCATAAAATCCATAGTGATGTGCTCCCACTTCCACTCGGGAATCTCTAAGGGCTGCAACAATCCGCTCGGCCGTTGGTGCTCTGCCTTGACCCTCTGACAAGTTAAACACCGGCTGACGAATTCCGCAACTTCCCCTTTCAAATGCGGCCACCAATAATGTTGACGAAGATCTTGATACATCTTGGTGCTACCCGGATGTACCGAAAATCTCGTATTATGGGCCTCCTGCAATATTTCTTCCCTTAAGTCTGGTACATAGGGTATCCAGATCCTTCCCTCGAATCTCAGCAGACCCGTGCTGTCAACCTTGAACTTCAACGTTTTTCCTTCCGATAGTTGCTTCTTAATGCCAATGCATTCTTCATCAAATTCTTGAGCCTCCTTTATCTTATCCAGTAGAGTCGGACCCACTGTCACGGTGAACAATTTTTCGTCCGTCTCCATTGGATACTTAACCTCCAGTTCCAGGCGTCCAAAGTCCTTTATCAGCTCTGCCTGAGTTGTAAGCCTCATCAACTTCTCTCTGCATTTCCTACTCAGGGCATCTGCCACTACATTTGCTTTGCCCGGATGGTACAGAATCTCACAATCGTAATCCTTGATTAATTCTAACCATCGGCGCTGCCTCATATTCAGCTCCTTCTGAGTGAAGATATATTTCAGACTTTTGTGATCTGTATATATCTCGCACTTCTCTCCATATAGGTAGTGCCTCCAAATCTTCAAGGCGAACACTACTGCTGCTAATTCCAGATCATGAGTCGGGTATCCCTTCTCATAGTCCTTCAGCTGGCGTGAAGCGTACGCAATGACCCTGTCGTGCTGCATTAGTACACAACCAAGGCCCTTGTGTGACGCATCACTATATACTACAAAACCTCCAGTGTCGTCTGGTAAGGCCAACACTGGTGCTTGGCTAAGTCTCTTCTTCAACTCCAAGAAACTCTCCTCGCACTTCTCTGTCCAGACGAACTTTACCATCTTTCTAGTCAGATTGGTCAACGGTGATGCTATCTTCGAAAAATCCTGGATGAATCTCCGATAGTATCCCGCTAACCCTAGGAAACTTCTGATCTCCGTTGGTGTCTTCGGCTGCTCCCAGTTGATAATGGCTTCCACCTTTGCTGGGTCTACCGAAACACCACTACTGTCAATGACGTGTCCAAGAAACTGCACCCTCTGCAACCAAAATTCACACTTTGAAAACTTCGCGTACAGTTTCTCCCTTCTTAATGCCTCCAAGGCAATCCTTAGATGTTCAGCATGTTCTTCCTCTGACACTGAATACACCAAGATATCATCGATGAATACTACTACGAACTTGTCCAAATACTGCTTGAACACTCTGTTCATCATATCCATGAATGCCGCTGGTGCATTTGTCAGGCCAAATGACATAACCAGAAACTCGAAATGTCCATAACGAGTTCTGAATGCCGTCTTCGGGATATCCTCCCGTCTCACCCTTAGTTGATGATAGCCCGTCCTTAAATCGATCTTTGAAAAGTATTTCGCTCCCTTGAGTTGATCAAACAGATCGTCTATCCTGGGTAGCGGATACCTATTCTTAATCGTAACTTTGTTCAACTCACGGTAGTCGATACAAAGCCTCATCAAGCCATCCTTCTTCTTTACGAACAGAACTGGCGCTCCCCATGGTGACACGCTTGGCCTGATATAACCCCTGTCTAACAGTTCCTACAGTTGAACCATCAGTTCTTTCATCTCTACTGGTGCCATTCGGTAAGGCGCCTTAGATATCGGTGCCGTTCCAGGTACCAAGTCGATTGCAAATTCTATCTCCCTATCCGGTGGCAGTCCCGGAAGTTCATCTGGAAAGACATCAGCGAATTCCCTTACAACGGGTATCTGACTCAGTTCCCCCTCGACCCGTCGAGTATCTACCACGTGAGCCAAATAACCTATACAACCCTTCTTAAGCAATCTCTTCGCTTGCATCATCGTCAGACAACAAGATTATCTCGGCGATTTACTACCATAGAACACCACCTTCGACTTACCCGGAGTCTGCAGGTGTATGCACTTTTTCTTACAGTCAATGACCGCCCCGTGGCTCGCTAACCAATCCATCCCAAGGATTACATCGAATTCTCCAAGACGAATCGGCAACAAGTTCACGTTAAGCTTAAACCCTCTCACATCAGCACAACAATTCTTATAAATGTAGTTCACGGGGATAATCTCTTTGTTCGCTACTTCTACATTCATCGGGTGTTCTAACAGTTCATTAGGTAAATTAAGTCTTTGAGCAAATTCATCAGAAACAAAAGAACATGAAGCTCCCGAATCAAATAGCACATAGGCATCTATGTTGTTGATTGGAATAATACCTGACACCACCTCCCTGGATGCCACGGCATCTTGCACTGTCATGTTGAAGGTCCTTGCTGTTGGCTTATTTGGCTGGGCTGGTCCTCCACTGGTTGCTCTCGAGTTGTTGCCCCTATTGCCATTTCTGCCATCCATGTTTCTCTTTCGGGGACATTCCTTGCTCCGATGTCCTATCTCTCCGCAATTGAAGCAACCTCCCTTCTTCGCCTTAGGACAATTGGGCGAGATATGCCCTTCTTGTCCACAGGTATAACAGACCATCTTCCCCTTCATACACTCTCCCGAGTGACCCTTTCCGCAATTCCCACATACCGGCCTTTTCTGTTGTATGCTCCCTTGCTGGATTTCAGAATTGCTACCCCCACTGCTCCATTGACGCTTCCTACTGTTGTTGCCACCACCGCTAACATTTACATTTTCTCCTTCTACCTTCTTTTTGTTCCTTTCCCGATTATATTTCGAAACCGCTTCACTCCCACCTTCAGCAATGAGAGCTTTCTCCAACAAGGTTGAGAACGATGTAATTTGCAAAACCGCTACCTTGCTGTAGATCCACGGCTTTAATCCATTCTCGAATCTCCTGGCCTTCCTCACCTCAGTATCCACCTGATGTGGGGCGAATCTAGCCAATTCATTGAATTTTGCAGCGTACTCCGACACTGACAAATTTTCTTGCTTCAATTCTAGAAACTTGATCTCCATTTTTGCCTGCGTACTCTCAGGAAAGTAATTCTCGAAAAACAACGTCTTGAAAGCTTCCCACGCCACGACTCCAGTTCCAGCTTTGTTCTGATTGGCTTCCCACCAGAAGTTAGCCTCACCTTTCATTAAGTAAGTAGCAAAAACTGTCTTCTGCTCCTCAGCGACTCTAGCGATGACAAAGGCCTTTTCAATCTCCTTTATCCACGACTGGGCCTCTATCGGGTCTGCTGTTCCCCTAAACTCCGGCGGCCCTACTGCCTTGAAATCTTTAAAATTGGCTAAGTGGTTGCCCGTCTGGTTTCCTGCCGTAGTCGTTTGATTCCGCAGAGCTTCGGCCATCATGTTGATAAAGTCTTGCATTGGGTTTGGCTGAGTTCCCTCTGCATTGTTAACCGACTCTTCGACCCCTTGGTTTCGTAGGATTCGTCTGGGCGGCATTATCTGTTTAAACAAAGTCCTAACACGTTACTCGGGTTTTAGTAACATATAAGTATTTAACATGCAATACAATATTGTACTCGAACAATCGTATGACCATCATGTGGGAGCTCTAGATTACCCAACCTCGGGAATTCTACTTTTACCCGATTAGTGATTTAAGTTGCTAAAATACCGATTCAGTTTTACTGAATTAACATAACTATTGAATTGACGGTTTACCAGGTAAAATTCTCAAACACATACCATAATAATGCATTTATATTCATATACCAACTTTAGTGTTTTACACGTTTATCACAGGTATATTGCTATAAATGCTACCATCCCAGTAAAATAACCAAAGATGGGATTTACTTAAACCATTCTTTTTCTACCTACATAAATGGAAGTACATCCTACATACGAACTACCTCGCAGCTGCTAAGGTTAATACAAACTCTAGTAAATCAAAAGTAGTACCAACTTCACTGCTCAAGGCATAACGGCCCACCTCCAACTATCCTCTAAGGGACACAAGGTGAATACAACTCAACGCTTGCCCTTGCTACTAGAGGACAGATCCATCCATCTGGCGTCGAACTGCATCCAGACGATGTCTAAGGCTCGCTCCAAATCAACTATCTTCGCATCCTTAGCCTTTACCTCGTCCTTCAATTGTCCTAACTGCAGCTCCCTTAGCAGCAGCCTCCCTCGCAACTCGGCTAACTCAGCCTGGGCCTGATAAGCAGCGTCCTTGTACTGCTGTCCAGAAATCTGGTGGATGTGGTTCTGCGCCTCTAATTGTTCAGCCTTAACCTCTAGCTCGGCGTCCCTCGCCAGCAATTCTCCTATCACCTTAGGTTCTATGGGTTCCTGGTTCACTGATTACCTATCTTGACTCTCGTTCGACATCCTACAATACACCACACCATAAACAACATCAGTACCATAATAAAATACATTCATTGATAAAATGAAATGATATTTTATTCGGTACAACTAGAACTCGATGAATCTCCTCAACCCCTTACCTACATACTCTATATGAGTTTTCTACTAAGGTTATAACCTAGGTTTCTCATTCCTAACGTTTATAACCTATAGCTTTGATACCAACCTGTGACACCCCCAAATCCAGGTTTCCAAACCTCGAATTCGGTGCTCACGATAATCGACGACAAACATACTATCTAACTAAATGCGGAATAATAAACATACATTGTTTATCGAATGGAAATAAAGTCTTACAATTCTGGTCCCAAGGTTCTTTAACCTTAACATAAAACGTACCCTTAATACAACAAAAGGTTCACCTAATCAAACAACATTCAATAATAACTAGTACATAGGCACTATCGGGCATCTATTCCTGCACCTTCCCTTTTCCTTTGTCTCCTCTAGACGTTTCTCTGCCTTAGCTGAAATAAAGATCATGATATAGCAAGGGTAAGCAACTAATTTGCTTAGCAAGTATATACACAAGAGATATATCATGATAGAAGGAAATTTTGCTTTCAATGTTCAACAACAATATAAGGGTGTGAAGGAACATGAATTAGTAAACAACAGTTGAATATCCGAATAATTGAATGACAATTACTGAGTGGTTTGAAATAACCAAGGACGTTTTCCAAGGTTCTCAGCATGTAAGCTGGACCTCTTAAAAAGTTTTGGTAATCGAGGGGATCAGCCTCTCATACCCCGTGATTTATGCATAAACACTTAATAACCAGCATTGATATCATGCCTTAATCAAATTTATCCTTTTCTCAACCAAGAGTTCTTACCATAACAATTTAATAAGAACAACTTTTAAAATACATATGATTTCACAAATTTAGACATGCTTGATCTAGCTGATACAAATAGCATAGATCTATCTCATAAACAGTTCATGCTTGAAAGAACTTAACTAAATTCACAATTCAATAATAATAGATTAGGAATTCAATTGCACAAGGTGCGAATCTCAATAATCAGTATAGATGTGAATAATCAACAATAATTATTCACTAACATGCTTCGAAAATAATAACTCGAGTTTGAGTTAGGGACTTGCAATAATGTAAGAAGTTTAGGGTTAGGAACTTGCCTGTCTGCTCAGCTACAAATAATTCTAGCTTTAACTAATTGACCTTGAAGAACCTATTATTGATAACGTCGATCTATCAATTAGTACTGCGTAGTTGCATTTCGATACGCTTACTCATGCTATTTATTTAACAATTAAGCAAATCACATAGCACACATAAGCAAATAAACTATCGTAATTCCTATAAGACACTCAACTGGTCTCTGGGTTGATGGTTTAATTAATTAACAATGTTTTCCTTAAGTGATAACCACTTATTAAACCCTTAAACAATTAATAATAATTGTTTAATTAATTAACATTACATTTTCTTAAGTAATATTCATTTATTAAACCCTTAAACAATTTGTTATGATTGTTTAATTAATGGGTTATTAAACTCTCTCTATTTTATTAACTCTATCTTCATTTAATTACTATTAAATAGTAATTAATTAATTATCTTTAGTTATTATTAATAGTAATTAATAACTAATTATATTCATTTATTATTTAATTATTAATTTAAATAATAATCGAATTATAAATTTTTAATTGTCTTTAATTATTATTTAAGATTAAATAATAATTAATTAAGCTTATTTATTATTTAAAGTTTAATCAAATAATAATTAATTAGTGAGTAACAATTATCTTTAGTTATTATAAAAAAAAATAATTAATTAGTAAATATGAATTACCTTTAGTTATTATTTAATAATAAATAATAACTAATTAAGTTTATTTATTATTTAAAGTTAATCAAATAATAAATAATTAATTAGTAAGTAATAATTATCTTTAGTTATTATTTAATAATAAATAATAGCTAATTAGATTTATTTATTATTTAAAGTTAATTAAATAATAAATAATTAGTTAGTAAATATGAATTATCTTTAATAATAAATAATAACTAATTAGATTTATTTATTATTTAAGGTTAATCAAGTAATAAATAATTACTTAGTGAATAAGAATTATCTTTAGTTATTATTTAATAAATGATAACTAATTAGGTTTATTTATTATTTAAAGTTAATCAAATAATAAATAATTAATTAGTGAGTAATAATTATCTTTAGTTATTATTTAATAATAACTAATTAGGTTTATTTATTATTTAATGTTAATCAAATAATAAATAACTAATAAGTGAGTACTAATTATCTTTAGTTATTATTTAATAATAAATAATAACTAATTAGGTTTATTTATATTTTAAAATTAATCAAATCATAAATAATTAATTTACAATTCTTAATTATCCTTAATCATTATTTAATAATAATTAATCAATTACTTAACTTTATTTATTATTTAAACATAATTAAATAACAAATAGTTAATTTTTTTTTTTCTAATTTTCGTTCTTGATTTCTAGATTTGGGGTCTTTCACCAAAACCTTCATAAAACGAAATCTACAACTTCGATTTACGATCCGTCGATTTTGTTGGATTCGTATCTTCCTGAACTACATTTTCATTTATCAAACATCAAATTTGGTTATGTTTAGGTCTCGGAAAACAGGCTCAAAGTCAAGGGTCAGCAAGGTTGTTCAACAGTTGGCATGCTTTGGTAATAAATTCATGGTTTGCTCATTTTTCAACATATTTGAGTGATTCAAAAGGGATTTTGTCCCTAACCTATGGATCTAGCATATCAAGAAAGAAAATCACAAGATCCCTTTATAGATTTCAAAATGACAAGCATATAACAACCTTTTTCAAACAAAATTTTCGGAAATCTCCTTTACTTCCTTTCTTCTAAATTTTTCCAACATAAACTCACACATATGAACAAGCAAAACATTATATATTCAAGATCTAACCTTATCATAAGGTTCTAGCCATCAAGAACATAAAACTTCAAGGATCTATGTCCAAACACATTAAAATAGCTTAAAGTTTGGAGTTATACCTTTTTGATTTCTTCTTCTTCTTTTCCTTCCCAAAATAGGTTGTGAATGGGGATGGCCTAAATAATCAAGACCTTCTTCTTTCTCCCACAAGATTTGCTCTTGCTTCTCTCTTCAAAACTCTCTCAAGCTCACAAACTCTCTACTTGGTGAATAATAAGTGAGCCAACCCTTGTTAACTTTGGTGAGGGGTCCTATTTATAGGAAAGTAGAGACCATGGGCAAAATAGTCATTAATCATGACTAGGCAAGGGCAATTTGGTCAATTCATCAATAGTAGGAAGTTTCCTAGCAACTTCCTCAAGGGTATTTTAGTCCTTTCCCAACCTCTTTCAAGGTTAAAATAGTCTTTTCGCAAAATCTTAATTATCCATTAGTTATTACCCATTCTTCATTGGTTATTAGACATTGGTTATTATCTTGCCATCATTACATTGGTTAAACACAATGGTTATTATTCCGCCATCATTTCATTGGTCATTAACCACTTGGATATACAATGGTTATTGCCCTTACATAATTACCTTGGTTATTAACCACTCTTGGCCATTTTAGTCATTACCCACCAATTCCTACACTTGACTCACCTATGGTTATCTCTTAACCATAGTTATATCATACCTGCCAACACGAGTATAGACACATCTTATACATCTCTCACCAATTAACCCAAGCTGGTTTAAATAGAACACAACGTTAACTCATTGAATTAAATTAGATTTAATTAATAAGGACGTTCAAAATTCACGGGCATTACACATGGAACCAACTGTAACCCTAGCACAGGGACCATCCAAAGGCAAGCCGGTGAAGCGAGCATACTCCTCGATGGTGGGGGTCAGCTCCACTGTCCCTAACCTAAACACCTGACGGGCAGGGGCCCAATAGCTCAGAATACCCTCCACAAAGCCCGCTGGCACCTGAAAGGATAATAAGGACCAAGAATGTCCCAAAAGGCCATCTGTGATAGCCCTGTCGGCCGGCGATAAACTGTCCAACCAGCGGAGGAGACTGCCAACCAACCCTGTGGGAGGAATAAAGTCCAAACGTACCACGACATCTGAGGACGACATCTGTGAAAAAATAGTATCAAAAAGACTGTACAGGGGTCATTCTCTATCCATAAATAAAAAGCATGCATCACACAGTTAATAATAAAGCAAATGAATTTCATAGATATAAAAGATAAGAAAAACTGTGCATAAATGAATAAATGAGTTCAGTACATAGTGCATAAAATGAAAAATAAGTCTAAACAGGTGCAGGTGCAAAAGCCCTATACTATCCTGATCTAGATAAAATCAATCTCATCTATGAAAGCAGGATCCTCAAACTGATCCCCCGGAGTCGCCGAAGTCGGAGGCCCGAAGTTCATGTCGGGGATGTATGGCTGCGCTGCGGCATCAGATGAGCTCGGGCCCGCATCATAATCCGCACCGTCAGGATCGTAGGCATAAGCATCCTCTGGGGTCCGGCCCAGCACCCGAAGATATAGGGACAACTGCTCTACCTGACGGGTCAGAGTGGCGATCTGCTCAGCATGGGTAGGGCTCCGAACGCAGGCTGCCCAGTCAGTCATCATCACCGAGCCGGGGACCATATCCCCGAGGAAGAAGGTGGCCTGGGTCTGAGGACCGATAGTGCGGGGCACCCACCAAGTACGGAAAGCATCACTCGTACTGGGACCCGTCGAAAGCATCCGGCCATCCTCCCCTGCGAGCATGATCTCCGAAGGCTGAGAATCCAGCGGCCAGGAGGTAGTGAAAGGAAGGGAATGCGGGATGCGGATCTCTCCAGTAACGCATCTGAATGCGTGCTCCCCCAGGTACATCACCCATCCTCCAACGCTCTGCAAAGTGAGGCGACGGGTGGAAAGCTCGAACTCCGGGCCAGAAGGATGCCCATCATCAAATCCCACAGCCAGATGCTCGGAGAGGTAGGGAACCCAGACGACATCAGCAGCCGTGATCAACTCCAGCTGGATGCGGCAGTGTGCAAAGCTGCCAGATACCGGGACCTCCTCCAGGGTGCTATGATGCCGTCGCCGGCCCCGGGGATAAGTGTCCAGGCCAAGGGTAGTGACGGGCCTCAGGCATGGAAGACGCTCGTAGACCCAGAACTGCAAATAGAAATAGTGAAAAGCATGAGTAATCGACGAGTGCATAAAAGAGAAATAAATGAGGGAAAGTCCAGTAAGAAAAGAGGAGGAGAGGCCTCACCAGCAAGAAGTGATAGAATCCGAGCCAAGCGTCTGTCTGTCCCTCCGAACGTAGACGCAGACCGTGGAGGAAGTAGGCAAAAGTGAATGACCCCCAGTCATGGTCACCGATCCGGTCTACATCTCTGACAGCTCCGACGACGCTGAAATGAATGGTAGAGGAGTTGTTCCCTAGGAAACAACCCCTCATGATGGTCAGGAATAGGCACCGTAGCAAAATGTCCCGGGTGCCCTGATCCACTGGAATAGGTAGTGCGTACAGACCCCCGACAGCATCGACAGCCAAAGCACCGGACCGAATGCTACGGGCCTTAAAGACCTGGTCCTCAGCGGCGAAACCCAATAAAGCCCGGACCTCTGCTGGAGTGATGTCAAGATCCAGAGGGACGCGGGACCCAGTGAACTCGATGCCCGTGATGTACCTCCAGTCCCAGGGAGTCAGCACAACCTCGCAGTCAAGAAGGTGAAGAGACTGCGTCTGGTGGAACCAGCGCTCAGATAAGGCCCTCATGTAACCCCAGGGGCACTAGCGGGGAATGATGGTGAAGAAGTGACGAAAACCCCAGGAGTCCACCACCGCCCGGTACTCACTGTGCAGAGCTGTATAGAGGGAATATATGTTGAACCAGTTACCCTGCGACTGAGTAAACTCGGGCACCTGGGACAATCACCAATGGGTCAGTCCAGACAAGAGGGGAATTGAGAAATTGAGAATGAAATGAGAATGGAATTGAATATACCTCATTAGCTACAAGAGATGCCGAGGGGTGACGACTGAGATCCCGACCCAAAAGATCGGGTATCTGCACAAGGGCGCCAGAAGGAGCCTGATGAGTAGATGGAGCCAGTGTGCTGGAGGATGGCCCCTCTGCCACGACCTCCGGAGGAGCAGCCTCCTCAACGTCCGGATGATCGGGACGGATGACAGCCTCCGCCAAGCGACGAGCCTGACGGGTCCAAGGAAGAACAGGGGCAGGTGCAGCCTTACGACGGCGAACACCCGAGGTCCGAGATGCAGAAGAGCTACTGGGAGCATCGGGATTCATAGCTGGAATAGAACAAACGAAGAGGAAGGTAAGTTCCCTTTTGAATTACGTCACGAATATTCTAAATTCCTACTCTCATCATATAATTAATGCAGCATGATGCATGTTTTCTATATACATTAAAAAAAAAAAAAAAATTCGGCAGAGTTCCGTCTGTAAAATGGACATCCTAGGCATAAGCCAAACATGTTTTTCATCAATCCAAGTCTCAAACAGATCAAAGTTGCATTCATACGTGTAATTAAAGCATGTAAAGGACCATAATGCATGATTTTCTTTCAAAAAAGGAACCAACAGATATGTGGGACCGCATCATGAGCGTAAAATAGGATTCACACAGTTGATACATAACATGTATATATGATAATACATAGCATAACATTGTAAAGCATACATTTCTATCTCTAACCATGCAAATAGCCAAATGTATAGCAAAACATTGACGAAATTGAAAAGTGAACGGTCAAAGTGTTACCTGTAGCGCGTAGATCGATCCTACCAGAGCGGTTTTTGCAGAAAGGTTGGAAAACTCGGCAAAAGGCCCTTGCAAACGAGCAAAATCGCAAGAATCTATGTGGGGTACGAAGTTGAAAGTGACAGATCTGGAAGTGGCGAGCCGTTTATGAATCTCGATCTTGGCCGCAGATCCATCTGCGGCTGGCCGCAGATCAATCTGCGGCTGGCCGCAGATCCATCTGCGGCTGGCCCTGGTGGGTCCCCCTGGTTCCCTTGCAGCCGTTTGATGTGTTTAGTGAAAATAAATTACGAGATGGGTGACCGACGACGATATCCGGCCCCGACAAGACAATCGACCGGCGACGATAACCGGCGATTACGAGATGGATGTCCGGCGACGAAAACCGGCTCCGACAAGATAACCAACCGGCGACGATAACCGGGGGTTACGAGATGGGTGACCGGCGACGATACCCGGCCCCGACAAAACAATCGACCGGCGACGATAACCGGCGATTTCGAGATGGATGTCCGGTGACGAAAACCGGCTCCGACAAGATAACCAACCGGCGACGATAACCGGGGGTTACGAGATGGGTGACCGACGACGATACCCGGCCCCGACAAGACAATCGACCGGCGACGATAACCGGCGATTACGAGATGGATGTCCGGCGACAAAAACCGGCTCCGACAAGATAACCAACCGGCAACGATAACCGGGGGTTACGAGATGGGTGACCGGCGACGATACCCGGCCCCGACAAGATAATCGACCGGCGACGATAACCGGCGATTTCGAGATGGATGTCCGGCGACGAAAACTGGCTCCGACAAGATAACCAACCGGCGACGATAACCGGGGGTTACGAGATGGGTGACCGGCGACGATACCTGGCCCCGACAAGACAATCGACCGGCGACGATAACCGGCGATTACGAGATGGATGTCCGGCGACGAAAACCGGCTCCGACAAGATAACCGACCGGCGACGATAACCGGGGGTTACGAGATGGGTGATCGGCGACGATACCCGGCCCCGGCAAGACAATCGACCGGCGACGATAACCGGCGATTACGAGATGGATGTCCGGCGACGAAAACCGGCTCCGACAAGATAACCAACCGGCGACGATAACTGGGGGTTACGAGATGGGTGACCGGCGACGATACCCGGCCCCGACAAAACAATCGTCCGGCGACGATAACCGGCGATTACGAGATGGATGTCCGGCGATGAAAACCGGCTCCGACAAGATAACCCACCGGCGACGATACCCGGCCCCGACAAGACAATCGACCGACGACGATAACCGGCGATTTCGAGATGGATGTCCGGCGACGAAAACCGGCTCCGACAAGATAACCAACCGGCGACGATAACCGGGGTTACGAGATGGGTGACCGGCGACGATACCCGGCCCCGACAAGACAATCGACCGGCGACGATAACCGGCGACGATAACCGGCGATTACGAGATGGATGTCCGGCGACGAAAACCGGCTCCAACAAGATAACCGACCGGCGACGATAACCGGGGGTTACGAGATGGGTGACCGGCGACGATACCCGGCCCCGACAAGACAATCGACCGGCGACGATAACTGGCGATTACGAGATGGATGTCCGGCGACGAAAATCGGCTCCGACAAGATAACCAACCGGCGACGATAACCGGGGGTTACGAGATGGGTGACCGGCGACGATACCTGGCCCCGACGAGACGATCGACCGGCGACGATAACCGGCGATTACGATATGGGTGACCGGCGACGAAACCCGGCCCCGACAAGACGATCATCCGCATCGACACCCTTTTATGAATGTCTTGCATCCATTGCATCTTACGTTGCACCATAGTTGCATCACGTATGTTTGTCATCCTTGTGCACTGTCATGCATGCATCGAGTGTCTAATATTTATCCTGTTCATTTCATTAAACATTGCATAAACATGATAAAGAGGGGCAGCTGTAGACACCCAATTTTTGCGTTCCCTGTACTAACCATGATAGGAGGGCAAAATCGTCAATTGAACCGGCTTGCGGGAGCGAAGGAGTGGGCACAAATGCGAACGCCCAACACCACCGCAATGATTGGCGACCAAAGCTGACGTGACAATAAGGCCATCCGAAACGGGCATCCCCGAATGAGGTGGCACGTCTCCCGAAAATTCCCGAACTGCAGAATACGAACCCGTCAACGAAAACCGACGTTACGACATGGAAATCGAGGCGTGGCGCGAAAATCGAGAAAGTCAAACCGTCCAGTCGCAGATCGATCTGCGGCCAAATAGTGTGCCTTTTGAAAACACGGAACTCGAAATCAGGTGAGTGGAAGGCAGGCGGCCAGCCGCAGATCAATCTGCGGCTGGCTCTGGCCAGCCTATTTCAGCTCATTTTCGTTGCAGCATACAGGGGGAGAGAGTTGGAAGAATTGAGGGAAGAAGATTTCAGCAACAGCAAGAAGCACGGAAATAGAGAGGAAAAAGAGCAAAATTTGCAAACAAATAGGAAGAAAAGAGAGAAAAAAAGAGAGGATTTATTTCTTTTGATTTTGATTGTATCAAATACACTCCTTATCCTATTCAAATACACAAGTTCACATCCATTTGAGATCAATTGCAAGGTGAAATTTCCCTTTGTTCTAGCAATTTATATCATATTGTTTGGTTAAATTAAATGTAATTTTCATCTATCTTGTTGAACAATCATGGATTAGGGATTATTAGTGAGGGTTCCATTGGAACAAAATTTCTTCCTAATAACCCGAGGATATCCAATTGGTGAAATTTCTAGCTTGCTTATGGTGATGTATTGGGTGTAAATCATTTAGATCATCATTTTCGGATATCATGGGGGTAATTAGACAAATCCGTGTTGGTTAGCTTTGTAGTATTCATTTTGTGGGCATGTATTAATCTCGGGTGTGAGACTAGGAACGCGACCCCGTGGTCTAAATCCGATGATGGACGTTTTGATGTATGTAATAGATTCAAGGTGCTCGTTTTTTGTAATCGTCGGGCCTTAAAACGACGCTAATGTGAGAATCGGGTTTAAGGCCCCGTATTAGTGGAATATGTGATTGTTGGCATTCGGGGATATTTTGATGGCTTACATGCCCATGAATAGCCCCGACGCGTGTTTATGCTTGATTAGATTTCGTGACACAAAAAGTGATTCCAAAGATTAAACGATGAAGGGTTTTTTTATTAAAATCAAACAAGCTAGGTTATTAGAAGCACGAGGCTAAAAATTGGAAGTTGTAATGAAAGTCGATTCCTATTTTACGAGAAGGCCAAAGGAAATTATTTTCAACCATCACCAAAAAATGGCTTTTATGAATGAACGAAATGTTTTATTAGGCCTTTGTGCGTAGGGTTAAAGATATCCTAGAAATTGCCCATCATTTTATGAAAGCAATGTATAGATTTCGATTCCTATTTTGACAAAGGTTTAAAAGATTCTTGTTTTGCCAAAACAACGCCTAATAAAAATCTCATAGCTTTTGACAAGTAAAAACAAAACCTTTCGCATGAATAAAGGAGCTCTCTCGTACTAACGGAAACGACGTTCTAAAACATTCCCAAAACAAAACACGCTTTCTCAATAAAATGCCAAATATTTCATCTCTCATGAAAAAACTCACCACAACATTCACATAAGCACACACACACATACACACACACGCATATATACACATTTTATGAATCAAAGGATAGGAAAGTATCGAGATTGCGGTAATCGTATTTCACGGAAGTCGGGGGGTGCCTAACACCTTCCCCTCGCTTAAGCAAGCCCCCGAACTCTATGAATCTCGATTCGCAGACCAATTAATTCGGAGTCACATATGAGCCAGCGATTTATAAAAAAGAAAACTCGGATGAGTTGGTACATCCATTTCAAACATACCAACTGGTGACTCTGGTTAATTGGCTCATCATAAAAACGATCTTTCAAAACCCCGTCGACATTAAAGCCGACCTTTTCCCAAAATCATCTAATAAGAAGGCTAAACAATCGGGAGAGGCGAGAAACCGGCGTCGACAATGTATTTAATTTAATCTATAAAGATAGAATAAATTAAATAGCTTAATATTTATTATTTAATATTTTGGAAATATTAAATATAAATTAATAAGAGGAGTCTTATTATTATTATTACTATTACTATTATTTAATTCCTAATAGGGATTGGGAATTAATTAATAGAAGTACTCTCTCATGAATTCCTAATTGGATTAGGAGTTCAATTAATTAAAGGAGTTTAATTAAAATAAAAATCCTAATCCTAAATAGTTTAGGAGGGTTCCCTATATCTATAAATAAGAGGAGTCTTATTATGATTTGGGGTTAGACAGTCAGACAGTTAGACTGTTAGACAATTTACACACTCTTCCATGAGAATTGGAGAAAGAGAGTACTTGTAATTTCTATAGAGATAGAAACTAGGGTTTTGCCAACACCCATCTTCTTGAACAACTATTATTCCTTGGTGGATCACCTCTAGAGGCCAAACACTTGGGTGGCTAACGTTGATCAAAGGAAGGAATTTAATCGGTGAAATTCAAGGAGAACGCGAAGGAATTGGAGGTGAACTTGTACCCGAGGAAGCACGGTTCTACGAGGGTATAATTTCTTAATCTTTATCTCTTTCGTTTAATTGATAATTGAGCACATGGATGATCATGGTGATGGTTTGTATGAAAATTTTAAAATCCGTTTTTATCGCGCTTCCGCACTATTTATGTAATTTGATTGCATGTTCGCGCTATACACAAACCTAACATGTTTATCATTGAAGGAGCTAGTGGGAGGCTAATAGATCTTAAAGGAGTTTAAGAACCACAAAGCACTTTAAGTCAAAGCGAGGAACCTGTAGATAGACCCATTGTACCACAACCGAATCATAAATCTGGAAGAGTACGGAAGATACTTGGAAGGTATGGATTCATCATAGGGATGATGATGAGGTACACATTATAGAGGATGATGATCCAGTTATATATGATGAGGCCATGAGTAGTAGACACTCAGAGAAATGGCTAGAAGCCATGAAATCCGAAATGGACTCCATGTAAAAGAACCAAGTATGGACTCTGGTTACTCCACAAAAGGGCATAGTGCCCAGAGTGTGAATATGGGTCTATTAAGAGAAAGACTGGGCAAATGGCAATGTGGAGACCTATAAGACAAGACCTGTTTAAAAGGTTTTTCAAGTCAAGGAGTTGACTGTGATAAAACCTTATTACCGGGTAATGCTCAAGTCCATTTGGATTTTACTTGCGATTGCAGCTTATTACGAAATCTGGCAAAATGGATGTGGAGATGCCCTTCCTCAATAAAGACTTGAGGAGAATGTATATATGATACAGCCAAAGGAATTTGTTTCAAAGGTTGAAGCAAATCGTATTTTAAGCTACAATGATCCATTGATGGATTGAAGCAAACTTCTCGAAGATGGAACATTCGTTTTGATGAGACAATCAAAAGAGTTTGATTTTATCAAAAATGAGATTGAACCTTGTGTGTACAAAAGGGTCAGTGGGAGCGTTGTGATGTTCTTGGTATTATATGTTGATATACTACTGATAAGGAATAACACATCAATGCTACAATCAGTAAAGATAAAATTGTCTAAACATTCCTCCATGAATGACTTGGGAGGAGCATCCTATAAATTGGGGATATAAATCTATATAGATAGATTTAAAAGGATGTTCGGCTTGACCCAAGGAACGTATATTCATTTGATGCTAAAGGCGTTTAGCATGGCAAACTCCAAGAAATGTCTTATGATGATGAGCCATGGAGTGTATCTCTCTAAAATTGTCCCCAATTGAAAGAGAGATCGCATGAGTTACTATCATGAATGTAATGAATATACAAGGCTTGATGTTGATCAGTTATATTCTGGAGATGATCACTATAAGACAGTGATAAACATCTTTAGGTACTTAACCGGTACTAAAGATGTGATCATGATTCATGGTAGGTCTGAATTAAAACTAGAGGGCTAAACAGACTCAAGTTTTTTTTTTCAGACTGACTAAGACGATAACAAATCCACTTTAAGGTAAATCGTTACCTTGAAAGGTGGTGCAGTGAATTGGAAAGGTTCCAAACAGCATAAAGTTGTTAGTTTAGTGACAAAGACAAAGTATATAGCTGTAAATGAAGCTGCAAGTTGATTGTTTGGATGAAAAGTTCATTACAGAACTAGGAATAGTTCCTAAGTCTCATCTTGGATTCAAACAAGTGTTGTGGCACTTTCATTTGATTAGTGGAATCATTGAAAGAGGAAAAGTCACTATAGAGATAGTGGACTCTTGAGAACAGCATTGCATATCCATCTACTAAAGCTTTATCCAAACAACAGGATGATCGTCACTTAGAGAAGAAGGGTATTAGATACCATGGTGATTGGCTTTAGTGCAAGTGGGAGATTGAAAATAGTATGCACACAAGCCAATCATATTTGATATGATGTAGCATATATTTTGTAATCTTATTCGGTTATTAAAGGCATTTTACATTATCTACATAGTGTTGTTATATGAAATGTGATAAACCCATAGTTTTGAACAATGCTTTTAGAATCATGATGGGGATCATGCTATTGAGATCTAAATTCTAGATAGCTCACAAACTAAAATTGTTCCTAGTCGATGGATTACTAAAAAGGAGATTAGTGAATCCGGATAGATTAGTACATACGTTGCTTGCTCTTATGAAGAGGATGATTGATCTCATAATCATTTATGTGGAAACACTAAAGCAAGTATGTAGGTGCTTATTAGAGAATAAGTTCACTGAACGTGGCTCGCTATGGAATACCTAATGGAGTTTTACTCGCCTGTCAATAGGAATTCCTCTAGTGATAGTAGTACAAGTGATCCTTGGACTTGAGATCATCATGGTATCTTGTGTGTGATAAGTTATACTTTGACATGTCCCTTAAGACCATTAGGGTATATCAAATGGTATGATTGGGTATAATAAGTTATACATGGAGATAGGTGAATGATCAACAAAGAATCTACCACTTCTAGTAAAAGGAGAGAATGTCCTATGTGATTTGATAAATGACGACTTAGAAGTCTTTGGCCAAAGCAGAATGAAATTAGAAAGGAGTTTCTAATTTGCATTATTAGAGTTGTGCATTTGAGAATCGAAATACATATAATTAAATAAAATAAGACTTGACAGTAATTTCATGTCTTACATTTAATTGGGACATTGTATGGTAGAAGGATTGAATTGTACGGTAACTATTCACTGAAAGGTTCTTTTATGATTAATGTTGAAATCTATATTATCTGGAAAGTCGTTGATCGCTAAGGGGGCTTACCCTTATTGTAGAATAAATATTATTTATCTAAATGAATTAAATAGTTTAATTTATTTATTTAAATAAGATTAGAATTGTTCTAATTGATTTATTCACAACCGGTTTAATATGGAGAACCTAAAGGGTCACACCGCAAAAGAAAAATATTTATTTAAGAAGTAAATGACATAATTGTAATAATAAGTTAAGTGTATTTAATTTAATCTATGGAGATAGAATAAATTAAATAGCTTAATATTTATTATTTAATATTTTGGAAATATTAAATATAAATTAATAAGAGGAGTCTTATTATTATTATTATTATTATTATTACTATTACTATTATTTAATTCCTAATAGGGATTGGGAATTAATTAATAGAAATACTCTCTCATAAATTCCTAATTAGATTAGGAGTTTAATTAATTAAAGGAGTTTAATTAAAATAAAAACCCTAATCCTAAATAGTTTAGGAGGGTTCCCTATATCTATAAATAAGAGGAGTCTTATCATGATTTAGGGTTAGACAATTTACACACTCTTCCATGAGAATTGGAGAGAGAGAGGGTACTTACAATTTTTATAAAGATAGAAACTAGGGTTTTGCCAACACCCATCTTCTTGAATAACTATTATTCCTTGGTGGGTCACCTCTAGAGGCCAAACACTTGGGTGGCTAACGTTGATCAAAGTAAGGAATTTAATCGGTGGAATTCAAGGAGAACGCGAAGGATTTGGAGGTGAACTCGTACCTGTGGAAGCATGGTTCTACAAGGGTATGATTCTCATACTTTATCTCTTTCGTTTAATTGATAATTGAGCACAAGGATGATCGTGGTGATGGTTTGTATGAAAATTTTTAAAATCCGTTTTATCGCGCTTCAGCACTATTTATGTAATTTGATTGCATGTTCGCGCTATATACAAGCCTAACACTTAACTTGGATAATTTTGATTCAGATGTGTCACCACTTGACCAAAATAATCTAAGAGGCAAAATACAAGGAGTTACATAATGATGTAATTGACAATAGTTATCTACCTATTTATTTATATATCGTTTGTTGTGTCACCACAAGGCTATATACATTTCAAATGGGATCCTTATTCTCACTAGCGAATCTTTAATTAGATTTACCGAACCTGTTAGGTTTGTATATTACGCAAGCATGCAATCAAATTACACAAATAGAGCGGAAGCGCGATAAAATCAGATTTTAAAATTTTATACAAACCATCACCATGATCAATCTATGTGCTCAATTAACGATATAAACGAAAGAGAAAGAGAATAAGAATTATACCCTCGTAGATCAAAGCTTCCTCGGGTACAAGTTCAACTCCTAGTCCTTCGTGTTCTCCTCGAATTCCACCGTTGAGATTCCTTCCTTTGATCAACGTTAGCCACCCAAGTGTTTGACCTCTAGAAGTGATCCACCAAAGAAGAATAGGTATTCAAGAAGTTGGGTATTGGCAAAACCCTAGTTTCTATCTCTATAGAAATTGTAAGTACTCTCCACAATCTAATGCAAGAGTGTGTAACCCTAATCTATGATAAGACTCCTCTTATTTATAGATGTAGGAATAACTCTTCCCTAAACTATTTAGGATTAGGGTTTATATTATAATTAAACTCCTTTAATTAATTATGCTTCTAATCCAATTAGGAATTCATGGAAGAGTACTTCTATTAATTAATTTCCAATCCCTATTAGGAATTAAATAATAGTAAAAGTAATAATAATAATACGACTCATCTTATTAATTTATATTTAATATTTCCAAAATATTAAATAATAAATATTACGCTATTTAATTTATTCTATCCCCATAGATTAAATTAAATACACTTAACTTATTATTACAATTATGCCATTTACTTCTTAAATAAATATTTTCCTTTTGCGGTGTGACCCTTTAGGTTCTCCATATTAAACCGGTTGTGAATAAATCAATTAGAACAATTCTAATCTTATTTAAATAAATAAATTAAACTATTTAATTCATTTAAATAAATAATATTTATTCTACAATAAGGGTAAGCCCCCTTAGCGATCAACGACTTTCCAGATAATATAGATTTCAACATTAATCACAAAAGAACCTTTCAGTGAATAGTTACCGTACAATTCAATCTTTCTACCATACAATGTCCCAATTAAATATAAGACATGGATTTACTGTCAAGTCTTATTTTATTTAATTATATGTATTTCGATTCCTAAATGCACAACTCTAAATAATGCAAATTAGAAACTCCTTTCTAATTTCATTCTGCCTTGGCCAAGGACTACTGAGTTATCATTTATCGAATCACATAGGACATTCACATCTTTTACTAGACGAGGTAGATTCTTTGTTGATCATTCACCTATCTCCATGTATAACTAATTATACCCAATCATACCCTTTAATATACCCAAAAGGTCTTAAGGGACATGTCAATGTATAACTCATCATACACAAGATACCATGATGATCTCAAGTCCAAGGATCACTTGTACTACTATCACTATAGGAATTTCTATTGACATGCGAGTAAAACTCCATTAGGTATTCCTTAGCGAGCCACGTTCAGTGAACTTATTCTCCAATAAGCACCTACATACTTGCTTTAGTGTCTCCACACAAATGATTATGAGATCAATCATCCTCTTCTTAAGAGCAAGCAACATATGTACTAATCTATCCGGATTCACTAATCCCCTATTTAGTAATCCAACGATTAGGAACGATTTTAGTTTGTGAGCTACCAAGAATTTAGATCTCATTAGCATGATCACTATCATGATTCTAAAAGCATTGCTCAAAACTATGGGTTTATTACATTTAATATAACAGCACCATGTAGATAATATAAAATGCCTTTTAAGAAAATCAATTCTTTTATTAATAAATGATTAAGATTACAAAGTATATGCTACATCATATCAAATATGATTGGCTTGTGTGCATACTACTTTCAATCTCCCACTTGCGCTAAAGCCAATCGCCTTGGTATCTAATACCCATCTTCTCTAAGTGACAATCAAACTGCTGTTGAGTTAAAGCTTTAGTAAATGGATCTGCAATGTTGTCTTGAGGGTCCACACGCTCCAGGGTGACATCTCCTCTTTCAATGATCTCTCTAATCAAATGAAACCGCCGCAACACGTGTTTGGATTTCTGATGAGACCTGGGTTCCTTAGCCTGCGCAACAGCTCCGTTGTTGTCATAGAATAAAGGTACTGCTCCTCTAATGCTAAGAACCACTCCAAGTTCAGTTATGAACTTCTTCATCCAAACAGCTTCCTTTGCAGCTTCACTTGCAGCTATGTACTCTGCCTCTGTCACTGAATCAGCAACTGTTTGCTGCTTGGAACTTTTCCAACTCACCGCGCCACCGTTTAAGGTAAACACGTACGCTGAAAAGGATTTACTGTCATCTTGGTCTGTTTGAAAACTTGAGTCTGTATAGCCCTTTAGTTTCAAATCAGACCCACCGTAGACTAGAAATACATCCTTAGTTCTTTTCAAGTACTTTAGGATATTTTTCACTGCCTTCCAGTGCTCTTCTCCTGGATTCGACTGATATCTGCTCGTTACAATAAGTCCATGAGCGACATCTGGTCTATTACATAGCATACCGTACATGATAGATCCTATTGCAGAAGCATAAGGGATCTTACTCATCCGGTCTCTCTCCTCAGGTGTCTTTGGGGCCTGTGTCTTGGAGAGATGTATTCCATGGCTCATCGGCATGAGACCTCTCTTGGAATCTTCCATGCTAAACTTTTTTAGCATCGAGTCAATGTACTTTCCTTGGGTCAAGCCCAGCATCCTTTTAGACCGATCTCTATAGATCTTTATCCCCAAAATATAGGATGTCTCACCCAAGTCCTTCATAGAGAAGTGTTTAGATAACCAAATTTTGATCGACTGTAGCATAGGAACATCATTCCCTATCAGTAATATATCATCAACATATAATACAAGGAATGAAACAACGCTTCCACTAACCTTCTTGTACACACAAGGTTCATCCTCATTTTTGATAAAATCAAACCTTTTGATTATCTCATCAAAACGGATGTTCCATCTTCGAGAAGCTTGCTTCAATCCATAAATGGATCGTTGTAGCTTACAGACTTGGTTTGTTCCAACCGTTGAAACAAAACCCTCTGGCTGTATCATATATACATTCTCCTCAAGCTCTCCATTGAGGAAGGCCGTTTTCACGTCCATTTGCCAGATCTCGTAGTCATAATAAGCTGCAATTGCAAGCAAAATCCGAATGGACTTGAGCATAGCTAATGGTGAGAAGGTTTCATCAAAGTTAACTCCTTGTCTTTGTTTGAAACCTTTTGCAACCAGTTGGGCCTTATAGGTCTCTACCTTTCCATCTGCTCCAGTCTTTTTCTTAAAGACCCATTTACACCCAATAGGCTTAATGTCCTCAGGTGGTGAAACCAAAGTCCATACTTAGTTTTCATACATGGAGTCCATCTCGAATTTCATGGCTTCTAGCCATTTCTCTGAGTCTTCACTACTCATAGCCTCTTCGTAAGTCAATGGATCATCATCATCTATGATGCGTACCTCATCATCATCATCTATGATGAATCCATACCTTTCAGGTATCTTCGGTACTCTTCCAGATTTACGAATAGGTAGTGGTACAGTAGGTTCTTCTACTTGGTCAGGTACCTGACTTTGATCCGTAGTGTTTTGTGGTTCTTGAACTTCTTCAAGATATATCTTACTCCCACTGACCCCTTCAAGGATAAACTCCTTTTCCAAGAAGGCAGCGTATTTCGCAACAAACACCTTTTGATCAGTAAGATGATAGAAATAATACCCTGATGTTTCTTTAGGGTATCCCACGAATCTACATTTGTCGGATCTAGTCTTCAGCTTATCATGCTCAAACCTTTTGACATAAGCTGGACAACCCCAAGTCTTAACATGCTTAAGATTTGGTTTCCTCCCTGTCCATATCTCATATGGAGTCTTTGGGACAGATTTGGTAGGTACCTTGTTAAGTAGGTATGCAGCTGATTCTAGGGCATAACCCCAGAAGGATACTGGAAGGTCGGTAAAACTCATCATGGAACGAACCATATCCAACAATGTTCGATTTCTCCTTTTAGATACACCATTCAACTGTGGTGACCCTGGTGGAGTCTATTGTGAGATTATACCATTTTCTTTGAGACAATTGAGAAACTCATTGGTCAAGTATTCTCCTCCTCGATCCGATCGAAGAATTTTAATACTTTTACCAGTTTGTTTCTCTACTTCACTTCTGAATTCTTTGAACTTTTCAAACGATTCAGATTTGTATTTCATTAAATACACATATCCAAATCTAGAATGATCATCAGTGAAAGTAATAAAATAAGAATACCCTCCTCGTGCATTCGTTGTCATAGGTCCACATACGTCTGCGTGTACCAACGCTAACAACTCTGTAACTCTTTCTTCTTTTCCAGTAAAAGGAGATTTAGTCATTTTACCCATGAGATAAGATTCACAAGTTGGATATGATTCGTAATCAGATAGCTCTAAAAGCCCATCTTTATGCAACTTGGATAATCTTGTTTCATTGATATGACCGAGTCTACAGTGCCACATAAAGGTATAATTAACATTATCTCTTTTTCTTTTCTTAGTTTGTTCAATTTGAAGTATATTTTCATGCAAGTCAAGTATGTAAAGTCCATTCAGTAAATTGCCAACACCATATAAAACATTTTTATTATAAATAGAACAACTGTTGTTCTTTATTATAATATCAAAACCATCCATATCCAATACAGAAATTGAAATAATGTTTCTAATGAGTGTTGGAACATAATAACAATTATTTAAACTAATGAACTTTCCCGAAGGTAGTGCTAAATAATAAGTCCCTACAGCCAACGCAACAACCTTTGCTCCATTTCCAACTCGTAGGACAACTTCATCCTTGTTCAGCTTTCTACTTCTGCTTAGTCCCTGCATATTATTACATATGTGAGAACTACAGCCGGTATCCAATACCCAAGTAGAATTTTGACTTTGAGAAAAATTAATTTCAATTATGAACAAACCTAGATCGGAAGTCGAAGCTTCTCCAAGCTTCTTTTGGTCCGCAAGATACTCCTTGTAGTTCCTCTTCCAATGTCCCGACTTATTGCAATGGTAGCAAATTCCTTTGCCATCTGGATCAGGTTTCTTTTTATCCTTTCTCTTCGCCTTGCCCTTAGCCTTCTTGTTTTTCTTCTTTTCAGAAGATACCTTGGGCCTCTTTCTTTTCTTGGAAGAATCATCCACTAGTAAGACTTAGTTCTTGTTGGATGAGAAGTGACCTTCAGCAGTTTTCAGCATGTTAAGTAACTCAGGCAGGCTGACGTCCAACTTATTCATGTGAAAATTCATAACAAATTGTGAGAAGGTGTCCGGGAGTGACTGCAAGATCAAATCTTGACTTAACTCCCCATCCATCACGAACCCAAGCTGTCCAAGTTGTTCAATCAGATTGATCATCTTAAGGACATGAGTCTCAACAGCAGTGCCCTCAGTCATACGAGATCGGAAGAGCTCCTTAGATATCTGATATCTAGCAGTCCTACTTTGCTCACCATACAACTCTTTGAGGTGCAGCAATATAGTAGGAGCATCCATAGTTTCATGTTGACGCTGAAGCTCGTTACTCATGGATGCGAGCATGATGCATTGAGCCAAGATTGCATCATCTTGCCACTTTCTAAAAGTAGCAATCTCTTCCTCAGAGGCTGTTTCTGCAACACTTGCAGGGACTGGCGAATTTAGGACATAAGAAATCTTTTCAGCAGTGAGAACAATTCTCAGATTCCTTAACCAGTCCGTGTAATTCGGCCCGGTCAATTTGTTAGCATCAAGTATGCTACGCAGTGATAGTGAGTTTGACATTTTTAAATTCTGCATGTGAAATAGACAATATTTTAGCATTCATTCATTTAATTAATTACCAAAATAAATTAGGTCTTTATTTAAATTGGTATCTCCCACTATTTTCATCAAACTATATTACCCTCAATATATATAGTTCGGCAAATCTAATTAAAGTTTTGCTAGTGAGATTAATGACCCCATTTCAAATGTATATAGCCTTATGGTGACACAACAAACGATATATAAATAAATAGGTAGACAACTATTGTCAATTACATCACTATGTAACTCCTTTTATTTTGCCTCTTAGATTATTTTGATCAAGTGGTGACACATCCAAATCAAAATTATCCAAGTTAAGTCCAACCTAGCACTTCCATATATTCGAAACAAAAACATTGTCCTTGTGGTGACACAACAAACAGCATCGTTCAGTCTATTTATAAGCATCAAATGTGATAAAGCAACATCTTAAATATTTAATACTTGCCTTGTGGTGACACAACAAACTCATATTAAACATTTAATACTCTATTGCTTTACCATGCTAGAAGGCGATATTCGATATTCCAAATATCTTTGAACGCTTAGGACTTAATATGATTTCTTTGAGGGGTTTATTATTAATAGTCTCATCTTGTTTAGTGCGCATGCACATATATATATAAAATACGCGTCATATTATTTTACATGCGAAGCATGTTGGATAATATATAATATATATATATAGTAAGCATGCACATATAGAATACTATATTCTACCCGGATTGATTATGGACTTTTACTCTAGTTTGGTTCACTAGAGCCACCAAGTGAACCAAAAGGTCAAACCTAGGGTGCAAGAATTAAATTTAAATATAACTATTACATTTAAACCCGGGCTCCATTACAAACGGGTCTTCAAACGCTCCTTGCTCCTTTGTCTCCAATTCTTCAAAATTAATTCTAACTAGTCCTATTACAAAACTATTTACAATAAATAGAAACCTTGATCAGCAGTCAAGGGGAAGTATATAGGAGGGAGATAGAATTTTACATTAAGAAAAATTACAGAAGACGAGGTACGCAGACCCCATTTATAAAAACCCATACATTCAAGCATCCTCTAAAATAATTCCAATCACATATTGGTCAATAGTCCATAATCAATCCCTATTTATTATCATACATATCTCTATATGTATCAATAAATAACATTCATCTCATGAATAATAAAACCATTGCATATATGCATTGATATCAATTAATGGGCAACAGTTTTGCTAATATTTAGTTTTGAAACAAAATAAACTCTTTTATTTTAATCAAAAACCAAATTCAAATTAAACTCTTTTAATTTTTAGCAATCTGAAATCCTATTTCAGATAAAATAAACATCTTTATTTTAAAATTATATCAATTAAATAAACCATTTATTTTAATTGAAGTAAAATTTATTTTTTTGGTTCTGATGTCCGGCGCAGCTGCGCCCAGAATGAACCGGGAAACGGCGCAGCTGCGCTGAACCCCAGAATCGATTTTTCTGGGTTTGGGCGCAGCTGCGCTCCAGAATGAACTAGAGCCGGCGTAGCTGCGCCGCGTAACAGTTTCAGGAAAAACGAATTCTGCCCAAAAAATTTCGATCCAATCGCATACCATACATATATGGAATCATCAAAATCGATAATTAACATAAGATTAGGCTCTGATACCACTGTTAGGTTTGTATATTATGCAAGCATGCAATCAAATTACACAAATAGAGCAGAAGCGCGATAAAATCGGATTTTAAAATTTTATACAAACCATCACCATGATCAATCTATGTGCTCAATTAACGATATAAACGAAAGAGAAAGAGAATAAGAATTATACCCTCGTAGATCAAAGCTTCCTTAGGTACAAGTTCAACTCCTAGTCCTTCGTGTTCTCCTCTAATTCCACCGTTGAGATTCTTTCCTTTGATCAACGTTAGCCACTCAAGTGTTTGGCCTCTAGAGGTGATCCACCAAAGAAGAATAGGTATTCAAGAAGTTGGGTATTGGCAAAACCCTAGTTTCTATCTCTATAGAAATTGTAAGTACTCTCCACAATCTAATGCAAGAGTGTGTAATCCTAATCTATGATAAGACTCCTCTTATTTATAGATGTAGGAATAACCCTTCCCTAAACTATTTAGGATTATGGTTTATATTATAATTAAACTCCTTTAATTAATTATGCTCCTAATCTAATTAGGAATTCATGGAAGAGTACTTCTATTAATTAATTCTCAATCCCTATTAGGAATTAAATAATAGTAAAAGTAATAATAATAATAATAAGACTCCTCTTATTAATATATATTTAATATTTTCAAAATATTAAATAATAAATATTAAGCTATTTAATTTATTCTATCCCCATAGATTAAATTAAATACACTTAACTTATTATTACAATTATGCCATTTACTTCTTAAATAAATATTTTTCTTTTGCGGTATGACCCTTTAGGATCTCCATATTAAACCGGTTGTGAATAAATCAATTAGAACAATTCTAATCTTATTTAAATAAATAAATTAAACTATTTAATTCATTTAAATAAATAATATTTATTCTACAATAAGGGTAAGCCCCCTTAGCGATCAACGACTTTCCAGATAATATAGATTTCAACATTAATCACAAAAGAAACTTTCAGTGAATAGTTACCATACAATTCAATCCTTCTACCATACAATGTCCCAATTAAATATAAGACATGGATTTACTGTTAAGTCTTATTTTATTTAATTATATGTATTTTGATTCCCAAATGCACAACTCTAAATAATGCAAATTAGAAACTCCTTTCTAATTTCATTCTGCCTTGGCCAAGGACTACTGAGTTATCATTTATCGAATCACATAGGACATTCACATCTTTTACTAGACGAGGTAGATTCTTTGTTGATCATTCACTTATCTCCATGTACAACTAATTATACCCAATCATACCCTTTAATATACCCAAAAGGTCTTAAGGGACATGTCAAAGTATAACTCATCATACACAAGATACTATGATGATCTCAAGTCCAAGGATCACTTGTACTACTATCACTATAGGAATTTCTATTGACAGACGAGTAAAACTCCATTAGGTATTCCTTAGCGAGCCACGTTCAGTAAACTTATTCTCCAATAAGCACCTACATACTTGCTTTAGTGTCTCCACACAAATGATTATGAGATCAATCATCCTCTTCTTAAGAGCAAGCAACGTATGTACTAATCTATCCGGATTCACTAATCCCCTATTTAGTAATCCAACGATTAGGAACGATTTTAGTTTGTGAGCTACCAAGAATTTAGATCTCATTAGCATGATCACTATCATGATTCTAAAAGCATTGCTCAAACAATGGGTCTATCACATTTAATATAACAACACCATGTAGATAATATAAAATGCCTTTTAAGAAAATCAATTCTTTTATTAATAAATGATTAAGATTACAAAGTATATGCTACATCATATCAAATATGATTGGCTTGTGTGCATACTACTTTTAGAATGCTATATTGAGGGTAATATAGTTTGATGAAAATAGTGAAAAATACCAATTTAAATAAAGACCTAATTTATTTTGGTAATTAATAAAATGAATAAAATATTGTTAATTCATTTACAGAATTTTACAATGTCTAATTTACTATCACTGCGGGGCATATTAAATGCTAATTAACTGGACCAAATAACACGGACTAGTTAAGGAATTTGAGAATAGTTCTCAAGGCTAAAAAGCTATCTTATGTCCTTAATACTCCTATCCCTGCAATGGTTGCAGACAATGCCTATGAGGAAGAGATTGCTACTTTTAGAAAGTGGCAAGATGATGCAACTGTGGCTCAATGCATCATGCTTGCATCCATGAGTAACGAGCTTCAGCGTCAACATGAAATTATGGATGCTCCTACTATACTCATGCACCTTCAAGGAGTTGAATGGTGAAGAAAGTAGGACTACTAGATATAAGATATCTAAGGAGCTCTTCCGATCTAGAATGACCAATGACACTACAGTACAAACACATATCCTTAAAATGATCAATTCGATTGAACAATTAAGACAACAGGGTTTTGTCATGGATGGAGAGTTGATCAAAGATTTGATCTTGCAATCACTTCCGGACTCTTTCTCACAATTTGTTGTGAATTTTCACATGAATAAGCTATATGTCAGCATGCTTGAGTTGCTTAAACATGTTGAAAATTGTAGAGAGTCATTTTACAACCAAGAAAGACCAAGTCTTACTGGTAGGGGCCAAAGGATCTTTTGAAAAGAAGAATAATTCAAAGAAGGTATAAGGAAAGGCAAAAACAAAGGATAATAAGAACAAAAACTGATGCGGATAGCAAAGGAGTTTGCTTCCACTACAATAAGCCTGAACACTGGAAATGATACTGTAAGGAGCATCTTGCAGAAGCTAACCAGAAGAAGCTTAGTGAAGCTTCGGTTACAGATATAGGTTTGTTTATGATTGAAATAAATCTTTCTGTAAGTCAAGGTTCTACTTGGGTATTGGATACCGGCAATAGTTCTCACGTATGTAATCCAATGCAAAGACTAAGCAGAAGTAGAAAGCTAAACAAAGAGTAAGTAATCTTACGTGTGGAGAATGGAGCAATGGTTGCTACATTAGCCGTAGGAACTTTGTTAGGTTTGTATATAACGCATACATGTAATCAAATTACATAAATAGGGCGGAAGCGCTAAAAAAACGGATTTTAAAATTTTCATACAAACCATCACCATGATCTATCCTTGTGTTCAATTATCAATTAAACGAAAGAGAAAGAGAATAAGATTTATACCCTCGTAGAACAAAGCTTCCTCGGGTACAAGTTCAACTCCTAGTCCTTCGTATTCTCCTCGAATGCTACAGTGTGATTCCTTCCTTTGATCAACGTTAGTCACCCAAGAGTTTGGCCTCTAGAGGTGATCCACCAAGGAAGAACAAGTATTCAAGAAGTTGGGTATTTGGCAAAACCCTAGTTTCTATCTCTATAGAAATTGCAAGTACTCTCCACAATCTAATGCAAGAGTGTGTAACACCAACCTATGATAAGACTCCTCTTATTTATAGATGTAGGAATAACCCTTCCCTAAACTATTTAGGATTAGGGTTTCAATTATAATTAAACTCCTTTAATTAATTATGCTCCTAATCCAATTAGGAATTTATGGGAGAGTACTTCTATTAATTAATTCCCAATCCCTATTAGGAATTAAATAATAGTAATAGTAATAATAATAATAAGACTCCTCTTATTAATTTATATTTAATATTTCTAAAATATTAAATAATAAATATTAAGCTATTTAATTTATTCTATCTCCATAGATTAAATTAAATATACTTAATTTATTATTACAATTATGCCATTTACTTCTTAAATAAATATTTTCCTTTTGCGGTGTGACCCTTTAGGTTCTCCATATTAAACCGGTTGTGAATAAATCAATTAGAACAATTCTAATCTTATTTAAATAAATAAATTAAACTATTTAATTCATTTAAATAAATAATATTTATTCTACAATAAGGGTAAGCCCCCTTAGCGATCAACGACTTTCCAGATAATATAGATTTCAACATTAATCACAAAAGAACCTTTCAGTGAATAGTTACCGTACAATTCAATCCTTCTATCATACAATGTCCCAATTAAATATAAGACATGGATTTACTGTCAAGTCTTATTTTATTTAATTATATGTATTTCGATTCCCAAATGCACAACTCTAAATAATGCAAATTAGAAACTCCTTTCTAATTTCATTCTGCCTTGGCCAAGGACTACTGAGTTATCATTTATCGAATCACATAGGACATTCACATCTTTTACTAGACGAGGTAGATTCTTTGTTGATCATTCACCTATCTCCATGTACAACTAATTATACCCAATCATACCCTTTGATATACCCAAAAGGTCTTAAGGGACATGTCAAAGTATAACTCATCTTACACAAGATACTATGATGATCTCAAGTCCAAGGATCACTTGTACTACTATCACTAGAGGAATTCCTATTGACAGGCGAGTAAAACTCCATTAGGTATTCCTTAGCGAGCCACGTTCAGTGAACTTATTCTCCAATAAGCACCTACATACTTGCTTTAGTGTCTCCACACAAATGATTATGAGATCAATCATCCTCTTCTGAAGAGCAAGCAACGTATGTACTAATCTATCCGGATTCACTAATCCCCTATTTAGTAATCCAACGATTAGGAATGATTTTAGTTTGTGAGCTACCAAGAATTTAGATCTCATTAGCATGATCACCATCATGATTCTAAAAGCATTGCTCAAAACTATGGGTCTATCACATTTAATATAACAACACCATGTAGATAATATAAAATGCCTTTTAAGAAAATCAATTCTTTTATTAATAAATGATTAAGATTACAAAGTATATGCTACATCATATCAAATATGATTGGCTTGTGTGCATACTACTTTCAAACTTATAGTTTATTAAGTTAATAAGTTATTATTATGTTCCAGTTCTCTTTAGAAACATTATTACTTTTGTTGTTGGACAAGGAAGGTTCTGGTATTATATTTAAGAACAATTGTTGTTCTATTTATAATGATAATGTTTTGCTTGAAACCGGAAGAATACTTGATGGACTTTGTAAACTTGACTTACATGAAAAATAAAAATAATTTTGCAAATTGAACAAACTAGTAAAAGAAAAAGGAGATGGTCATTCAAAGAGTTGAATATGTATATTTGATGAAATACAAGTCTGAATCATTTGAAAGGTTCAAAGAATTCAGAAGTGAAACAAATTGACAAAGTATTAAGATTCTTTGATTAGATCTAGGAAGGAATACTTGTGCAATGAGTTTTTAGATCATCTCAAAATGGTATTTTCTCATAATGGAGGTTTAATGATACGCAATAATTGATTGATGTATCTAAAAGGGAAAATTGTACCATATAAGACATGGTGCAGTCCATAATGATTTTTACCGACATTCCAGTATCCTTCTGGGGTTATACCCTAAAAACGGCTGCACACTACAAAATAAGGTAACTTCAAAATCCAGCCCCAAGACTCCATAAAAGTTATTGGATAAGGAGGATTCCTAGTCTTAAGTTTGTTAAGATAAGGGGTTGTCCAGCTTATGTGAAAAGGTTTCAGAAGGATAAGCTTGGGACAAAATCTGACAAGTGCAGGTTTGTGGAATATCCTAAAGAAAGTTTAGGGTATTATTATTATAATCCTACACGTTGTCTTCTTGGATAAAAATGTTTATCATTGAAGGGGCTAGTTGATAAGTAGGTTTTATACCTATGAATCGGATACCAATGAATGCAGATGATTGTTTATTTCCTTGGATTGTAGTTACTTTTCATGCATTTTATGTGTTTTTGTAGGTTGCATATATTGGGGATTGACTTGGCGAGAATTTAGTGGAATCAGCAGTTGTAGATGCAGAGTTGCAGGAAATCAGTGTAGCGCGGCCGCGTCCAAAATGACCTAGGGAGCAGCGCGGTCGCACCGGTCTCCAAAGTTGAAAAAGAATTACCTACCAGTGCAGCGCAGCCACGCCCTAGTCAAGCTTATTTTCAGCGCGGTCGCACCAGTTCGGGAGTTGACCAGATTTGACTTTTTAATTAATTAAAGCAACTTGATGTGTAATTGGTTTTCAGACTTCTAGATTAGTTAGGATTTTTATCAGATATTATAAATAGTTGTTTTAAGTCAATTTTAAGGGGGTTGAACTTATTATTAGAAAACCCTAGTTTTGGAGCAAATTGTGAAGTCATAGTCATCAGTTTTTATTCTTCTCTCTTTCTTTTATTTTGACTTTTGAATGTTATTAAATTTGTGGATGATGGATTCTAGTTTAATTATGAACTAAATTTGTTTTCAAGGCTATAATGGATCTTATTATGTAGTTTTGTTTGACATGATTCCTGGATAATTATGATTAGTTATTATTGGATTGTCTATTATGGTTTATGCATAATTGCTTAATTATTTGGCCAGTAATTACCGGGATAATCTATATGAACTCGAGAGATGAAGTATAGGTTTAGATCTGACCATAATAGCATGTGATTGTGCATTCTGCTTGTCGTTGGAATTCATAATTTGTGTTCAGGATAGAAATATACCTATTCACCACATGTAATCTGATAGGGAACCTGAACTTTAAATTCTTTTTAATTGTAATTTACATAGAGATATAGTGGATTAGTTAACTAGGGTGATTATCTTGAATATATCATTTGTGGATTTGAGTTGAGTTGTTTATGAAACATTGAGAGATGGTCATAAATACTGATGAGTTCTCGATTAGCAATCCAAAATAATTAGCATAATCCAAAGGGAAGTGTGTTGAGCAAAGTGAAACAATAAGTGAAGTTGTAGTCTTAAGTCTTTAAAAATCTGTTTTCAAACTTGTGGTAATAGTTTAATTAGAATTAATTAGTTAAATTCAGAAATTCAGAAATCTTTGATCATTTGTTTAATAAAATTGGATTAATTTAGGATTGAAATTTGTCATTATAAACTCAGTTTTTCTCCGTGGGAAGATACTCTACTTTCACTTTATTACTTGTGGACTGCGTATACTTGCGTATTTTGCTAGTATAGATTTAGGCAAACAAGTTTTTGGCGCCGTTGCCGGGGAAAAGAGGTGTTTATTAATTTCAAGTATCAATTTTATTAATTCCGTTTTAGTTAAACTTTGTTTTGTTTTTCCTGTTACTTCCTGTTTCAGGTGATCTCGGTTTGTTTATGCAAACGCGATCAAAACAGTCGGAACTTGTGCAGTGTGAGGACGATCTTGAAAACAAGTTACGTCAGTTGAGGAAATTTTGCAAAGAGACAATCGAGAAAGTGAACATGGATAACGAAGAGCAGAAATCATTGAGGGAATATGCCATGCCTAAGATAGATAAGATCAAGTCAAGCATCACGAGACCAACTATCACTACAAACACTTTTGAGATTAAACCGGGAACAATTCAGATGATCCAAAATTCGGTGCAGTTTGGGGGATTGGTCACTGATGATTCGAATGAACATTTGGTGAGCTTTCTTGAGATTTGTGATACTGTGACAACCCGAATTTTCGAGAATAATTATAATAAGAATTTAATATAGAATAATTCTTATTATGATTCGAGTTTGCACATATATGTGTTATATATATATTTATGTGATTTATTTAGTGAGCTTAATATGTATATATAATTGTAAAATATATACGTAGATTCAGAATGAATGAGTTAATAGTTAATTATTGTAACGATCACGAGTCGTGGGTAGCTTGGTAATTCGAGCTTATGGGTATTATTGAATAAAATAGACTTTTATTAATAATATTATGTGTTAAGAGTTTAAAGGTTATATTATAACCTAGACTATGTATAGACGACGATTAATAAATATTAAAGTTTTCGTATAAGCTAATATGGTAGTTTCGGAAAATATCGCTAGAGTACTATTTATTGGATTAAATAAATAGTTGAAGGATATTATTATTAAACGAGTTATTTGGCGTAAGGCGTTAACCCAAATATGGGTGTGATATATGTACGTTGATGTATATGATTATGGGGAGTTAATCAAGAAGAATGTGGCAATCGCGAATCGTGAATACCCTTATAATTTGGGTTTATTAATATTATTAAGTGATTAAAATATTATTTTGATGTGACGTGTTTTAAGGCTATTTTATAACCTTGATGATGTCAATGTATGAAGTTTTATGCGTTATTGAACTGTAGGAGTGAATAATTGATTTTATAAAATATCGCAAAATCACTATTCACGGGGCATGTTTCCCGAGGCACTATTCACGCCCAAATATTTTTACGTCATTTTCGATTTCTATTAATTTTGTTAAGACGTGTACGCGAAGGAATAATTTTTTCAAGTGTCAGAAATTTTATTTGAGCTGATACGTGATTTTATCCGTATCCGAAATGTATTATATGGGTGTTCCAAATAAATGGACAAATCCCGTAATAATTATTTTTATGCATCCCAATAATTTATGGGAGTACCCATTTTAATTTTGGGAAGAGTTATTTACCAAATTGGGCACGAAAGTGGGACTATTCAGATATATTTCTGTGTATTTGTGTAATTATTTTTGCATGTTATTTCAAGAGGGAACCAACTCCCCCATTTTGGACCAATCAAAAGAGAGAGAGGAGAGAGGAGCCGGCAAAATGCATTGAGCCCTCAACTCCCTCATTCCCTCCCGAACTCCCTCCCTCCCATACCATTCCATTTCATTTTCTTTCTCCAAAGTGGTGCTGCAGATTTTAGAGAGAGAGAGAGGGAGAAAATTGCAAAAAATGAAGAGGAAGAAGAAGAAGAACAAAGAAAAGAAGAAGAGTTCGGGAGAGAAGGAGAACAAGAAGAAGAGAAGAAGAGGAGTGTGCGGGTGAGCCCAAGGAGGAAGAAGAACCTTCAAGCAAGCTCTAATTCATCTTCGCTAACTTTCGAACGGATTAACAAGAGGTAAAAATCCTAACCTCAAGCTCATTTCCTCCATTTTTGAGTTTTTCAAGCTTTTGTGATGGGTTTTGATTTTCTGGAGATTTTCTATTGTTGTTGTTGGTTGTGAACGGTTTTAACTGTTGATTAGAGGTTATAGAAACCATTAATAACATGAAAGTGGAACAAGAACAAAGAAAAATCCGAACCTTAGCTTAAAGGAAGAACTTTGGACATTTTTGGACAAATGGACCATTCGGACGAATTTTAGAGGACATGTAGCTTTGATTTTGTGTTGGGTTAATTTGTTTGTTGGTATGATGTTATACTTCCATGGGTTATGAGAAAAACCCAGTTGGAATGGACTAAAAAGATGTAAAAACGAAGATTTGGTGTTGATTTTAGTGAAGAACACTTAGAACACCTAAAACAGAGTATGAACTTAATACTCTGGCCTAAGATTTGGCCATGTTAATGTTAATGGGTAGCTCCAAATTTTTGATATGTTGTAGCCCCATGAGTTAGGAGTCCATAGAGTCCGAAATGAACCAATTTGAACGTGTAAGGAAGAAGTTATGGAGATCGGAGTGGAAAGAGGTCGGAAATTCGCGTCTGGAGAATTCTGCAAATTGTGGCCTGTATGCATGGCGCAGCTGCACCGTTCATAAGGCCAAATTGGGCGCAGCTGCGCCGGACACGTGTCAGGCGCAGACGTGCCCGAGTGGACTGTTTTGACCTCATGTAGTAAAATGTCCATAACTTTTGCATACGAACTCGAAATTAGATGATTCAGGATGATTCAGAAAGAGGAAGAGTAGAGCTACAACTTTCGTTCCTTTAGTTTTTCAATTTGAGGTCTGTATCATGGCCTAAATTATCCATTTATAGGATTGATGCGTAATTGGGGTGGGTCAATCGGAGGGCGTCAGACATGCGCATTTGCACACGTAATGCCCCCGACCCTGTAAAGTGATGTTCTAACTGTCATAACATGATTATTATAGTTTATAATGATACTTAATATTAACTATTGAGTATTAGACAATTCGAGTGAGCGTGCTAAGCGTACGCAATCGCATGTCACTTGGACGTTCGAATAGGCAAGTGTGGCGTACGGATATGCAAACGTCGTAACGTCGTAACAAGTGTATATAACCTTGTATAATATTTTGTTTCTAATAAGAATGAAACATTATGGAGTGTTATAACCTAATGTATGAGCATGCTAAGCACATGCAAAAGAGGCGAATTAGGCGTGTGACGTGTAAACGTCGAAACGCCGCGTAAAGTGTTAATGAACTTAAATAGTATTTCGATTCAAATGAAACGAACATTATAAGATACGAAATGGGGTTAATGTAACCAATAAGTATTGATGATGATAAGGGTCGTAACGTTTTCAAACGACGCGACACCGAGTAACGTTTTAGAGTTAATCACATTTATTAATTTATAATACGCGAACAATATGAGATAAGAATTATTATAGTTTAAACCATTATATGAAGCCTTTTTAGTGGCTAATTGGTATTTTATTGTTAAATAAATTGTGTAGGATATTGAAGGACGAGCCATCATAATTTGGCAAGGAACGCTTAAGGCAAGTTCTTTCAGTAACTTGTTGACTTGTTTAAATGTATTGATATACATGACTTGATTACTAAATCTGTAATGCCCGTGAATTTTGAACGTCCTTATTAATTAAATCTAATTTAATTCAATGAGTTAACGTTGTGTTCTATTTAAACCAACTTGGGTTAATTGGTGGGAGATGTATAAGATGTGTCTATACTCGTGTTGGCAGGTATGATATAACTATGGTTAAGAGATAACCATAGGTGAGTCAAGTGTAGGAATTGGTGGGTAATGACTAAAATGGCCAAGAGTGGTTAATAACCAAGGTAATTATGTAAGGGCAATAACCATTGTATATCAAAGTGGTTAATAACCAATGAAATGATGGCGGGATAATAACCATTGTGTTTAACCAATGTAATGATGGCAAGATAATAACCATGGCTAATAACCAAATGAAGAATGGGTAATAACTAATGGGATAATTAAGATTTTGCGGAAAAAGACTATTTTAACCTTGAAAGAGGTTGGGAAAGGACTAAAATACCCTTGAGGAAGTTGCTAGGAAACTTCCTATACTATTGATGAATTGACCAAATTGCCCTTGCCTAGTCATGATTAATGACTATTTTGCCCATGGTCTTTACTTTCCTATAAATAGGACCCCTCACCAAAGTTAACAAGGGTTGGCTCACTTATTATTCACCAACTAGAGAGTTTGTGAGCTTGAGAGAGTTTTGAAGAGAGAAGCAAGAGCAAGTCTTGTGAGAGGAAGAAGAAGACCTTGAAGTGTTTACGCCATCTCCATTCGCATAGCCATTAAAGCTAGGTATAAACTCCATTCCTTCAAACCCTAGTTTCTTGTTGCTAGTATTATATTATGATTTCTGCACACTATTTTGTTGGAAACTTTTATGTGTGTTGATTGGGGTTGGTGGTATAAAGGGAGTATTCATGGATCTAAGTTTTTATTTTTGTTAGATCTACATTTTTGTAAAAGATTGTTTAACTCATGATTTTAAAACCGAGGTATGGATCTTCATTTCTTTTAAAACCCTAGTTGTGTGTGGGATTAATTTTTGGTTGTTGTTTGATGCTTTATGGAAGAAATGAAGCATGTATAGGTCTAAGTTTTATTTTGCTAGATCTAAGTTTTATCTTGCTAGATCTATATTATTGCAAAAATATGTTTATCAAATATGGTTTAAAGCTATATAAGAAGAGATCTTGGTCTTGTATGCTTTATTGATAGCATATATAGGTTTTAAAATTTTTATAACATGTTTTGGTGGGTTTGTATGCTAAAACATGGGAGTAATATTATTTATTGGAGTATAAAATTTATGGGTGAAAAATATTGATTTAAGTCATAAATATTTTATCTTAATATTAAAAATATTTTTGTAATCATGAATATATTTTTTTGGAATTTATTTGGAGTATAAAACTTGTTTAATGGTGATTAGAATTCATTTGGTGTGAAGTAGAAAAAAAAAAAAAAGAAAGAAGCCCAACTGCCTGGATGCAAACCCGGATGGGACCTGGCCGCGCATGGCGCGCCAGGGTTAGGTTAGGTAAGCAGCGGCAGCCAAACGACGCCGTTTCGGGCCAAGCAGGGAAGCTCGCGCGCAATGCGCGGGCGGCGATCAGGCGCGGGAAATTACCATCCTGCCCCTCCGCCTGATTTTCGCGTTAATTACCAGAATGCCATCCGAAATTAGTTTTAATTAAATTTAATTAATTTAAATACTTTAAACAATCTTATTAAATTTTGTAAAATTAGCAAATGCACAAAAAAAAAATTTAAGTTTTGAACATTAAATCTTATGTTTTCTGAATATATTATATTAATTAATCATTGTTAATTATTATTAAATAATGATTAAGGATAATTAAGAATTGTAAATTAATTATTTATTATTTGATTAACTTTAAATAATAAATAAACCTAATTAGTTATTATTTATTATTAAATAATAACTAAAGATTAATTATTACTTACTAATTAATTATTTTATTATTTGATTAACTTTAAATAATAAATAAACTTAATTAGTTATTATTTATTATTAAATAATAAACTAAAGATAATTATTACTTACTAATTAGTTATTTATTATTTGATTAACTTTAAATAATAAATAAAACTTAATTAGTTATTATTTATTATTAAATAATAACTAAAGATAATTATTACTTACTAATTAATTATTTATTATTTGATTAACATTAAATAATAAATAAACTGAATTAGTTATTTATTATTAAATAATAACTAAAGGTAATTCATATTTACTAATTAATCATTTTTTTTATTATTAACTTTAAATAATAAATAAATTATAATTAGTTATTATTTATAATAACTAAAGATAATTGTTACTCACTAATAATAATTATTATTTGATTAAACTTTAAATAATAAACAAAACCTAATTAATTATTATTTTAATCTTAAATAATTAATTAAAGACAATTAAAATTTATAATTCGATTATTATTTAATTTAATTAAACAATAAGTGAATATAATTAGTTATTAATTACTATTAATAATAATTAAAGATAATTAATTAATTACTATTTAAATAGTAAATTAAATGAAGATAGAGTTAATAAAATAGAGAGAGTTTAATAACCCATTAATTAAACAATCATAACAAATTGTTTAAGGGGTTTAATAAATGAATATTACTTAAGAAAGAGTAATGTTAATTAATTTAACAATTATAATAAATTGCTTAAAGGTTAATAAGTGATTATCACTTAAGGGAAACCATGGTTAATTAATTAAACAATCAACCTAGAGATCCATTAAAGTGTCTTATAGGATTTATGATAGTTTATTAACTTATGTGTGCTATGTGAATTGCTTAATTGTTAAATAAATAGCATAAGTAAGCGTATCGATATACAACTACGCAGTACTAATTGATAGCTCAACATTATCAATGTTAGGTTCTTCAAGGCCAATTAGTTAAAGCTAGAATTATTTGTAGCTGAGCAAACAGGCAAGTTCTTAACCCTAAACTTCTTACATTATTGCAAGTTCCTAACCCTAAACTTCTTACATTATTGCAAGTTCCCTAACTTAAACTCGAGTTATTATTTTTGAAGCATGTTAGTGAATAATTATTGTCGATTATTCACATCTATACTATTTATTGAGATTCGCACATTGTGCAATTGAATTCCTATCCTATTATGATTGAACTGTAAATTTAATTAAAGTTCTTTCAAGTATGAATTGTTTATGAGATCGATCTATGCTATTTGTATCAGCTAGATCCAGCATGTCTAAATTGGTTAAGACAATGGTATTTTAAAAGCTGTTCTTATTAAATTGTTGTGGTAAGAACTCTTGGCTGAGAAAAGGATAAACTTGTTTAAGGCATGATATCAATGGTGGTTATTAAGTGTTTATGCATAAATCACGGGGTATGAGAGGCTGATCCCCTCGATTACCAAAACTTTTTAAGAGGTCCAGCTTACATGCTGAGAACCTTGGAAAATGTCCTTGGTTATTTCAAACCACTCAGTAATTGTCATTCAATTATTCGAATATTCAACTGTTGTTTATTAATTCAATGCTCCTCCACACTCTTATACTGTTGTTGAACATTGAAAGCGAAATTTCCTTCTATCATGATATATCTCTTTGTGTATATACTTGCTAAGAAAATTAGTTGCTTACCCTTGCTATATCATGATCTTTATTTCAGCTAAGGCAGAAACGTCTAGGGGAGACAAAGGAAAAGGGAAGGTGCAAGAGTAGATGCCCATTAGTGCCTATGTACTAGCTATTTCTGAATGTGGTTTGATTAAGTGAACCTTTATTTGTATTGAGAGTACGTTTTATGTTAAGGTTAAAGAACCTTGGGACAGAATTGTAAGACTTTATTTTCCATTCGATAAACATGTATGTTTATTATTCCGCATTTAGTTAGATTAGTATGTTTGTCGTCGAATTTCGTGAGAGCACCGAATTCGAGGTTTGGAAACCTGGATTTGGGGGCGTCACAGGTTGGTATCAGAGCTGTAGGTTATAAAACGTTAGGAACAAGAAACCTAGGATATAACCTTAGTAGAAAACTCACATAGAGTATGTAGGTGATGGGTCGGGGAGAGATTCATAGAGTTCTAGTTGTACCGAATAAAATATCATTTCATTTCATCAATGAATATATTTTATTGTGGTACTGATGTTGATTTATTTGTGTGGTGTTTGTAGGATGTCGGAGACGAGAGTCAAGATAGCTGTCCAGTGAACCAGGAGCCCATAGAGCCTGATGTGATAGGAGGTTTGTGGCGAGGAACGCCGAGCTAGAGGTTAGGGCTCTAAACAATTAGAGGCGCATAACCACATCCACCAGATTTCTGAACAGCAGTACAAGGACACTGCTTACCAGGCCCTAGGCTGAGTTAGCCGAGTTGCGAGGGAGGCTTGCTGCTAAGGGAGCTGCAGTTAGGACAATTGAAGGATGAGGTAAAGGTAAGGATGCGAAGATAGTTGAATTGGAGCGAGCCTTAGACATTGTCTGGATGCAGTTCGACGCTAGATGGATGAATCTGCCCTCCAGGCGCGAGAGCAAGCGTGAGTTGCATTCACCTTGTGTCCCCCTAGAGGATAGTTAGAAGTGGAGTGGTTATGCCTTGATCAGTGTTTATTGGTACTACCATTTGGTTTACTAGAAATTGTATTAACCTCAGCAAGGTGCGAGGGTAGTTCGTAGGTAGGATGTACTTCCCAACTATGTAGGTAGGAAAGAATGGGTTAAGTGAATCCCACCTTTTGTTATATTTAAATGGGATAGTAGCAATTATGACAATATGCCTGTGAATAAACGTGTAAGACGCTTAAGTCGGTATATGAATATAGATGCATTATTATGGTATGTGCTTGAGAATTTTACTTGATATACCATTTATGCAATGATTATGTTTAATTCAGTGAGACTGAATCGGTATCTTAGTAACTTAAATCACTAATCGGGAAAGCAGAATTTCCGAGGTTGGGTAATCTAAAACTTCCACACAAGAGTCATGTGATTATTGTATTACATGCTAAATACTTATGTTTTAAGAAAGCCCGAGTAACGTGTTAGGGTTTGCTTTAAACAGATAATGCCGCCAGACGAATCCTACGAAACCAAGGGAATGAAGAGTCAGTTAATAATGTAGAGGGAACTCCACCAAACCCAATGCAAGATTTTATCAACATGATGGCTGAAGCTCTGCGGAATCAAACGACTACCGCAGGAAACCAGACGGGCAACCACTTAGCCAATTTTAAAGACTTCAAGGCAGTAGGGCCTCCGGAGTTTAGAGGAACAGCGAACCCGATAGAGGCCCAGTCATGGATAAAGGAGATTGAAAAGGCCTTTGTCATCGCTAGAGTCGCTGAGGAGCAGAAGACAGTTTTTGCTACTTACTTAATGAAAGGTGAGGCTAACTTTTGGTGGGAAGCCAATCAGAACAAAGCTGGAACTGGAGTCGTTGCGTGGGAAGCTTTCAAGACGTTGTTTTTCGAGAATTACTTTCCTGAGAGTACGCAGGCAAAAATGGAGATCAAGTTTCTAGAATTGAAGCAAGAAAATTTGTCAGTGTCGGAGTACGCTGCAAAATTCAATGAATTGGCTAGATTCGCCCCACATCAGGTGGATACTGAGGTGAGGAAGGCCAGGAGATTCGAGAATGGATTAAAGCCGTGGATCTACAACAAGGTAGCGGTTTTGCAAATTACATCGTTCTCAACCTTGTTGGAGAAAGCTCTCATTGTTGAAGGTGGGAGTGAAGCGGTTTCGAAATATAATCGGGAAAGGAACAAGAAGAAGGTAGAAGGAGGAAATGTAAACGTTAGCGGTGGTGGCAGCAACAATAGGAAGCGTCAATGGAGCAGTAGGGGTAGCAATTCTGAAATTCAGCAAGGGAGCTTACAACAGAAAAGACAGGTATGTGGAAATTGCGGAAAGAGTCACTCGGGGGAGTGCATGAAAGGAAAGATGGTTTGTTATACTTGTGGACAAGAAGGGCATATCTCACCCAATTGTCCTAAGGCAAAGAAAGGGGGTTGTTTCACTTGTGGAGAGCTGGGACATCGAAGCAAGGACTGTCCAAGGAAGAAAAACATGGATGGCGGAAGCGGCAATAGGGCAACAACTCGAGGGCAACCAGTGGAGGACCAGCCCAGCCAAATAAGCCAACAGCAAGGACCTTCAACATGACAGTATAAGATGTTGTGGCATCCAGAGAGGTGGTGTCAGGTATTATTCCAATCAACAACATAGATGCCTATGTGCTATTTGATTCGGGTGCTTCATGTTCTTTTGTTTCTGATGAATTTGCTCAAAGATTTAAATTGCCTAGTGAACTGTTAGAACACCCGATGAATGTAGAAGTAGCGAACAAAGAGATTATCCCCGTAAACTACATTTATAAGAATTGTTGTGCGGATGTGAGAGGGTTTAAGCTTAACGTGGACTTGTTGCCGATTCGTCTTGGAGAATTCGATGTAATCCTGGGGATGGATTGGTTAGCGAGCCACGGGGCGGTCATTGACTGTAAGAAAAAGTGCATACACCTGCAGACTCCGGATAAGTCGAAGGTGGTGTTCTATGGTAGTAAATCGCCGAGACAATCTTGTTGTCTGACGATGATGCAAGCGAAGAGATTGCTTAAGAAGGGTTGTATAGGTTATTTGGCTCACATGGTAGATACTCGACGGGTCGAGGGGGAACTGAGTCAGATACCCGTTGTAAGGGAATTCGCTGATGTCTTCCCAGATGAACTTCTGGGACTGCCATCGGATAGGGAGATAGAATTTGCAATCGACTTGGTACCTGGAACGACACCGATATCTAAGGCGCCTTACCGAATGGCACCAGTAGAGATGAAAGAACTGATGGTTCAACTGCAGGAACTGTTAGACAGGGGTTATATCAGGCCGAGCGTGTCACCATGGGGAGCGCCAGTTCTGTTCGTAAAGAAGAAGGATGGCTCGATGAGGCTTTGTATCGACTACCGTGAGTTGAACAAAGTTACGATTAAGAATAGGTATCCGCTGCCCAAGATAGACGATCTGTTTGATCAACTCAAGGGAGCAAAATACTTTTCAAAGATCGATTTAAGGATGGGCTATCATCAACTAAGGGTAAGACGGGAGGATATCCCGAAGACGGCATTCAGAACTCGTTATGGACATTTCGAGTTTCTGGTTATGTCATTTGGCCTGACAAATGCACTAGCGGCATTCATGGATATGATGAACAGAGTGTTCAAGCAGTATTTGGACAAGTTCGTGGTAGTATTCATCGATGATATCTTGGTGTATTCAGTGTCAGAGGAAGAACATGCTGAACATCTAAGGATTGCCTTGGAGGCATTAAGAAGGGAGAAGCTATACGCGAAGTTTTCAAAGTGTGAATTTTGGTTGCAGAGGGTGCAGTTTCTTGGACACGTCATTGACAGTAATGGTGTTTCGGTAGACCCAGCAAAGGTGGAAGCCATTATCAACTGGGAGCAACCAAAGACGCCAACGGAGATCAGGAGTTTCCTAGGGTTAGCGGGATACTATCGGAGATTCATCCAGGATTTTTCGAAGATAGCATCACCGTTGACCAATCTGACTAGAAAGATGGTAAAGTTCGTCTGGACAGAGAAGTGCGAGGAGAGTTTCTTGGAGTTGAAGAAGAGACTTAGCCAAGCACCAGTGTTGGCATTACCAGACGACACTGGAGGTTTTGTAGTATATAGTGATGCGTCACACAAGGGCCTTGGTTGTGTACTAATGCAGCACGACAGGGTCATTGCGTACGCTTCACGCCAGCTGAAGGACTATGAGAAGGGATACCCGACTCATGATCTGGAATTAGCAGCAGTAGTGTTCGCCTTGAAGATTTGGAGGCACTACCTATATGGAGAGAAGTGCGAGATATATACAGATCACAAAAGTCTGAAATATATCTTCACTCAGAAGGAGCTGAATATGAGGCAGCGCCGATGGTTAGAATTAATCAAGGATTACGATTGTGAGATTCTGTACCATCCGGGCAAAGCAAATGTAGTGGAAGATGCCCTGAGTAGGAAATGCAGAGAGAAGTTGATGAGGCTTACAACTCAGGCAGAGCTGATAAAGGACTTTGGACGCCTGGAACTGGAGGTTAAGTATCCAATGGAGACGGACGAAAAATTGTTCACCGTGACAGTGGGTCCGACTCTACTGGATAAGATAAAGGAGGCTCAAGAATTTGATGAAGAATGCATTGGCATTAAGAAGCAACTATCGGAAGGAAAAACGTTGAAGTTCAAGGTTGACAGCACGGGTCTGCTGAGATTCGAGGGAAGGATCTGGATACCCTATGTACCAGACTTAAGGGAAGAAATATTGCAGGAGGCCCATAATACGAGATTTTCGGTACATCCGGGTAGCACCAAGATGTATCAAGATCTTCGTCAACATTATTGGTGGCCGCATTTGAAAGGGGAAGTTGCGGAATTCGTCAGCCGGTGTTTAACTTGTCAGAGGGTCAAGGCAGAGCACCAACGGCCGAGCGGATTGTTGCAACCCTTAGAGATTCCCGAGTGGAAGTGGGAGCACATCACTATGGATTTTGTGGTAGGACTCCCGACAACACAAAAGGGTCTAGACGCCATCTGGGTGATCGTAGATCGGTTGACCAAGTCTGCCCATTTTCTACCGATCAAGGTCAGGTACAAATTGGAGTAGTTGGCGAAACTCTACGTAAAGGAGATAGTATCGCGACATGGGGTGCCGGTTTCTATTGTGACTGACAGAGATCCGCGCTTCACGTCAAATTTTTGGAGAAGCCTACAGGAGAGACTGGGAACACAGTTGAGAATGAGTACGGCATATCATCCTCAGACCGATGGTCAGAGCGAGCGAACTATTCAGACCTTAGAGGACATGCTCCGGGCAGTTGTGATAGACTTAGGTGGCAGCTGGGACGATCATTTGCCCTTGGTAGAGTTCGCTTACAATAATAGTTACCACGCTAGCATTGGTATGCCACCGTACGAAGCATTATATGGAAGGAAGTGTCGAACGCCGTTGTGTTGGGATGAAGTTGGTGAACGGAGATTGTTGGGACCAGAATTGGTACAACAAACCGTGGAAGTCATTAAAGTAATAAGGCAGCGGTTAGTAGCGGCCCAGGATCGTCAGAAGAAGTATGCCGACTTACTTCGTCAGAAGCGAGACTTTGAAGTTGGCAGCTATGTATTTTTGAAGGTATCTCCCTGGAAAGGGAAGATCCTCTTTGGGAAGAAGGGCAAGCTGAGCCCTAGGTTCATAGGACCTTTCGAAATATTGAGGAGAATAGGCGAAGTGGCGTACGAGGTAGCATTACCCCCTGAGCTTGAGCACATTCACAACGTGTTTCATGTATCGGTGTTACGTCAATATAAGCCAGACTACAAGCATGTTATTTCCTATGAGCCTATTCAAGTCGAGAAGGACTTATCGTACGAGGAGGTTCCTGTCCAGATTCTCGATAGGAAGGAACAGAAGCTGAGAAACAAGACCATACATTCCGTCAAAGTTCTCTGGAGGAATCACACAGTCGAAGAAGCTACGTGGGAACTCGAAGAGAAAATGAAGGCGAATTATCCGTTCTTATTTGAGTAACCCTATTTTTGCAATTCCGAGGGCGGAATTTTTATAAGGGGAGAGGGATGTAATGCCCGTGAATTTTGAACGTCCTTATTAATTAAATCTAATTTAATTCAATGAGTTAACGTTGTGTTCTATTTAAACCAACTTGGGTTAATTGGTGGGAGATGTATAAGATGTGTCTATACTCGTGTTGACAGGTATGATATAACTATGGTTAAGAGATAACCATAGGTGAGTCAAGTGTAGGAATTGGTGGGTAATGACTAAAATGGCCAAGAGTGGTTAATAACCAAGGTAATTATGTAAGGGCAATAACCATTGTATATCCAAGTGGTTAATAACCAATGAAATGATGGCGGGATAATAACCATTGTGTTTAACCAATGTAATGATGGCAAGATAATAACCAATGGCTAATAACCAATGAAGAATGGGTAATAACTAATGGATAATTAAGATTTTGCGAAAAGACTATTTTAACCTTGAAAGAGGTTGGGAAAGGACTAAAATACCCTTGAGGAAGTTGCTAGGAAACTTCCTACTATTGATGAATTGACCAAATTGCCCTTGCCTAGTCATGATTAATGACTATTTTGCCCATGGTCTCTACTTTCCTATAAATAGGACCCCTCACCAAAGTTAACAAGGGTTGGCTCACTTATTATTCACCAAGTAGAGAGTTTGTGAGCTTGAGAGAGTTTTGAAGAGAGAAGCAAGAGCAAGTCTTGTGAGAGGAAGAAGAAGACCTTGAAGTGTTTACGCCATCTCCATTCGCATAGCCATTAAAGCTAGGTATAAACTCCATTCCTTCAAACCCTAGTTTCTTGTTGCTAGTATTATATTATGATTTCTACACACTATTTTGTTGGAAACTTTTATGTGTGTTGATTGGGGTTGGTGGTATAAAGGGAGTATTCATGGATCTAAGTTTTTATTTTTGTTAGATCTACATTTTTGTAAAAGATTGTTTAACTCATGATTTTAAAACCGAGGTATGGATCTTCATTTCTTTTAAAACCCTAGTTGTGTGTGGGATTAATTTTTGGTTGTTGTTTGATGCTTATGGAAGAAATGAAGCATGTATAGGTCTAAGTTTTATTTTGCTAGATCTAAGTTTTATCTTGCTAGATCTATATTATTGCAAAAATATGTTTATCAAATATGGTTTAAAGCTATATAAGAAGAGATCTTGGTCTTGTATGCTTTATTGATAGCATATATAGGTTTTAAAATTTTTATAACATGTTTTGGTGGGTTTGTATGCTAAAACATGGGAGTAATATTATTTATTGGAGTATAAAATTTATGGGTGAAAAATATTGATTTAAGTCATAAATATTTTATCTTAATATTAAAAATATTTTTGTAATCATGAATATATTTTTTTGAAATTTATTTGGAGTATAAAACTTGTTTAATGGTGATTAGAATTCATTTGGTGTGAAGTAGAAAAAAGAAAGAAAGAAAGAAGCCCAACTGCCTGGATGCAAACCCGGATGGGACCTGGCCGTGCATGGCGCGCCAGTGGCATACAGCCCTGGCCGCGCATGGCGCGCCAGGGTTAGGTTAGGTAAGCAGCGGCAGCCAAACGACGCCGTTTCGGGCCAAGCAGGGAAGCTCGCGCGCAATGCGCGGGCGGCGATCAGGCGCGGGAAATTACCATCCTGCCCCTCCGCCTTATTTTCGCGTTAATTACCAGAATGCCATCCGAAATTAGTTTTAATTAAATTTAATTAATTTAAATACTTTAAACAATCTTATTAAATTTTGTAAAATTAGCAAATGCACAAAAAAAAATATTTAAGTTTTGAACATTAAATCTTATGTTTTCTGAATATATTATATTAATTAATCATTGTTAATTATTATTAAATAATGATTAAGGATAATTAAGAATTGTAAATTAAGTATTTATTATTTGATTAACTTTAAATAATAAATAAACCTAATTAGTTATTATTTATTATTAAATAATAACTAAAGATAATTATTACTTACTAATTAATTATTTATTATTTGATTAACTTTAAATAATAAATAAACTTAATTAGTTATTATTTATTATTAAATAATAACTAAAGATAATTATTACTTACTAATTAATTATTTATTATTTGATTAACTTTAAATAATAAATAAACTTAATTAGTTATTATTTATTATTAAATAATAACTAAAGATAATTATTACTTACTAATTAATTATTTATTATTTGATTAACATTAAATAATAAATAAACCGAATTAGTTATTTATTATTAAATAATAACTAAAGGTAATTCATATTTACTAATTAATCATTTTTTTTATTATTAACTTTAAATAATAAATAAATATAATTAGTTATTATTTATAATAACTAAAGATAATTGTTACTCACTAATTAATTATTATTTGATTAAACTTTAAATAATAATCAAACCTAATTAATTATTATTTAATCTTAAATAATAATTAAAGACAATTAAAAATTTATAATTCGATTATTATTTAATTAATAATTAAATAATAAGTGAATATAATTAGTTATTAATTACTATTAATAATAACTAAAGATAATTAATTAATTACTATTTAATAGTAATTAAATGAAGATAGAGTTAATAAAATAGAGAGAGTTTAATAACCCATTAATTAAACAATCATAACAAATTGTTTAAGGGTTTAATAAATGAATATTACTTAAGAAAGAGTAATGTTAATTAATTTAACAATTATAATAAATTGCTTAAAGGTTAATAAGTGATTATCACTTAAGGGAAACATGGTTAATTAATTAAACCATCAACCTAGAGATCCATTAAAGTGTCTTATAGGATTTATGATAGTTTATTAACTTATGTGTGCTATGTGAATTGCTTAATTGTTAAATAAATAGCATAAGTAAGCGTATCAATATACAACTACGCAGTACTAATTGATAGCTCAACATTATCAATGTTAGGTTCTTCAAGGCCAATTAGTTAAAGCTAGAATTATTTGTAGCTGAGTAAACAGGCAAGTTCCTAACCCTAAACTTCTTACATTATTGCAAGTTCCCTAACTCAAACTCGAGTTATTATTTTCGAAGCATGTTAGTGAATAATTATTGTCGATTATTCACATCTATACTATTTATTGAGATTCGCACATTGTGCAATTGAATTCCTATTCTATTATGATTGAACTGTAAATTTAATTAAAGTTCTTTCAAGTATGAATTGTTTATGAGATCGATCTATGCTATTTGTATCAGCTAGATCCAGCATGTCTAAATTGGTTAAGACAATGGTATTTTAAAAGTTGTTCTTATTAAATTGTTGTGGTAAGAACTCTTGGCTGAGAAAAGGATAAACTTGTTTAAGGCATGATATCAATGGTGGTTATTAAGTGTTTATGCATAAATCACGGGGTATGAGAGGCTGATCCCCTCGATTACCAAAACTTTTTAAGAGGTCCAGCTTACATGCTGAGAACCTTGGAAAACGTCCTTGGTTATTTCAAACCACTCAGTAATTGTCATTCAATTATTCGAATATTCAACTGTTGTTTATTAATTCAATGCTCCTCCACACTCTTATACTGTTGTTGAACATTGAAAGCGAAATTTCCTTCTATCATGATATATCTCTTTGTGTATATACTTGCTAAGCAAATTAGTTGCTTACCCTTGCTATATCATGATCTTTATTTCAGCTAAGGCAGAAACGTCTAGGGGAGACAAAGGAAAAGGGAATGTGCAAGAGTAGATGCCCGTTAGTGCCTATGTACTAGCTATTTCTGAATGTGGTTTGATTAAGTGAACCTTTATTTGTATTAAGAGTACGTTTTATGTTAAGGTTAAAGAACCTTGGGACCAGAATTGTAAGACTTTATTTCCATTCGATAAACAATGTATGTTTATTATTCCGCATTTAGTTAGATAGTATGTTTGTCGTCGAATTATTGTGAGCACCGAATTCGAGGTTTGGAAACCTGGATTTGGGGGCGTCACAAAATCTTTCGCTATTATGTGGATTATATGGGAGCATGATTAAAGTGTTTACAATGTGCAATTATATGACTATATTATTCTATGTGGAACTTGAATTACTGTAAATATACAACGTGAGATGCATGAGGTATGCTATGGGATGCATGATGCATATATATATATATATATATATATATATATATATATATATGAATTGCATAAGATTTATAATGCATGAATAAGATGCATAGTATGAGAATCATGATGCATGGATAAATGCAAACTTATGTGTTACGTGAAGCATGGAATGTGAAAACTGTTAGTTCTTGCTGAGCCGTCGTGCTCATTCTTGCAAAAATAAAACTTTTGCAAATTTTACGATGCAATGCAATTATCTTGATATCGTGATGATAAAGATTAGAGGCGCATGGAAACAGGAAGGTTGCTAAATGTCCCTTTATTGTAATTATTCAGCTGTGATAACAGTATATGATGTACGTGAATTTGACTATGTAAACCTTGAGTTAGAAATGAAGGTTATCCTTTATAATAGTTAAGACGTGACTATGTTAGTTACCTGTTTTAGTAAACTACAAGGATGCCGATGATGTATAAAGGACATTTTTTATAACAAATGTATAGTTGTTGAAAAACATAGTAAATATTCAGGGTTTGAATGAAGTCAGAATTTGAACCTTGCGTTCACATAGAAGATTTTGTAAATGATCATGGTATTTATTCAACCTTGATCATAAGTGTATAATTTAAATGTTACGAAACCTGGGATTGAGAAGAGTTTGAGGTATTAATTATTAATACTTATATTGTTATGGATAGCTATATACAGCAGGTATAGAATTAAATTTGTAATGATTATTAAATGATGTATTAGTTAAGGTCTTCGTACCTGGGATTAGATGGGAACATGTTGTAATAATCTTGTAATTACTTTCATGTAGTAAGATCATATTTTAGTTATAGTTTCGAGACTTGGGACGATAATATTTATATTATATCAATGTAAATATTTTTATTATTCCGCAATGAATTATTGTTAGAATGATGTATGAGTTGCACAGTGATGCACCAGATTCGTGGATAAGGTAACCCGGATTTGGGGGCATCACAGATACATTCAAATATCACAATGTTTCGGATGATGCAGTTAGATTACGTCTATTCCCATTCACTCTGAGGGATAAAGCTAAGAGTTGGCTGCATTCGCTTCCGCTGGGATCTATCATGACCTGGGATGACTTAGCTCAGAAATTTCTTGCGAAATTCTTTCCGTCGGCTAAAACTGCCAAATTGAGGAATGAGATTTCTACTTATGAGCAACAACATGGAGAGTCACTGTATGAGACTTGGGAGAGGTTCAAGGACTTATTGAGAAGATGCCCGCACCATGGACTACCCAAGTGGCTACAGGTTCAGACGTTCTACAATGGGTTAGGTGGTAATACTCGATCTAGCATAGATGCAGCCGCGGGAGGAGCACTTATGGATAAAAAGTTTGATGAGGCTTTTGAATTATTGGAGACAATCGCAGCAAATAACTATCAATGGCCAACTGCGAGGATGAATCATCACAAGGTAGCCGGGGTATTAGAAGTTGACGCAGTCACATCATTAGCAGCTCAGATGGCAGCTATGTCTAAGAAGATCGATGCTATAGCAGAGTCAAAAACTCAACAAGTTGCTTATGTTTGTGAGCTATGCGCGAGATCACATCATACAGATTATTGTCCCATTAATCCTGAAGTAGTGTAGTTTGTGGGTAGCTACCAATGACCTCCAAATCCTTACCAAAACACTTACAATCCGAGGGCAAGGAATCACCCTAACTTGTCATGGAGTAACAATCAAAATTATCAGCAAGCTCCTAGATCATCATATCCCCCTGGAATTCATAATCAACATCAACAAGTAGCTACACATCCGCAACAAGAAAAGAAACCAGATTTGGAAGAGCTGTTGATGAAGTATATGGCGAGTAATGATGTGTTGGTAAAGAGTCAAGCAGCTGCCATCAGAAATCTGGAGAATTAAGTGGGTCAGATGGCCAATATTTTGAACAATCGGCCTCAAGGATCATTGCCAAGTAACACAGAAGTTAACCCAAAGAGAGATGGTAAGGAGCAATGTCAAGCTGTCACACTTAGAGGTGGGAAACAACTTCAGCCGAGCAGTGCGACCGCACTTGAAATACAAGGAGAGGCAGCGCGGCCGCTCCCTTCTCCAGTTACAGTTTCTGCAAAAAATTTGGTAGAAAAAGGAAAGAAAACGGAAACTGAACTGAAAGAAAATGAGAAAGCAAATTAATCTGTAGTAAACCCTCCAGTTCCATATCCACAGAGACTTCAGAAGCAGAAATTAGACAAATAGTTCTCCAAATTCCTTGAAGTTTTTAAGAAGCTACAAATCAACATACCGTTTGTGGAAGCTTTAGAGCAGATGCCAACTATGCCAAGTTCATGAAAGGAATTTTGTCAAGGAAGAAAAAGCTAGAGGATTATGAGACAGTAGCATTAACTGAAGAGTGTAGTGCTATATTGCAAAAGAAGTTGCCACCGAAATTAAAAGATCCTGGTAGTTTCACTATTCCTTGCACTATTGGTAGCTTATCAATCAACAGATGTTTGTGTGATTTGGGTGCTAGCATCAACCTCATGCCCTTATCGATATAGGTCCAGTTGGGTATACCTGCACCGAAACCAACTAGCATCTCTCTTTAGCTTGCAGATAGGTCGGTTACATATCCTAGAGGTATTATGGAGGACATTCTGGTAAAAGTTGATAAATTCATATTCCCAGCTGATTTCATCATTTTGGATTACGAAGAGGACAAAGATATTCCTATCATACTTGGGAGACCGTTCTTAGCAACTGGTAGAACAATCATAGATGTGCAAAAAGGAGAATTAACTATGAGGGTTTAAGACTAAGAAGTGACATTCAATGTGTTCAAAGCCATGAAGTTTCCTACGAATGATGAGGAGTGTTTCCGGATGGATGTGGTAGAGAAAGTGATGATGACGAGTTTGTGAGGACATTGACTAAGGATCCGTTAGAAACTACTTTATTGGGAGATGCTGACATGGACGACTCTGAGATGATGGAGTTTCTTCAGAGATTAGATGAATTGCCAAGAGTACACAAATTCCAAATTCCTTTTGAACCTTTGGAACCTATAGACGAATCCTTAGAGCGCTTGAAGCCATCTCTTGAAATACCTCCCACACTTGAGCTTAAACCGTTACCTAGCCATCTCAGGTATGCTTATTTGGGTGAATCATCTACTTTACCTGTTATTATTGCATCTGTTCTTAACGAATTTCAGGAAAGTAAGTTGATACGAGTTCTTCGAGAGTACAAAACTGCAATCAGATGGACCATTGCTGACATCAAAGGAATAAACTCATCTTTCTGCATGCACAAGATCCTTATGGAAGATAATGCCAAACCTACCGTGGAACAAAAAAGAAGGCTAAATCCTATCATGAAAGAGGTGGTCAAGAAAGAAATACTGAAATGGTTAGATGTAGGAATCATATACCCTATCTCAGATAGTTCATGGGTGAGCCCGGTGTAATGCGTGCCCAAAAAAGGAGGGATGACAATAGTAGCAAATGACAACAACGAGCTAATACCAACACGAACAGTGACAGGTTGGAGAGTGTGCATGGATTACAGGAAACTCAATAAAGCAACCCGAAAGGATCACTTCCCTCTACCTTTCATTGATCAGATGTTGGATAGATTGGCTGGACATGAGTACTATTGCTTATTGGATGGATATTCTGGGTACAATCAGATTCTAATTGCTCTAGAGGACCAAGAAAATACTACGTTCACATGTTCGTATGGCACTTTTGATTTTAGGAGGATGTCTTTCGGATTGTGCAATGCGCCAACGAAATTCCAAAGGTGCATGATGGCAATTTTTTCAGATATAGTGGAACGCAATATGAAGGTTTTCATGGACGATTTTTCAGTATTTGGGGACTTTTTTGATAGTTGCTTGGAAAATCTTATCATGGTACTGAAAAGGTTCGTGGAAACCAATTTGGTGCTTAACTGGGAAAAATGCCACTTCATGGTGCAAGAAGGGATCATCCTCGGGCATAAAGTTTCAGTAAGAGGTTTAGAGGTGGATAAAGCCAAAATTGAGACAATTAAAAACTTACCACCACCAACTTCAGTGAAGGGGATCCGCAGTTTCTTGGGACATGCTGGGTTTTACCGGAGATTCATAAAGGACTTCTCGAAAATCACAAAGCCGTTATGCAGTCTATTGGAGAAAGATGTCTCATTCAAATTTGATAAGGACTGTTTGGCGGCCTTTGAGCTCTTAAAGAAGAAAATGACTACAACACCAGTGATAGTTGCTCCAGATTGGTTAAAGCCATTTGAGTTAATGTGTGATGCTAGCGACTATGCAATTGGGGCTGTTTTGGGTCAACACAAAGAGAAGACCTTTCATGTTATTTATTATGCTAGAAAAACACTATCGGATGCCCAACTCAATTATACAACTACTGAGAATGAGTTGCTTACGGTATTTTATGCATTTGACAAATTCCGGTCGTACTTAATTGGAACTAAAGTGGTGGTATTTACTGACCATTCAGCAATTAGATATCTGATTTCGAAGAAAGATGCGAAGCCCAGATTAATTAGATGGATAATTCTACTCCAGGAATTCGACTTGGAAATCCGGGATAGATAGGGCACGGAAAATCAAGTGGCGGATCATCTCTCGAGATTAGAAAACAATGACCACGTAAAGGGAGACAAAACTGTGATCAATGAGTTCTTCCGGGATGAGCAACTGTTTGTGATAAATGCAGAAGTCCCATGGTACGCTGATTTTGTCAATTATTTGGTTAGCAACGTACTTCCTCCAGATTTGACCAGCCAATAAAAGAAAAAGTTTCTTCATGACGTAAAAAGGTACATGTGGGATGAACCATTCCTGTTCAAACATTGCGCAGATCAAATGATTCGACGGTGCGTTCCACAAAGTGAAATTGAGAGCATCTTACATCATTGTCATGATTCGTTATATAGAGGACATTACAGAGGAGAAAAGACAGTTGCCAAGGTGTTACAAGCAGGATTTTTCTGGCCCACGTTGTTTAAAGACGCCCACCAATTCGTTCAGAGATGTGATAGATGTCAAAGGGTGGGAAATATTTCCAAACGTCATGAGATGCCATTAAATTTCATTTTAGAAGTTGAAGTCTTCGACGTTTGGGGAATAGACTTCATAGGACCATTTCCATCCTCCTTCAACAACCTCTACATCCTTTTGGCGGTTGACTATGTCTCTAAATGGGTGGAAGCCAGTGTTATGCCAACCAATGATGCCAAGGTGGTTTTAAAATTTCTTCAGAAAGACATCTTCACACGATTTGGCACCCCAAGGGCAATTATCAGTGATGAAGGGAGCCACTTCTGCAATAGGTATTTCACAGCTCTCTTAGCTAAATATGGGGTCAACCACAGAATTACAACAGCTTATCACCCCCAAACCAATGGTCAAGCCGAAGTTTTGAATAGGGAAGTGAAGAGAATTCTGAAAAAGATTGTTAGTCCTAATAGAAAAGACTGGTCAATAAAGTTGGATGACGCGTTTTCGGCTTATCGGACAACATACAAGACACCCATTGGCATGTCACCTTACCAATTGGTCTATGGCAAGGCGTGCCACCTTCCTGTTGAACTTGAGCACAAAGCATATTGGGCCATCAGAAAGCTGAACTTTGATCTCACAGCTGCAGGGGAAAAGAGACTTCCCCAGCTTAATGAACTTGATGAATTCCGTCTGCAAGCATACGAGAACTCGAAGTTATACAAGGAAAAAGTTAAAAAGTGGCACGATCAGAAAATTATCAACAGGAAATTTGAGCCAGGACAAGCAGTACTTCTATACAACTCTCGATTGAGATTATTTCCAGGAAAGCTCAAGTCTCGGTGGTCTGGCCCCTTCATTGTCAAACAACCATTCCCTCATGGCGACGTTGAAGTTTTTGGTCACAATCTGGATGAGTCGTTTAAAGTCAATGGACAAAGGTTAAAGCATTATTGGGGTGGTGATTTCGATTGCCAGAAAACCTCAATCACTCTTGCCGATTAGAACTTGAAACAGGGAGTAGTCAGGCTGAAAGACTTTAAATCAAGTGCTAGTTGGGAGGCAACCCATTCTTTAATATCTTTAAGTTGTAATTTTTTGTGATTTTTAGGAGTAACTAGTATTTTTTTAGTTTTGTTTTTATATAGTAGTAAGTAGTTACTTTATGTTTTCTTTTTAGGTTACACATCAGGGCTGCACACCAGACTCAAATAGGAAGGCTAAACATATTCAGTTTCGTGCTGCCATACCAGCGCGGCCGCACCCTAATTATAAAGGAACGCAGCGTGGCCGCGCCCATCCCCAGAAATCAAAAATGTCCTGTTGCCATACCAGCGTGGCTGCGCCCAATCCAAGCCAATTCCAAGCGCGGTCGCGCCATGATCGGTTTCCAAAATTTAAAACAAGTCCAAAACCCGACCCATCAGCTTATTAATTCTTCTTTTCCCGCTTGGATCCTCATTCTCATTCTCCTTTCCATCTTAGAAACGGTTACTTCTCCTTTTCTCTTCCTTTTCCAAATCCAAATCAAATCTTTTCTAATCCAATTCCACACTAAGTCAAACTCTTCAATTCTATAATTCTCCTTCACGATACCAGTCTACATCAACCCTTCTACTGTCAAACCCTAGTTTTTCTCTGTGGCACTATTCTACCCATATCTTCTCTCCTTTCAAATCTTACACTTCCTACATCAAATTCATCCATGCAAAACCCTAAATCTATACATCCAAGGCATTTTCAATTGGGCTTTCCTTGCTTTGTTGTGGGATACCGTGGGAGCGCGTCATGTAAGAACGAAGTAAGTATATTGTGGCTTGGATATTCTCTTCTTCTCAAGGTAATAGTTACAATTGAAGGAATTCTAGACTTGGGCATGCACTGTATTGGGGAATTATGATTTTAAGGCTCAAGTTTACTGTGCTTTCTATATTGTATCGTTTTGTGGATGTGATTTTATTGGTTTGAGAGAGTTTGTTTAGAACCAAGACTACATACTTACTACGTGTACATTTAGAAGATTTCTGTTTGATTTCTATCAAGTTTGGGGGTCACTGAGTTTGTTGTGCATTAAGTATTTGGATTGAGTATCTATGGCCTCAAAACGACAACGAGGTGAATCTTCTAGTTCTCAAGCTCGTACTGAACCTGTTGAATTCGATGGTAGTCGATTTATGTCTGCTGAGGCTGAGGAGTTTTACCAGCGAGTTTTGCTAGGGAAGACGTTTGTTTTGGAACGTGGGCTAAAGCCAGATCCTAGGTTGGATGGCCAAATGATGAGTATGATTCGGGCCATGGGTTGGCTGTTGTTCATGGAAACACCTTTGGCAGCCCCAATATCAGTAGTGCAGGAATTCTATGCAAATGCAAAAATCACTAAGGATGGCACTCCTTTTGTGAGGGGTTGTCAAGTGTCCTATACTAGAGAGAGTATCAATTCCCTGTACCACTTGCCTATTGTTCAACCCAACGATCCAGACTGGCTATACTCTACAAGATATGACACAACATTGGATAGTATCATGAATATCTTGTGTAAGCCTGGCACGGTATGAACGACTAAGCAAGGAACGGATCAGAAATTACATTTTCCTCACACGGCCTTAAGTCGCTATGGTAAGGCCTGGTACAGTTTCATTTGTGCCAACCTGATGCCAACCAGGCATCAGAATGATGTGACTAAGGACCGCACTATTCTGCTATATGGGATTGTGAAGGGAAAGAAAATAGATGTTGGGTATGTAATTAATTAGTCCATTCGCCGGTACCTTCAAGGAGGTACTTCAGGAGGGATCCCACATGCATCTGTGATAGCTCGTTTATGCATTGTTGCTGGGGTGGAGTGGGATGATGGTGAGCCCGTGCAGCTTCCTATGAACACCATTGATCATGCTACGATTGAAAAGTATAAGGTTTGGACTGGTGCTCCTTCTCATTCCCGTGGGGCAGGATTTCTCTTGGTGGATCAAAGTGAGAGTGAAGAGGCATCCGATCAGCCGATAGCCGAACTTGAGCAGCCTTTGAATGTGTCTCAGGCTAGGTTGGATCGAATGGAGAGGCACTTGAACCGACAGATGGATGCTATTCACACCAGTATGACTGAGCTTCGATCCTTCTCCACACAACTTTTGGACAATTTTTCTCAAGCTTTTTCTCAATTGGGTGTTTAGGTCCAATTCCTGACGTAGTGTTGCTCCAGCTTATCCTCCCCCAGACACACCTTCAGATGGGGAGGCTGCAGATGATGCTACCTCCGACTGGTTTAGGAGTCACTGATTGAACGCTCGCTACATGGGTGACTTTGAAATGCCTAAGAGAGCCTAGCATTGCACAGTCAAACATAAATACGAGATGGAGCATAAAACGCACTCGTAGAAGAATAAGGATAGAAATAAGCCTTGTAAGAACCCTCATGCTTAGTGATTGCTTAGTTTTGGTTGGATTTGTCATATTGGCGTGAATTAAAGTGAAACTAGATCATTCTTGTTGTAGAGTTAGTTATGTGGCTAAATTTTGAAGTATGGTCAGTTAAATTGATTAATGAGCACACACACACAACTTAGGTAATGACAAGTGTATATTGTTTGATTGATTGGGATTATTAGTTCATATTGACTGGATTTACTGTTTCAAGTGCGTTGTTGATATCTCTGAGGCTAAACGTTAAGATGTATGCTGGCTATTGATTGGATTCCTAGGCACGATAGTTGTTAGTTGCATTCATGGCATTGTGTTGCATTGTGTTGCTTGGGGACAAGTAATAGTTTAAGTTTAGGGGTATTTGATAAGTAGGTTTTATACTTACGAATCAGATACCAATGAATGTAGATTATTGTTTATTTCCTTGGATTGTAGTTACTTTTCATGCATTCTATGTGTTTTTGTAGGTTGCACATGTTGGGGATTAACTTGGCGAGAATTGAGTGGAATCAACAGTTGCAGATGCAGAGTTGCGGGAAATCAGTGCAGCGCGGCCGCGCCCAAAATGACCTAGGGAGCAACGCGGCCGCGCCGATCTCTAGAGTTGAAAAAGAATTGCTTTCCAGTGCAGCGCGGCCGCGCCCCAGTCAAGCTTATTTTCAGCGCTGCCGCGCCGGTTCGGGAGTTGACCAGATTTGACTTTTCAATTAATTAAAGCAACTCGATGTGTAATTTGTTTTCAGACTTCTAGATTAGTTAGGATTTTTATCAGATATTATAAATAGTTGTTTTAAGTCAATTTTAAGGGGTTGAACTTATTATTAGAAAACCCTAGTTTTGGAACAAATTGTGAAGACTTGAAGCAAGTTGCTAGCATGAGGAAATCTAAGCAGGAGCTAGAGAGAGATTCAAGGATTACTCATCAGTTTTTGTTCTTCTCTCTTTCTTTTATTTTGACTTTTGAATGCTATTAAATTTATGGATGATGGATTCTAGTTTAATTATGAACTAAATTTCTTTTCAAGGCTATAATGGATCTTATTGTGTAGTTTTGTTTGACATGCTTCATGGATAATTATGATTAGTTATTATTGGATTGTCTATTATGGTTTATGCATAATTGCTTAATTATTTGGCCAGTAATTACCGGGACAATCTATATGAACTCGAGAGATGAAGTATAGGTTTAGATCTGACCATAATAGCATGTGATTGTGCATTCTACTTATCGTTGGAATTCATAATTTGTGTTCAGGATAGAATATACCTATTCACCACATGTAATCTGATAGGGAACCTGAACTTTAAATCCTTTTTAATTGTAATTCACATAGAGATATAATGGATTAGTTAACTAGGGTGATTATCTTGAATCTATCATTTGTGGATTTGAGTTGAGTTGTTTATAAAACATTGAGAGATGGTCATAAATACTGATGAGTTTTCGATTAGCAATCCAAAATAATTAGCATAATCCAAAGGGAAGTGTGTTGAGCAAAGTGAAACAATAAGTAAAGTTGTAGTCTTAAGTCTTTAAAAATCTGTTTTCAAACTTGTGGTAGTAGTTTAATTAGAATTAATTAGTTAAATTCAGAAATCTTTGATCATTTGTTTAATAAAATTGGATTAATTTAGGATTGAAATTTGTCATTATAAACTCAATTTTTCTCTGTGGGACAATACTTTACTTTCACTTTATTACTTGTGTACTGCGTATACTTGCGTATTTTGCTAGTATAGATTTAGGCAAACACTAGTGGGAGGGTAATAGATCTTGAAGGGGTTCAAGAACCACAAAGCACTTTAAGTCAAACCGAGGAACCTGTAGATAGACCTATTGTACCACAACCGAATCGTAAATCTAGAAGAGTACCGAAGACACCTAGAAGGTATGAATTCATCATAGAGGATGATGATGAGGTACACATCATAGAGGATGATGATCCAATTATATACGATGAGGCTATGAGTAGTAGACACCCAAAGAAATGGCAGATGGCCATGAAATCCAAAATGGGCTCCATGTATGAGAACCAAGTATGGACTCTGGTTACTCCACTGAGAGGCATAGTGCCTATAGAGTGAAATTGGGTCTTTAAGGGAAAGACTGGGACAAATGGCAAGGCGGAGACCTATAAGACCAGACCTATTTAAAAGGTTTCAAATAAAGTCAATGAGTTGACTGTGATAAACCTTATTACCGAGTAATGCTCAAGTCCATTTGGATTTTGCTTGTGATTGCAGCTTATTATTATGAAATCTGGCAAATGGATGTGGAGACATCCTTTCTCAATGAAGATTTGAGGAGAATGTATGTATGATACAACCAGAGAAATTTGTTTCAAAGGTTGAAGCAAATCGTGTATGTAAGTTACAATGATCCATTTATGGATTAAAGCAAGCTTCTCAAAGATGGAACATTCGTTTTGATGGGACAATTAAAAGAGTTTGATTTTATCAAAAATGAGAATGAACCTAGTGTGTATAAAAGGGTCAGTGGGAGCGCTGTGACATTCCTAGTATTATATGTTAATATACTACTGATAAGGAATGACATACCAGTGCTACAATCAGTAAAGATAAAATTGTCTAAACATTCCTCCATTAATAACTTGGGAGGAGCATCCTATAAATTGGGGATATAAATCTATATAGATAGATTTAAAAGGATGCTAGGCTTAACCCAAGGAACGTATATTTATTCGATGCTAAAGGCGTTTAGCATGACAAACTCCAAGAGAGGAGCCATGAAGTTTATCTCTCTAAAATTGTCTCTAATTGAAAGAGAGATCACATGAGTTACTATCATGTATGCAATGAATATACAAGGCCTGATATTGATCAGTCATATTCTGGAGAAGATCACTGTAAGATAATGAAAAAGATCTTTAAATACTTAACTGGTACTAAGGATATGATTATGATTCATGGTCGGTCTGAATTAAAACTAGAGGGTTAAACAGACTCAGGTTTTTCAGACTGACCAAGACGATGACAAATCCACTTTAAGGTAAATCGTTACCTTGAATGGTGGTGCAGTGAATTGGAAAAGTTCCAAACAGCAAAGAGTTGTTGGTTTAGTGACAAAGACAAAGTATATAGCTGTAAGTGAAGCTGTAAGTTGATTGTTTGGATGAAAAGTTCATCACAGAACTAGGAATAGTTCCTAAGTCTCATCTTGGATTCAAACATGTGTTGAGGCACTTTCATTTGATTAGTAGAATCATTGAAATAGGAGAAGTCACTATAGAGATAGTGGACTCTCAAGAACAACATTGCATATCCATTTACTAAAGCTTTATCCAACAACAAGATGATCATCACTTAGAGAAGAAGTGTATTAGATACCATGGCGATTGGCTTTAGTGCAAGTGGGAGATTGGAAGTAGTATGCACACGAGCCAATCATATTTGATATGATGTAGCATATACTTTGTAATCTTATTCGGTTATTAAAGACATTTTTCATTATCTACATAATGTTGTTATATTAATATGCGATAAACCCATAGTTTTAAGTAATGCTTTTAGAATCATGATGATGATCATGCTAATAAGATCTAAATTCTTAGATAGCTTAAAACTAAAATCGTTCCTAATCGATTGGATTACTAAAAAAGGGATTAGTTAATCCGGATAGATTAGTACATACATTGCTTGCTCTTATGAAGAGGATGATTGATCTCATAATCATTTGTGTGGAGACACTAAAGCAAGTATGTAGGTGCTTATTGGAGAATAAGTTCACTGAACGTGGCTCGCTAAGGAATACCTAATGAAGTTTTACTCACCTGTCAATAGGAATTCCTCTAGTGATAGTAGTACAAGTGATCCTTGGACTTGAGATCATCATAGTATCTTATGTATGATGAGTTATACTTTGACATGTCCCTTAAGACCTTTAAGGTATATCAAAGGGTATGATTGAGTATAATAAGTTGTACATGGAGATAGGTGAATGATCAACAAAGAATCTACCACGTCTAGTAAAAGATGTAAATGTCCTATGTGATTCGGTAAATGACAACTCAGTAGTCCTTGGCCAAGACAGAATGAAATTAGAAAGGAGTTTCTAATTTGCATTATTTAGAGTTGTGTATTTAGGAATCGAAATACATATAATTAAATAAAATAAGACTTGACAGTAATTCCATATCTTATATTTAATTGGGACATTGTATGGTAGAAGGATTGAATTGTACGGTAACTATTCACTGAAAGGTTGTTTTGTGATTAATGTTGAAATCTATATTATCTGGAAAGTCGTTGATCGCTAAGGAGGCTTACCTTTATTGTACAATAAATATTATTTAATTAAATGAATTAAATAGTTTAATTTATTTATTTAAATAAGATTAGAATTGTTCTAATTGATTTATTCACAACCGGTTTAATATGAAGAACCTAAAGGGTCACACCGCAAAAGGAAAATATTTGTTTAAGAAGTAAATGACATAATTGTAATAATAAGTTAAGTGTATTTAATTTAATCTATGGAGATAGAATAAATTAAATAGATTAATATCTATTATTTAATATTTTGGAAATATTAAATATAAATTAATAAGAGGAGTCTTATTATTATTATTACTATTACTATTATTTAATTCCTAATAGGGATTGAGAATTAATTAATAGAAGTACTCTCTCATGAATTCCTAATTAGATTAAGAGTTTAATTTAATTAAAGGAGTTTAATTAGAATAGAAACCCTAATCCTAAATAGTTTAGGGGAGGGTTTTCCTACATCTATAAATAAGAGAAGTCTTATTATAGATTAGGGTTACACACTCTTGCATAAGAATTGTGGAGAGTACTTACAATTTTTATAGAGATCGAAATTAGGGTTTTGTAGAAAGTAATATGCCCTCAAGCCAATTATATTTGATGTAATAAGCATTTACTTTGTAATCTTATTCAAATATTAATAATAGAATAAAAGGCATATTTTATCCATGTTAATTGGTTGAATTAATAAATGTGATGAACCCATAGTTTTCGAGTAATGCTTTTAGAATCATAATGAGATCATGCTAGTGAGATCTAAATTCAAGAAAGCTCAAAACTAAAATGTTCCTAATCGTTGGATCACTAATATTGGGATTACTGATCCAGATAGATTAGTACATACTATGCTTGATCTTTAGAAGATGATGATTGATCTCATAATCATTTGTGTGGAGACACTAAAGCAAGTATGTAGGTGCTTATTGGAGAATAAGTTCACTGAACGTGACTCGCTTAAAGAACCCTAATGGAGTTTTATTCACCTGTCAATAGGGAAGTCCTTAAGTGATAGTTGCACAAGTGATCCTTAGACTTGAGATCATCATAGTACCTTGTGTATGTTAAGTTATACTTTGTCATATTCCTTAATACCTTAGGGTATATCATAGGGTATGTACGGGTATAATAAAGTATACACGGAGGTAGGTGAATGATCGACAAAGGATCTACCACTTCTAATAAAGGGAGAGAATGTCCTATGCGATTTGATAAATGACAACTCAGAAATCCCTGACCAGGGTTGAATGAAAATTAGAAAGGAGTTTCTAATTTACATTAATCGGAGTTGTGCATTCTTAAATCGAAATGCATATGATTAAATAAAATAAGACTTGTCAGTAAATCCATGTCTTATATTTAATCGGGACATTGTATGGTAGAAGGATTGAATTGTACGGTAACTACTGCTGAATAAGTTCTATGTGATTAAACGTTGATTTCATATTATACAGATAGTCATGATACATTATCGTAAGGTGTCCCTCATGATATAGAATAAATATTATTTATTTATATATGAATTAAAGACGTTTAATTCATTATAAATAATATTAGAATAGGTCTAATTTATTTATTCTACGACCGGCATAATATTGAACCTAAAGGGTCACACCGCAAAAAGAATAATATTATATTGGAAACAATTGGCTTAATGATAATAAATTGAGCATTTAATTTATTAGTTGAATAAATTGAAATGCTTAATATTTATAATAATATATTTGGAGAAATATTGAATTATAAATTAATGAGAGAAATCTTATTATTATTATTATTATTTAATTCTTAATTAGATTGAGAATTAAATGAAATGCAAATGTAAATTAAATAAAATACAAATGCAAATTAAAGATTGGAAGAATACTTGCTTAATGTTGATTAAACAAGTAACATGTGTTAATTGCATACATGTATAACATGTGGGTTAGGTGGAATATGTATACTTACATTTTGTGTAAGTATACTATACTTGCAAGTATCCTATATTGATTAGGGTTTCCTAATTAACCTACTTGAATGAACTAGCCTTCATCTTAAGAGTTAAGAGAAAATTTAAGAATATATGAAAAATAGATATGATCTAAATGTTCTTGAATAATAGTTCTTGTTGTTCTAATTATTCTTAAGAGTTAGGAATAAAAGAATTAATTGGATTAGCCATCCAAGATTTCTAGGAAATCAAATATTGTTCCTTGTATAATTGTTCTTGGTGGATTACCTTTAGACTGCTACATACACTTTGTAGCTTAAGTTTGATCCAAGGATTGAAGATTGGAGGAGGTTGAAGAAATCAAAAGAGGAGTAGATCTTGTAGCGGTTCAAGAGTTGAATCTTCAAAGGTATTATTTCTTGTTATTCCTCTTCAATTAATAGCTATGCATAAGGTGATTCATGGGTAAGTTGCAAAAATTTTAATTTTCATTTTTCGTTGCGTATTTCAATATGATTGTGATTTTGTAAACTTATAGTGGTATCAAGAGCTATCCTTATGCGTACTATTAATTGTGTCAATCATATATATGTTTATATGTATTTAGAATAATTTTTTTGGGTATAATTGTTAGTATGAAATTATGTTTTTTTTTGAAAAACATCAAAATAAAAAAAAAAAAAAACTGTTCACCGGGAACTGTTCACGGGCACTGTTCATGGGCACTGCTCATATATAAATTTTTTTTTATTTTTTTTTATTTTTATTTGTTAATTTTCCAATTTTAAAATTTCAATGTTAAAAATAAAGATGTTTATTTTGGACTTGGAATTGGTTTAAAATAAAGTAGTTTATTTTAATTAATATTGGATTTCAATTTTGAACAAAGATTCTAAATTTTTATAAAGGAGTTTATATTAATTTGGAATGGATTAAAATAAAGAAGTTTATTTTAATTGGATTTTGGATTTCTACTAGTCAATTGCCCATTAAATGATATCAATTATATATATTGAATGTTTATTTATTCATGAGATGAATGGTTTTATATATGTTGATATATATAGGGGATGATTAAGGACTATTGACCAATGTGATTGGATTTAATTTGAATGGATGCTTGAATGAATGGTTTTATTCATAATGGGGTCTGCGTACCTCGCCTATCTAAATTTCTAAATGTAATTTCTATCTTTCTCCTATGTACTTTCCCTTGACTGTTGATCAAGGTTTCTATTTTGTTAAAATAGAGTGTAATAGGATTTTGTAAAGTTACTCAAGAAATTGGAACCGAAGAGCAGGAGCATTGAAGACCCATTTGTAATGAAGCCTGAGTTGAATGTAATAGTTATATTCAAATTTATTCTTGCACCCTAGGTTTGACCTATTGATTTACTCGGTGGCTCGAGTGAATCAAATTAGATTAAGTCCATAATCATCCCATATAGAATATAGTATTCTATGAATGCATGCTTATAATATATATATTAAATATATTATTATTCATGTTGATGAATGTTTAATATGACGCGTATTTATATATATACTTGCATGCGTGCTAAACAAGATGAGACCATTAATAACAAAACCCTTATTTCAAAATATTAAATTGAATACGTTTAAAGGTATTTCAAAAATATCAAACGTAGCCTTCTAGCATGATAAAACAATAGAGTATTAATTATTTAATATTAGTTTGTTGTGCACACACAAGACTCATATTAAAATTTTAAGATGTTGTCTTTATTACATTAAAAATGTTTTATAAGGAATTGAACAATACTAGTTTTGTTGTGCACACACAAGGACTATATTTTTCTATTCGCTTATATGGAAATACTAGGTGAAACTTAACTTGGATTATTTTAGTTCGGATGTGCACACACTTGACTATTATAATCTAAGAGACAAAATACAAGGAGTTACATAGTTGATGTAATTGACAAGAGTTGTCTACCCTTTGAATAAATATATGGTTTGTTGTGCACACAAAAGGCTGCATATTTATGTCAATAGGATCCTTACTCACTAAACAGATTTTTCAAAAATTTGTCAAACTATATATGGAGGGTCATATAGTTTGAATAAAATAGTGGGAGACACTTTTTAATAAAGACCTATATTAAATTGGTGTTTAATAAATTGAATGCATGCTAATGTTGTTTAAATCACAAATTCATTTTCAGAATTTTACAATGGCCCATTCACTATCACTGCGGAGCATATTGGATGCTAATAAACTAACCGGACCGAACTACATGGATTGATTAAGGAATTTGAGAATTGTTCTCACCGCTGAAAAATTATCTTATGTCCTTAATTTGCCTGTTCCTGCAACTGTTGCAGAAACTGCCTCTGAGGAAGAGATTACTACTTTTAAAAAGTGGCAAGATGATGCTATGGTAGCTCAATGCATCATGCTCGCATCCATGAGTAACGAGTTACAACGTCAATATGAGAAAATGGATGCACCTGCTATATTGCTTCACTTGCAAGAGTTGTATGGTGAACAAAGTAGGTCTGCAAGATATGAGATATCTAAGGAGCTCTTCCGATCTAGAATGACCGATGGCCCTGCAGTACAGGCACATGTCCTCAAAATGATCAATTTGATTGAACAATTGGGACAACTGGGTTTTGTAATGGATGGAGAGTTGAGCCAAGATTTGATCTTGCAGTCACTCCTGGACTCCTACTCATAATTTGTTGTGAATTTTCACATGAACAAGCTTGATGTCAGCTTGCCTGAATTGCTTAACATATTGAAAACTGCAGAGAGTCACTTTCCATCCAAGAAAGACCAAGTCTTACTGATAGGTGAATCTTCCAAGAAAAGGAAGTGGCCCAAAGGATCTTCTGCAAAGAAGAAAAATTCTAAGAAGGCAAAAGGAAAGGTAACTGATAAAGGTAATAAGAATAAAACTAATGCGGATAGCAAAGGAGTTTGCTTCCACTGCAATAAGCCTGGACATTGGAAAAGAAACTGCAAGGATTACCTTGCAGAGGCAAAGCAGAAAAAGCTTGTTGAAGCTTCAGCTACACATACAGGTTTGTTTATGATTGAGATAAATCTTTTTGTAAGTCAAAATTCTACTTGGGTATTGGATACCGGCTGTGGATCTCACATATGCAATTCTTTGCAGGGAATAAGTAGAAGTAGAAAGCTAAACAAAGGAGAAGTAACTCTACAGGTGGGAAATGGAGCAAAGGTTGCTACATTAGTTGTGGGGACTTATTGTTTACGGGAAAATCTATCAATTTAGTAAATTGTTATTATGTACCTGTTCTCATTAGAAACATTATATCTATTTCTATGTTGGACAAAGAAGGATTCGATGTTATATTTAAGAACAATGGTTGTTCTATTTATAATAATAATGTTTTGTTTAGAACTAGTAGATTAATTGATTGACTTTATGTAATAGCCAGAACTTTAAGTCGTATTGTAAATAAATATATTAATTAAATATTAATGTTATTGAAAATTTTGTGACATATAAGGAATGATATATGTGGCTAATTGTTAGTTAAAGGAGGTCCCAGTAATAGTTATTCGATTTAGTAGACTAACCTAGGAATTTTATTATCAAGCAATTGATAAGACAATGAGTTAATTAAATATTCAATTCAATTGAATATAGTAAGTAAATGAAATTGTAAATTAATTAATATGAGTATTAATTAATGAGGATTAGGTGAAATATGAATAATAAACTTTAATGGTCCAATTAGTAAGAAAACACTAATGGGCTAGCCTAATGGATTAATTAACCAAGCCCACTCATTTAAATTAAACATGAACTTGGATAATTAGTGTGTGGATTAACTATATTAGCCCAACAACTAATTAAAGTAGTAGCTAAGCATGGGTTAAAAACCTTGGCAACTAGTAGCCCAAATTAATTTAAACAAAGCCCAAATTGTGAGCCCACTTGAAAGATATTTTGAGAGACTTGTTAATATCATTAAAGCAATAAAAGAAAAAGAAAATTTGGACAAGAAATGGAAGTGGGCTGCCGGCCATAGCCCCACATGGGGGGGTGAGTTGTCATGTATTTGCTAGCTTGCTTGTTAAGATTGATAAAGTAGTACATTTGATAATGACAAGCTATCACCAAGTTGTCAAAAGTTGGTACCTTGCAATAATGATAAAATGGATAGATATAGTTAATATATCTATAGTTAATGTAAGTAATTAGTGTAAAGCCAAGCAATGATCTTCTTCATTTGGTAAAGTTAGAGAGAGAAAAATTAAAGAAAAAACTAGAGAGAAACCTAGAAAGCTTAAGAGTAAAAAAATTTGCAAAAGAGGAAAGAGGTTGCGGCCACCTAGGGGAGGAAGAAGGAGATCTTGTGAATGCCATCAAGTTTCATCTCCTACTTTGGAAAGCAAAGGAAGAGAGCAATCAAGCTAAGAAGGTATACTAACTAACCTAAAAACCCTAGAAAACCCTAATCTTGCTTTTCATTTTAATTTTATGGTAGAAAGTTATCATCATGGTTTGTAAATATTTAGAATCATGATAAATATGTCTATGTTTGATGATATGTGGTTTGGTATGTGATGGTATGGGTTGGTATAGAAAAATTAAACTAGAAGCTTGAAAACCTTTTTACCGACACACAAACCGTAGCTTGTTGGAATAAATTATGTGTTTTAAAATCTATACATGCTATTGTTGATTTTCATTTTTTTTGAGTTTTAAGGGGTAAGTTAGAAAAAGAACCTCGTTGGAATCATTGAAAAAGAAGTTAAAATGAGAGAGTTAGGTAATTTTTACCAAAACACGTGACTGTCATAGGGCTGTGCCGAACAGTCCACTTCCGGGCCACTTTCAGTGGTCAAAACTTGTCCAAATTTGGTGTTTGATGATGGAAAATTGTAGTTCGGAAAGATACGAATCCAAAGGTACTAACTGGACCCTCATACGAGTTATAGATTTCATTTTATGAGCGTTTCCGTAAGTGACCTCAAAACTGAAAACAGGAAAAACCCGCTGACCCCTAGTTCCCGTGCACTGTTTCGAACCGTTAGAAAGTGCAATAAATTCCGATCTTTTTACCACTGAAACTATAGGAGGTTATGTACCACCTGTCCAAAATTGGTCGAATTCCGACTTGTAATAAAGAAACTACGGCTAAAATAAAAACGTAGAGTTTTCCGACGAAAACGGCTAAAATTGGAGTTCTATAAATGCGATGACCACGGAATTTTAACTGGGAGTACTTGTTAATATGTGTAAGATGCTATCAAAAATTTGGAGTCATCGGAGTTGCGTAAGATAGTGATCATTTTTCTTAGTTTCGAAAGTTAAAAACGGACATGTGAACAATGTTAAAAGAAATTAAAAAAATTTATAAGGAAAGTATTTTTGAGTTTAGAATATATGTTCATATGTGTGGCAAGACTTGGAGAAAATAAGAATCGATCGATAAAAGAGATTGAATCATTTTAAGAATGCAGGCTTCCAATCCAGCTTGCTGAATTGTATGAATCCAGCTTGCTGAATTGTATGAATCCAGCTTACTGAATTGTATGAGTCCAGCTTGCTGAATTGAATAGTGTGCATCTACGTTGCTAAATTATAAGTTAGTTCGAATCCAGGATGCTGGATTGGGAAAAACAGTTTGATGAATTGAATAGAGCGAATCCAGGATGCTGGATTAGGGGGATAGTTTGAATCCAGTTTGCTGGATTTGAAATCCAGTTTGCTGGATTGAGTATTTAACCTACTTAATCATAAAGATAGACTTATATAAGGAAAGATTAAGCAGTGAAGTGATTATAAGATTATCAAAGGATAATTATAACACTAAGACTTTAAAGTATTGTCTAATACTAAACTATGTGACTGACTATTAGACCTTGTAATGTAAAGCAATGACATTATGGGTGAAATGTGTGATGCTAATTGAGAGATCAATCTTATAAATGATAGGTCTTTCAAAAGAAGTCATATTAAATTGCGTAGCAGTAGTCAGCGATCAAGGCAAGTTCCCTAACCTTACTCAAATTTATATTGAGCAAGTTCTTAACTTACACAACTTCGTACATTGTGTAAGATCCTGATTATTGATATGAACTTTTATATACTGCAAGTTCTCTAATTCAACCTTGAATTATTATTTCAGCACCTGTTAGTGGATAATTATTTTTGATTATTCCACATCCTTGATAATTATTGTTATTCGCACTAGGTGCAATTGAATTCCTGTTCTGTTATTGTTGAACTGCGAATTAGTTAAAATTCTTTCATTCATGAACTATTTATGAGATAGATCTATGCAAGTTGTATCAGCTAGATCAAGCATGTTTAAATTTGTTAAATCAAATCAATTTTAAAAGCTGTTCCTAACCAATTAATTTGGTAAGGATTCCAGACTGAGAAAAGAACAACTTTTAAGGCATTATATTGGAAAACAATTATCTGCCCGTCTTATTAAGTGATTATGCATATTCGACGGGTATGAGAGGCTGATCCCCTCGATTACCAAAACTTATTTAGAGGACCAGTTTAAATACTGACAACCTCCGTATACGTTCATGGTCTTTGTTGACCACTCAGCTTAATCTTCCAATTATGGAAACTTGAATTCTTATTCTTTCACAATTGATATTTATTGTTGAAAGTTTCAAAGGTTAAATTCCTTTCTAATCATGATATATCTTCTTTGTGATTAAACTTGCTAAGCAAACTAGTTGCTTACCCTTGCTATATCATGACGTTTATTTCAGCTAGACCGGAAAGTTCCAAGAAAGATAAAGGGAAAGGCAAAGCTCAGGAATAGACTTATGTGAATGTTTAATTATCGTATTATCTGATGTAATAATTTTAGATAAACCTTTTGTAATATTAAGGGTATGTTTAAGTTAAGGTTATTAGACCATGGGATTTGATGTAGAACCTTATTTAAATGAACAATTTATGTTTATTATTCCGTAATAGTTCATAGAATGGGTATAATGTTGATGGATCGTGAGCACCGAATCCGAGATTAGGGAACCCAGATTTGGGGGCGTCACACTTTACTTACTTAACTTACATGAAAATATTTTTCAAACTGAACAAACTTGTAAAAGAAAAAGAGATGAAGTAAATCACACTTTCATTTGGCACTGTAGACTCGGTCACATCAATGAAACAAGATTAAACAAGTTGCATATTGATGGTCTTTTAGAACCTTTCGATTTTGAATCATATCCAACTTGTGAATCATGTCTCATGGGTAAAATGACTAAATCTCCATTTAGTGGAAATGGAGAAAGAGTTGTAGGGTTGTTAGAGTTGGTACACACAGATGTCTGTGGACCTATGACAACACATGCTAGAAGAGGGTATTCGTATTTTATTACATTCACTGATGATCATTCAAGATTTGGATATGTGTATTTAATAAAATACAAATCCGAATCATTTGAAAAGTTCAAAGAATTCAGAAGTGAAATAGAGAAACAAACTGACAAAAACGTTAATATTCTTTGATCAGATCGAGGAGGAGAATACTTGAGCAATGAGTTTCTTAATCATCTCAAAGAAAATGGTATTCTCTCTCAATGGACGCCTCCTGGTACGCCACAATTAAATGGTGTATCTGAAAGAAGGAATCGTACCTTGTTAGACATGGTGCGGTCCATGATGAGTTTCACCGACCTTCCAATATCATTCTAGGGTTATGCCCTAGAAACGGCTGCATATCTACTAAACAGGGAGTAAACCCAGTCTTAAGCATGTTAAAATTTGGGATTGTAACGCTTATGTAAAGAAGTTACAAAGCGACAAACTTGAGGCTAGATCTGACAAGTGCAAATTTGTGGGGTATCCTAAAGAAATTTTAGGATATTATTTCTATAATCCTACCGAGCAAAAGGTGTTTGTTGCCAAACACGCTACCTTCTTGGAAAAGGAGTTTATCCTTGAAGGGGCTAGTGGGAGGAAAATAGATCTTGAAGAAATTCAAGAACCACAAATCACTACAGATCAAGTGGATGAACATGTTCAAGTAAATATAACTTATGTACCACAACCGAGTCGTAAATCTGGAAGAGTGCTGAAATACCTAAAAGGTATACACTCATCATAGAAGATGATGATGAGGTACGCATCATAACTGATAATGATCCAGTAACATATGATGAGGCTATAAGTAGTAAACACTCTGAGAAATGGCAAATATCCATGAAATCCGAAATGGACTCCATATATGAAAACCAAGTATGGACTTTGGTTACTCCACCTAAAGGCATTGTGCCTATAGGGTGTAAATGGGTCTTTAAGAAAAAGATTGGAGCAGATGGCAAGGTGGAGACCTATAAGGCCAGACTGGTTGCAAAAGGTTTCAAACAAAGACAAGGAGTTGACTATGATCAAACCTTCTCACCAGTAGCCATGCTCAAGTCTATCCGGATTTTGCTTACGATTGCAGCTTACTATGACTACGAAATCTGGCAAATGGACGTGAAAACGGCCTTCCTCAATGGGAAACTAGATGAGGATGTATATATGATACATCCAGAGGGTTTTGTTTCAAAGGTTGGAACAAATCAAGTATGTAAGTTACAAAGATCCATTTATGGATTGAAGCAAGCTTCTCGAAGTTGGAACATCCGTTTTGATGAGACAATCAAAGAGTTTGGTTTTATCAAAAATGAGGATGAACCATGTGTGTACAAGAAAGTTAGTGAGAGTGCTATGACATTCCTGGTATTATATGTTGATGATATATTACTTATAAGGAATGGCATACTGATGCTACAGTCAGTTAAAATTTGGTTATCTAAACACTTCTCCATGAAGGACTTGGGAGAAGCATCCTACATATTGGGGATAAAGATCTATAGAGATAGATCAAAGAGGATGCTCGGCTTGACCCAAGGTGCATACATTGATTAGATGCTAAAAAGGTTTAGCATGTAAGACTCCAAGAGAGGGCTCATACCGATGAGTCATGGAGTAAATCTCTCTAAGAAATTGTCCCCAAAGACACCTGAAGAGAGAGATCGCATGAGTCAAATACCTTATGCTTCGGCAATAGGATCCATAATGTATGGAATGATATGTACCAGACCAGATGTTGCTTATGCACTTAGTGTAACAAGTAGATATCAGTCTAATCCTGGAGAAGAACACTGGAAAGCTGTGAAAAACATCTTGAAGTACTTAAGAAGAACTAAAGATGTGTTTCTAGTATATGGTGGGTCTGATTTGAAACTAGAGGGATTTACAGACTCAAGTTTTCAAACTGACCAAGATGACAGTAAATCCATGTCAGGGTATGTATTTACCTTGAACGGTGGATTAGTGAGTTGGAAGAGTTCCAAACAACAAACAGTTGCTGACTCAGTGACAGATGCAGAGTATATAGCTGCAAGTGAAGCTGCAAAGGAAGTTGTTTGGATGAAGAAGTTCATTTCTGAACTCGGGGTAGTTCCTAGCATTACTAGACCCCTTCCGGTTCATTGTGACAACACTGGAGTTGTTGCACAGGCTAAGGAACCTAGGTATTATCAGAAATCCAAACATGTATTGCGGAGATTTTATTTAATTAGAGAAATTATTGAAAGGGGAGATATCACCTTAGAAAGAGTGGACTCTCAGAACAACATTGCAGATCCATTTACTAAAGCATTATCGCAAGATCAATTTAATCGCTATTTCGATAAAATGGGTATTAGATACCAAGGTGATTGGCTTTAGTGCAAGTGGGAGATTGAAAATAATATACCCTCAAGCCAATTATATTTGATGTAATAAGCTTTTACTTTGTAATCTTATTCAAATATTAATAATAGAATAAAAGGCATATTTTATCCATGTTAATTGGTTGAATTAATAAATGTGATGAACCCATAGTTTTCGAGCAATGCTTTTAGAATCATGATGAGATCATGCTAGTGAGATCTAAATTCAAGAAAGCTCAAAACTAAAATGTTCCTAATCGTTGGATCACTAATATTGGGATTACTGATCCAGATAGATTAGTACATACTATGCTTGATCTTTAGAAGATGATGATTGATCTCATAATCATTTGTGTGGAGACACTAAAGCAAGTATGTAGGTGCTTATTGGAGAATAAGTTCACTGAACGTGACTCGCTTAAAGAACCCTAATGGAGTTTTATTCACCTGTCAATAGGGAAGTCCTTAAGTGATAGTTGTACAAGTGATCCTTAGAATTCTTGATCATCATAGTACCTTGTGTATGTTAAGTTATACTTTGTCATATTCCTTAATACCTTAGGGTATGTCATAGGGTATGTACATGTATAATAAAGTATACATGGAGGTAAGTGATTGATCGACAAAGGATCTACCACTTCTAATAAATGGAGAGAATGTCCTATGCGATTTGATAAATGACAACTCAGAAATCCCTAGCCAGGGTTGAATGAAAATTAGAAAGGAGTTTCTAATTTACATTAATCAGAGTTGTGCATTCTTAAATCGAAATGCATATGATTAAATAAAATAAGACTTGTCAGTAAATCCATGTCTTATATTTAATCGGGACATTGTATAGTAGAAGGATTAAATTGTACGGTAACTACTGCTGAATAGGTTTTATGTGATTAAACGTTGATTTCATATTATACGGATAGTCATGATACATTATCGTAAGGTGTCCCTCATGATGTAGAATAAATATTATTTATTTATATATGAATTAAAGGAGTTTAATTCATTATAAATAATATTAGAATAAGTCTAATTTATTTATTCTACGACCGACATAATATTGAACCTAAAGGGTCACACCGCAAAAAGAATAATATTATATTGGAAACAATTGGCTTAATGATAATAAATTGAGTATTTAATTTATTAGTTGAATAAATTGAAATGCTTAATATTTATAATGATATATTTGGAGAAATATTGAATTATAAATTAATGAGAGAAATCTTATTATTATTATTATTATTTAATTCTTAATTAGATTGAGAATTAAATGAAATGCAAATGCAAATTAAATAAAATGCAAATGCAAATTAAAGATTGGAAGAATACTTGCTTAATGTTGATTAAACAAGTAACATGTGTTAATTGCATAGATGTATAACATGTGGGTTAGGAGGAATATGTATACTTACATTTTGTGTAAGTATACTATACTTGCAAGTATCCAATATTGATTAGGGTTTCCTAATTAACCTACTTGAATGAACTAGCCTCCATCTTAAGAGTTAAGAGAAAATTTAAGAATACATGAAAAATAGATATGATCTAAGTGTTCTTGAATAATAGTTCTTGTTGTTCTAATTATTCTTAAGAGTTAGGAATAAAAGAATTAATTGGATTAGCCATCCAAGATTTCTAGGAACTCAAATATTGTTCCTTGTATAATTGTTCTTGGTGGATTACCTTTAGAGTGCTACATACACTTTGTAGCTTAAGTTTGATCCAAGGATTGAAGATTAGAGGAGGTTGAAGAAATCAAAAGAGGAGTAGATCTTGTAGCGGTTCAAGAGTTGAATCTTCAAAGGTATTATTTCTTGTTATTCCTCTTCAATTAATAGCTATGCACAAGGTGATTCATGGGTAAGTTGCAAAAATTTTAATTTCCATTTTCTGTTGCGTATTTCAATATGATTATGATTTTGCAAACTTACATTTGTCAACACCCATATTCTTGAACAAGTATTATTCCTTGGTAGATCACCTCTAGAGGCAAAACACTTGGGTGGCTAACGTTGATCAAAGGAAGGAATTTAATCGGTGGAATTCAAGAAGAACGTGAAGGAATTGGAGGTGAACTTGTACCTGAGGAAACTAGTATTCTACAAGGGTATAATTCTTATTCTCCATATCTTTCTTTAATTAATAATTGTGCATAAAGAAAGATCATGGTGATGGTTTGTATAAAATTTTAAAATCTGATTTTATCGCGCTTCCGTTTTATTTATGTAATTTGATTGCATGTTCGCATTATACAAACCTAACACTCCATTACTCCAAATCCTACTCAGAATCAGAATCCAAAAGTTAACTCACAAATCAACCCACACAATCGTAGAGTAGAGCCTCTCAACAGACAAACGTAGAGTAACAAATCGTAGAGTGAAACTCTTCTCTCGAAATCGTATAGTTAACCTTCGTCAGTCGTAGAGTAACTTAGCCACTGAGCTAAAAACGTAGAGTAGAATAGCCTTTCTTAGAGTACTATGTCGTAGAGCATGCAAATCGTTGAACAGAAAATCTGGTCGTAGAGTGAATTACAATAATCGTAGAGTGACACTGCGAATCATCGAGCAACTTTACCTTAGTCTTCCTACGAACGTAGAGCTGCCAGACTGCAATTGAACGTAGAGCTCTCACTCAACGGTCGTGGAGTACTTCTGCAAAACAACATAAAACTCAGCATTATAACTCATATTTGCATAATCACATCAAATTCTTCTATAAATCAATAAATACCTTAAATCAACTTGTATAACAGAAAACATGCAACTAAACTAAGCATAAAGGAATGAAAGTAATCAAATATTATGCACCTATCAAATTTCCCCACACTTAGCTTTTTACATGTCCTCATGTAAATAAAACAAGATCATATTTAAAATTCATCAAAATTTCTTTCTGACTAAACTATCAAAGGTTTTAAATTTAACTTAACCATGAATATTAATACCAACTAACAGATATCTGACTAACACCTTATTAATCAACTTATAACAATAACTTCATCATATTCCACCGAACTTCTTTAAATCATATTGCATCCATACAAATATCTTTCCTATGATCTCCATGAATATCCAACTAAGCTATCATGGAACAACAACTGTGCACACTGACTCAAAATTCAGTACATGTTTTCTCTGCCCTTTATGCCTTTTTCTCAACAAAACCTTCAATATTCCCAAGTGAATGCATTTTATGCTCCATTTCACCTTTCTCATTTTTTTCTTTCAAGTGAGTGCATTCTATGCTCCATCTCACTTATTTTCTTCCCAACGAGTGCGTTTTACGCTCCCTCTTGTTGCATGTGTTTATGGGTGAATGCGTTTTACTCTCTTTCTTAACCCAGCACATGATTTTTTCAATTCTTTTCTCTTCACATTATTCAACTGTTCATTATTTCTCTTTCAATTCCTTTAAATTTTCCACACATGGTTCTGCAAACAAAATAAGCAGCTTAAACCGTTCTAAATCATGAAATTAGTGTACATAGTCAACTCCATAGACAACTCAACCAAATAAGTATGCATTTCATATTCAAATACTCATGAAACACAAATCCAATTCAAATAAGTTACTGTAGATCATGACTCAGCTATCGTTATTCATAATCAATTAAGCATTAATCAGATTCTGCAAATAAGCATCAATTTCATTCTACGATTCCAGCCTTCAAAAATTTAGCAAAACACTAAAATCGTAGGGTAACAAACATAGAGTTAAAAAAATTTAAAAAAAAAATTTCTGTGTGTTTTTTTTTCAGTTTAAACTATATATCAATCAAAAATTTAAAATTTAAGCAAATCCTAAACCTAAACCTCTCCCCCACACTCAAACCTTATATTGTCCCCAATGTAAGACAATCATGCAAAGAAGAAAGTACTACTAACTAACATGCATCTACAGAATAAAAAGTAAAGCGATAGAAAATCAAATCTGAATCTTGGGTTACTTTCCAAGCAGTTGTCCTTGTTTACTGTCATTGGCTTGACATCAATCCTCTTAATCTATGTAATTGAACTTGTGTACTGTAAGTGAGCTGGTAATGGTTCAAGCTTTAAAGTAGTAGCAACATCCTGTAGATCTTGACTTTGCTCCATGCCTTTAGATAGCTCCCAATCCTTGGTAATTACAACCTTCAAACTTCCCTTGTTTGTTTGCTCAAAAGATTTCTGCATTATAGGGTCAAAAATATCAATAGTAAAAATAGAATTAACAATACCAGGATACCTTATAACCTCATAATCATTGCTCTGGGTCTCTTCATCATCAAACTCCATAGCCAAGATATCTTTGTATTCACCAATTAGTGTACCATCCATGCTCTTATTGTAAAAATATGCAGGAGTTATCAATTCATCTACCTCTACCTCTTGCTCCTCCTTGACATTCTTCTCAGTATTATTAAACTTTTGTCCCCTCCTATCTAACTTTTCCAAAAATTGCTCATACTCCTCTGTATACAACTCTGAATTTTTTCCAACTTTCTAGTACCCTATTAAAGCCTGGGGAAAAGGTAGTACCAGTTTACAAGCTGAAAGAGGTGGAAATTTATGTTTAACACTACTGCCCGTTTCATATTTGTCTGACTTGCTTTGTACTGAAAGTACTGATTGTTTTTCTTGCCATACATCTGCACCACTTCTCAAGATCATTGCACTTACATTCTCTCTAGGGTTGACAACTTTCTGTGAGGGTAGCTTCCCTGAGCCATGAGATTCCAACATTCCTGCTGTGGTAGCAAGTTGACCTACTTGGTTTCTCAAATCTTGAACAGAAGTTCATGTCTCCTGCTGGAACTGTTGTGTGTGATTCATGAATTGTTGGGTTTGACTCATGAATTCCTTGTACATATCCTCCATTGATGTTCTAGGATTTGCAGGAGCTTCTTGGTTAGGGTGATACTGAGTTTGAGCTAGTTGGAAACAATGCTACCTATTATCTTCATAGCTTAAGCTGGGCTGACCTCTCCATCTTGGATTGTAAGTGTCAGGATAAGGATCATAATGATGTGGATATTGTCCTAGGAATGTCCTCACAACATTGACTTGTTGAACAATTGCATCATCTTGCAGTGTTGGACAATCATCTGTATTATGCCTTGACGTTGAACAAATTCCACATACTTTTGCTTTTTGCATGTTCCCTACAGTCATTTATCGAACCAAAGCAGTTAAATCATTGATTTGACATTCAAGATTACTTGTGCTCACCTCATTCACCCTTGTATGTGTATGATTCATCCTGGTTCCATACTGTTGAGAGTTAGCTGCCATATTTGCAATTAAATTCCTTGTAGCTTCTGGTGTTTTATCTACTGGTGCTCCTCCACTGGCTGTATCAATTATACTTCTATTCATTGGCAAAAGTCCCTCACAGAAGTATTGGATTAAGTGTTGGTTATCTATTTGGTGAGGTGGACAGCTGGAACATAACTTCTTATACCTTTCCTAGTACTCAAAGAGTTTCTCCATTGAACTGTCTGATTCCACATATCTCCTTTCTTATGTTGGCAACTCTTGAAGCAGGAAAGTACTTCTCCAAAAAATAGCTTTTGCATATCAGTCCATGATTGAATTGTTCCTGAAGGTAGATAGTATAACCAGTCCTTTGCCAGATCTGCTAATGAGAATGGAAAAGCTCTAAGCTTGATTTGTTCCTATGTCACTCCTTGTAGCTTCATGGTTGAACACACCACATAGAACTCCTTTAGATGCTTGTACGGATCTTCACCTGTAAGACCACGAAAAGTAGGCAAAAGATGAATTAGTCCTGATTTTAATTCAAAAGCAGCATCTAAAGTAGAATACTTAATACACAAGGATGGTTGATTAAAATCAGGATTAACTAGTTCTTTCAAAGTCCTGTTGTAGTTAGGAGCATCCATATCTTCTTCCTCTTCTGATTCAGTAGATGAATTATTTGACAGCAATTTAATTGCTATGTTGAGACCAGGTGATGGAATTCCTTCTTCTACAGTTGTATGCTGCACTCTACAATTCTCCTTCCTTAGCCTTCTTGCATTTTTCTTAATCTGTGAATCAAAATTCAAGTTACTAGATTAAGAGGATCCAGTCATAAACTAATAAAGAAACAAAGAATAAATAAAAGCAACTAATTGTTCCCTGACAACAGTGCCAAAAATTTGGTAGCTGCTGTCAGTGCTATCAAAAATAAAAACCTTACTTAACTCTACGAACTTAAAACTTCAGCATAATATAGCAATAAGCAAGGGTCGATCCCACAGAGAACAATGTTGATTTTTAACTTATCCTAATGTTTCTAACAGTTTAATAGTAAATAAAAGATTGGGGGTTTTGAATTTATTTAACAAGAATAAAAGTGATAAGTTTAACCAATAAGTAAAACAACTTCAGGTTTTTCCTGTTCAGTATCCCCTGTTCACAGATAATAGATTAATTAAGCATAACAATATTTATCCTTCAATAAAACTAATAGCCCTAGATAACAACAAGCTCTGTTACCCGAAATTCCAGTTAGATTGTCACTTAATGAAACAAGCTCTTCACAAGATTTTAACCATTATATAACCTAGAATAAGCTCTCTAGATTTAATATAACAGCAACATTAAGAGCTAAGGAATAAGACTATTCCAAGCAACAAACACATAAGCTCGGACTGTTTAACTTGTCTTCTGATAACCATAACAATAACCAAAAGCTTGATCAGAATCCGTATCATTAACTGCTACTAATGATTAGAAATAATATCAATTACGTAATGTTATTCCTGAATCTAGCAAATATTATCAATTAACTAATTTAATCCTGTAGAAACCAAATCAGTTAATCAAATAACATTCTACAGTTAAAACAGATTATCAGAATAAATCTCATGTACGAAGGAATAAATAATGTATATTTAATCAAACCGTAAGCTGCTACTAAGGTTCAACATCCCCTTCAAACTGAAATAAAAGAATTAAGCTAACATGCTGATAAATAAATAAAATATGATCTAGGATGATGATCCAGGATGTCCCCAACTGAGTAAAAGTTAAAGGTATTTATAGATGTTTTGAAACCCTAGAATTCTAATTCTATTCTAATTCGGAAGTCTTCACTTTGCAGACATGGTAGGCTTCCAATTCCTTGTCAATCTCTAAAATCCAGCTTTAGGTAACTTCCTTATTAAATTAGAATTTAGTTTCCAAAACCAAATCTTCTTCAGTTTCCTTTTTTAATTCCAGTTCGTACTCAGTTTCCATATTAAACTTCAACTCAGATTCCATATCAGACTCTACTTCCCATAATCAGCTCCAACTTCCTTTTATGATTGTAATTCCATCTCCATATCATCATACGAATCGGACTTTAGCACTCTATTACTCCAAATCCTACTCAAAATCAGAATCCAAAAGTCAACTCACAAATCAACCCACATAATCGTAGAGTAGAGCCTCTTAGCAGACAAACGTAGAGTGACAAATCGTAGAGTGGAACTCTTCTCTTGGAATCGTAGAGTTTACCTTCGTCAGTCATAGAGTAACTTAGCCATTGAGCTGAAAACGTAGAGTAGAATAGCCTTTCGTAGAATACTGTGTCGTAGAGCATGCAAATCGTCGAACAAGAAATCTGGTCGTAGAATGAATCACAGTAATCGTAGAGTGGCACTACAAATCATCGCGTAACTTTACCTTAGTCTTCCTACGATCGTAGAGCTGCCAGACTACACTCGAACGTAGAGCTCTCACTCAACGGTCGTAGAGTGCTTCTACAAAACAACATAAAACTCAGTATTATAACTCATATTTGCATAATCACATCAAATTCTTCTATAAATCAATAAATACCTTAAATCAACTTGTATAACAAAAAACATGCAACTAAACTAAGCATAAAGGAATGAAAGTAATCAAATAGTATGCACCTATCATGTGCTCAGAAGTAGGTGGGCTTTGCTCCACTATGATATCAGCAATGACAGACTCAATAATCCTTGTCTGGTCTACTGAATCAATAAGTGAGCTTGGATTGACCACTGGCGAAGACTCCCCCTCAGAACCATCTTATTTCTCTTCTAGAAGGATAAGCTTCCTTCTCTACTTCTTTGGCTTCGACAGATCAGCCATCCTAGCCAATTCATCTTCACCCACTGTAAGTTTGGGCTCATCAGCCGTCTCAGCTATCACATCAGTAGCAACAACAACTTCACTTCCTAACTGTAGTCTGAGAGCTAGAGCGCTCTATGATTGGGGATATGATGGTCTTTTTAGAACGTCTGGTCCTGATTCCTTTCCCTTTTCCAAGGCAACAGAATCTTCAACAGTCTCTCCACTTTCTTCTACTCTCTTCTTCTTCAGAGGAGGAGGCTTGTCTACTGTGGAGACCTCGATCTCATGAACTATTGGGGCAGCAGAACCCTGGGAAGTAACCTTCCTTTTCCTTTTATTCTTCCTTATAAGCCCAATGGCTTCTTCATCTTCTCCATCTTTTTCATCTTCTTTAGCCACTGCTGAATTCCTCTTCTTCTTAGGCTTTTGAATTTCACTCTGGGTAGCCTCACTATCCCTAGATTGTCTCGATCGAAGGATCTCGATAGGACATTTCTTCCAATTGTCGAACAACTTGGGAGTCATCTTCTTGTTCACAATGAGAGCTTCTCCTTCATTATCCCTTATCTCTTCTCTCAGAAGCTTCTTCAAAATGATGCTAATAAACCTCCCATAAGATATTTTAGGAGCTTGGTTCCTTGTCGACTTTTTCTTATCAGCTTCAACCATCCATTTTCCAATCCACCCTAGCAAGATGGCTCCAAAGTTCATCTTCACTTTCATCTTGATGGCCGTAATGATTCTCAGTTAAAGATCGTTGACTGAGTCATGTGCAGAATCCTTGCACAAAATATATTTCCCCACTATGTCAGCGAGGAATTCGTAGTTCTGAGGGAACTCTTTTTTCTTCATTCCTCGAACCTTTGGGTTTTTCTTGTACCGCATTTGAGTTAGCCCAGCCTCTACGTCCATGAGGTTATGAGTGGTGATACCTTTAGGTGAGAAACCCAGGGCAATGTTTACTTTCTTGGCCCTTAGACGAAGATTCTTCCCCTTAACCTTGGTGTTTAGAACACCATCTTCAAATTCACCATTCTGGTAGAACTCTCTCACCAGACTTGAATAAACCCTTGTGTTGGTGTTCAAGGCTTCATATAACCCAACATTTTTCAACAGAACTAGAACTTTTCTGAAATGTTTCTTTGAATCGGTAAAGTTCTCAAAGGACAACTGGTTTCTGGATACAACTTGGGTCGACATCTTCAGAGATTGATTTTTGCTGAAACAAAAACAAGAATGTCTGAGATTCTAAAAACTTTTAAAAACTTAGAACTTGAAAGCTTGAAAGCTTGAAAATTCGAAGGCTCAGATTGCAAATGAGAAGTGTAAAAGACAGAAGCAAATTTGAAATGATTTATTTAATACTTCCCTCTTAATTTGGCTGAGGGGGACACACGTTGAGATTTGATTGAGTGTACATCGCTTTATTTCTGCAGATTTTATAGCTGTAGGACAGTCTCTTTTGGCTTTCACTTGCTTTCCTTGAGCGTGTACACCATTTGCCATAAAGTAACCGCCTTAGCTCTGCGTAGAGTAAGATTGAAAGACTTTTCATTCTACGATTATCTTTTGCTTTACGAACCACTCTACGATGATTCTTCACTCAACGATCCACTTGACGATTTTGCATTCATTCTACGATCTTCACCTACATAGTTAGAAACTTCCAAGCACATAGTACTAAGGATGTAAATTCAATATTCCTAACTCACTGATTAACTTATTAAATCTAAATTCATCTAATAACTTAGTAAACACATCAAAAGTTGATTTTCAGTTGGAATAAAATGTAATGCAATATTTCCATTTTCCATATGATCTCTGATAAAATGGTATCTAATTTCTATATGCTTTATCCTAGAATGCACAACAGGATTATGAGTTATAGATATAGTACTAGTATTATCACAGAATATAGGGATAAACTTTAGATCAAACCCATAGTCAGCCAGCTGATTCTTCATCCATAAAATTTGAGCACAACAACCTCTAGCAACAATGTACTCAGCTTCTGCAGTTGAAGTTAATACTGAATTTTGATTCTTGCTGAACTATGAGATAAGCCTATTTCCTAGCAATTGACATGTACCACTAGTGCTCTTTCTGTCAATATTGCATCCTGCAAAATCTGCATCTGAATATCCTATTAAATCAAAGGGAGACTCCTTGGGATACCATAATCCCAAATATGGAGTACCCTTGAGATACCTGAAAATCCTTTTAATAGTAACTAAGTGAGATTCCTTAGAATTAGCTTGAAATCTAGCATAAATATAAGTAGAGAACATGATATCTAGACTACTAGCAGTTAAGTACAGGAGAGATCTTATCATACCTCTGTATTGAGTTATATTAATACTTTTACCAGTTTCATCCTTATTAAGCTTGGTTGCAGAGGCCATATGAGTTTTCATGGGATTGGCTGATTCCATGCCATACTTCTTAAGTAGATCTTTGATGTACTTGGCTTGGTTTATAAAGATTCCTTCTTTAGTCTGCTTCACTTGCAGTCCAAGAAAAAAGTTAAGCTCACCCATCATGCTCATTTCAAATTTACTCTGCATTAGCTTGACAAATCTCTCACATAACTTCTTGTCAGTAGAACCAAAAATAATATCATCTACATAGATTTGTACTAATAACATCTTATCTTTGTGCTTTTTTAGAAATAGTGTTGTGTCTACTCTACCTCTAGTGAATCCATTTTCAATTTAAAAAGTAGTGAGTGTTTCATACCATGCCCTAGGTGCTTATTTTAAACCGTAGAGTGCTTTATCTAACATATAGACATAATTTAAATGAGATTGATTGATAAAACCTAGGGGTTGTTCAACATAGACTTCTTCTTGAAGTTCTCCATTTAGAAAAGCATTCTTGACATCCATTTGGAAGACTTTGAATTTCATGAAGGGTGCATAAGCTAGAAACATTATGATGGCTTCCAATTTGGCAACAGGAGTATAGACACCCAAATTTTGCGCTTCGTATACTAACCTTGACAGGAGGGCAAAATCGTCAATTAACCCAGCATACGAGAACGAAAGGTGGACATAAGTACGAACACTCAAAGCCACCACAACGACTTGCGATTAAAGGCGACACGATAACGAGCGGATATCAGGAATCGACTAATGGCCACTACGCTCGCCTGCTCGCCGGTGAGCTAGTGGGGGTCGGGGGCAGCGCCCCTGGAAATCGAGCTCAAAATACAAATCCTGTGTCATGTTGCAGCCATTCGAAACGAGCATTCCTGAATGATATGACACGTTTCCCAGCGGTTCCCGGACTGTAAAATACAAGTCTTTCAGCGAAAACTAATAGTACGACATGAGAATCGAGGTACGGTACGAAAATTGAGAAAATCAGCCCAGCCAACCGCAGATCAATCTGCGGCCAATGATGGGACGACTGATGACACGGCACTCGAGCGCGGCGCGGGGGAACCGAGGCTAGCCGCAGATGAATCTGCGGCCAAGCCGCGAATCAATCTGCATACAGGAAGTTAAAGAGAAAAAAAGGGGAAGGAACAGCAGCGAGCAAGAGCGGGAAAAGAGAGAAAAGAGAGAAAAAAAGTGAGGATTTATACCCCTTTTATTAGATTGTATCACATACACTTACTACTTTATTTAATATACGAGTTTATACGCATCGTGGTGTCATTTGCAAGGTGAAAGGCCATTTTTTATAGCATTTTTGTTATATCATTTTGTTGAGCTTTTGTCATTCGGGCTATATTAAATGTAATTTTTCTTGTATATTATTGAGGATACATGGATTAAGGACTATTAATGAGGGTTCCAACGGAACAAAATTCTTCCTAATGGCCCGATGATATCCATTTGGTGATTTTTAGATTGCTATTTTAGGATATTGTGGTTTGTTCGACAACCCGGTGTTGTTTATTTTTCGTAGTATCCATTTTGTGGGTGTGTAGCAATTTTGGATGTGAGCCTAGGAACGCGACCCCGTGGTCCAAATCCGATGATGGACATTTTTGGGTGTATGTAGTAGGGTCGATGTACCTTTTATTTTAAATATGTAATTGTCGGGCCTTAAAACGATATCAAGTTAAAAATCGGGTTTAAGGCCCCATAATAGTGAAATATGTGATTATGGGCGTTTGGGGTTATTTTGATGGCTCACATGCCCATGAATAGCCCCCACGCATTTTAATGCTTGATTTGATTTACGACACAAAAAATTGATTTCAAAGCTAAACGATGAATATTTTCATAAAATCAATCAAATTAGGTTATTAACACCACGAGGCTTAAAATTGGAAGTGTTAATGAATGTCGATTCCTATTTAAACGAGAAGGCTATAGAAAAATCGTGTTCAAACATCACAAAAATGGTTTTATAAAAATAAATAACGTTTTATTAAGTCTTTGTGCATAGGGTTAAAGAGATCCTAGAAGTTGCCCGTCATTTTATTTACGAAAGCAACGTATAGGTCTCGATTCCTATTTTGACGAAGGTTTAAAGAACTCTTTTTTTGCCAAAACGACACCTAATGAAAAATCTCACAGCTTTTGACAATTAAAATCCAACCTTTCTCATAAATAATAAAGCTTTCTCGCATAGGCCGAAATATATTCTAAAGCATTCCCAAATTAAAACACGAATTTTCATATATAAACAAATGGTTTTTTCATGCAAATTCACCACAACATTCACATAGGCACACACGCGCGCACACACACATTCTAAGAATTAAAGGATAGGAAAAGCATCGAGATTGCGGTAACCGTGTTTCACGGAAGTCGGGGGGTGCCTAACACCTTCCCCTCGCTTAAGCAAGCCCCCGAACTCTATGAATCTCGGTTTGCAGACCAATTAATTCGGAGTCACATATGAGCCAGCGATTTACGAAAACGAAGCTCGGATGAGTTGGTACATCCATTTCAAATATACCAACTGGCGACTCTGGTCAATTGGCTCATCATAAAAAATGATCTTTCAAAACCCCGTCGACATTTGTGCCGACCCTTACCAAAAAATCATCTAATAAAAAGGCTAAAATGGGAAAGGGTAATAATTAGCATAGAAGCGATTTTCCCGGTGTCGATAACTGGCGACTCTGCTGGGGACATTAGAGGGCTTAAGCCGCGTTCAAATCTTGATGATGTCCTATCCTTTAAAAATTTTATGAATGTGTATGTACGTGCAATATTTTGACCTGTTTTACTTGTTGTTGTGTGAATGTGTGTTTTTTGTCCAAATGAATGAATGATTGAATAGATTTGCTTTACTTTAAAGTAATCATTTGCATACGGTGAGGACGATGAATGTGAATGTATGTTGAGAGTGTACCTTCTCTTGAGGCAAACCTGTCGGTTGCTTATTACTAGACTCGAAGGGGCTGCTCCCCGGAGATGGCTCAGGAAACGCAGCACCCAGATCCGCTCCAATTGAAAGGATTCAGACGAGTAGATTGCAAAGATTTGGGGACCTTCATGCCGAAAAGCTGTGAGAGTAACCTTAGGGTAGGTCAGCCTCAGATTAACCCAACGCAGGGAAAGTCTCCTCATGCCCTTTTACGTTCACGCGTATAAATGTCATAGTCCCATTCAATATTTTTACATATACCTCCCCTTTTTGCCAAAAGGAAGTACTAACCTCTATGTTTTGCAGGGAATAGCGGGGAAAGCATAATAATTCGTGTCTAGCATTTATTATTGCAATGAGGGACTGCTAACATTTTGTTTTGCAGGGAAAGATTAAAAACCCCAAAAACACAAAAGTTACAGCTTTAGCATGTATCTACATCTTTCATTTCCCAAGACTAAACTTCAAACCGTTTTCCCCTGTAGGATTGCTCCTCAAACGCGTTTGCAATCTAAGAAGGCCCAGGTTTCTACATCTGAAATGGCTGATCTTTCGCCTCCTAATCCTGGTTCCATATCTCGAGAGGAGTTCGATGATTTCAAAAAACAGATGTTGGAAATGGCCACGATGCTGAAAGAGCAGTTGCTACTGAGACAAGATTTGCCAAACAAGGATCCGCATAAGGATGATCAACCCCGGCCTAAGGGCGAGCCAGTCATCCCCAAAGCCATTCCTACACCTAACAGGACAGTAATCACTATTCCAGAGGAGGGAGACACTGATGATCTTCGAAAGAAAATAAAGTAGATGGAGGAGACTATCCAGTCTTTGAAAGGCATAGGTTCCCTGGGCAGGGTAAATTATTCAGATCTGTGTGTCTTTCCAGGAACCAGGTATCCGGAGAAGTTCAAGATCCCCGAATTTGAGAAATATAATGGGAATGGAGACCCTTATACACACCTGAAGATATACATTGGGGAACTTGGGTGTTATGTAGAGGAAGAAGGACTGAGGATGCAGTTATTCCGAAAGAGCCTAACGGAAGAAGCAAGAACTTGGTATGCCCGCCTTGATAATGCTCGGATCCACAACTGGGAGGAGTTGGCCCATACTTTCTTGATACAATACAGCTTCCAAGAACAGATGGCCCCTGACAGATATCAGATGACAAAGGTCAAGAAGCAACCAAAAGAATCTTTTAGGGACTATGCACAACGGTGGAGGGGTATGGCTGCACAGGTGAATCCCCCAATGAGCGAGGCGGAGATGGTAATGACCTTTGTGGATATTCAGGAGGCGCCCTATTATGAGCAAGTGATAGCGGGGATTGGAAGACCTTTTGCAGAAATGATAAAGCATGGAGAAATGGTTGACATGGGGTTAAAGCTTGGCAAGATCCGAGACTTCACAGCTCTAGAAACAGTTGCGGAGCAAATCCAGAGTGGAAACTATGGTAGTGCTTCCCGCAGGACCCAAAAGAGAAAGGAGGAAGATGTTTCCCTCATCCTGCAGGGATCATCTAGGAAGGTGGAGAATAGCCCTCCAGTGCAAATACAGAGAATTGTGCCACCCCGACAACCTAATTTCGATAATCAAAGGATGGACGGACGAAGAAGATTTGAGACCACCAGAGATCGGGTATTCACCCCGGTTGGGGATCCTCTTGAACAGATTTTGGCATTATTAATAGCACAGAGAAAGATAGTCGATTTGGCACCCCCAATTGACCCGAAAGGGAGAAGATTTGACCCGAGTAAGAAGTGTGCGTACCATTCAGGTTCCCCTGGTCATGATACTCAGGGATGCTGGGCGCTGAAGCACAAGATTCAGAACATGATCGATAGCGGGGAGATTGTGGTGGAACAGCCAGAGTCACCAAATGTTAAAGTCAATCCCCTGCCCAAGCATGATGGGGAAGGGGTCAATGTGGTGGAAGCCAGCGAAGCCGGAGGACCACCAAGGCTGAATTATATAAAGAGAATCGATGAGATGATTAGAATGACAAGTGATCAGGAGAATATACGAGGGACACCGATTAGGTTGGCGGGTCTGAGTAGGGATATCACAGAGGCGCCTATCAGGTTAACGGCTCCGAAACTTCTCACCGTTGCGGCAAGACCACAAATCCCCATTAGCAGTCTGAAAACAGTACCGTGGAATTACGGGGGAGTATCAGAGGAGGCGGCCAGTTGTGCTTCTGTAACATCAAAGGGGAATCCTTTATATCTTCCAGGATGAGTCCTTGAGAGCAAAGGGAAGAAGAACGAAAAGATATCCGAGGAGAAAGCTGTGGAATTCTTAAGGAGGATGAATCATTCAGAAGCAAAGGGGGTCAAGGTATTGAGCGAGGAATCGACTCTGACATCGATCATGGATTTGGTATTATCATCCGACGATCACTGCAGAATTCTGGCCAAAGTCCTGGAAGAGGCACACATTCCCAAGGTGATTAGCAAAGAAGCTTTCGGCCATCTAGTGGACTATCTGTTAGAAAACAATGTAATATCGTTCACAGATGATGATATCCCCAAAGAGGGAAGGGGGCATCGGAAACCGCTGCATATTGCGGTAATCTCATCAGGATATGTTATGAATGGGGTGCTAATTGATAGGGGATCAGCATTGAATATCTGTCCATTCAGTACATTGGAAAAAATGAACGTCAATCCTAAGCGCCTGCGGGCCAGTTATGTGGTGGTATAAGCCTTTGACGGATCCCAGAAGGATACAATGGGGGAGATAGAATTGCCTGTGGAGATAGGGCCTTGTACTTTCGATATTTCATTCCAAGTCCTGGATATCGCGGCAAGTTATAACATGTTATTGGGAAGGCCATGGATACACATGGTCGGGGCAGTTCCCTCTACGCTACTCCAGCAAATTAAGTTTATCATCGACGGGAATCTGGTGACGGTCTCTGCAAAGCATAATGGCCCTTCTCCTTCCAGGAATGGCATGCCGGTGATTAATTTGGACGAATCGGTGGTACCCGCCAGTTTTCAGGCGCTGGAAATCAATACCCCCCACTACGGATGTCTGGAGGCTCCAACCGTAAAACCTAAGGTCTCTCCCGAACTTACCTTTGTTGCTAGAGAAATGATGAAGATGAAGTTTCGACCTGGGCAAGGGTTGGGAAAGAACAGTCAAGGAATTACTGAGCCTATTCAACTGCCTAATCAGATAGGCAAGACAGGATTGGGGTATTATGGAGGCGTAGGACAGAAACACTCTCAAGGGGGGACCCCAACTCGACTGGCCGAAAGTCTAATGCCGAAAGTCAACAATGAACAAAGCACTGGCGAGCCTATGTCTGAGACAGGAGGTGGAAAATTGACCCCCACAAATGATGAGTCGGCCAAAAAGGAGAGTTTCGTGTAGGAGGTTCATGCAACAGTTTGAAACCAAGTGTTATATCCTTGGACGAATCAGTAAGCAGTGGAAGAGGGAAGGATGTTGCCACGCCGTTAGGAGCCCAAAAGAGTGTGCCCTGTCATCAATTGGGCGGGCTGACTATTCCTGAAGAGGTTATGAAGAAGGACCAATGCGATGTGGCTGTAGTCATCGAGGAAGTTTTTGATGCGAAGCCGCCTTTCATCCTGTCGCATTTCCGGCCGATCTGACCACCGACAACCTGGACGATGGAGCCAGTAGTATCCAAACGAGGGTTAAAATATGGCGTCAGGGTGGTATACCCCAGATGGCGGGGGATGAATAGATACCAGTTTTTGTCCCCTTATTTTGAATTTTTTGCATGGTTATGTTATTTTGTCATGTTATTTTAAAGATGATCATTGTGGGAAAATGACTTATATATATGACAAATATTATTTGTTTTCATGTCAGGTGTACCAATTTGAGTATTTCTTGCCTATACAAACGATTTTTCGAATTTTGAAAGATGACTATGATTTTGATATTGAGCTGGGATTTCGATTTAATGGGCATTGAGCAGGATGAGACCAGATAAATGACGACACGCCTGACGAGAACAAAGGATGGGTCGAAGACAAACCCAAACCAAACTTAGACCAAAACCATCACCATAAATATCGGAACCCCTGACAAACCAAAAGAGCTCAAGATAGGGACAGACCTGACCCCTAGCTAGAAAATAGAAATATATCTGAGTTGCTAAGCCAGTATGAGGATGTTTTTGCCTGGTCTCATGAGGACATGATCGGATTGTCCAACGACATTGTGGTACACCGGTTGCCCATCAGGGAGGGTTTCAAGCCTGTCAAGCAGAAACTAAGAAAGCTAAAACCGGAGTGTTGCTTGAAGGTGAAGGAAGAAATCGTCAAACAGTTCAAGGTTGGAATCATCATGGTGTCCACTTACCCAGAATGGTTGTCCAATATAGTCCCAGTGGCTAAGCCTGGAGGGAAGGTGAGGGTATGTGTCGACTATAGGGATCTGAACAAGGCCAGTCTCAAGGACAACTTCCCAGTGCCTTTTATACACATCTTGGTAGATAACACAACCCAATACAAGATGTACTCTTTTCTTGATTGCTTTGTGGGGTATCATCAGATAATGGTGGCGGAGGAAGACCGGGAAAAGACCGCTTTCATCACCCCTTGGGGCACCTTCTGCTACAGACGATTAGCCTTCTGTCTCACAAATGCGGGGGCTACTTATCAGAGAGTCATGATGACCCTGTTCCATGACATGATGCACAAGGAGATAGAGGTCTACGTGGATGACATTATCGTGAAATCGAGGGTAGAATCTGATCATATAACCCATCTCAAAAAGCTATTCGATCGGCTTAGAAAATATAATTTGAAGCTCAATCCAGCAAAGTGTGCTTTCGGAGTGCAGTCGGGCAAGCTCCTTGGGATTCCTGGTTTAGTAATCGGGGCATTGAGTTGGTTCCGGCGAAGATTAAGGCCATTGTGGATATGCCGACACCTCGCACAGAAAAGGAGATAAGAGGATTTCTGGGAAGAATAAACTTCATCATCCGCTTCATATCCCACTTGACAACTACATGCGAGCCAATTTTTAAACTGTTAAGGAAAGATTGTCTCCCAAGAGTGGAATAAGCAATGCCAGAAAGCCTTTCAGACCATTAAGAAAGCAGCTGACAGAAGCACCGGTGCTGGTAACCCCCGAAGGATGGGATCCCTCTGTTTATGTATATATCGGTCAATGCCATTTGCGATGGGATGTATGCTGGGACAGAAGAATGAATCAGCCAAAGATCAGGCCATTCTATTACCTCAGCAAGAGATTTAGCCGATGTGAACAGAATTACACCCCCATCGAAAGGACCTGTTGTGCTTTGGCGTGGGCTGCAGTAAGATTACAGCACTATCTACATGGGCACACTACATACCTGATATCGAGAATGGATCCCCTGAAGTATATCTTTGAAAGGCCCATGTTGAACTGTCGATTGTCCAAGATGGCAGTTTAATCTTATAGCAGTTCGACATCGTATACGTAACTTAGAAAGCTATGAAAGGGCAGGGAAATGCAGATCAGTTGTCAGAAATGCCAGCAGGGGGGATGGAGCCTTTAGAAACTCCTTTGCCGGGCGAAGTTGTATTCTGGGTCTTACACACGAGATGTGATGACGAGGGGCAGTTCTGGAAGTTGTATTTTGATGGTGCCATGAATGCTGAAGGGGCAGGAGCTGGAGCAGTCCTGGTCTCTATCACCAGAGAGCAATACCCCGTGGCCACTAAATTGCAGTTCAGTAATTCGAATAACACAGCTGAATATGAGGGATGTATATTGGGACTCCGTTTTGCCCGCGATATGGGAGTGAAGAGACTAGCGGTGTTCGGGGATTTAGAGCTGGTAATCAGACAGGCGATCGGGGTGTATAACACTAAGGAGCTCCGGTTACTTCCATACCACCGATGTGTTATCCAGTTGATGCGAGAGTTTGAAGATATCGCTTTCCGACATATCCCCCGGGGACGGAATAATTTTACCGATGCATTGGCAACTCTGGCTTCCTTAATCCACATAATCAAAAGCAAGGACGTTCCACAGATTGAAATAGCGGTACAGAATGCCCCGGCATACAAGGAGCTTGTGGCAGTATTATCGGAGGAGGTGGTTCTGCCAAAGCAGCCTTGGTATCACAACATAAGGGAGTATCTGAGGGATAGATCCATTCCCGACCAAGCAAGCCGAGCTGAGAGGTTGGGAATCCAAAAGATGGCACTGAGGTTTTATCTGAGCGGGGATTCATTGTAACAAAAGGGATGCCGGTTTGGGATTGTTGCGATGTGTAAATGAAACGCAGGCCCAAAAGATTATGGACGAAATACATGGTGGAGTGTGTGGGCCACACATGAGTGGACCGATGCTGGCCAAAAAGATCTTGAGAACGGGGCATTACTGGTTAACACTGAAAGCCGAATGCAATGATCATGTCAAACGATGTTACCAATGCCAGGCGCACGGCAATGTAATCCATGCGCCTCCCAATGAACTGCATTGTATGACCTCCCCTTGGCCATTCTCAATGTGGGGTATGGATGTAATCGGACCAGTAGAGCCCAAAGCAAGCAACGGATACCGATTTATCTTCATCATGATCGATTATTTCACTAAATGGGTAGAAACAGCTTCTTTCCCCAAAGTAACTCAGGAGATCATCGTCCGTTTCATCAGGAATAATGTCATTTACCGATACGGGCAACCTGAGGTCTTAGTCTCCGACAATGCCAAGAATTTGAACAATGCCCTCATGAGGGAATTATGTGACCAGTTTAAGATCAAACACCTCAATTCTGTCATTTACCGTCCTAAGATGAATGGGGCAGTAGAGGCTGCAAATAAGAATATCAAGAGGATCATGGCGAGAATGTCTGCTAATTATCGGGGGTGGCCGGATCTGCTACCTCTCACCCTGCTGGCGTATAGAACGTCGATGCGTACTTCTACAGGGGTAACCCCTTACGCTTTGGTATACGGAATAGAGGTTGTTCTGCCAGTTGAGGTTGAGATGGCGTCCCTCAGAATCTTGATTGATGCTCAGATAAACGAGGAGGATTGGATGCAAAGTCGGTACGACCAATTAGCCCTAATTGATGAAAGGAGGGTGGCTGCTGTTTTGCACAGTCAGTTATATCAGCAAAGAATCTCTCGAGTCGTACGACAAAAAATATAAGACCCTCGGAAGTTCAAGGAAAATAACCTAGTGCTAAAGAGAGTCATGCCTTGTCAAGACGAAGCCAAAGGGAAGTTTGCCCCGAGCTGGGAAGGACCTTTTGTGATTAAGAAAGTGCTGTCTGGAGGAGCCCTCATATTACAAGAGATGGACGGTGAGGTGTTCCCACAGCCCATCAATTCTGACTCGGTGAAGCGGTTCTACGCTTGAAAAAAAAACTCATCATTTTCTCCTCTTTCTTTGAAGAGCGAACTACGTAGGACCTGATCTCCCGACTTGTGGGAGTACGTAGGCAGCCATCATGGCACGGTCCATTTCTTTACAAAATAATACTTTCTCTAACCAAAACAGATTCCCAATAGCCAGAAAAACCTTCCTATACCTTCGAAACCTTCCCGAAACCAGCCACCTAATCAGCTTCATCTCAAATGACATAACCCTAACCCAACCAAACAGTTAGCCAAAATCTAAGACTCAAGCCGATGAAATCAACAGGGTGTGCGGCAATATCTGTCAAATCTCCATCAAGACTTGAGAAGAGAAAGAAGGCGAAATATCAAAATCGTTGTTAGCTAGATAAAATGAGGATCCAATGAAAGGCAACGATACGACAAAATAGGGAAAATGACTAAATTTAAATACATGTCTATATATATAAGTCATTTTGTTTAAAGATTTCTCTTTCGATAACCGATGAAACTGACATAGTCTATGCAGGAAATAAAATGATCTACAAATTTGAAACTAACTGAAGCAAGATGGATAAGGTGGTGGATAGATCTGAAGCATCGGCATCCCCTGTAATCTGCTGCCCCATCATGTCGATGCGATCCAATAAAGCAGTGGCTCGGCTAACAGTCTCAAAGTGAGCATCTATAACTGCCCTAGTCTGCAATACAATGGCGTCTCTGTCAGTGAGGGGCAACATCTCTGGCCAGAATAGCAGCTTCTCTCTCAACAAAAGCAGCGTCTCTCTCAGCCTCAAGTAGTAATCAAGGCCAGTCGGATCCGGCTATCCTCAGTAACCCGACTAGGGGCAGAATCAGCTGAGATGGAGTAAGGAATATGGGCGGGAGTGGAGAAAGACCTTCAAAATCATATCTGGACATCATCTCTGTAGACTCAGGAGGAATAAATACCTCTGGGGTGGTAGCATCTGTGAAAATCACTCGAGAGTCATCAAATACTCCAGTCTGACTCAAACCAACCATATCAGAGTCTCCGTGCAACCATTGCACATAAGCAAATGTCTGAATGAGGCAACTCTCACTATACTCGGCAAAGATCCTGTGAGACCAAAGATCATATACCCCGCAGTAGATCTCTCTCTGTCTGAGGTGATATGAGGAATCGGGAGTCGGCTGCGCCTGTGAAAGGGTGAAAATCCTGTATTTGATCAAACTGCCCCATAACCGCCAAGGGATGATAAGTCGTCACGCCCCTCAAGCCAGAAATAGGGATGAAATCCAAGGTGGGCACATGAGTCGAGAAGCTCATGAAGGAGCAATAACCCGAATAGATCAAGAGATGAAAGGGCTCCTCAATAGCCGATAAGAATTCTATCCAGGAAGCCGCATCAATACAGCTCATGGGACGGAACGAAAATTGCATGGCTATGTCGTGGCTGAAGCAAAACCCATGGCGACGGAAATGACCGATGGGGCTGAGATGGCTCATAAACCATACATACAACAAAACAGAGCTCCCTCTAAATACTCTGCCTCGGAAAAAAAGACTGACAAATATGAGGCTGACATATAGGTGTCTGCTAGTATCATGGAAATAATGGTGTGATCCTCCTGAAGGGCTCTAGTGGCCGCAATAACTCGCATATCCAACAGATCGGATCCGGCTGGCAGATACCACATTGCGATAACACAAGCCATCAAAACATCTACTCTCAAAGCGCCCCAACGCTCCTCAGACACGGAAAAATCACCAGAGAATAGATGAAAACTGTCGGGTGAGCCGAATCGGTCAATCAGGAAATGAAGGGGAACTAGATGGTCTGATGTGATCACCGATAACAGAACTGTCCTCCGCAACCCAGTAAAAGTCAAGAACTGACGGCGCATGGGGACCAGCTGTGACCCTGGCACAAGGACCATCCAAAGACAAGTCGGTAAAGCGGGCATACTTCTCGAGAGTAGGGGTCAGCTCCACTGTCCCTAATCTGAACACCTGACGGGCAGGGGCCCAATAGCTCAGAATACCCTCCGCAAAGCCCGCCGGCACCTGAAAGGATAATAAGGACCAGGAATATCCCAGAAGTCCATCTGCAATAACCCTGTCGCCCGGCGATAAACTATCCAACCAGCGGAAAAGCCTGCCAACCAACCCTGCGGGAGGACCGAGATCCAAACATACCACGGCGTCTGGTGATGACATCTGTGAAAAATAGTGTCAAAAAGACTGTGCAGGGGTCATTCTCTATCCATGAATAAAAAGCATGCATCATACAGTTAATAATAGAGCAATTGATTAATTTTTAAAATCCATGTGACTTGTTATGTGAAAATAAAATACGAGATTTAGACCAATCGGGTGCGGCACACGACGAATCGATTGTAGGGGCAGGACCCGGTAGGAACGAGGTGATTTACGAAATGATCAACCGGAAATGAGACCTAGTATCGACGAGACGATCAATCGGAGACGAGACCCGGTGCCGACGAGACGATCAACCGGAAACGAGACCCGGTGCAAACGAGTCGACCAATCGGAGACGAGAACCGATAAAGACGAGTCGACGAATCGGAGACGAGGACCGATACAGCCGAGTCGACCAATCGGAGATGAGAACCGATACAGATGAGACGACCCATCGCCCCGATGAGACCAGACCCTACATCCTACGAGGTGACGATCAACCGGAGACGAGACCCGGTGCTGACGAGACGACCAACCGGAAACGAGACCCGGTGCAGACGAGTCGACCAATTGGAGACGAGAACCGATACAGACGAGTCTCGACCAATCGGAGACGAGAACCGATACAGGCGAGTCGACCAAATCGGAGACGAGAACCGATATAGACGAGACGACCCATCGGAGACCAGATCCTAACATCTACGAGACGATCAACCGAAACGAGGAACCCAGGTGTGACATGACGAGACGATCAACCCAGAGACGAGACCCTGGTGCCCACGGACGAGTATGATCAACCGTAGACGAGACCCGGATGCCGACGAGAACGACCCAATCCGGGAGACGAGGACTGATACAGGCGAGTTAGACCAATCATGAGACGAGAACCGATTACAGACGAGACGACCCATCGGAGACCAGATTCCCTACATCTACAGAGACGATCAACCGGAAAACGAGACTCGGTGCTGACGAGACCGATCAAACCAGAAACGAGAACCGCTACGAATTGGTGCCGACAAAGATGAAAGCAACCCGGAAAACGACACCCGGTGCAGACGAAAGGTCGACTCAATCGGAGAAAACGAAGGAATCGATACAGACGAGAGTCGGGAACCAATCGGAGACGAGATACCGATTACAGGACGAGGACCGACCCCTATTAGAGGGGACCAGACCCTACATCTACGAGATGAATACGATCTGGTTATAGAGACCCCGACAGTTATGGAGACGACGACGATTTCCAAGACGATCGACGGATTACGAGACCGGAAGCACAAACATCTGCGGATAATGATTTATTAGCAACGACCTGTCCAGAGAACAGAAAACCGCGACAAACAACGATGCGATCAGCGATTTGAGTCCTATTGAGATCAATACTCATAATAAATTCCACGATTTGCATGATAACATTGACACCTTTACAAATGTTTTTGCAAGCCCTTACAATGCTTGTGTTGCATCATAAAGCTATATGTGTTGCATCATATATGTACTCGTCATTCTTATGCCACTGTCATTCATGCATCGGGTTGTCTACTTCTTTATCATGTTCAAATTGTCATTTAACATTTCATAAACATGATAAAAGAGGTGGCAGCTGTATGACACCCAAAATTTTGTTGCGCTATCGTAATACTAAACCCTGACAGGTGGGCAAAATGCGTCAATTAACCCCAGCCTACGGAGATACGAAAGGTGGACAATAAGTATACGGAACACTCAAGCCCACCACGGACAACTTGCAGATCAACAGGCCGACACACAACGACGCGGATATCAGGAATCGACTAAATGGCACACTTACGCCTCGCCTGGCCCCTCGCCGGTGGAGCCTAGTGGGGGTCGGTGGTAGCAGCGCATCCCTGGAAAAAACAAAAGCTCCAAATACAAAAATCCTGTGGTCCATATTGCAAAAGTCCATTCAAAACGAGTCCACTCCTGAATGATATGGCACGTTTCCCCAGCGGTTCTCGGACTGCAAAAATACAAGCCTTTTCAACGAACATACCAACAGTAACGACACGAGAAGCGAGGTGCGGTGACGATAAATTGAGAAAAATTCAGGCCAGCCAGCTGCAGATCAATCTGCGGCCAAATGATGGGGACGACTGACGGACATGGCAACTCGAGCGCGGCGCCCCAGGGGAACCGAGGCTCGCGGCGCGGGGGGGGAACCGAGAGCTATAGCCGCATATCAATCCGCGACAAAGGCCGCGGATCCAATCTTGCGGCGTGCCTCTGGCAGCCTTATATCAATGCAAGTTCTTTATTTTCCATTCAAGCATACAGGAAGTTAAAGAGAAAAAAATAAGGGAAGGAACACTAGCGAGCACAGAGTGGGACAAGAGAGAAAAGAGAGAAAAAAAGTGAGGATTTATACCCCTTTTGTTAGATTGTATCACATACACTGGCGACTTTTAATTTAATAAACGAGTTTAATTACGCATCGGGGTGTCATTTGCAAGGTGAAAGGCCCGTTTTTATTTAAGCATTTTTTGTTATATCATATTTTGTTGAGCGTTTGTCATTCCGAGCTAATAGTAAATGTAGTTTTTGCTTGTATAGGATTGAGGATACATGGATTAAGGTCTATTAGTGAGGGTTCCAACGGAACAAAATTCTTTCCTAATGGCCCGATGATATCCCATTTGGTGATGTTTTTAATGCTCGTTTATATGGTAATGGATTTATGCCGTAGTGTATTTAGGATTGGCGTTTAACTACTACTCTCCTCAATTAATCAATTATAAGGATAGTATATTAACTGGGAAATGCACGAAAGTAATTATCTATTCATCTTTCAAGAAGAATTAATGATTAAATGTCCCATCTAAAAATCATTGCACTATATTCTTATGTCATAGAATAATGAATACATTTACTTAAGTTATTAAAGTCCCTTACTTGGACATGCGACATATAGAGATATTCTTTATTTCTATATGTTAATACCGAATTACACTCTCCTAAAAGTTTCTTGCATATCTGTTGACTAACCCTCCGCAAATTCAGGTACCAATACCTCGGAAATTCTGGTGCTCATGATTTAATACGTCCATTTAAACCCTCTTAAACAACATAAATCAAACTAATGCGGAATAAATAATCATATGTTGTTCATTATAAAAGGTTTACTACGGTCGCCTAGGTCTATATCCTTTAAAAACAAAATACATCGACAGATTACAAAGAATAATACAAATATGATTCCTACGAGTTACATAACGGTTAGTACATATAACTGAATTCCTTAAGCTTTTCTTTGCCTTTGGTCCACTTTGGAACGTCCCCCGGACTCTTAAGCGACTATTGGTTCTTGACTATAGCAAAGGTGAACAACTACTGTTGCTCAACATGTTTAAAGAATGAATAAGGAAGATATATCATGAGATGAAATGGAAGGAATAAAAATCAGGCATAGTTTTCAACAATTTAAGAATCATTGAAGAAATTAGTATATACTGATGACAATATAGTCCAAAGGTTCAAATGATAATCAACGAAATATGAATTATATACTACTAGCTTGAAATGTGGTCCAAAAGACCATGAACTATTTGGCCTAAAGGATCCGTTATTCAATCTAACCATTTTTAAACGTCCTGGTCCCGTCAGTATGTAATTTACTCGAGGGGGTTCAGCCTCTCGTATCCCCATGGTAGATGCTTAAACATTTAGCTCGAACTGGATCGAATAATCGACACATCAAAATTGCCCTACATAAGGGTTGCTCTCTCAGTCCAAGAATCCGCACCAACAATCAGTTTTGGATAGCCTTTTAAAATTTATAACCTGGACCGGTGTCTGAGCCGGAACAAGAGTGGCTTAGGACTACTTCCCTTAAATAGGTTTCTGATGATTGATGAACTTATGTTTCACAGTCCAACTACAGATTTTCGAATTCAAATGAGACACTAGGTGCGATAAGTTTCAATAATTATCCTTGATTGGGAGTAATTAACAATAATTAGACCTCTAACCATAATTGAGATATGATTACTCGAGTTGAGTTTAGGAAACTTGCAACAATATAATACCTTGCTCAATTATAGAAATTGAGATAAGTTAAGAAACTTGCAATGCATAAGAATAAACTCGGCACCACAATAATAAAAGTTTTGTACGGTTTTGAGAAAACCTGCCCAATATTAAATTGAGTTAAGGTAAAGAATCATTGCCCATACATACACGCTGTTTGCACGAAAATAAAAAGAATAGTGGCATAAAGTTTAGGAAACTTGCCCAACAACATAGGGTTAGACAAGGGTTAAAGCTAAAGAACTTGCCTCATTCGCTGTTGCTACACATATATAACACGCGCTCCTTAATATCCTACACATATAAAATACATATTCCACATAACAATTAGTCCAACACAAAAATCTATGGTTCAAAATGGACGCTTGCATCATTAAAACACAATTGATTGCATCATTAGTCAATTTTACGCCCTATAAGTAAACATCACTTTTGATTGACATTATGAGAATTCAATTAAAGCATTTTAAGGGCTTAACCAATTGATACTTAACCTAACCTGGTCTAATCATGTTAGTACAAAAGAAAAATATAAGTGTTGGTCCCGCTAAAAAAGAATTTCAGTTAAAGTTTCGAACCCGACCCCGATTCCGTCTGATCGACCCCGACCCAGATTCTAGACATGGAACTGGTTCACACTGGCAGCGCCCCCCCCCAAGCCAAAGCACTGGGCCTCACGGTTGCGGCGTGAGTCCCGGGTTTTCTCTATGACAGGGGCTTCACGCTGGTGGCGTGAGCCTTAGAATCTTGGGCCTCATATCGCGGCGTGAGTCCCCCGGTCCTTTTTCCCTTTTTGACCTTCACGGCAGCAGCGTGAGCTGCAAGGGGCTTATGAGTGGCGCGCTTGCGGCGCCATTCTGCAGTAGCCGTGATTTTGGGTTTTTGTTCCCATGTTCGCGACTCCAACCCCCTCCGGACCCACTCCAACCTCCTTAACTCTTTCAATACACAAGAAAAATTGGGTCCATATCCGGGACTCATGATGGGACTCCTAAACTTATGGGGCTACAACATATCAAAAATTTCAGAATTACCCCATAAATATTTACATGGCCAAATCTTAGGCCAAAGTATAGAGGTTCTTCGAGTTTCCTTGACAAAGTTTTCATAAAAAAATCATTAACTAACGAATTCGTTTTAACACTCCTTTTTGCTCCATTCCAACTGGGTTAGACCTTCTTATACCCATGGAAACGTACCAAGACCATAACAACAAACAAAATTAAACCAAGCACGACAATCAAAGCTTTAATAGTCTCTCTAAAATGGTCCGAAATGACCAAAGTCCATGTTTAATTGTCCATTGTTCTTTCTCCATTAAGCCAAGGTTAAGGATTGGACCAATTTTGTTCCACTTGAATGTTATTAAAAACCTAACATAACCTCTTAACAACATTTACCAAACAATCACAACAAACAAAAACACCAATAATCGCCATAAATCCAACCCACAACTTAAGAGCTACAAAACTCGGAAAAACTTGGAAAATCTTCACAAGAAATCGACATAGAAAAGATTTGGTTGGGTATTTTACCTCTGTAAATCCTTCCTAGATGATTAAAAAAGCTTGTTAGGCTTGCTTGGCTTGAGTTTTTCTTGCTTGGCCCTCTCATCTTCTTCCACCGCGTGCCTTCTTCCTTTTTCCGGCGACTCTTCCCTTTTTCCGGTGAACTTTCGATGACTTCTTCCTCCTCTCTTTTCTGGCATCCTCTCTCTCATCTCTCTCTATCAACTGATGGTAGTTTGAATGGGAATGCAAGAGAGGAAATAGGAATGGTTGAATGATTTGGGAGAAAGTGGAGGAGTGTAATTTGGGAGAAGTGTGAGAAATGGGTTAGTAGCTCAATGTGGCTTAACCGACAATACACCCCCATGCCACTCATTTAATTGGACTAAAATTGGGGTTGGGTTCCCGTGAAGTAACAAGCCAAAATAAATACCCCAAATACACAAAAATATATCCGAACACTCCCACTTTTATTCGAAAAACTGGTAAATAACTCCTACCCAAAAAATAAAATGTTGTACTCCCATAAATTATTGGGACGCATAAAAATAATTATTGGATGAGAGTTGTCCCCAAAAAAAAAAAATATTCGTGAACACACCATATCATACATTTCGGGATACGGATAAAATCACGTATCAGCTCAAATAAAATTTCCGACACTTGGAAAAATTATTCCATGCGCATACACGCATTAACAAAATTATTCAACATCGAAAAAGACGAAAAATATATCTTGCATGAATAGTGCCTTGGGATGCGTGGCATTTGTTTTTGAATAGTGATTTATACGACGATATGCGAAAATCAATTATTCACTTAATCAAAACTACAACACGTAAAAGGTTCATGTATTCACATAACCCGAGGTTTGTCTCACAACCTTTAAACTGCAACACAAAAAATATATTAATAAAATATAATATAT